>CM070627.1:17644594-18844594 GCA_036346255.1 Ampelocalamus luodianensis | reverse complement strand
CTCACTGGTCGTAGAGATTCCAGAGGTTACATAATGGGCACCCTGGTCGGACGAAGGAATAAGCTAAGCTCCCGACCAGGAGAACTGCTCGTAAAAGGTATGAACTGATACTTGGAACTAATTCCAAGTATATTCTCTACCGTATGATGAATGGAACACGTGCATGTTTCATACCATACGACGTTTCTTATCCAGAAGCACTGACGAACAATCACCATGCGGTTGTATGTCTCATAGACATATAACTGTCGAACGGTTGATTCTTTATCAACCGTCATTTGACTCCGACCAGTCGCAACGCTTCATATCAAACGTCTTCTCCATAACTAACTGCCACCTCTTCAAGGGCTATTTAAAGACGGAGCGTGGACAGAGCAAGAGAGAGACGGAGACAGACAGAGATAGAGCCATCGGACTAAAACACAAGTCTTAGATTCGTGTTGTAAGTCTGACATTGTAAAGGAACAAGCAGTGTTCTCAGTGTACACAGGAGTAGTTCATCATCTAGTCCAGAGACATACCCTGTAAAACCCAGTTCATACTAATAAAAGAGCAGTCCCATTATTACCCTAGATTTCCCACGTCACTTTCTCCTTTTGTTTTCGTAAGATCGACATCTTGATCGTCGACAGCTGGCGACATCCGTGGGGATCGCGGCGTGGAATCTTGGAAGAATTACTCTGCTCATCAAATATTTGTCCATTCCCCGTTTGTGATCGCTAATGCGGTTATGGCGGGAAGTTGGGATGAAGAAAACTGGTTCGACCTGGCAGACTACGCCAACCTCGACATGGATGCATGCATGCGAGCCATGGAGGAAAACGAAATCTCTTCATCATCCTCCTCTGCCGGTTCGCCCATCGCAGAAATCGGCGAAGTCGACCGGATGGATGAGGATACACCGCTACGATCAGTGGCGGTTTCAGAGGAAGTGCTTCCGACCAGTTCGGAACACCCTAAAGCCTCATCAAGCTCGGGCTTTTCGATCGGCAAAAAAGGTGACGAAAATTCAACACCGCAACTCGAGATTCAATATACCTTTGATGCGATCATGGTTGATAGGTACTCACCGACGGCTTCTAGCAATTCCAAGAGCCAATCGACACTTGGTGACGGTATCAATGAAACCTCCATTGGTCATAAACCAAGTGGGGATGATAAGGCTCAGCATTCGATCGGCAATTCGCCGGATCAGGTTGAGACCCTTCCGAAAACCTCAGGAAGTGCTGATCACCGACTGCTCTCCGTCGTGGAAGCTTCTCGCAGAAGCTCTGAAAGGCTCTCCATCGATTACGACGGAAGCTCATTGGAGGATCACTGCTGGAAGCACGAGGTCGATGCGATCGGAGATACAGATCAAAATGCCGTGTACGGTCCTCCATATATTGCCTCGCCACCACGTAATAATGGAGATGGTACAGGCAGTCAAGCACCAAATGCCAGAGGTAACGGAACTGGTGGACGTCCATCAGTTAATTCGTCTGATCCTGCCCAACCAATGTAAGGGACCAGGCAAGACTGACCAGGAGATCAGGGGATTTAAGCCATCAGACACCTTCTTCTGGAATAATCCTTCGAGACCTTCGGTAACAATACAAAACCTGCAGCGAGTTAGAGATATGTTAAATACTTCTGACCCTGCTTTGGCGGAGACTCCAGGTTTTGCCCAACTTGTAGGTCAAATATCAGAGATTATCCAACAGACAATGCAGCACACATAAGCATATCGGGGACGAAGACACCCGCAAAGTCAGACCATGACTTCGTCTCAGCATTCTTCCCGAAGCATGCGCCTGCATGGTCATGTTGAGGATCAGTTGACACTACGACCACCTCGATGATTTCGACCAACAAGTCATGAGGGGAGGAGACTGTTCTAGGAATCCTCACCCTTAATTCGTCGAGAGAAGCAATCGCTTGGACCTGGTGATCTTCGACATCACCTAAACCAGGCAAGCGGTCGGAGGCGTTCTAGTAAAGTCCACGACCGAATCGAGACACTGGAGCACCGACAATCTGGTCATAGAAATCGGTCTCCAACCGATTATAATCCGGCACCTTTTCAAAGAAGGCGCCACGAAACTATCACAGGCTGTCGAGCCTTCTCAGCAGGGCTCCAGGCTGTGTGTTGGCCAATTAGGTTCCGACCGGCCAATCTGGATAAATTCAATGGGACCCAAAATCCTTTGGAATTTCTCCAGATATATACCACCGCTATTAGAGCTGCTGGTGGTGATGAAAATGTAATGGCAAACTATCTTCCCACGGTATTAGAAGGATCAGCCCGATCATGGTTGCTAAGCCTTCCTGGCCGTCCGTATACTTAGGAGCAACTCGCGACCTTTGATTGCAAATTTCAGGTACGTATGATCGCTCGAAAGGAAGACGATCTCCATAGAATACGACAAAAATCTAACGAGACTCTCCGGCAGTACATCAAGAGATTTAGCCAGGTTCGTAACTCAATACCGGAGGTTGCAGAATCTTCTGTTATCCAAGCCTGCAAAGCGGGATTAAGAAATTGAAGGTTTACGGAGGATTTAGCTATACATCCCCTACGAACAACCATTGAGCTCTTCGACATGGCTGACAAGTACGCGACGGCCAGTGAAGCGGTCGAGTGGAACGAGGCCATTGATCGAAAAGATAAAAATTCCCCAACCTGGCTTAGATAGGACAGAAAAGAAGCAAAAGAAGACTCTCAAGAAAAAGAAGCATGGCAGAACCAACGACAAGGAGGTTCTTGCTGTTCCTGAAAAATTTAGCAAAGGAAGAAAGGATTATTCTGGTCATGGCAAGGCTAAAGCCCCGACCAATGATTACAAGAAAAATAAAAAGTAGTGTCCTCTCCACCAGCAAGCAGGACACGACTTGCACAATTGTCGTGCTTGGCAAAAGAAGCTGGAAGATTATTATGCAGGTAAAGGTCCACTCCCGTCGATACAAGAGCTCAGGGAAACAAGCTCCAAGAAGGACAAAGATGGTGACGAAGAAATGGAGTACCAAGAACCTCAGCACACCGTCGATGTGATCTTCGGTGGATCCTCTTCATACGAGTCCAGACGTCACCTGAAAGCCATAGAGTGAGAAGTCAACCTTACCGAACCTTCGATCGTCGTTAAACCTTCAAGGTGGTCGGAGACAATAATCTCCTTCAGCAAAGAAGATTGCCCTATTCCTTCGACTCACTGTAGGTTTCAATTGTCGTTGAGCCTACTATTAATAATCGCAGGTTAATCGGGTCTTGATAGATGGGGGTAGTTCTCTAAATATTTTATTTGCAAGTGCTTTGGAAGACATGCAGATTCCCAAATCCAAGGTAAAACCTGTGAAATATGCCTTCCACGGCATAGTTCCTGGATCTACCGCCAATCCAATAGGGCACTTGTCCCTACTGGTTACGTTTGGAAAACCCGACAACTTCCGGACAGAAAAAATTTCATTTGATGTGGTAAATTTCGAAACCACATATAATGCAATTCTTGGTCGTCTAGCTTTAGCAAAATTCCTGATAGCCACGCATTACGATTATCAGAGTTTGAAAATGCCAGGACCAAAGGGTGTAATCACGGTCCGAGGTGATCAGAAAATAGCCTACGCATGTGATAGGAAATGTTTAGAACTGGTCGATGAACTTCCGACCAGGGGAACTAACACCATTAACATGCAGGTCAAACACTCAAGACCAAAGATGACACCAAAACATTCCGACCAGATAAAGGAGGCACAACTCGACGAAAGTACTTCTCCAGAGGGTGCCAAGATACTGGTCGGAGCAGGACTCAACCCTAAATAGGAAGAGTCGCTCGTCTCCTTCCTCCGAGCAAACCAGGACGTATTCGCCTGCTGTTGTCCGATATGCCCGGAGTCCCCAGGGAGGTGATCGAGCATAGGCTAGCTTTGCAGCCTAACAAAAAACCGGTCAAGCAGAAGCTAAGGCGTTTCGCATCTGATCGGAAAGAAGCAATCCAGTCGGAGATTGACAAGCTTCTCAAAGCTGGGTTCATTCGTGAGGTCGACCACCCAGAGTGGCTCGCCAATCCTGTAATGGTCAGAAAAGCCAATGGGAAATGGCGAATGTGTATTGACTTTATAGATCTTAATAAAGCTTGTCCAAAGGATGACTTTCCCCTTCCTCGCATCGATCAACTTGTAGACTCTACTTTCGGGTGTGAGTTATTAACTTTTTTAGATGCTTACTCAGGGTACCACCAGATTAATATGAGTAAAGAAGATGAAGAGAAAACTTCCTTCATCACTCCATATGATACTTACTGTTATGTAAAGATACCATTTGGTCTCAAAAATGCTGGTACAACATTTCAAAGATTGATGCAAAAGACCTTCAGTCCACAGATAGGTCGGAATCTTGAAGCCTACGTCGATGATCTGGTCGTAAAGAGCATCAACGCCGGCGATCATATTCTAGATCTACAGGAGACTTTCAATAACTTAAGACATCATAACCTTAAGTTAAATCCAGAGAAATGTGTGTTCGGAGTTTCGTTGGGAAAGCTTCTCGGATTCCTAGTTTCGACTAGGGGCATCGAAGCAACCCAGCGAAAATCGCCGCCATCGATCAGATGCGCGCTCTGACCACAAAGAAGGAAGTTCAGAAACTAACCGATTGTATGGCAGTATTAAGTCGTTTCATAGCACGGTTAGGCGAAAAAGGACTACCTTTATTTAAGCTTCTCCGGAAACATGAAAATTTCGAATGGACTAAAGAGGCAAGCAGCGCCTTCGAAGAACTAAAACGGCACCTTACGAGTCCCCCAATCTTAGTTTCTCCAATACTGGGAGAGACATTGCTTATTTACGTGGCTGCAACGCCACAAACAGTTAGTGGTGTACTGGTCGTAGAACGAGACTATGTTCAACGATCGATATATTACGTAAGCGAAGTCTTACATAGAACAAAAGAAAGGTATCCGTAGGTACAAAAGCTGCTCTATGGTCTCCTTATGGCTTCAAGGAAACTAAGGCATTATTTTCAGGCCCACAAAGTGGTCGTACCAACTGGATATCCTCTTGGTCAAGTCCTAGGAAACAGGGAGTCATCAGGACGAATAGCAAAATGGGCAGTTGAGCTTGGGGTGTTTGACCTCCATTTCATCCCACGAACAGCAATCAAGTCCTAGGCAATAGCAGAGTTTATTGCCGAATGGACAAACCCTGAACCCACCCAAGGGCCCAAGTACGAACACCACGATGAGTGGACAATGTACTTTGACGGTTCCTTGATGCTACGCGGCTCGGGGGCTGGGGTCGTCTTGATTTCTCCTACTGGCGAACAAATAAAGTACGCCATTCAGTTAAACTTTTTGCTACTAACAATGTGACAAAGATACGAAGGATGGATTGCCGCGGGACTTCGCACTCGCTCGCTCGGATTCGCAGATTGCTAGTGAAAGGTGATTCTCAACTAGTAGCGAATCAAGTAGGGAAAGAGTATCAATGCTCTAGCACCAAGATATCATCATATCTGGCGGAAGTATGGAAAGTTGAAAAGCATTTCTTCGGTTTTCGGATCCAACACATTCCTAGAAAGGAAAATTTTCTGGCAGACCAGTTGGCCTGGATGGCTTCTACAAGGACATCCGTCCCGCCTGGAGTTTTTCTCGAGAAACTCGATTCACCCTCGGTAGTCGAGCCTTCCGAGGACATAGATGTTCGCAAGGAGGTTGCACACCTTGATTCTGCAAATATGGATGCTCCACAGGTCGATGATGGTTGGCGCCATCACGATCACGGTAGAGATTGGATGACATCGATCTACAATTATCTTCAGCATGACCTAATTCCAGAAGATGACGTAGAGGCCGATCGTATAGCACGAAAAGCCAAATCATACACTCTAATTGAACGTACCTTGTACAAACGAGGATCTCACGGAGTGTTGATGAGATGCATATCTCACTCGGATGGCATTAAATTGCTAACCGAAATTCATGGAGGAGTATGTGGAGCTCATCATTCCTACAGAACGTTGGTGGGTAAAGCCTTTAGGCAAGGATACTACTGGCCAACTGCCTTTCATCATGCAAAAGAGCTCGTGACGAAGTGCGTACAATGTCAGTTTCATAGCCGACAAATACATCAGCCGTCCCAAGCTTTGCAAACAATTCGTCTTTCTTGGCCTTTTGCAACCTGGGGACTAGACATTCTGGGACCTTTTCCAAGAGCACCCGGGGACTTTGAGTTCCTTTTCGTCATGATTGACACGTTCACCAAATGGATCGAAGCCGAGCCGGTTGTGAAAATTACAACTGAAGCCGCCAAGAGGTTTCTCACAAAAAGCGTGATCACACGATTTGGTGTACCCAGTCGTATAATCACTGATAACGGTACCCAGTTCTCGAGCAGTAATTTTCAGGAATTCTGTGAGGATCTAGGTATCAAGATACATTTCGCTTCTGTTGCTCATCCGCAGAGCAATGGAGCAGTTGAGCGAGCCAATAGTATCATAATGCAAGGAATCAAACGACGAGTTTTTGACCAGTTAATTACGCGGTCAAGAGCTTGGGTTCAAGAACTTCCTTCTGTATTATGGGTCGTTCGTACTACAACTAGTCGTGCGACCGGTGAGACACCTTTCTTTTTTGTTTACGGGGATGAAGCCATGCTTCCTCCAGAACTCAAAATTGGTTTTGCTCGAACATATTGCTTTTCCGAAAGTGATCAGTGTGAACGACGACTTGATGACATCAATTTCCTTGAAGAACGACGAAATCAAGCTTTGCTACGATCAGCAATCTACCAGCAAGCCATGCGTCGGTACCACAGTCGTAATGTGCAATCTCGCACCTAGTCGTAGGTGATCCGTTCTTAGAAAATTCGTAACTGCCGGTCGCAACAAACTTTCACCCAAATGGGAAGGTCCATACACTGTGGTCGGTTACCCACCGTGATCGGTGCGATTAGCTATGCTCTGATGGGCAAATTTTGTCTAATTCTTGGAATATTGATCAATTGCGTAAGTTCTTTGTATAATTTCCTGTATTTATTTTATTTCGTATTTCAATAAAGATGCATTTCCTTTTTTCAACGATAGCTATGGTTGTTTATACTTATTATTCGTCACATCTGGTCATATGCCTATATTGTTGTTGTTTGGTCGGAGAAGACACTCATTCTCTCCGATATTCCTTTCGAAAGGATCTCCATTACTCATGGGTGCTGACATAAATGTCACATACCACACCGGTTTTAGTCGTGATCATTGCTTCAATGATACACACGTACAACCAAATACTCTTTTCTTAAAGAAACACACGAGTATAAGGAGTATAAACTCAGACAATTTATATGGTTTCGTTATTTCTCGAATTCGAAGATTACTATTTTATTTCAACATTCTGTTCTACTCGAATTTGGCTACTGGTCGGGACACGGAAAGCCTCCTAGTCGAAGTCTCTCCTCTCTGCACATGGTCCTGCCCACTGGAAAGAACTTCCTAGTGACGGTTCTTTTTCTACGATCCTCGCTGCCAATCGGATTTGAGCATGAACACGTTTCGCGAGATATTTTACAAATCTTCAATTCTTAAGATTCGTTACGACCAGATTCGAATAATTTATAAACAAAGGTACTTATCTTTTCCTTCTTTTTTGCATACATTCCTAATGCATATCTTCTTATCATCAAAGCCAATCTTTGTTATATCTTCAGACTATAAGTGGTATCTCATAGTGATTCAATAATGGACAAGATCTAGACTAGTCGAAATCATCAGCCGGTTCCGACCACATGATTTCCTAGTGTTCACTAGATCACTGTCATAAACATTATCAGCAGTTCTACTATGGTCATTGTTATTACTCAATTTCTTGGTCTACTATTTTTTTAGTAAGGTTCATCTACTAATATAAGTAGTCGGGGGCTAGGAGATATATGAGTATTTAATAACATTGATAAGACAAAGCAAGATCTTCATTGATGATAAAAGGTAAGTTTCGTTTACAAACTTTTAAATTTTACATTTATCTACTTGTTAGAACCGTCAGACTGGTTGCTGCATGATGGAGATCCGACTTCCATTTCCTCAGCAACTTTCTCTCCGAGAGGTCTCACTTCCTCGAGAAGTTTTGTTGCTTCATCTTCGGAGCAGTCGAAGTATTCCTCAACAGCTCTAAGACTAACAGATGGGTCGGAAGTCTTCAGTTTTGCTAAGGCAACACTAACTCCATTCGCGATAGCTTCCTTCATTGTCTTAGCATGGTTCTCTCGATAGAGTGTTATCACTTCCTTGAGATCTTCAAGTTGATGGCCGAGAAAATTGATTCTTTACGCAAGGTCTCTTAGAATGGGCAGTTACGTTCCCGACCCCAGGTCGAAGAGCATCTTGTTCAGAGCCTTGACTTTGTCTTCAAGACTCTGATCGAGTTCAGCCCCTTGGCCACACTCAAACTCGAGAGTTTTTTCCGCTTGTTCAAGTGCTTTAGTTTTTTCTGCACGAGTGGATAAAAAAGAAAAAAGTTAACACACACTTTAACAATTGGAGTCATGGGATATTGGTTAAGTCAACGACCAGTTACCTCTTATTTTCTTCTCACAGGAGTTGAAAACCTCCTTTTGCTTGGTCATCGCATGCTCGATCGACCGGTCTTTACCTTGATTTTCTTCCCTAAGTCTTATTATTATGGCTTCCTTAACCACGACCTCTTATTTAATTTTCTCTAAATCTATCAAATATGATAGAAATAGAGGATTAAATTATAAGAGAGAAACAAGATAATAAAATTTAGGAGGTCAAGCTAAGAGAGAAATGTTCTTACTTCTCAGATCGGAGTGCTTTTGCTCCAATGTTTTTATTCGCTGGGTCAGTCCTCCGACCACAGCATATTTCTCGACCATATGCTACAAAAATAAAATCACTTTCTTTGGTAAGTTTTTAAAGAGACTTCAAAAGAAAGAGTTGGTAAGGATGGTCGTATAACACTTACCCGAATTGCCATGACATTATATTCGGCAAAAATTGTATCAGGACCAATCTCAGCTTGACGGTCCGATATCTTTCCCCAGGCCTCGTCAAGTTCCTTATCCTCGATAAATCGGGGGGAAAAAGAAAATTTGTTAACCTGAGAGGTATTTCCAGGAGGAGGTGGAACCTGTTGAGGATCTCTGGAGATGACTACCTCCGGAGAAGGAGTAAGGATTACTAGAGGATGTTGAGCAGATGTCAGAACTGAAACCTGCTTGGGGGCTTCTTTAACCACTTCATCATCTCCAGTCTTAACCTGAGGAGTGTCCTGATCAGGAACCTCCACGACCACCTCTTCACCAGGAACCTTTTCCTGAGAAATGTTCTGGTCGGACACGACTCGAACACCAGAATAACTGTTCAAGATTAATTTTCTACAGTTAAGAGGATATTTTTTCTCTTTTTACCATTCTTTTCATATCTTTAAGCCATTCATTCAGATCGGATAATGAGAATATCGTTTATTTGGAATCTTTTTCTATATCTGAATGCATACCCACTAGATAAAATATCCAAGATTCGACTTAACCCCATTCTTTATTACAAAGATATGAACAGAATGAAGCTTTATTTCATTAAGATCCAAATATTACAAAACAAAAACCCCTGGTTGCATTCCTTCTACAACCTTCTGAGCAAAAATCCTTTGACTGGTTCTTCGAAGAATATCTTCAGGTTGATCGAAGTTGATTTCTGGCAGAAGGAGACCGAAGATGTGTAACCAAGTAAGCGTTGGTTTCTCACCTTTCTCTTGACGTACACTTCGATCTTGATCAAAGATTATACATCATAGATAATGAAGTATTCACTCAATCTTCGAAGGCCATATTCACCTTAAAAACAAAACTCATAAACCAAATTGACTTCTAGATCACCTTAGGGTCACTACTCCATGGATCTGGGTCTCGAAATGGTGATCTAAAAGTCAGTTTGTCCTATGATTTTTGTCTTATCAAAAGACATAAAGGTGTTATGAACTCTGAGATTCTAAATCTCATCCTTGAGAAAGTTTAAGAAGAGAATTTTCTACCACAGGAGGGAAACTAAGAAAGCTTGGCATTTTTTCTGACTTTTCTCTTCAAAGATCTACCTTCTGAGGGTTATTTATAGCCTTTAGATTGTGATAGAATTAGAGAAGAAGATAAAGTAGAAGTCCAACGGACACAAAACTCTTCGATTCCCAAAGCAAGTTCTCAACTTTAAAGTGAATACCAACCGCTTCAAATGCCTTTGCATTTAATGAGCGTCAGCCTGATACGACTTCATCGGAAGAAAGGTGTTCACACGACCTATTCATTTAAAGTTCGGGGGCTAGCTGACGAGGATTAAAACCTCTATGTATTATTTTCAATACATAACAGACCATACATCTTCATGGTCGTAACCCCTGAGGTACACGACCTCACTGGTCGTAGAGATTCCAGAGGTTACATAATGGGTACCTTGGTCAGACGAAGGAATAAGCCAAGCTCCCTACCAGGAGAACTGCTCGTAAAAGGTATGAACTGATACTTGGAACTAATTCTAAGTATATTCTCTACCGTATGATGAATGGAACACGTGCATGTTTCATACCATACGACGTTTCTTATCCAGAAGCACTGACGAACAATCACCATGCGGTTGTATGTCTCATAGACATATAACTGTCGAACGATTGATTCTTTATCAACCGTCATTTGACTCCGACCAGTCGCAACGCTTCATATCAAACGTCTTCTCCATAACTAACTGCCACCTCTTCAAGGGCTATTTAAAGACGGAGCATGGACGGAGCAAGAGAGAGACGGAGACAGACAGAGATAGAGCCATCGGACTAAAGCATAAGTCTTAGATTCGTGTTGTAAGTTTGACATTGTAAAGGAACAAGCAGTGTTCTCAGTGTACACAGGAGTAGTTCATCATCTAGTCCGGAGACATACCCTGTAAAACCCAGTTCATACTAATAAAAGAGCAGTCCCATTATTACCCTAGATTTCCCACGTCACTTTCTCCTTTTCTTTTCGTAAGATCAACGTCTTGATCGTCGACAGTTTGGTTTCGTCAAAAACAAAGAAGAACCTTGTGTTTATATGAAGGTTAGTGGGAGCGCACTTGTAATTCTAATCTTATATGTAGATGACATATTATTAATTGGGAATGACATTCCTATTCTAGAATCCGTTAAGGCATCATTGAAAAATAGTTTTTCTATGAAGGACCTAGGAGAGAGCATATTGTTGGAGATATGCCCTAGAGGCAATCATATTGATGATGATATTTCATTGTATCCATGATTTAATAAATGTTCCTTGAATATTGCCTTTGTGTTGATTAACAAGTATGTGACTTGTTTGTGAAACTCTTTACTTGTATGGTTATTCTAAAGTTGTCCCTAGTCGGAGTTCATGTGAGGACACACGTGAATGATGGATTAGCACATGTATCGGTTGATGACCATGTTTCACAGGTCATAGACATGGAGATGTCAAACCAATAATGTGGACACATGTTTAGAACATGGGGTTGGACCGACCCAACATGAGACATAGTAATTATTCTTATGGTTCTCTCTACACAATGTGTACGCCTTGTCCTTAGACACGAGATTGTCGTATGTACTTGAGATGTGAATCGACCTACTTAGGGGCTATCAAACGCTACTCATGAATCGGGTAGTTATAAAGGTAGCTTCGGGTTTGTCATGAAGCATGCCGCGAGGCATGGTCACGAGATGGGATTTGCCTCTCTACCGAGAGATATCTCTCGGCCCTCGAGTGATCGGATCCAAATGCATGGTCATGCTACTTAAGGTTAAGAGTTAACCTAGTAAGGGATTCCGATCACAGATCGAGAAAGAGTGGTCAGCTTGGAGCTCGACCAATATCGTGAGGCAAAGGGATTAGCATGTACATAACGTTGTGATGGTTCGTCCGATATGATCTTTACGTATGTTTAGGAGTTGGCACGCCTTGCTAGAGGCCGCTACCAACTATTGACCAAGTATGTGTACTCGCGTCATGTCTAAACATATGTGAACTATAGGTTACACACTTAGGGTTGAAGCCTAATTCGGATTGGATCCGACTAGATCGGGCATTGAGTCCTAATGGGCCTCTATTCGTAGAAGCCCATTATAAGGACGCCTATAAAAGGAGGCAGGCGCGCTGGTTGAGGGATGAGTTTTTCGTGACATCCTCAAACCCCGCCGCCACCCTCCCACGCCCTAGTCGCCGCGCGATCTAGTAGTCCGCGCGCGCGCTTCCCCGTGCGTGTGGATACCTTTGGAGGCGCTGCATCTGTGGTGTTGGGACGAACCGCAAGAAAGGAGCTGTACGTGGGACGCCGCGACGAGGACGAGGAAGTAGTACGACTACTGCCTCCGACGCATCGCATCAATCGAGTACGACTACACCGCCTGACGCGTCGCATCAACTTCCGCACTGCGCGTCTAGTGGTAAGACCGTGATCTATAACTGCAGTGATCTTGGTTTACAGGTAGAAATTTTTAATTTGCGCTGGTGTAGCCTACCCGTTTCCCTACACATATATCTTAGGGATAAATATCTATAGAGATAGATCGAGAAGGCTAATTGGATTAAGCCAAAATACTTATATGGACAAGGTGTTGATTCGGTTCAGCATGCAGGATGCCAAGAAAGGGTTCCTACCTATGTCACATGGCATAAGTCTTAGCAAGAGTCAATGTCCTTCGACAACTGATGAGCGATACCGTATGAATGGTATTCCATATACTTCAGCCATTGGATCTATCATGTACGCCATGATATGTACTCGACCAGATGTATCATATGCTCTATGTGTTACGAGTAGATACCAAGCTGATCTCGGTGAAGGTCATTGGACAGCTGTGAAAAACATTCTTAAGTACTTGAGAAAGACTAAGGATGCGTTCCTAGTTTATGACGGTGATGAAGAGCTCATTGTAAATGGTTACACCGATGCAAGCTTCCAAACTAACAAAGATGATTATCGTTCACAATCTGATTTTGTATTCATTTTGAATGGAGGAGCAGTGAGCTGGAAAAGTCTTAAGCAAGAGACGGTTGCTGATTCTACAACGGAGGCCGAGTACATTGCGGCTTTTGACGCTGTGAAGGAAGGTGTTTGGATAAGGAATTTCATTGCTGAGTTGGGTATGGTTCCGAGTGCCTCGAGCGAATGAATCTCTATTGTGACAATAATGAAGCCATTGCGCAGGCTAAGCAGCCAGGATCCAAATAGAAGTCCAAACATATACTCAGGCGTTACCATCTTATTCGCGAATTGGTGGATAGAGGAGATGCTAAGATCAAGGTAGTTAGAATCGCGATCCTACTTTAGAATCTTACGATTCGATTTAACCCACGATACCGTCGATCCAAATCGCATGCTGAATCGGAATCGTAGAATCGTGGTAGAGTCGCGATCCAAATCGTAGAATCGCGAGAATCGTAGAATCGCAGAGTAGAGTCGTTTGGACAAAAATGCATTTTTGCAAATTTTTTGATTTTTTAGAGGTCGGGTTTGCGATATCTTGTTTTAGAGCAAAATTTATTGATATTAATTTCTTAGAATGAAACTATAAATATCGATGGTAATGCTAGTACAAATATCTATATTATGACATGAACAATGTTGAGCTTGATAATGATAAGCTATTTTTATTCCTGTATGTCTAGCTGCTTTTAAGGAACATGCAAGTGTTGCAATTAGATATTGATTTACAAAAGTTGTGAACATTTCTCATGTAATTGTAGTAAACTAGTCATGGTCATTGGCTATTCTCCTATAGTTCAGAACTATATCACCTATCATGTCAGTACCATTATGCTTTTCACAGCGATAAAAGTGCTTTGTCCCTTTTGGATTATAAGTAAGTGGTAAACCATATAAGAATCATACAAACTTATAGTATAGATATTAAATATGTGTATTTTTACAATTCCGTAGAATCGCCGATTCTACGATTCGATACTACGATTCGATCCTACCAGAGGAAAATCGATCCAACTTAGGATCTCGACTCTGACTACCTTGGCTAAGATATGCAAAGTTCACACAGATTTAAATTTTGCTGATCTGTTGACAAAGCTTCTTGCATAGCAAAAGCATCATTCGCCTCCAGTCCTGGCGCTCACCGAGGAGTTATCGTAGCCCATCATCCGCCTCCAGTCCTGTACCTGACATCCCCGCATGTTGGTGACTGGTCACCACCATCGGGTGAAGGCCATCTGTACTGGGATGGAGGGGTCATCACGGGTGATGCAACGCTACCACCACCCTCGCACCAAGCATGAGGAGGACGAGCACCATAGTACTCCACCCTCCGCTGTCCCAGAGTCCTCGGAAGCCACCCAGCACGACTTCGGTGTCTAGACTACAGCAGTTAGTCTAAAGCTAACCTGTAGGACGGAGTGTGAGCGATTTTGGACATTTTGTAAGTCATAAGAGCCACTGCAATGCTTTGGAAGTAAAAGAGAATTGCCCAGAACTTCATGAGGAATTTCAGAAGTTAAAATTGGAAGTTGTATCAGAGGGATTCATGGCCTGTCTAGAAGTACAATCTACCTTGGAAAAGTAGATTCGTGCTGCCCAACCAAAGGATCCCGTGATTGCAGACATCAAGCTCAAAATGGAAGGAGAAAAATTCAAAGACTTCACCAAGGATGATCAAGATATACTTTGGATCAATGGACATATCTATGTGCCAGACGTTGATGGTTTGTGATAGCTAATCTTAAAGGAAGCCCATGACTCGAAGTATTCTATTCACCCCAGAAGTACTAAGATGTATGAAGATGTCAAGAATATATTTTGGTAGCCAAATTTAAAGCAAGAAGTTGCAGAGTCCGTTGCCTTGTGTGACATATGTCAGAAAGTAAAAGTAGAACATCAGAGACCAGCAGACCTATTGCAACCACTGAAGATTCTAGAGTGGAAATGGGAAGAGATCAGAATGGATTTCTTTACTGGTTTACGCAGGACTCAATCGAACTATGATTCGATTTGGGTAATAGTTGATCATCTGACGAAAGTTGCCTATTTCTTGTCAGTCAAAACTACTTATTCAGGAGATCGCCTTGCAGAGTTATATATGTCAAAAATTGTCAGTTTGCATGGTGTACCTAAGAAGATAGTGTCAGATCGAGGATCTCAATTCACCTCTCATTTTTGGCAGAGTCTACATGAAGCCTTGGGAACTCATCTGAATTTCAGTACTGCTTATCACCCTCAAACGAATGGGCAGACTGAAAGAGTAAATCAAATATTGGAGGATATGTTGAGCGATTGCACTCTAGCTAATGCTACTAGTTGGGATAAGAGTTTGTCGTATACAGAATTCTCGTACAACAACAGTTATCAAGCCAGCTTGCAGATGTCACCATTTGAAGCTTTGTATGGTCGTACAAGCTGAACATTTGGTTTTCGGACCAGACATTATTTAGGAGGTAGAAGGATAGGTGTCTATGATCAGAGAAAGATTAAAGATATCTTAGTCCACACAGAAGAGTTATGCTGATAATCGTTGTCATGACCTCAGCTTTGAACCAGAAGACTTTGTTTATCTTCGAGTTACTCCACTTAGAGGTGTTAGAAGGTTTCATGCCAAAGGGAAGCTTGCCCCTAGGTATGTTGGTCCGTTCAGGATTTTGGATCGCTGTAGGGAAGTTGCTTACTAGCTAGAGCTACCGTAGTCGCTAGTGGGAGTACATGATGTCTTTCATGTCTCGTAGTTGAAGAAGTGTTTTTGTGTGCAAACAGAACAAACCCCTTTGGATTCAATTGAGTTAAAAGAAGAAATCACCTATAAGGAGTAGCCAATCAAGATTTTGGATGTCACAGAGCGTTAGACCAGAAGCAAGACTGTTTATTTTTGCAAACTTTAGTGGAGCAACCACTCAGAAGGAGAAGCAACGTGGGAGCATGAACAAGACCTGCAAGTCGAGTTCCCTAGCTTTTTCTATAGCTCGCCTGAATCTCGGGGTCGAAATTCCTTTAAGGGGGGAGGTTTGTAACATCCCAATTTTCTGAAGTTTAAAAACCTTTTGGTTAGTTTAGCCCTTGGAAAATTCACCTATGATTTTATTTGAATTTTAATAAAGTTTAACATGGACTTTCAATAGAAAAACAATTTAATATGATTAACCCCAACATCAATTGTTGTCAACACTATTTTATTTGGATTCTATGTGATTGGATATATTTTCTAGATTTTTCTAGAATTTTTCTGAGTTCATGTGCTATTTTCTATTGACCTTCTTGAATTTATTATATTTTCTAAATTCCAAAAGTTATTAGAAATCTTAGAATTCCAATCGGGTCGAATCTCTTCGGCCCAGTCCTGTTTTTCCCTCGTGTGGCCCAATTGTTCGGCCCAACCCGTGCAGGTGCGTCAGCCCACTCGCCCGGTCCCTCGCTCTCTCTGACTGGTGGGCCCCACCATGTTATCCCCTACCTCCCGCTTCTTCCTCGTGCGCGCTCGTCCGAAAAATCCATCGATGCCTTTCTTGAAGCTTTGTCCAACAATGTCTTCTCCAACCGAAGAATGCCTCGGTGATATGATTTCCAAATCTATTGATCTCTCCGCAACTGATTTGGCTCCTTATCTCCTCCGAATCGCAATCAAATCTCCTTATCCCCTTTTAGTTCTGAATTGGACTCCGCCGCCACTACCCCACCTCAGCCTCGCCCAGGCCCTATAAAGGCACCCTGAGGATTGCCTCTCCACCCTCAACCCGAAGCCCCAACTCCCCTCGCCTCCAAAGCCCTAGCGCTGCTGGAATCGAGCTTCTAGGGTTTGCAACCGAAGGTTTTGTCTCGTCGATTCCGCCACCGCTGTCGATGCCTTGACCTCGTGGTCTACACCATCATCACCGCCATTGCACGTGCTACCTCGAGCGCCCCTCCATGCCACCAGGATGTCCCAGAGCTGATTGCCGACAATAGCCAAAGCTCTTTGCTGTCTAAACCACGTCGGCGGCCATCACTGTCATCCTCAAGCACCAATGAGCACCTCATGAGTTCACAATAGCGCTCTCTACATGCTGGTACCCTCGTCGGCTGGCCAAGCACCACCGTTCACCGGAGACCATCAAATCCTGAGCCTTTGCCGCCCTTGCGTTGATGTGTCATGCCACATCGGTCGCCACATCAGCACATACGCCACGCGTCTGCTGAGTCAACGCCAGATCAATGTGTGTGTGGCACAATCAAAACCCTACCTCAGATCCAATTTTGTATAGATCCAATCCAACATAGGCCGAACCATTAACAGTGTGTCCCCTTGTTAGTCAACTGTTTCGTGAACCCATGAACCCGTAGACTTGTGCACCAGTTCCATGGACCCAGTCTATAGACCGTGGGCCCACATGTCAGTCTCTAAGCCTTTTCCTCGGATTTCTTTTAATTCTAAAAATCAGGGTTGATGTCATGCTGATGTCATTATTCAAAATTTCTAGTAGAGAAGTAAATCAAAAAATTCCAGAAATTCCAATTTTGCTATTTCTTTAGGTTTATATTTTGTAGAAACACATTCAAATTTCTAAATTTGTCTAAATTCAAGCTCTACCTCCCTAAGATTTTTTATTTATTTTTTGGAGTTTGTTCTCTCTAGTTTATATTTATTTTTTTATTTGCTTCGTTTGCGAATAGACATTGATACTTCATAGGATTTTGAGGAAGGAGGAGTTCACCAAGACCAGGACCAGTACCCAGATCTATTCCAAGGAAAGTTGTACATTTGACCATGTTGCATCCAGTTTTCTAAAATTACTTTGATTCAATTATTGCATTTACTTTAAAGTATTTATTTAAATGCTTTGAGAGTAGTTATTCATCCAAATTATTTATATCCACCTTGTTTATTAATATGTCATGATCTTTTGTCATCCTAGCATGGTTAATTACTTAGTTGGTATTATTGTAGCACCAACGTGGGTTGGTTAGATATGAGTAGTTGCTTAGCCATGCAACGAGTCATTCATTGTCATCTGAGTTGCAAATATAAATTTGATTAAGTGAATATGGAACTTTGTGTAAAACTGTGTGCTATTTCTCGTTGATGGCATGTGTTGCGCTTAACCAACTAGGTCAAAAAAGATTTAGACTGAGGCAAGTGATGGAAACTGTGTGATATCGTGGAGCATATTTAGAAATTGGAAGTCTTACCTTGATCAATTAAGGACTTAACTTTGTGCACAATTGAACTGAGCCTTACTGTATGACCACATGACTGATGGGACGGGCCTAACTTAGTAAGTTTTGGAGTCTTGATATTGACTACTCAGGTAGTAGGCTAGTGATGGGTGGAGGTGTGGACTATTCTGAGAGTCACATCGAGGGATGGTTCGTCGCTTCCCAATCCAATGGTGTGTGTCGTGCCAAAGCACTATGTTTGGGTTGGTACAACGGTAAAGTACATCGGGAGTGTCAATTGTTGAGATAAAACTTCTGAAAAGTTTTATTATGATTAGTGCTTGTTACACTGATTATATCATGTGGGTAAAGTGTACAACCTCTACAGATTGTTTATTGTTTAACACTCTACAGAGGTTGTACACTTTATCCACACGATATAACCAGTGTAGCAAGCACTAATCATAACAACTTTTCAAAATTTTCATCTCAACAATTGACACTCCCGATGTGTTTTACCGTCGTACCAACCCAAACATAGTGCTTTGGCACAACACACACCATTGGATTGGAAAGCGGCGAATCGTCCCTCGATGTGACTTTCAGAATAGTCCACACCTCCATCCATCACTAGCCTACTACCTGAGTAGTCAATGTCAAGACTCCACAACTTACTAAGTTAGGCCTATCCCATCAGGCATGTGGTCGTACAGTAAAGCTCAGTTCAATTGCGCACAAACTTAAGTCCTTAATTGATCAGGCAAGACTTCTAATTTCTAATTATACTCCACCATATCACATAGTTTCCACCACTTGCCTCAGTCTAAATCTTTTCCCACCTAGTTGGTAAAGTGCAACACATGCCATCAATGAGAAATAGCAAACAATACACAGTTTTACACAAAGTTCCATATTCACTTAATCAAATTTATATTTGCAACTCAGATGACAATGAATGACTTGTTGCATAGCTAAGCAACTACTCATATCTAACTAACCCATGTTGGTGCTACAATAATACCAACTAAATAATTAACCAAGTTAGGGTGACAAAAGATCATGACATAATAATAGACAAGGTGGATATAAACAATTTGGATGAATAACTAATCCCAAAGCATTTAAATAAATAATTTAAACTAAATGCAAAAATTGAATCAAAGTAATTTTAGAAAACTAGGTACAACTTGTCTTGGAATAGATCTGGGTAGTGGTATTGGTCTTGGTGAACTTCTCCTTCCTCAAAATCCTCTGAAGTATCAACGCCTACTCGCAAACAAAGCAAATAAAAAAATAAATATAAACTAGAGAGAACAAACTCCAAAAATTATATAAAAATCTCAGGGAGGAAGAGCTTGAATTAGATGAATTTAGAAATGAAATAAATATAGCTAGTACAGCTGCATGCACTCTTGCTGCATGCATGTGTTAGCATTGCTACATGCATAATGGGATTGTCTGTGGCACTGCTGACCAAGGAGAAGGAAGCAAGAAGCAGGGGAGAAGATGAAAAGAAAGGAAGGAGAAAGAAGGGAGAAAGAGGAGGGATTTTCTTGGGTTTCCGTGATCCATCGCATTTGTCAAGGATAAACCCTGTTAATCCCTATGATTTACTTTGGATTAGTCGCTGTTAAGGTTGTAGATCATTTTTCTTATGGAAAATTGATTTTTCATCATGCCCTAGTTCGTTCAAGATAGATGCAGAACCATGCGGGGGCGATACGACGTATTTATGCTCAGATTCAGAGGTTGGTCCAATTAGAGAAACATTAGACAATATCGTTACCATACCAAGAAGGTCTAGATCATTAGAGTCGGAGTAGCGAGCAAAAAGTTACAGCCTTGGGAAGGTCGCTATCCAGAATTTGGACGTAACTGGCACATGTTGTGAACATGGGTCAGTTTCATCTAGTAGATGTCAAAATTAAAATATGGTGATAACTTGAATAATTTAGAAAATTTTTAGTAGTTTCTAGATGTAACATCCCAAAATTCTGTTACAAAAATAAAATTCATAAATTTATTATTTTATTGGATTTTTTGAGTTTTTAAAGAGTTTTCCTGCTTTTCTGGAATTTCCAAGTTTTTAAAAGGAAAAAATAAAATTTATTGAGTTTTCTAAGTTTTATTGGATTTAAAGTGAAAAAGAAAATTATAATTAATTTTTGGATTTAAAAAAAGGTTTTTCCTATTTTTCATAAATTTATATGCAAAAATAAAAGCCAACTTTAAGTTGGCAATAATTTTGTTAAATTCAAAATAATTCAGGGAATTTCTATGAATTTTTCTAGAATTTTTTAACGCTATTTGCAATTTTCTAAAAGCCCTTTTGATTTCTCTCAATTTCTGAAATTCAAAAACCCTAAAAAATCCAGAAATATCAATTGGACCGAATTCCTTTCTTTTTTTTCTTTTTCTTCCCCTTTCCTTTCTTTTCCCTCCCGGCCCGCTCGACCCACTCACGCACCCGGCCTACCTCGCCCTTTCATTTTCCCATCTCACTGACAGCGTGGGCCCGCATGTCAACCCCACCACTCCCATCTCCTTCCTCGCTCTTTCTTCTTCATCACACCCGGCCGCCACTAACGCCCTATGAAGATCTTCAAAGCCGATCGTTTCTTTCCGTTTTCTCGCGTATTCAAGCGCATCAACACCTCTTTACCCCGCCGCAACTGTTCTTGGCCATTCCCCCCACCTTCATGCGGATTTACATCGGAACGCGTAACGGCCCCTGCACCCCCTCGCCACCCGATCTCCTATCTACGACCTCCTCGCCCTATAAAAGGAAGGTCTGTGAGACTCTCCTCCTCCTCAATCTATTCCCACAAATCTCCCCTCCTCTCTCGCTCCCTATTCACCGAAATCCCCATTTTTTCCTTTGCCGGCCATGCTCCTCTCTGCCGCCATTAGCACCTCCGTCTGTGGGTCTCCTCCGCCGTTGTCGCCTCCTCTGGCTTCGCATGGTCACATTCCACACCGTGCTCACCATCTCCTCACCGGAATGCCGCTAGAGCCACCGCACTGCCATCGAGCCGCACGAGCCCTCACCGTTGTCCTCGCCGTTGACGATTCCATCACGCCCAACTGCCACTGTGGTGAGCTCCATGATCCTCGCATTCCCCTCTCTCTTTTGCCACCCTCACCACCGTCCGCCATGCCGCCAAACTCCGGCGACCATTGGTCCCAGAGCCACCGGCGCTTTTGTGTCGACGTGGCATGACCATCTCACCGCCACGTCATGCCACATCACCAACATTGCCCACGTGGCGGCCCATGTGTCACACACACATGGCACACGCATGGTGCTACGCACCCGGTCCATCGTGGACCGGTGTAATTTTTCTGGACCTCCATGAACCCAAGCCCACATGTTAGTGAGCTAAACCATTTTCCTTTACAAAATTAATTTGGCCGAAGATCCATAATTCCAGTCACTGACGTCATGCTGGCTTAGTAAATGGGTTTCCTTTAGAAAAATAATTTATAAATCCCAAAAATTCTAATTTCATCATTTCATGTGATTTTCAAACTTTTGAGAACTCATTCTCCTTCATATGAGCTCCGATTCCATTAATTCAAATCCCTAAATTCATATAAATTCAACATCTATCTCTTAGAACCAAAATTATTTAATTTAGAGTTTATTTTAATTTTATTTAAATTTGGCTTATTTTCACATATAGATTTCAACGACTTCGGATAGTCAGATTTCGACGTCGTTTCATAACAACAAATAACTTAGGAAGGCAAGTTACATCCTTTGATCATATTTTATTCCATTATTTAAAATTATTTAAATTCTATTTAAAATTATTATTGTATGCTTATTTGTATTCAATTTAATTTAAACGCCTGTTTTAAACTTATAGTTATTCCCATTACCATTGTATAGCCAACTTTGATATTGAATCAAACATACCTTGACACCTTAGATGAAAATCTAGTTTATGCAATAGTATGAACTAGAACACTTTGGGAAAAATACATGCCTTGTGATGCTTAGACCAAACATATTCAATTTGGGAATTTTAGCCAAAAGTTCAACTATTGTTTAAAATTGAGTCTATGGCATTGGTATGCCATGGATGTCTTGCAAATGATTTTAAAAAACAAAATAAAATGAAAAACTAGTTTAGACTTAGGCGAAATGGATAGTTGGTGGGTGCAAGTTTATGTACGAGCTCAATTCGGGAATGTCGCCCAATCAATTAAGGACCAGTTTGCGAGCTGCGGATTGCAAAGCCCTTTCGTACTACCACAAGTCTGGAGTGGGACAGACCTGGCTAACTTATTTGCAACGTTTCACTGTGGTTGTGTCATCCGGTTGTGTGGGTGTCTGAGTGACTTACTTTTTATTCCCACATGACGCAAGAAGGGGCTTTCAGTAATGAGTCCAAAGGAAGCGAAACCTTAGCAGACATGACTACTTTAGAATGGAGCATTGTAACAGCCTTGTGATAATCACTTAGCCGCATACCTACGGAAGTGTGTCAGACGGACATTAAAAATTGATTATCTCTTATGGGTAAAGTTGTACAACCTCTGTAGAGTGTAAAACTATTTCAATAGCCATGTCCACGATCATGGACATACTGAGCAAAGCCTTTCGCGGATTAGACTTTGGTTTTGATTTCAAAATAATTTTGACACAAATGTTTGTGGATAGTTTATCCAAATTGGGAAATTGAGCAGAAAGCCTTGGTGCAAGGGGGTTAGTCCTTCACCAAAAGTGCATCTTGCACTAACTTGTTATTTAAAATCAATTACAATTTTAGATATAATTTAAACTACTTTGAAGCTTAGTAAATGTATTTAAAATATCAAAAGTTGCTTTTGCACAAATAACCCTATAAGTCTTCCTTTGATAATACCTGTGAATGCATTATCTCTGTTATGTGTGTAACTTGCGGAGTACATTTCTGTGCTCACCCTTGCTTTATAAATTATTGTCCAAAGGAGAAGGATTTTGCTATCGGTGTGGATCTCGACGACTAGGCCATTATCCCAGTCGATTGCCTGTGGCAGATTAGCTCTACTACTTCTTCTTCGTCTTCTGTTGTGTTCTTTGTTGTTAGCTTGTAAGCCTGTCTTGTAATAAACTCTGATATTTTTCAATAAAGTTGTGTGAATTATGAACATTACTATATTTATTTACTATGTGAACTAGTTACTAATCATGGACTAGTTCAGAAATACACAGAGGATTTGGGGGTGTTACCCCCGGGTCCGACACTAGAACTGGTATCGTTCATGTATTTTTCAAGTTTTAGAATTAAATATATAAAATTGTGAAGTGGACTGTCCTAACAGTAGAATCAGAGGTCGTCATAACATGGAAGTTGTATGTTGTTTCGTGAGGATTCCATAAAGTCTTTGGTCGTTTAATTTGGAGTTCATATGAATAAGTTAGAGCAATTTTACTATTGGGACAGCGGGTAGTTCATCCGGTAGTTTTGGGTTAATTGGGTTGGTTTGGTGTAGACTTGCGGTGACGATTAGAATAAAGTGTTGATGCTATGATGTTATGATTTTGATATGTGTTTTGAATTGATTGTCCAAGGAGTGTGGCCTCTAGTGCCCTACCGCCGCCTCACTATCCAGCTCCAAGGGGATAAAGATGCAAGTGCATGGTAAACAGTGATCGATGGTGGATCGCTGTATTTTTTATTACTCATTACCATTACATTATTTATGTTTTCATCGTATTTAATTGCAAACAATATGAATGGCCATGATTTTAATTGAATTGATGAATTAAAGAATGTTGGATGATGGTATTATTGATGAATCCATCAATAATTATGCATTCATAAACATCATTCCATAAGAGATCATGGTTTACAATTGATTAATCAATGCTCATTATTTATTATTGTGCTTACTGAATCGTATACTCACCCTTGCTCTATTGTTCTTTTTAAGTGATCATTGACGATGTTGCACATGGGAAGGGCTAGCGCAGTTGGAACCACATCATACATTCAATTACATGAAACATTGGCCATGAGACACTTTATTAGCGTGATGAATTACAATTAGGATTTGATATTATTGCTTAGCCTTAGTTGATAGATTGGAGTTGATTATTCATTCAATGGACTTGATTTGATTGGTTTTGCTTTGATCTTGGTTTATTATATTGCCATGCTTCGTATGAATTTATTATCCATGATTGTCCTATCATTATTTTTGTGTTAATGTGACCCATGGACAGGTTTTATCATTGATTTGCTTGTTGTAATTTCCTGATAATTGATGTTAAAATAGATGTTAGTGTAGTCTAGTAGGCATTCTAGGCTCCATGGACGAGTATCGCATTTATGTTTTCGTTATATTGTATTAATGATGCATGATTTGATATTGGTTCATTGAACTTATTGTGTGTTGTTGATTGTGGATGATAGCTGTGTCGAGAGGTAGAGAACGTGATCGTGGAGGTCCTAGCCACGGGCGTGGTCCCCTGGAGCCACCGTCTGTGGCAGTCGAGCACTAGCTGAGGATAACGTCACTGCTGAGGAGGGGGTTGTTATTGACTGCCTCCGATTGGGAGCTAGGATGAGACCCCTGCTTTGCTGATAGAGTTGGTGAGAGAGATCCGTGCTCTCCGTCAATAGGCACTGGTAGCCCCTGTTGCGGCGACATCTATTGCTGCTCCTATCGCCCCTCCACCTGTACCCGAGGCGAGGATGACACTTCAAGAGTGGATGGGGTTGAGGTCGGATCCGTTTGACAGGTCGAGCACACCGGTCCAAGTAGCAGACAAGCTACGCTACATGGAAAGGCAGTTTGGAGCTTTCGAGCTGTCTTCACATCAGAGGGCTCGTTTTGTGGCCTTTCAGCTGAAAGGATAGGAAACATCTTGTGGGACGATGTTTTGATGTCAAGGACCACTGCTCAGGGCCCAATGTCTTGGGAGAACTTTGTTGACCAGTTTAAGGCAAAGTTCTATCTCTATTCTTTTATTGAGAAGATAGAGGTTACCTTGTTGACCTTTGTTCAGGGGAAGTTGTCCATTGCTGAGTATGAGGCTGAGTTCAAAAACTTGGTCCCGTCAGTACTGAGCGATGATCTGCAGAAGGCCAAGAGGTTCTGTCGGGGCCTCAATCCTGAGTACTGGCACGTGTTCGTGCCACTCCACTTTGTGACTTTAGCTCTGTGGTGGAGTAAGCCAGAGCATGGAGTTGGAGATGCAGCTCACTAAGGGGTTGTATGCTTCTAGTGGACTTGTTGCTTCTGGTGGTGACCAAAAGAGCAGCTTTGGTGAGGGGAGTGGGTTTTTTCAGCGGCCTGCTTCTAACAAGTTCAAGGGGGGATCGCAGTCTTCGTAGTTCTCCAAGTCTAAGCAATCGAGGTTGTTTCCTTCTTCGGCATCTCGTCCTTTTGTGGGTACTCTAGCCTTTCTGCTTATCCAAGGGTAGGGTATGCTTTGTTTTAAGTGTGGTGATGGTGTCGGAACCCAAAAATGCAATTTTGGACCCTCTATGTATAATTCACTAGTCTAGGAACAACCTAGGACACACAGTGTCAATATAGATGAATATCATTCCACACAAGACAAATGTAAGGATAAACAACTAATTTGATTAAATAAATAGCAGTTTTGACCTTATGGTCGAGTTTTACAATTATTAAGCTACCCAGGGCTGACACTAAGTAAAGAAGCAGCAGCGGAATGAAAGCAAATCCAGTGGATAACCATCGTGTAATATCCCGACTTTCATTTGAGAGTGCAATACAAATTGAGAGAGAATTAATGTAATTCTCCGATAGTGCTAGAAATAATTTTCGGGAGAGAATAATTAATCGGTAGAAGGTTTCTTTTGAAAAAATGTTTAATCAGGAGAATAGAGGGGTTTTCTGCGTTTTCCTGGCAACCTGGGCCTGGACCTTGGCCCATGAGGCCTGGCCGGCCATAGGGGGGTGAGGTGCCACCCTCCCCCAAAACCCTAGCCGCCCCTCCCTCTCTCCTCCTCCTTTGGCCGCACCTCTCCTCCCCTCCTCCCTCCCTTGAGCCACCACCCCCTCCTCTCCCCTAGGCAGCCACCTCCCCTCCTATCCACCAAGATCCAGCACCTCCCCTCCATTGGTGGTGCCTCCTCGCTGCTGTCCAAGACGGCGGACGAAGGGAGAAGCAGCGGGTGTGCTCGCCAAACGTGAAAGGAAGGGATCGGGGAAGGAGGAGTTCTTCATGGGGTTTGATCAGCGACTTCCTGGTTGCTGCAAGGTTAACGAATGCCGATCCTCATCGTTTGATTAGTGGTAGATGTGATTTGGTTCATATTTGATTAGATCGTATTGCTGCGAGTAGAAAGTTAATTCTGTCCAGAATGTTGTGTGGTCTGTTTCGTGATCTTAGAGACCGAATTTGAGTTGTCCATCTCCTAGAGTTATGTAGGTATTGTTCTTAGCTTTCGGTGGCCGCCAAGAACACTGAATTCCGACGTACGGATCAAACGTTATGATAGTTTCCATCTCTGCTGTCCAGAATCTTGACGAGAATAAACTGTCAAGTTGTCTTTTAAAATATGGATGTGTTAATGGAACATTCAGGGTTTTAACCCAACTAGGTTATTGTAGGCCTTGGTCTTAGCTTTTGATATTGATAAAGAACGCAAAGTTTGGTGTAGCCAATTAAACGTTATGGCACTTTCCGTGCTGCTGTCCAGAATTGCCGGAAGTTCTGACAGATAGTGTTTGTTGGTCTTGTGAAGATTGATACATATGGAATTCGAGATTTCGATCAACTAGGTTGTTGTAGATAATTTCATTAACTTTCAAACGAACCTGAGAACACCTATTTTTGAGTTATAGAGCAAAAGTTATGCCATTTTTACCGCTGCTATCCGAAAAGATTTTCTGCTAGTATGTGCTTTAATTCAAGCAATGGGTACAATTTAGATGACAGGGTTGGGGTAAGTGTTAGGGGCGATGCGAGTAGTGTCATGATGACTTGGTTCTTATTGAGTGACTTTGGTGTAGGGGGTGAGGCGCCAAGGTTAGCGGCTTCTTCGTTGCCTCCCAACGCATCGCAACACTAAAGGCAAGTACAATGACTTTTGTGTGATTTGTAAACACTGGATGCTCGTTAATTAGTATTGTGTTTTGTTGATGTGTGAGAAGCTTCAATGTTCATGTTCCGTCCACGGGTGGAATATCCACGGGAGTGGAGATTATAGTAGTCAAGAGGTTTCGATGTTTGTGTCTCTGTGTATGCTCTTTCATATGTGTGGAGATGATATTAGCCATTATTCATAAATTTACTCATGCATCCATGTTCATGTTCCGTCCACGGGAGTGGAGTCTAAAGTCCCATCAATTCTAGTATGGGCAAGTGAAGTCCCACCATTCCAATGTGGGCAGTTTTGGACACCCGTATGAAAACGTTCTTCATACGGTATTTTGGATCCCCGTATTTCGATAAATACGAGCTTAAGTGAACACCGATGGGTGTGTCACTAGCTATACGGGTATAAGCATGTGTGCAGTCTATCATTTGATTACAACCATTCATTTCATGCATTCCTAGATATTCATTTGTGGTATCTACCAAAATTGTGAAGAGGTTGTCTTGTCCATACTGGTTGTATGTTAATTTATTCCATGTACTTACTGAGTCCTGGACTCACTATTGCTTTGTTTATTCACTTTAGGTGATCAATGAAGATGTTCCTTTGGGGCGGGAGTAGGCACGCACCACTCATTCACACAACCTTACACCAACCCAATAAAAGAACTAGATTCTATTCTTCTCGTATTAATTGATGGACTGTAATAAATAGACTCAGATGTGGATGACATTTCTTGTTCTTCATGCTAGTGTTGATTAGTTATCTATTTATGTTCCTTAAACATTCGTTCGTCATGTTTATCATATTGGATGCAGTAGTCTTAATTATTCAGAATTCGTGAATTGTTGTTGGATACAGTGTTAATGGCTGTTTAGGCTCTAAAACATGTTGATCTTCTTATATTAGTGATGAAACTGGTTGAAATCCTTCTGCAGAACTGTTGTAGGTTAGGCTTTTAGGTAATACTTTGGCTTCTGAATAGCCAGGGTGTTACAGTTGGTATCAGAGCGGGCTTTAGGTCCGTGGTGAATAAGTTAGCAACTTAGATAGCTGAACATGCTAAAAATTGTTAATGGTTGATTAACCTAAAACTTGACACACTGGTGCACAGTAGGATGGGATGGTTCAAGCATTTCGTTTCCATTTCTGTTATGTTGCCTTGTTACTCTATGATACGATATGATCTTCTATACCTATGAATTTATTTTGTGATTGTTATGAGATGATATTATGTATTCATAATTGATTGTTGGCTATGGGTGACGTTGAGGTCGTGGTGGTGGCCCTAGGTTTTGTCAGGTTTCACCACCGTTCATGGTAAAAGAATAAAGTAGTATCTACCTCGAATACCATAGTTGAGTGTTGAGGGTTAGTTTCTTTAGAAAATATTATTCTCTTCCTTGATTCTGAATGTGGTCAGTTCTGGTAATAGTTGCGGTTGATGAAGTTTTCTTGAGTTAGTGTTTTACATTTCTTCTGATGAGTTTTCATTGGACTTTCTTGGTTCTATAAATTGACTACTTGTTCCTCGGACTGTTGGTCTAATGTTGTTTCTTGGGAATGTTAGTTATTGGCAAAAGTTATCTTTTCTTGGGAGTTCTGCCCTTCTTATTGGAAAATGTGATTCATTTATTCGCTTGGTATTCTGGATACTGAAAGTTGTATGTTACAAGTTCTTTAACATGTGAAAGCTTTGGCTTTATGTATTTCTTTTGGATTATTTCAAGTGTTGAAGTTTAATACCTCCTTTTATGAAAGAATGTGTTAAAATTCTTAAGTGATGTCTTGTCATGCTTAAGTAAGAGTGGTTAATTAAATGAATTAATCGTTATCGTATGAGATATCAGATTGGGTTATTAGCTTTGTGCAAACAGTTTATTCTTAACTGGTATCCATGGAAGTGAATTGATTAATTTGAAATGTCCTTGTATTTAATACATGATGAATGTTTAAATAAGGGTCTATCCGAATCGTCGTAACTTATGATTTGTTAATAAGTGTGGAATGTTGGTGAACCGGTTTGATCTTTACGATCGAGTAATCTGCTAAATTTGTTAGCTGAATTGGAGTTTTGGTCTTTTTTTCGGTTATTCTAACCGCTATTGATGGATAAGTTAAGGATGCGTTCGAATGTTGCCTTGGTAAATATTAATCTTGAACATGTCTTCTATTTGTATACTTGATGAACTTATTCAAATGCTTGGTTCACCTAATTTTGACATGCTAAACTGATGTTATATGTATTAAGAAATGAATGAAGGAAGATGTATCGACTTGTGAGATCTTGTCTTATGTATCCTATATTATTGAAGATTAAAGGATTTCGTTCTAATTTCTGGACTCAAGGTAGGATAGTGAGTTTATACTCATAATTGTTTTTGTGATTGTAAACAGAGCTAAGACAATGAATGCTTCCATGATTAAAATAATCATCAATTATTTACTGTAATAGTTAGAGTACAGTTAGTGTGTGCTAAATTGATGTTGAGAGTCAGTAAGAGTTAAATGAACGAAATTTAATAAGTGATTTATATTGGTGTGCTGTTGTGAGATTGTCATGCTCTAGTATGATCTTGTTAAAAGATTTTTGTTTCAACATTGTGGCTTGAGTACTAGGTTTGTTTTACTACTAGAGCAAGTGGTTATTGTAATCCTATTGTGATGATGGAATTATTATGTCACGATTGTTGTGTTTCTTTTGGAAAATCTATTGATGGGATAATAAGGAATGTAGAATTTTGCCAAGAATGTAGGATTTTGATGTTAATAAAATGGTCAGAAATGTTAGAGTGATATTGAACCTTTTATAGAGAAAGAAATGTGGTCACCTTTCGTTGTGTCTCTTAAATGAAGATAATTCAAGTTTTGAATTCGTAATCTTTTGGAGTTAAAGAGTTTTGTGGTAGTTGAAATTTGTTGAGTAAAGCGACGTATTGTAGAGTTCTATTGGTTCTTAATTTATTCAAGTGATTTGATCTTAAAGACTCGTTTGTTTGAGTTGGCAAGTAAGGTTGTATTCAAAGAAAGTTGTTTCTTTCCTAAATGAAAGAGTGTAGTAGAAGTATTTGAGGGTAGAAACAAATTTTGTAACTCGTAGTTTATTTGATGTGTGCTTAACCTTGTTGCTTGGCCGCATAAGAGTTATTCCAGTTTCAGAAAGCAATGTTCTATTCTTATTGGTTGAGGTTTGAAATTCCCTTCTTGTGGTACTTATGCTCTTAACTGCTGACTTTCCTTTATGTTTTTTTTTAGTTCTTTGCCTAAGTGACCATTTCCCTTGATCCTGTGTTTACTTCGAGTGGCAAATTTTTTCTAGGTGGTAAAAAAAATTATTTTTATTTGCCTTTTCTTTTGAGGAAGGATCCACCGATTCGTTTCGCAAGGGTCTTTCAAAAAAAATGTTTATTATTTGTTGTTGTGAGATCTTGGATTGCAAGTTATTTGAAGGGCATTGGAGGATGAATTAATTTCGTGATATAATTCTTGGAGAGAATTTTATCTCATTAGAATGTTGTCTTGGGAGGCTAAACCGATTGCATTGTTGCAACTGGTAGAATCTATAGCGAGACGTGGTCCAAGTTCTTTTGTTCATTTCAATGGAACATAGAATTATCAAAAGTATGGAGATCTTGATCAATGTATTAGTGTAACGCGATTGGGTACCTTGTAAGGTTGTGTATGAGAATTAAGATGGTGTAGTTTAATGAGAGTAGATTTGCGAAGAAATCTAACCGTTATAGCCATTGTTGGACTAGTAGCGAATGTTGAGTTATTGTCAGGAATGACTGGGACTTAGTGAGTATCTCTCTAAGAGTTAGAATTGTTCTAAAGACAGTTTGGTCGAGAAAATATTCCATGTTGAGGTTAATAAGTGAGTATGTATGGATTTGTGGGAATTTTTAGTGATTTAATCTGAGGTTTTCCCTATCTTCTATATGAGAAGTTCATGGTAGGAGTCTTGGAGTTTAATTTTGGGCTTCGCATTCTTTTTGCTAGGACCTTGAGTCTCCCAATGATTATGTGTAGAGGAAGTAGAATAAGGGTGGATTCCGAACAATGGAATGATCATTGATAGAACCCTTTTTGATGAAGTATATGAATGTGTGTGTCGAGGATTCCGAGTTGTTTATTCTGAAAAGATTGAGGTGATGTGGTTGTTTGAGAGGACTATTTTGAGTTGGCTAGAGTATGTTTAGTCGAATCAATAGAGTCTCTCCACAAAGGTGTGGATGATGTATTTCGGATTAAGCCTAACTTGAGGAGGTTAAATTAAGAGGATTGAGTTTGTGTGGTATGCGATGAGTTCGAATTTCAAGGTTTGAGAGAAATTTTATTCCTAAAAGAGAAACTGAGAAAAAGGACGTTTTCTCCGGTAGTGAAGCGTTTTCTTGACTCTCGTTTGAGTTGTGTGTTGTTGACTGATGTCTTCCGCAAATTGAGTTTTCCTTTACGTTGGCATGTGTGGTTCTGATCAGTTCAAAAAAAATGATTGATTTGGTTATTCGAGTGATTTGCCCTTTGGCTTTTGTGGCGTTTAAATCGCGAACCGCCTACTTGGAAAGTGGACAGTTTTTTTTTCGTGATAAATCTTCGATTCTGGATTTGACTCTTTTAGTACCGAGTGGGCATTGGGTGGTTGCGACGGGAATCCTTACTTCGATTGACTCATGCGTAATAGAGTTGTTCAAAAAAAATTCTGTTGTGTGTCTCTCGTTAAAGGAGGTGATCCTTGTTTCGGTGAAGAGTTCGCTTGGGAGGTGGAACAAGAGTTTCGTGTGCTATGCGCAAGTTGTGTGGATTGGTACAAAGGGGTGGTTAACCCAAAATACTTTGGTTTGTTCTCGACAATTGCGGGGATCAAGAGGTTGGCGTATCGCTAGGACCGCCACGGGTCTATACGCGAAGTACGCATTTTCTGGATTGTTCTGGTAGTGAGTGGGCACTTGGGAAATACGGAGTTTTGATGTTTCATTAGATCGGTGGTCCAGCGAATAAGACCTCACATCCGAGTCTTGTCCGGTACGTATGCTGGAGAGGTTGAAACGAGCGTTGAGGCATAAGACGTTGGTATCCGTCGAGGTGCCATTGGTCGCGTCGATGTAGCGAAGCGACTTGGGAGCTGGAGTCTCGCCTGAGCGAGCGGTATCCAGTTTTGTTCGCAACGGGTACGTGTTACCGTTGTTAAGTATCTCAGTCGCGGTTTTCCTTCGTTTAGATCAGCGTTTAGATTCGGGGTCGAATCCTGCTAAGGGGGGTAGAATGTAATATCCCGACTTTCATTTGAGAGTGCAATACAAATTGAGAGAGAATTAATGTAATTCTCCGATAGTGCTAGAAATAATTTTCGGGAGAGAATAATTAATCGGTAGAAGGTTTCTTTTGGAAAAATATTTAATCAGGAGAATAGAGGGGGTTTTCTGCGTTTACCTAGCAACCTGGGCCTGGGCCTTGGCCCATGAGGCCTGGCCGACCATAGGGGGAGGTGCCACCCTCCCCCAAAACCCTAGCTGCCCCTCCCCCTCTCCTCCTCCTTTGGCCGCACCTCTCCTCCCCTCCTCCCTCCCTTGAGCCGCCACCCCCTCCTCTCCCCTAGGCAGCCACCTCCCCTCCTATCCACCATGATCCAGCACCTCCCCTCCATTGGTGGTGCCTCCTCGCTGTTGTCCAAGACAGCGGACGAAGGGAGAAGCAGCAGGTGTGCTCGCCAAACGTGAAAGGAAGGGATCGGGGAAGGAGGAGTTCTTCATGGGGTTTGATCAGCGACTTCCTGTTTGCTGCAAGGTTAACGAATGCCGATCATCATCGTTTGATTAGTGGTAGATGTGATTTGGTTCATATTTGATTAGATCGTATTGCTGCGAGTAGAAAGTTAATTCTGTCCAGAATGTTACGTGGTCTGTTTCGTGATCTTAGAGGCCGAATTTGAGTTGTCCATCTCCTAGAGTTATGTAGGTATTGTTCTTAGCTTTCGGTGGCCGCCAAGAACACTGAATTCCGACGTACGGATCAAAAGTTATGATAGTTTCCGTCTCTACTGTCCAGAATCTTGATGAGAATAAACTGTCAAGTTGTATTTTAAAATATGGATGTGTTAATGGAACATTCAGGGTTTTCACCCAACTATGTTATTGTAGGCCTTGGTCTTATCTTTTGATATTGATAAAGAACGCAAAGTTTGGTGTAGCCAATTAAAAGTTATGGCACTTTCCGTGCTGCTGTCCAGAATTGCCGGAAGTTCTGACAGATAGTGTTTGTTGGTCTTGTGGAGATTGATACATATGGAATTCGAGATTTCGATCAACTAGGTTCTTGTAGATAATTTCATTACCTTTCAAACGAACCTGAGAACACCCATTTTTGAGTTTTAGAGCAAAAGTTATGCCATTTTTACCGCTGCTGTCCGAAAAGATTTTCTGCTCGTATGTGCTTTAATTCAAGCAATGGGTACAATTTAGATGATAGGGTTGGGGTAAGTGTTAGGGGCGATGCGAGTAGTGTCATGATGACTTGGTTCTTATTGAGTGACTTTGGTGTAGGGGGTGAGGCACCAAGGTTAGCGGCTTCTTCGTTGCCTCCCAACGCATCGCAACACTAAAGGCAAGTACAATGACTTTTGTGTGATTTGTAAACACTGGATGCTCGTTGATTAGTATTGTGTTTTGTTGATGTGTGAGAAGCTTCAATGTTCATGTTCCGTCCACGGGTGGAATATCCATGGGAGTGGAGATTATAGTAGTCAAGAGGTTTCGATGTTTGTGTCTCTGTGTATGCTCTTTCATATGTGTGGAGATGATATTAGCCATTATTCGTAAATTTACTCATGCATCCATGTTCATGTTCCGTCTACGGGAGTGGAGCTCCACGGGAGTGGAGTCTAAAGTCCCATCAATTCCAGTATGAGCAAGTGAAGTCCCACCATTCCAATGTAGGCAGTTTTGGACACCCGTATGAAACGTTCTTCATACGGTATTTTGGATCCCCGTATTTCGATAAATACGGGCTTAAGTGAACACCGACGGGTGTGTCACTAGCTATACCGGTATAAGCATGTGTGCAGTCCATCCTTTGATTACAACCATTCATTTCATGCATTCCTAGATATTCATTTGTGGTATGTACCAAAATTGTGAAGAGGTTATCTTGTCCATACTGGTTGTATGTTAATTTATTTCGATGTACTTGCTGAGTTCTGGACTCACTCTTGCTTTGTATATTCATTTTAGGTGATCAATGAAGATGTTCCTCTGGGGCGGGAGTAGGCATGCACCACTCATTCACACAACCTTACACCAACCCAATAAAAGAACTAGATTCTATTCTTCTCGTATTAATTGATGGACTGTAATAAATAGACTCAGATGTGGATGATATCTCTTGTTCTTCGTGCTAGTGTTGATTAGTTATCTATTTATGTTCAACATTTGTTCGTCATGTTTATCATATTGGATGCAGTAGTCTTAATTATTCAGAATTCGTGAATTGTTGTTGGATACAGTGTTAATGGTTGTTTAGGCTCTAAAACATGTTGATCTTCTTATATTAGTGATGAAACTGGTTGAAATCCTTCTACAAAACTGTTGTAGGTTAGGCTTTTAGGTAATACTTTGGCTTCCGAATAGCCACGGTGTTACACATCGACTCGCTATAGGCAATCGACTGAGATCAAGACCTAACAAAGCTCCTCCTTAAAGGCAGGTGACGATTGTAACACCCTGGCTATTCGGAAACCAAAATGTTACCTAATGAATCTATATACAACCAGATTGCGGAAGAATTTAAATAATAACTCATCTAATGGCATAAGATGGTCAACATATTATAGAACAAATACAAAAATATATTCCGAATCCAACGGTAGTTTATTCAAGTCTATTGAATCCACTAAAATAGCTATATCAAATAGGTAAGCAAGGATCACAAGCAATTATTTAATCAGTCTTAACATAAAGAAAGTTATCAACCACTTCTAACTTTATTTATTACAGTTCATCACTTAATGAATGAAAGACAGAATCAAGTCCTATCATTGAAACTGGAGTATGGTGAAATGAATGATTAGTGTGTGTCTACTCCCTCCCAATAGAGTTATCATTAACGATCACCTAAAATAAACAAACAAAAGAGTGAGTCCGAGACTCAGCAAGTACAATGAATAATCGAACATACAACAAATATGAATAAGCCAACAACATTAAAGAATAGGAATATAACACCGAATGTTTTTATGAATGAATGGAATGAAAGGATGTAATGAAATGAAAGGACTGCACTCCTACTTATACCGGTATAACTAGTGACACACCCGTCGGTGTTCACTTAAGCCCGTATTTAACAAAATACCACTACACCATGGCATAGTATTAAGGGCAATTATTTGCTGGGAAAAAACTAGATTAGTGGCAATCTATCTGCTGGCAATATCCAATATTTCAGGGGCCCCATTATGTGCTGGGAATAATTATTTTCTAGAACAATATATCTGCCGGCAATATTTTAACGTTAGCAACAATACATCTGCCATAGAAAAAATTAACCATGTCAACCTATCTACCGGGAATACCCTTTGGGCGAGAAGATGAAAAATTTATCCCGTTTTCGCGTTAGATCTTCCGCACATCTCCCCTCCGACGCCCGCGGTCCCGCCCCAGCACCCCCAAAACCCAAATCACCTCCCTCCTCCCCCGCCGTCACCTCCCTCCTCCCTTGTCACCACAGCCGCCGCCCTCCTACCTAACACGCGCTGCTGCCTCCCCTCCCCTCCCCTCCTCATCTCTGCCTCCCCCACCCGCGCCCTCCGCCACTTCAGGCTGCAGCCGCCATCCTCCTCCCTCGTCACTGCAGTCGTCGCCTCCCTCCTCCCTCGCCGCTGCAGCCACCATCCTCCTCCCTCGCCGCTGCAGCCGCCGCCTCCCTCCTCCCTCGCCCCCGCTGCCTCCCTTCCCCTCCTTCACCGTCACTGTCGCCTCCCTTTCCCTCCCTCGCCCCCGCCGCTTGACCTTGGTGGCCCGGCCCGCTACTCACCGTCACCGGCTCCGCCATGGCTCGCTCTCAACCGGCCTCACCCTTGGCTCAGCCGACTCCTCTCCCTCCTTCACTGGCTCGACCCCCATGGCGCCGGTTGTGCCTACGCCCGCATGCGGCTTGGCCTACAGCCGCCGCCGGCTCGCTCTCGACCGGCCTCACCTCCAGCTCAGCCGACTCCTCCTCTCCCTCCTTCCCTAGCTCGGCCCCATGGCGTCGGTTATACCTATTCCCGCGTGCGGCTTGGCCTGCCGCCGCCGCCGCCGGCCTGTTGCCCTCTACACCCCTCTCTTCTGATTATGCTGATGCTTAAGCTTGATTTAATTTTTGAAGCTTAATTGATGGTTCTTGTTTATGCAAGGTGAGATGATAAGGTGGATTGCTATATGATCCAACATGAGGAGAATGATGGTGGTGATTCGGCTGTGGCTAGCACTGAGGTATCACCCCTTTCCTCCCTACCCCTTGTCTTCCTCCCCTTGCTCTGTGATGTGAAGAACTGGGGTTAGATTAAATGGGGAACTTTGGATGTGCAGGGTTGATTGATGCTTGCATTAGTGGGCTCAGCATGATGTCTTACTGATTGTGTACAATATTGGTGGCATTGATGGTGTGTGCGAGATGGTGACAGGGGAGCGGGTAGGTCTGTAATGGCATGGTTCCAAAGTCGAGTAGTCTCTTTTCCTCTTAATGGCTACATTTTTTGTGTTAACTTTTTGTGATGGTCTGATTATGAGATGTTGTTTCTGCTTCGATTATTGCAATATGATTGTTACGACGTCTTCGCTATCCATCGGTGTCGGTGTTTTCACTGGTATACTTCCTTATGCAATTACATCCAAGATAATAGATCCGATGTTCTTGTTGTTTATATGTTTTCTTCCACGAGAGTTTTTCCCAGAATTTCCCTGGCTTAGGTGTCGAGATTTTGGAGATTAGGTTTTGTTCATCGTATGCTTCCTTCTAGGAGAGTTTTTGCCTTAGCGCATTTACATGAGCTCTGTGTACTAACATGTTCTAGATGTGTTGAAACAGTAAGCAACTACTTCCCTACATATGTAGTAGCCAATATGGACTGCAAATGTTTGATTACATTGCTTTTATTTCTGCTTAAGTGATAGGTGGATATTCTGATTCCAATTATACTATCGTAGTTTTTTTTTAAATCCCTGGTCCAAGTAGTTATTTTATTAACATGCTACTTTCTAAACATCTAAATCAGGCAAACAAAGGATGTGGTAAAGGCAGTGAAGAAGCGATTGCAAAACAAGGACCCAAAGGTCCAGTTCTATGCTGTGGCAGTATGTACTTTCATTATGCCATTATGGACATTGTATAAAAGCTTAGTTGCATCACTTTCCATGTTGTTACTTTTGTTACAAAGATCTTAGCTTGAGAAATACTTTTGTACACAATAAGATTCAATGATGTTAATTACCTTTTTCAGATTAGTTACAAAATTGATGCAGCTATTAGAGACAATGATGAATAACTACAGTTAATATGTTCAGTCTGAAGTTTCTGAACATTATGTTTTGCAAGAAATGGTTAAAACCATCAAGAAGAAGGTTTCTTTACTCCCCCTTCTTACTTTTACTTGCCCTTCTCCCTTTTTTTGCTTTTGTTTTTGCCCTTATTGTTTCAATTTCATTCAACTTCCCAAACAGGTTTAACAATGAATCTTATTGCTCAACTATTCCATTTCATGAGTGTGCTCATATTTTGGTTATCACTCAATGTAAATTCAAGACAATCACATGAGTTTTCATAGAAAAGTCACTTACTTTTGCTGTGATTCATTTGTCAGATATATCATGCATGAAGACTGCAAATATATATTTTTTACTTTGTTTTCTGACAGGAATTTTCCTATTGCCTTCTCAGAAGTGCAACAAATTAATAAATTGGACCAAGAAATTGGAACGAATATTTTTTTCTGACGATTTGAATTTGAATTTAAATTTTAAAGAAAGCAAATTTTGGGATGTTACAGATATCTATAATATGGAAACATAAAGTTTAGCTCAGCTTGGATTCTATGTCAGATCTACTGTTCAGCCTTCAACCTTCATCTCAGTGACCAGCTCAGACACTTTCTTCAAAATTTTCTTGTCGTCAAAGTTCCAATTAATTTGTCTAAAAACATAAAAATAAAAAAGAGGAAAAAAATTCTGGTACTACTACAAACTTACCATCAACTATCATCAGTATATCACTACATCTGCACTCGCTAGGAACTAAAATTAAACTCGATTAGTCAATTTATCTTCCAAGAGACCAAGACACAGCACTAGCAGTAAACACTAGAAATTAGATGGCAAACCATTAACATACTAGTATTCTAGTAACCACTTCTGTAAAAGGGAAAAAAGCAATAACAGGCATGACTTAAAGCCATAGACAAGGCATTTTCCAGCTTATCTGGGTATAATACTTTCAATATGAGGGTCATTTCAGGGCAAACATACTTTCCAGCTTTTGGTAACATCAGATGATACCAAGATGCATTACACATCAAACTTTAGTAGAAAAATTCAGTCAGAATAACATGGCGAAGTCTTGACAGAACAACACTGTGATAGTTTATTACCAAAATCTGACATCACAGGCCAAATTAGTACAAACTCAGAGAAAATAGACATGCCAAAAATGCAATAAAAAGTAAGTGTCCTAAACAATCATAACCTTATATGGAGACTCTTTTCTTACTTGAATCAAACTCAGCGAAGTTTCTCCTTCACAGAATACTTCTTGGCAGCGTCCCGCACCTTTTCAATATACCCTTCAATTGGTGGTGTGAGTGTTGCCATGTACCGGTTTGCAGGGAATGGTGTCATGTCAGGAACCATAGCAGCAGCATGCAGCTTCTCGGGGAGTGCAGCGATGGCCTCCTTCTTGAGCGTAAGAAGTGATGATTCTGCAGTTTGCCGTGCACGGTGCCGTCGCATTAGCACACGGCTATATTCCTTGGCAAGTCGCCGACCATCTTCAACTGTCAGCTCATATTTAAGGATTGCCTCCTCATCAACCAGCCCAAGACTGATATAATCAAGGCCTGGCGGACCCATCAGCACACAGCCACCAACGCCTCCACTGGTACCTTTGGACTTGGCTTTAGCCTTGGCCATATCAAGTTCACGTTGCCGATCCTTGGAGATGAGTCCAAGCTCCTCACGTTTCGCCTCACGAAGATGCTCCTTTGGGGACAGGTGCCGTAGGGGGGTCGGGGCACTAAGACAAGACTCTGCAATCTGAGTAATACGCTCAATGGCCTCACGACGGCCACGGCCACTGCCACCACCCCCACCAGTGGAAGGCGCACCGCCCTTCTTTGCTGCAATGGATGAACGCTTCAGAGGCTGGCCAGACTTGAGCTTAGCCTTGCCCTTGGCTGTGCCACTCACTGGTGCACACTGTTGAAGCTGATGATGCTGGCTGGTCATACCAGATGCTAATGCTGGGCTTACAGTGAGTGTCTTGAAAAGATGACGAAACATGGTGCTGGGTGCACTCGAAGCCATTGGACCACCTTTCTGCACAAGTCAATAATATATAACTAGGTTGCCTTTTGCATCTATCTTAGTGAAATTGTGAACTTTTCAAACATGCAGTTAATTCCAAAATCAATGTAACTAACATCTAAATCCATCAGATGCTAGCATAGTACTGGAACAAAATCATCAATGCTTTAGGTTCAGTTCATTTTTCTGAGAATAACAATAAATCGACATGTAATTTTCAATTGTTCATTAAGAAATTGCAGCATGAGGTGTGGCGATAATCCTTCCCACTGAATTAAACATTGATTTAACAGGTTATGGTCCCCGGGACAAGCTCTAGTTTCTAACACCAATACTGGCTCAGTCTTGATCTTCCCATCTTTCCTCACCATTGGCAAATCTGGGCTGGGAACAACATTGTAGGAATTGAGAATTTAGAATAGTCCTTATGCCTTAGCAGTTAAGCCCCTTACATGGTAGGAATTGAGAATTTAGAATACTGAATGATCAACTTGAATCAGTGAGTGTATGAATTTAGGGATGTGTATTGTTTTTTTGTATTTTTATCCAACTTGGTATAACAGAAAGGGATTTTCTAACTAACACTCGAGTAAAAATTTGGGGGTTTTCAGTCGAATTTCTTACCGTTAGATTTTGCTCAGGGGGCGGCAGAGGCGGCCGCGGGATGGAGGGTAGCGGGCGGTGGAGTCCGGCAGGGGCGACAAGACCTAAGTGGTTAGGAGGCGTCGGTCGACGGCGACGGTTCCGGCAGTGGGGGCGTCACCGTAGCCGGTCGGGGTAGTGGTAGGAAGCAGAGCGCACGGGAGGTCGCGTTCGGTGCCAGGGAAGAAGAGGCGCGGGGAGGACGGGATGGCGATGTGGGGAGGGAGGGGCGGCGCTAGGGTTGGCAATTGGGATCGATCAGGACGACGGATGGGACATGCGGATGAGTTTGGATGGGAGGTGTTTTAGCCACCGGATGGAGATCCTACGGCTGAGAACTGGTTTTATATTTTTTTTAAACACTTACTGTGATTAGTATAGTGCCCGTGCTAACGCCACGGTTTCATTTCAGGGATGCACATGAAAACAACCAAACGACGACATTTTTTCATAGTTTAAGTCTCATGCAATTGTATATGACCATATATATAATCCGGAAAACACTCATGCATAACAAGGCATAATAAAGTCATGTCTCGCATACTACAAATAATTCATGAATTGCTTAAGTAGATCTTCGAGTTCTCCAGGGATAATATCTGTACATTCATTTGCACTGCTCTTCAAAATGTCCACCAAGAATTCCGTCCTCAGTGAATGTGATATCTGTGGATGGCAGATAATAAGTTAACTTATTAATTTGCTATGTAGTCTACAAAATATACATAGAGAATATATATGCTCACAGTGTTGATAAACGACAATCTTTCGCCATTCCACGACTTTAGGAAGTTGTATACAAGGAAGCCTGCCAATTTCCTAGAGAAGAAGAGCAAGTGTTTATTTGTTGTAGATAAATCAAATGACTATTTGATAAGAAAGATGAAACAGATTATATGTTTTTACCAGTCTCCAGTTTTTGGAACCCCTTATTTGAATTCACTCATCACCAGTTCAATACATCTCTATATACAATATTTTTTGTGGTCTTCCCTGTAGTATCTAGTTCCTTGTTTGGTTTTGACAAAATTCTGGTTGTTTGCCTTGAAACTCCTCTTGACAAAGCGACATAAAGCTGTCCATGTGAGAACACAGGTTCTGGGAGGTAGATCCCAACATTTGGGATGGTTTGCCCCTGCGCTTTGTTTATGGTCATTGCAAAACTTAGGCGAATCGGGAATTGTTTCCTTCTCATCTTGAAAGGCAGTGAAATATCATCTGACGGAGACATTGGAATCTAGGTAGGAACACCCTCTTGCTCGCATGTCGCCCACCAACAATTTTAGCATCAATTGCGTTGTCCTGCAAGGCTATAACCATTAACCTTGTTCCATTACACAATCCCTTGTTTGGATCAAGATTGCGGAGAAGGATCACAGGGCAGTTGATTTTTACTTTGAGGACATGCGGTGGGAGACCATTTGGAGTGATGGAGTTTAGAAAGTCAATAGTGTAGTTGTTTGTTGAATCATCATCGATAGAGTCAAAGCTATGGTAAACCTTTTCTCACACTGAAACTCATCAATCATCTTTTCATTTAGTGATCCACATGTTCATTTTGGTAGAAAGAATGGCACGTGTGCTCATATAAGCTATTGATCTTGCATTGTCCTCAACTGATGGGAACACATCTTGGATTAGTTTGTTTACACAATCCTCTGTATCTGTATAACCAATCACAATATCTTCTGGCAAGTGAACATAATCATCGCCAATTGTCTCTTCAGTTCCATTCCCAATTCGAAGGAGGTAATCTGAGAACCATGGGTCAGATTGAGCCCTCATGTTACGTGTCAATCGTAGCTTTCTGATACTATCCCACAAATAAGATCTCTGCAATGTAGCATCTGTTATCTGTGCTCTAGTCCCACGTGTTACCACCGGAAGAACTGTCTAAAATCTCCACCAAATACCATGACCTTTCCCCCAAATGGCAACTCACAATTCATAATATCTTGCAGCGACCTATCAAGACACTCAACCGCTTGACGATTTGTCATAGCAACCTCATCCCAGATTAGCAACGATGCCCTACGGAGTAACTCTGCAGTCCCACTTTGCTTTGAGAAGTTGCACATGCTATTGCTCGCAATCTTTATTGGGATTTTGAACCTTGAGTGTGTTGTGCGTCCTCCAGGCAGTATCGACGCTGCTATACCAGAGGTTGCGGTTGCAATGGCTATCAATCCCTCAGAACGCACTCTAGCAAGAAGTGCCTTGTATAGGAATGTCTTTCCTGTTCCTCTTGGACCATCAACAAAGAACACTTTGCTTTTTTTATTCAGTACATGATGCATAATCTCATCAAATTCAGCACGTTGTTCCTTGTTAAGACTCCCTGTTATATCCAAATGTTCCTGGTCGACCCCCACCGAAAGTTCTTCTCTGACCTCCCTCATTATGTCATTGTCACATTCACCTGTTTGACACAAACAAATTAGATATCAGTATACCTTTTTTGGTCCATGATCAGTAGACAATTTTGTGACAAATTATTACCTGTATCATTAAGCTCTGGAAGATCGTAGTTTTTCATATCTTTTCCCATGGAGTGGAGCAAATCCCTAACATCTCTAAGCACCATTTGTTCTACTGTTTTTGAGTTACAATGGTTTCTAAGGTAATCCTCAGACATTGATTCTTTATGCTTCTCCCACAGTTCACAAATTTTGGTGGACTCACAAAAAACCAGAATAGTAGCAAATAACCTTCTGAGAGCATATGGCATCCGAAAAGTGGCGACTCACACAAGCAGTCATCAAGTGTCTTATCGGTCTCTATAAGTCCTCTATTCTCGCATGATTCTCTAAAAGTAGGGCATATGATGCTCCTGAACGGTTTTCAAATCATCATATGAGGTTGGACCTCTAACATGATTTAGAAGCACTCTCAAAAATACCTCTCGCCTTCAAAGCAGGTGCGCATACACTATCCGGCCAATCTGTCCTCTTTGCTTTCTTGTTTGCCATACCCTTTTGCCACCGATCCACCGGTAGTATTCAGGGATCTCTTTGTACAATAATTTCCTTGCAAAACTCACAACACGGCTAAGCTTGAAAAACTCATCGGTGTAGTTATAGAAGAAGCGGGACTGTTCACTATCTCTTCTAAATTTTTATTCTCATCAATAATAACAGATCGCATGTTAGGCGGATGACACTGAGTCTGCAAAGCAGATGGGTAGACCCGAAAAGATGGAAACCGAAAATCCTATGTACGACTTAGCGGTGAGATGTATCTAGCATCCCTATCTTGACGAATCTCATTTATTACCCACTTGACCATTAGCATCAACGATCGAGAATGATGCACAATCGTGGCCTTTGTACACATATTTAAATAAATACTTACAGCTTTGATGCTTGAACATGCTTCAACGTTGATGTGACATTATATCTCATAAGCGGGCGAGATTATGCGGGACAACCCACTGTTGTCCAACTCGGCACCTCTTATTTTGACACGCCATCATCTCTTCTCCTATACAAAGGATATGAATCTTTGCCTTGTTGTGTTGCAGGCAAAATTGCCGAGGATAGCGGCGACACTCTCCATTGATCATACACGGACACTTCCTATTCAAGACACCACATGGTCCATGGAGCATATGCTTAATGACCAGGTTATGCAACACAGGGTACTTGTCCTTGTCAGGAATCTCTGCCGAGATGTATTTGTCATATGCATCTGGGCTGGTTAACTTACATCCTTTTTTCATAATCAATAGCATGTGCTCATGTGGCAAGCCCCTCTTCTGAAACTCAGTCACATGCACATATACTGCAACCTCACCAAAATATTTCTTCTTTATCAATAAATCCTTGATGGAGCGTAATTTGGCTCGGTATACTCTTGACAGCAGTTCCGGTCGATCATGGGGTTTTTGTCCAGGTTCAAGATTGCTGGTGACCTCCTCCCAATATGGGTTGCAAGTCATTGTAATGAAGTAATCTGGCTTACCGAAACGCTGGACAATAGTCATTGCATTAAGAAATCTCTGCTGCATATCGCGGTCACCACCCGGAAAAGAACGGGGCAGCACAATTCTCTTTCCAACCTCTGAAGGTCTAGTCTCTCCAGTAGAAATTACATCGGTCAAGCCCTATGGCACAGATAAGAAAATATTTCCTTGATCAGTCAAATAACTATTATCCATGTGCATTGAAATTGAAATATAACAAGAGATTATATTCTACTCACTTGGTACAGTTCAGCCCTTATGAGTTTCTGGTTTTCAAGGTTAGAATACCAGTCAAGCCTCATCGACTCGATCTTTATATACATGTCGACGACCCATTGTTGGAAAAGCCTCCCTCCAAATAACAAGATGTTAAAAAGACCCTTTCTAACTTGCATCATAAAGCAATAGTATTCTCTTGCTGTCACAAACCGTGTAGATTGACATGTTTCTACAACTCTACTTATGTGATCACCTTGCTGTATGTCGTTGTCTGATTCACCATCCTCTGCATTAAGATGGGAATACATTATTATCAGTATATTATATGATAGGATTGCATCTACATGCAGGACACCTATACTTAATTGAGTTTGTGTTGACATACCCGTAGGTTCTGGTACTGATCGCTCAACTGTGGGACTGTCATTGTACGGCATGAACTGGTTCCATCCAGTTTCTCCTCTAGGATGAAATAAAGGATATGCTAATGGGTCATAACAACCATGATATGCTTTGATATAGCACATCTTCTCTCCTCTAGGGTATACAATAACACTCCTATCAAAACATCTTTGGGAATCATTTCCATCAGTCCAGATAGCAGCAACTTGGGAGGCAGTAGGAGCATTATACCTGAAATAAAATGTTTTGCAGGAATTAAAAAACATAAAAATGTTTATTAGCTGGTTATAAATAAACTTAAAAATTGCTGGGCAATATATAGTATAAAGAAAAGAAAAAGGTTGAGTAATCGAGAAGAGGTTGTACCTTCGCTGGTTAGGTGTCACATTAGTGTTGAGCTCAATTACATAGTCATCAAGATTTGGAATAGAGCCAACTCTATTAAAGGTATGTACATAAGGGTTATCTGCTTGTAGTATCCTGAGCACTTTTCTTACGAGGTTTATATCAAGATCAGGAGACCTGTTCACTCTATGTGACAATGTATCATCTTCTTCTTCTGTATCATAAAAGTAGAGTTGCAAGTGACGTGGCCCTTTTGATCCTGGCACCAAATGGTCCAGTCGATGATACATCGCACCCTGTACACGGAATGTATATGTGCCATGCATCAACATGGTCATGTATCTTCGGTCCAGGTGTAACTCCGAGACTTGTGAAGGAGAAGTGAGAGTTGAAGTACCGTATGTGCTTTCTAAAATATTTTGCATCATTATGCAATTGACTTGTAAACAACCTCTTCAACTCATCGGGCACATCATGAATATGTAATCTTATCTTTCCCTTTCGGCAGCAGAATCCACGTGGCTCGCCTTCAAATCTCATCGCTCCACAATACCGGCAGTCAGGAATCTGTTTCAAAACATGGTGACTGTCCGGCAAGTTATGGTAGATGAAATCATAAGGATCATCAGCTGCTCCATGGCCGGTGCAATCATCAGTGACACGGTATGACTGGAATGCACATTCCGTTTATATATAGAAATATGTGAACATGGTACTCACTTCACATGTTGACAATACAAATTATTAAGCAAGAGTTACCTTCAGCAAGCTTCTGCATGGTCTCAAAATCTTTGATAGTCTCTCCTATGTCACATCCTTCTTCTTCTTCCTCTATGTCACGTAGATGATCTGTTGCATGACGTTTGAAAATAACACGATGGTTTTAACATAATTCTTACAAAAAACTACACTGGTGAACAGATGTGTAAAACCCACCTTCATCATCAGAATCCTGGTTTGTAGGATCGAATAAAGCACTTTCAAACTCGACGTCAATATGCTGTACAGGTGGCACAAGCATAGGATCAACATTTTCTTCTTGGGCAAGAGTAGGGCACGCTTGTTGCTCGTTTTCCATCGCTTTTTTCTTCTTATAGTCTCGCCTCTGCTGTAGCAAATTTTTCTTGCTTGGCGCATCCATATTCAGGTACCAGTTTCGGAATTTGAGCTGCTTGGAAGTGCTTGAAGAGGCACCTGGTCACCAATGTACACAAGAGATATAATATTAGATTCAATCTGTACCCTTTGAAATGTATACAATGTTTTAGTTAGATTAGATGTCTCGACTCAGATAATTACGACGCCGTTTGAACTCTCAGTGTGCAAAGAAGACATCAATGGCGGTCGTTGTTGCCTGACGTACTCATCATTCCTATGTAGCCAGTTAATAGACTCATTTGGATCACCATTTTCTTTGCCATCATGTCTTGATGCTTGGTAAATGGCAGAAAGGACAATCTGTTGTGGTGATTGTCCTCCTCGACATCTGTCATTTTAACATCTCAGGCAACCGGATTCGGATGTACTTCATATGATGGAAAAAATATGATGATAAAAAATAAGGGAGTTTGTCTTTGTGATGCTTAAACAAAGAATAGTATACAGCAACTGATAAGGATTACCATGAGCAGGCGTCGTTGATGATGTCAATGTTTTATTCCTTGCACGGTATTCACGTTGTTTTGTATTCCATTCTTCTCTTTGTTCAACGCTTTCTTCGGCCCTTTTGCATGCCCTGTATTCACGTTGTTTTCTATTCCTCTCTTCCCTCTTTATGAACTCATCATCTGCTGGTGATTTCCCTATTACTATGATATAGAATGCGTGTCACAATTTCGCAAAACAATTCCAGAAACTGAGCAGGTACGATGTCAAAGAACATACCCGTACCGATGCTGTTTGATATGTCGCTAAATGCAGCGCGGGTTTGTCTCCTCTCCCCCATGGTAGATCTCACGTAAACTGCAATACAACAACCCTATGTTCAAACAATAGCATGTTCAACCAAAACAGGAAGGTAACTGTACAACTCAACCTTTCAAGTTTCAATCTGAAAAGACTCTAGAACCCTTGAATTATGACTTCTGACCAATCAGTTTGAGCTCCTATAAACTACGTATTGCTTAGTACATTGAATAGCATCTCAGATGAAAATGCAAACACTGAAATAGTAATTAAATTCTTTACAAAAAAGTAGTAATCGCTGCTAATAAAAAATAAAAGAAAAGGTACAGATTCAAGATTAACGGAACCTTCAAGTCTTGCTATTATCTGTCAGGTGTCGGTAGCATAGCCAGAATTACAGTGTCACATAGGAGTTCGTGGCCTGGAGCAGAGGTGTCATCGACATGGCCTGCGAAATCATCAGCATATGCATGACGTTTAAAAAAAAAGAGCAGTAATTTCCATGTAATGCTTCCTCTTGCTCACAGAAGTCAAACTGAATTGCTTTTTACTTTACATTTGCACTACAAATAGGAAGAGCAATGTTGAGAAATTCACCTTATGCAGTTTGACTTACATTAAGATGTGGATTTTTCTATGACCAAGCTAGTATTAGGACATTGAGATATTGACATAACTTAATGACTTTCATAACTACAATTGTGAAAAAATATTCTGAGATACATACAAAAAAAAACACAATAGAATTTACTGTGTTGCAGCTAATGTTAATGTCACCTATACATTGTTTCGTAGTTTAATGTTTTGTGCTGGATGAATGTTGTGAACAGCAACAGAACTCTTGTTTGGTGGTTGATTAAAGAAAGATTACCACGTGATTCAAAAGAAGGCTTGCTCGGTTGGATAGCTTGCTCGGTGATTAATTAAAAGGAAGATTGACCTTGGGACCGCACGGAACGAAGACCGAAGGAAGTCCTGGCACTGGTCTTCGCGAGCAGATGACGCGCCGAGTGCTCCTGCTGTGGTGCGCAGCTCACGGGACGAAAGTCGAGGAACGCGAGGCGCGAAGATGCGCTGGGAGCGACGCGCGATGGGAGACCGAACGTGGCAAAGGCACGACGGGCGACACGACGGCGCCGGTTTTGGATCTACTGACTTCGGATCGGCGCTGGTCTCGCCGCTTCCGCGGCGGTAGGCTTGGGACGCAGCGCCGGACCGCCGCGGACTAAACGGCGACGCCGGACAAAGAGACGCCACGAGGCGGCGGCGCGACGAACAGATTGCTGGCGGGCGGCGACGAGCGGCGGCGTTAGCGCGGCGGCGGGCGGCGGCGACTGAGGGCGCGGCGACTGAGCGGCGGGGGGTTGGCGGCGGGCGGCGGCGGCGCGGCGGTGCCCCGGAGATTGTGGGTGGGGGAGAGACGGAGGAGGAGTCGAGGAGTCGGGTAGACGGAGAGTAGCGCGCGGGATGATTGAATGATTGATGAGGTTTGATCCAAAGAATCTGGACTGTTGGATTTGAGTGAGTAAGAGGAAGGAGAGGTTAGAGTTGATCTGGTGCGTTTGTTTGAAAGGTGTGTTTTTTCTGAGTGCAGTTTTTTTGGTGCATGTAGGAGAACTCATGACTGCGTGGGGGAGGAGTTGGTGTAGCTGTAGGGAAATTTAGTACTGGTGCCTTTATAGTAGAGATATAGCCACTCCTTTATCCAACTTAATTTACTTTCTCTTTTTTTTTCTCTCTCTCTTTAGTTTTTTTAAACGGGTCTCTCTTTAGTCTTTATTACACCTCCCCGAAAAATTCTACATACGAAAGAACAAAATCTCTTCGATCTCCACAATCTCAGAGTTTAAATTATCTCGACCCCTCGTTTTCTTCATAGATAGTTTAATTAATTTTTAAATATACATATTCGGAACTTGCTATCTTCTCCATCCATATATATACACACGTGACACTTGCGTTCGTGGCCGAGCATCAGGAGTAGCAACATTGTTTCACAGCTCCGACAAACTAAAGCAATCACTACAAATTCATACGCACACATCTCCAGGTCCTAAAGGAATAGGAAATGTGTCACCCAATCTCAACATCCAGCGAGGTTCCTCGGGACTTCTTCGAGCTCATCAGCAAGACCGAGGTGAGGGCCTTCTTCGACCAAAGGCTGGTCGACCATGCAACTGGATCGCCGTGCTGCGTGTTCAAGGTGCCGATGCTCCGCATGTGTTCAAGCCTAACAAGGGACTTGCATTCATGGCTAACAAGGGCAGAGCCCGTTGGAGTTTATGGGCTTGGCCCACATATAATTCTAATAAATTCTAGAAAAATCCCAAAGATCCATTTATACATAGTAAAAGGTGGAAAGTTTAGTAGCATATTTCTAATCTAGGTGGGAAGAGACCAATATATAAGATGGAGTTGGTCTTACCTAGTTGAAGTAAGCAAAAGAAAAACACGAGTGCGCTTACGTGCTCGCTTGCCACGCTATGCCATCGTTCGCCCGTGCGCGACGTGCGCGTGAATGGTCCGACGATTTTGTGTTTGATTGGTTGTAGAGTTGCTGCTTCTTTTTGCATCTCAAAACCATACAAACCATGCATACGAATTTGAAACTGAAAATTTGAATTACACTATTTCAATAGGTCCTTTTATGGCGCGTATTAACTACGTTTAAAACAGAGTAATGGCATCAGTTTCTTTTGGCTAGCTGCTGGTTCTATATGAGACAGAGAAGTCTCCTCTCAGACTGAAGAACAGAGAGAGATCAGTACTGTTCTGTTGCCCTGTTCCTCTGTGCTGCACAACCTCAGCTTCTCCATCCCTTCTTCGGCGTGCACCGATGTGGGAGAGCAGTGTCTCCGATGCCGGCGTCCCCCGTGATTTTGCACGGGTTGGAGTGAATCAGGTTTTTGGGAAGCGTTCGCACGACTGCTCACGGCTTCCTCATTCTCCATCCTCTACATGTCGTCTTCTTCGTATCAGACTCTACCACAACCTTCGTTGGAGCGATTCTCTGTTGGATTTTTTATGCTCATGAGATAAAGGCTACCAGTGGATATGTATTCACTATAGGCGGTGTTGCCGTCTCATGGAGGTCTTGCATACAGATCATACTAAAGAGGTCAACTATGGACACAGAACTCACAGCATTAGACACAACCACTGTTGAGGCAGAATGGTTGTGAGAACTCTTGATGGATTTACCAATGGTTTAAAAACCAATCTAGCTATCCTTATGTACTGTGATAACCAAACAGTTATCATAAAGGAGACAAGTGTAAATGATAATATGAAATCCTCAAGATATGTGAAAAGGCGATTGAAGTATGTTAGAAAATTGAGAAACTTTGGAGTGATAGCTGTGGATTATATCCAAACATCTAAAAATCTAGTAGATCCCTTTACAAAGAGACTATCACGGAACGTGATTGAAATTGCATAGAAAGATATGGGAATGAGACCCACGTGAGTTGCACACAGTGTTAACCTAAACCTATGTGATCGGGAGATCCCATGAAGTAGGCCTTAGGAAAAACAAACTATTTGGGTAACAGTAGAGTACATTCTTACTTTATATCTCACTCCGTTGGAGCTGTAGTACTCTAATTACTGTAAGGCAAGATGACTTTATCTTAATGTGTTCTAAGGCTTAACAGCAAAATACCGTCCTACAGGATATTCTTATAAGAACACACCTATATGAGTCCGGTTGTTGGTTGCAGTCCATGAGATATGGGTGACCTCTAAGAAGCTCATGAAGAGATATAGGAGTATGACATATATGCTCCACCCGAGTAGACTATCAGCGGCCAAGTATCAGCAAAGACTTTAGGTGAAACTTATCCACATAAAACTACCAATTCAAGACTTAGTCCATTGTGTAGTTGTGCGTGAGTGTAGCTTGAGGTTCTAGGTGAATGTTCAACCTTAACTAGTCTCCACTGAAAAACTGGTATATCAATAGCACTTTGGAATTATGGGCAAATTCATGGTGCTTTTGAGATCTGGTGGGAGATTGTTGGAGTTTGTGGGCTTGGCCCACATATAGTTCTAATAAATCCTAGAAAAATCCAAGGCCCACTCATGTATGGTGGAAGGTGAAAAATTTAGTACCATATTACTATTCTAGGTGAGAGGAAACCAATATATAAGATGGAGTTGGTCTTACCTAGTTGAAGCAAGCAAAAGAAGAACACACGCGCGCTCGCTCGCCTTGCCTTGCCACGCCATTGCCCGCGACGTGCCTGTGAATGGTCCGACAATTTCGTGTATACTACCGCTATGGTGGGGGTAAAGGAGTAATTCTATATTTGTATATTGATGACATACTTATCTTTGAAACAAATATTGATGTGATTAACGAGGTTACGTCATTTTTATCTCAAAGTTTTAACATGAAAGATTTAGGAGAGGCTAATGTTATTTTAAACATCAAGTTGATCAAGGAAGAGAATGGGATTACTATCAGACCCGGGATTAATACCCTAGATCCTCTGTGCCTTTCTGAACTAGTCCCATGATCAGTAGCTAATTCACACAGTAAACAAATATGGTAACAAAATCATATCACGATTTTATTAATAAACAACAGAGTTGATTACAAAGGAGGCTTACAGGCCCACAACAAAATAAACACAGCGGAAGACGAAAATGTAGTAGGGTCGATTAATGCGCCACGAACAATCGATCGGGAAGCGGCCTAGTCGTCGAGGTCCACATCGGTAGCAAAGTCCTTCTCCTCTGAAATGTTGTTTGCATAAAGCAAGTATGAGCACAACTTCCGTGCTCGCAAGTTACACCGTCAAGTAATGAGAATGACATGCATATATGGATGTAACAATAGAAAGGCTTATTGGTTTATTTGCATAAAGCAGTATTTCTTTTAAATACTGGTACTAAGTTTCAAAGCAGTTATTTTATAACTAAAATTTATAAAATTCTCAATTTTATAGTCAGATAACATTCACACATGAACGGTGAAAGATACCCTCCTATCACATGGCTTCCTGCCCAATTCCCATCTGGATAAACCAGTTTTGAAGAAGTCTTTTTCAAACAAAATCAGAGTCTAACTTTGAGTAGTTCTGCTAGCATGTCCATAACCGTGGACACGACTATTCGAATAGTTTTACACTCTGCAGAGGTTGTACAACTTTACCCACAAGAGATAATCAACTTTCAATGTCCGTCTGACACACTTCCGAAGGTGTGCGACTAAGTGATTATCACGAGGCCTTTACAATGTTCTGTCTTAATGTATTTATGCCCGCTAAGGTTTCGCTACCATCGGACTGACCATCCTCAGGAGCCCTCTTGCGCGGATGGGTCTCTTGTCGACCAACACCCATACCAACAACATAGCACAAATGACACTAAGACATCACAAATTATTTAGCCAAGTCCCGCCCACACAGAACATGTGGTGGTACGGTAAGGCATAGCATCATGCGCTCGAAGACCGGTCCTTAACTGACTTGGGCGACTTTCCATAAAAACCCTTGGACCTTAACCCTGACCAGATTAAGCCCGTGCATAAACCTGCACCCACCAATCATCCATTTCGCCCAAGTCCAAACCCATTTTTATTTTACTTTTTAAGTCATTTGTAAAACTCCCATGACACACCAATGCCAAGGGTACAATTTAAACAATAATTGATTGTTGGCTGAAATTCCCCAAATGAAACAAGTTTGGTCTATAAGCATGGCTAAGCAATACGTTTAAAAGATCCTAGTTCATACTATCGTATCAACCAGGTTTTATCTAGGGTGTCAATGTGTTTGATTCAATATCAACGTGGGTCATACAAAGGATTTAGGTATAACTATGAATTGAAAAACAGGAATTTATATTACCGAATATAAATAAGCATGCAGTAATAATTTAAAAACAGAATATAAATAATTTAAAATAATGGGATCAATATGATCAAGGGTATAACTTGCTTTGCTTGATGAGGTGACGTTGTTTTTCTTAACAGATCACCTTAACAGAACGTCTGGTGTTGAGGTGACGTTGTTTTTCTTAACAGGTCACCTAGTACTCACAAGTACTATCTTCAGGTAGTCCAAGTGTACGATCACGATGATCATACAGTAAAAATCAATCCTCTTATGTTGCTCTTCAAACGGCGTCGAAATCTGATTCTCCGAAGTCGTCGAAATCTAATCGCGAAATAAGCCAAAACCAACTCAAATTCAAATAAATTCAAAAAGACAGATCAAATTAACTCCAAATAGATATATTTTGTTTTAGTTAGCTAGATAATAATTTTACACAAATTTTGCAACTTGAACCACCCAAATCGGAGTTTGGATGCAAAAGATATGAATTTTCTTAGTTTGGAATAGATTTAGGGTTTAAAGGAATTATTGATCAAATAAACCCAAAATTAAATAATTTTGGTTTGGTTGGCTAGATCTTGATTTTATATGAATTTAGGAATTTGAATCGACAAAATCGGAGTTCGTATGAGGGAGAACGAACCCCGGGAAGTTCTAAATATCAAAAATCCTAATTTTCAGATTTTATTGAATTTCTTGAATTATTTTCCTAAAGGAAAATGGCTTTATTGCTCAGCATGACATCAGCAGGGATTTTTGGAAATTTAAAGGAATTAAAATAAATTCCTGACATGTGGGGCCCCCGTGTCATAGACACGGCTCACGGTGGACCGATTCCACTGAGCCGAGGGCGGGATGGTGCGGTGGACTAGCCACGCGAGCTGTGACATAGCGCCACGCGGCGCTGACGTGGCGCGGGATGCTGAGGTGGCGCCACCGTGGCTCACACGTGGCCATGCCACGTCGGTACGAGGCCGGCGGCGGCTCGGTTGCAAGCTCGCCGGCAATAGGGGCTCCGGCGAGGGGTGCGGTTAATACCAAAAGGAAGAGGGAACGATGCCGAACATGATGCTCACCGGGGTTGCATGAATGCGCGGCGGGGGATCACCGGTGACGAGGTTAAGCGGCGGCGCGATGCGGCTTGTGGTGGCGGCGGTGCTCCCGTGGGATTCCGGCGATGCGAAGGCGAGCCCCGGGTAGGTCTCGGTGCCGCGATGCCGAAGAGGCGGTCGGAGTTGCTCGGGGATCGTCGACGGCGGCGCTAGAGGCTGCGAAAGCGGCGGCGACCGTCGGTGAAGAAATGCCGAATCCGGCGACTAGGGGGCGAGGGAGGAGGAGTGGGTGGCGGTGCCGTGTTGAGGGATTCGAGGGGCACCTCGTGCTCCCTTTTATAGGGGCGGAGGGGGCCGGAGGCGGGAGATCGGGTGCGCGGAGGCGGCGGCGGAGATTGCGGCGTTTCGGAGATTCTGTGCGAGATAGAGGGGGCAAACGGCCGGAGATGGGGCGGCGTGATGTGCGGGTTTAAACGCGCGTGACCGTGCAGGCAGAGGAGGCGTAAATGGCGGCGGTGATGGAGCTCTTCGTGGTGCTAATGGCGGCCGCGTGTGGGCTCTCGCGAGGACGAAGGGTGGGGAGGAAGAAAGGCTGCGCGCTGTCGGATCTTCATCTGATGGTGGCGGAGGAGATGGGTGGCGTGGGAGGTTTTCTGACCGTCCGATTTAAATCGGACGGTGAGGAGAGGTGGGGAGAGGGGTGCGGTGCGGATAAGCGGGCCGGAGTGGGCCGGAGCGCGGGAGAAGAGTGGGCCAGACCGGAAGATTCGGCCCAAAAGCCATTTCCTGATTTTAATTGTTTTAACAATTTATATATTCCAGTTAAATCAAAATAGCTTTAAAATATAGCAAATAAAATCCAACAATATAGAGAAAATTCACAGAAATTCCCTGAGGCATTTTGGATTTAATAAAAATAGTTTCAACTTATAATTGGCTATAGTTTTTGCACATAAATTGTTTTGGCTTTAAATTACTTAGGAAAAAGCTTTTAAAAACTCAGAAAATTCTAAAAATTAATTAAATTTTATTTTTCAGATCAAGCCAACTGAAACTTTAAGAACTTCAAATAACTTTTAAATTTTGACTTTTCCAACTTCAGAAATTCAAATAAAGCAATCAAACTCTGGCAAATTTTAGAAAAACCAGTAAAATAATAATTTTATTTATTTTATTTTGGTAACAGCACTTTGAGATGTTACAATTACCTTACTACAATCTTATTATGTGGAAAATGTCTTGAGCTGTTTTGGCTATATGAAAAAGCAAACTCTCTCCAACACTCTATGATCCTACTTCGAAAGAATTGAAGACTAGAAAAGGATCAATTGTGGTACTATCAGATTTTTGGTTCACTCATGTACTTGGCTAGTACTACTCGTCCTAACATCTCTTTTGCTGTAAGCAAATTGACTCGGTTTACCGCTAATCCAGGAAATGATCATTGGCGTGCACTTGAGCGGGTTATGCGCTATTTGAAACATACAATAAGTTACAGAATTCACTATACTGGGTATCCTAGTGTACTTGAGGGATATAGTGATTCCAATTATATTTCTGATGCTGATCAGATAAAGGCTACGAGTAGATATATATTCACTCTAGGCAGTGCTGTCGTCTCATAGAGGTCTTGCAAACAGACCATACTAATGAGGTCAACCATAGAGACAGAACTCATAGCATTAGACACAGTCACTATTGAGGCAGAATGGCTACGAGAACTCTTGATGGATTTACCAGTGGTTTAAAAACCAATTCGTGCGACTGCTCACAGCTTCCTCCTCCATCATCCTCTATGCGTCGTCTTCTTCACATCAAACTCAACTGCAACCTTTGTCGGACGGTCGGAGTGATTCTCTGTAAGTCGCAGTGCTATCATTTGATATGGCTATGCCTTACTTCCTAGATATTTATCATGTGATGATGTTGATGCCTACTTTTGTTAGTAGTGTTCTTGTTCTAGGCTTTGCCTTGTTAGTGTATATATATGATATAGATATATTTGAGTTGATGATCATGGTACTGTTCATAATCCTAAATATGTCTAGTATATATGCTGATGTTGATTCAATTATTGTTTTAAGAATTTTAATAAACATAAAAGTGTGTATATACCTAACAGAGCCAGCACGTCTACCTGGAGCAAGGTGACGTTCATGGAGAGGAAAGTGCTGGAATCATCAAAGTTGTTGTATGTCCAAGATGATCACCTCATAATCGAATGCGTCATCGATGTCGTCGTAGGGCCACGACTATCTGCGCCGACGGCATTGTCGATGATCGAGCCACCTCCGCCGGCCATATTGGATGTTCTTGGTAGGTTGCTTGAGGAGAAGAAGGGAACGGATGTGACTTTCAACGTTTAAGAGGAGACGGTCGCCGCCCACATGGTCATTCTCGCCATGTCATCGCTGGTCTTCAAGACTTCAACATGGAGCTCTTTGGACCTACGAAGGAGAAAGACATGGATCGCATAACCATCCACGACATGCAGCCTATGGTTTTCAATACTATACTCCATTTCATATACACCAACTCTTTACCTGATATAAATGCGCTTGACGAAAACGATGGTAGAGAGATGATCAGGCATTTATTCGCCGCCTTCGATCGATAGGCCATTGAGCGGTTGAAGCTGATATGTGAAACAACGCTGTGCACGGAACTTTTTTGAATAAGAGAAGGGGGGAAACCCTTATGATTTCTATTATTAGAAATCACTGATTTGCTACAGGAAGCGAACAAAGCAAAAACAAGAGAGTAAGATCACTCCTAGCTCTGCTATTTTGACCCCCACAATTTCACAAGGATGGATGAAGCATCTCAATGAAAGGAGGTAGCAAACTAGGAGCCAACTAGTTACACCATCATACTGTTAGCTACACAAAGAAGTATCACAAAGTTAACACCATCTCAGAGAAGATCAAACAATTTCCTAGCTTTTCCGTCTAGTTTCCCTTCTCCCTCAGCCTTCACATGGTGATTCTTGCTACTAGGGATGGCAATCGAACGTGGCAGGCATAGTTCTCGCCTATTCCCATGGCCGCCAGCCCAAAAGTCCCCCACGGGCATGCCTGCGAAGGACGACAGGCAAAGAACCTCGCCCATGCCCGTCGCCCACAATTAGGCGTCGCCCATGGGCACCCACATCTCATTTCACTCAACTAATCAGCAGGTAATCAGAAAACAACACAGTTCATAACTTCATATTAATTCATCATATTGTTTCTGTCACTTAATAATTCGGCCTAGATTACCTAACATTGATTAAAGAAAGAATTCACCTATTGAAGAACAAAATGTAGAAAAATGATTCTAGCAAGTCAATTAATACATGCATGTAATCATTTAGCCTAGAAATCTAACATTAATTGGCATAAGAAGAAAAAGGAAAGCTAAAGACTCCTCAGCAACAGAGGTAAAAATGCACATGCACAAAGGTAGAACATATGAAAAGGGTTCAACATAAGTTCATCACAAATAAAGTTCAACAAATAAAAATGGAAATACAAACTGACATAGTTCATCACACAAACAAATTAAGTTTTCAACAAGAGTAGAACATACGAAAAGAGATATCCTTGGCGACTTCTTTGGCGGTTGGGAGCCTAGAAGGATGAGGAGGGAGATCCTTCCAGACACCAAACTCCAGAAAAGGCAGGCAGACGGGTGGCGGCGGGCGGATAGGGGCAGCAGCGGATGGGGGCTGAGGTGTGTGGTGGACGGGGCTGAGGCCATGCGGTGGACGGGGGCGTGCGGTGGTGCACCGGTGTGGGAGTCGGGAGTCGGTATTGGAGATGAGACTGAGATTGGGGATTGGGGATTTGGTGCGGTTTGCCGAGCGTGAGGAGGCCGGGCGGGAGGAGAACGGGGGCGGTGGCCAGGCAGGAGGACGGGGCGGTGGCCTGGAGGGAGGAAAGGGTGGAGGCTAGGCGTTGAGGTCCTTGAGGAGGGGGCCAGGCGTGAGGAGGCTGGGCGGGGTGGCGGTCGGGAGGAGGGGGCGGTGGTCAAGCAAGACCGCGAGAGGAGTGAAGAACTGAGGATCGGGTCTGGATCTAGCTTGAGTTCTTTGTTGAGGAACCATCACGGGCGAGTCCAGTCCGAGCGATTACATTGTAGACAAACTCAGAATCGTAAGAACAATACAAGAACACAAGAACAGAATAATAGATTGAACAGAGAGATGTAGGGGGACTTCTTGCTTCTCTTTATTTCTTCATCAAGTGATTAGCCTTTTACAATGACTAATACCCCCTATTTATAGTCTAGAGACCCTGCTAGGGTTTGGGATAAGGAGCCCACCTTGGGCTAGGATTGCCGTTCTAGGCCCAATTTCTTAACACTCCCCATTGGGCACTCATCCATAATGTTCATGTCTTATCAAAGGTCTATAAAAACCTAGTGGGAAAATTTGGAGAAAGAGTAGATAAAACATATTATGTTGTGCTGCACTAATTACCTCGTCAAAAACCTTAACCAAGAAACTTCAGAAAAACTCGTCAAGGGAAAAAGAGTACAATCCACCCAATTTCATTTAATCTCTAGGATTTATTCTTTGGGTACTCGATCTTCGTAATCAAGTTTCAATAATGAGTTCGTGAAGATTCTCCCCCTAAATTCTACACTTCTCTAAGTCTCATCATTCTAATTCCACGTATGCACCTTTCAAAGGTAGATGCTGGAAGTGACTTAGTGAATAAATCTGCTAGATTTTCACATGACTTAGTATGCAGTACTTTAATTTCGTCCATCTTTTGCAATTCATGAGCGTAGAAGAACTTGGGGTTGGTATGCTTTGTGAGATGAATCTTCACATAACCCATCTGCACTTGTGCAATACAAGCTGCATTATTTTCATAGATAATAGTGGGGGTTTACGCGGTATTCAATCCACACGACTGTTAGATGTGGTGAATTATCTGCTCAAGCCAAGCATATTCTCGTGAGGCCTCGTACAGTGCTATTATTTCTGAGTGGTTCGACGAAGTCGATACAAGACTCTGCTTAGATGATTTCCATGGAATTGTAGTTCCATCACATAGAAGTTCAAAGCCTGTTTGCGATTTGACTGTATGCGGGTCCGACAGGTACCTGGCATCTGTATTGCCATTCATAGTTAGGTCTTGGTTCTTTCTATAGAACAGACTAAGTTCTTTGCTTCCTTGGAGGTATCGGAAGATGTCCTTCATTCCCTGCCAATGCCTTTGGTAGGTTCTGCACTATACCTTGCTAACAGGTTTATGGCAAATGCAATGTCTGATCTAGTACAGTTTGCTAAATTTATGAGTGCTCCTATTTCACTTAAGTATGGGAATTCTGATCCCAGTACTTCCTCCCCCTCTTCTTTAGGTCTGTACGAGTCCTTGTCTTGCTGCAAGGATATCCTAACCATCGGCACTTTCGAAGGGTATGCCTTTTCAAAGACGAACCTTTCTAACACCTTCTAAGTGTAGGTTGACTGATGTACTAAAATCCCTTCAGGGGCATGCTCAAGCTGCAAGCCTAGACAATATTTGGTTTTACCCAAATCTTTCATTTCGAACTCTGACTCCAAGTAAGAGCTTACTTTCTTAATATCCTTCAGGGTTCCGATGATATTCAGATCATCTTCATATACTGAGATTATACAAAATCCATCCTAGGATCGTCGTATAAATACACAGGGATTATTCTCATTGTTTGTGTAGTCTTTCTTGCATAGAAAGTCGCTTCAAGCGATTATACCATATCTTACCTGGTTGCTTAATTCTATATAATAACTTTATGAGTTTCACACTATACAGATTTCTATTTTCTCTGTCTTAGTTCAGGACAGGGATACATTCAGGTATCTTCATATAAATATCCAAATCCAAAATTCTATAAAGGTATGCAGTTACCATGTAACAGCCCTAACTTAGGGTTTGTATTTCAAATGTAAAATTTTGAGGAGAAATAAAAACTTTTGTTGTCTCTTCAAATCATTTGAAAGTTTCTAAAGTTTTCCCTAGCAATTTCCAATTTTTAGAATTTAATTCTTGTGATTGGAAATTGTTGTTATCAGATTCTTAGCTTTCAAACTTATGGTCATCCTCTGAAATTATTTTTCCTATCATATTGATCATCCTATCTACCTCCCTGAATTATTTCACAATTTTTAGATTTTGTTTGCTATTTCAAATGGCCAAGTCAAACTAGTTGAAAACCTGGTCAAACTCCCTGTACAGCAGCTTGTGAATTTTCTCTAGAACAATGCAGTGCATAAAAAGTTCTGGAAAAATTATACAAGGTTGTCCTCTGTCCCTAGTAGCTACCATAAAAATTTCGAAATTTTTAGAGCTCAGAGCTACCTCTAAAATTCCCCAAAACCTTCTTTGTCTTTTAAATCAAATTCCAAAGGTGCTTGTTCCTCGGGCCGAACCCAACTCGGGCTCGAGTCCGACTCGCACCACTTGGCTCGGTCGCGTCAACTAAGCGTGCCGCTCGAGTCCAATCAATCGTGACCGTCAGATGAAGATCGAGCGATCCACGTCGCGTCTTGCAACCGACTGTCCGAATGCATACACCAATCCCGGTAGTCCATTTCGGATCCAGCGGTCGGTCGTCGTCGATCAAATCAAACCACCGGTTCGCACCGCTTCGTATCGCCGACATATGGGTCCCACTGCCGGTTCTTCCTCGCCGACTCGCGCCTCACGGAGCTCGGGCGATCGCGCATGCGTGCCACGCAGCTTCGTCGGCGCCACGCCGGACGCGCGCGTGTACGCCTCGAGGGACCGCTGAAGTCCATCTACCTCATAGGGTCGTCCATTCCTTCTCGCAGCCATTCTTGCGCCCTCTCCGCCCATTTCTTAGCTTCGGCCGGAGAAAAACTCGAGCGTAGCGCCGCCGTTTCTGGGCCGCCCTTGAGCCAGCGACCGCACCATCGTGTTCCTCTTGCCTCGCCGCCTCCATTTTGCCTATTCCGGGTCCTTGGCGTCCAGTGGATCACCAAGGGCGGTATCGTCGTCTCCGCCTCCGGCGATCTCGATCCCGTGAGCTCGTTTGCGACCTGGTGAGTTTCCAGCTCCGCCACTTAGTCCCTTAGGATCACATTGATGCACTGAGTCTAACGGTGGGCTTGTTTCTGCCTTTTGTGCATCGTTGCGGGCGTGAGACCAATTCTTCTCCAAGCTCGGTTTTCCGCCGCCGTGGAAATTCCGGTCACCTCGGGCCTTCTTCGTCGGCGTTATCGTGTGCTTCTTGCTCCTGGTGTTGAGGCGAAGCTTAAGCACACCTTCCGGAGTCTTCTAGAAGTCCGTATCGCCTTCTCCGCGTGGGCCGTGCTTTCTTCTCCGCCTCCGGTCGTCGTGAGCTCAACTCCGGTGACCATCGGACCGCGTCGCCACCACTGGGTTCGCAAAGTCTCTGTGAACCCGAAGGTATCACTCACTCGTTTTGAAACTCACTGGTTTGCGTGATCCACTGCGCGGCCGCGCCGCCGTCCCCGTGCGCGCCGGTGAGCCGCCGGTGGAGTTAGTTTAACTCTAATCATGTCTCGTTTGAGTCTCTGACTTGTGGGCCCTATTGGCTAATCCCGTTTAGAGAACCTTTAATCCAGCCCGTTATATTTCCCTCTGAGTCGCTGTCATGTGGGTCCATGCTGTCAGTTAAGGGTTGTGTAGTTCTGGTTATACGTTTTCTCTGTTTGGAAACGTATTTATCTGTGAGTATATGTTAGAAGTACACTTTGATATGTCAAAGACGTATTCTCAGAATACGCCTTCGACGTCACTTTCGGCGGGCGGGCTGTTCAGTCAAGCACTTTGCGCGGGCATCACGTTGTCTCGGGGCTAGATAGCGGTGGGTAGAAAAGGGAATAAATGCTTTAGTATTTCGTAATGTGTTTTCGTTGTTCATTAATTCAATTAAACTTAGAAAATGCATAACTAATTCAATTTTATCCAAATTGCATGAATCCAGTGCTGTTTATTTTCATTCAAATGTATTATTTACTAAAATTAGTTTCATCCATGTCTCTGTAGCAAAAATCTGTTAATTAATAAAATGATGTCTTATGTATCTTCTAGATTAGAAAATGCATATCTCTTTCAATATTTGTCCAAATCCAGTGAAACCAATTTTGTAATTTGTCATTTTTAATGTACTAATTATTAGGATAGGTTTTATACACTGTTTCTGTTCATGAAAAATTGTTAAATTATTAACTAGTGTTTTGATGTGTTTTTAGCTTAGGAAATTCATAGAAAATTCTTGATAACTTAAAGTGAATTCGTTCTCTGTTTTTGAAATTTTGTTATATCAAGCTTAGGCTGCTGTGAAAAGTTTAGTGTGTTTTGTTGTTGTTGTATAGTTTGAGTTTTGTCGGTGTTTTCGTTCTTATTTGCTGTTATGTTCGATCGTTGAAGCTTGATATTTGCGGCAACCACGAGGACGATCCTCATAACAACTTGAGCAACAACAACCAACAAGCGATTTGATCATGTTTATCCCAAATTTTAAAGTCTAATATTTTGTTTCAACCGTATGTATGCATTGCTTAATTTGTGTTAAAATTGATTAGTTAAATCCTTAGTTGCATATCCTGTAGAGCGAATATTGATCTCTACTACGAGCCTAGGTTATTTGCTGTGATTAGAGTGTTGGATGATCTCTTGTCACTTAGTAGATCCGGTCAACTTGCTTAGACATGCTTAGCTATCGGTAGAACTGGGCGGTTATCGACTTTAGTCGATAACTTTGATCACACAGAAATTATCTATGACTTTTTGTTTCAGCATTTCTGCTATGTTTAATTGCAAAACTAAAAATGAAAACAAAAATGATTTAGACTTGGGCACAATGGTAAGACTGGTGTGATCTGTTGGGTGTGTGGAAAGGTGCCGAGTCGATTAAGGACCGAGTTACTTGCGCCACCGTCTTGAGCATTTTGCGTGCTAACCACACTAGAGTATATGGGACCTCTCTTGACCTAGTACTTTGGCGTGTATTGGCTCGGGTCGCAGGAGGTCGCAGGAGGATGGAGGTGGGAGCATGGTAGTTGTCCAAAGCTTTATCACGAGTGGGTAGTTGTCTTTCGGCTTTACCATGTAGCGTATGGATTTCTATCCATACGAGCGGCTCGTAGTTAATACACAATATTGGAAACAGTCTCGTAGGACTTAGCTGTGCCGCATACCCTCGGAAGTGTGCTTTGGCTTAAAGGCGATGCAGTGTGGGTACATTGGTACACCTGCGGTTAAAACTATTCGAATAGCCTCGTCTAGGTTATGGACACGCTGGATCGCCCCAAGAACTAGACTACAACATTTAAAATAAAACTTGATGGGTGGTATGAATCTGGGATTCGTGCTATTGTTGTGGTGACTATTGGGATAGTCACTTCTAGGTTGTTTATCTTTCGCTTTTGTTATTATTATCCTTACTGTTATTTCAATCTTAAAAATGAATTGCAAACTTGCCTTTAAAACTGTATTTTATTATTGCAAATGAAAATTGGCTTTATGCAAATGAAACATATGGCCTCCACTAAACAAGCCTGCATGTAGCATATGAACAGGTCTGCTAGTTCACACGTCAGCCTTGCGGGTACAAAGACAATCTTTGTACTCGGGTGCTTTGCTTAATGTTTTGTTGCAGAGGAAGAAGGTGAGCCTCGGGGTCCTCACTTACGTAGTTGTCTTTGTCGCCGTGGGTGACGACTAGTCTTGGCGGTCCGGTCAGATGCCTTGTGGGTTGAAGGCACACTGATTGGCTTTGTTTATAGCCATCTTATGGCACTTTTGCTTCCACTGTCGTTCTTGTTATTTGTGTATCTTGTGGCCTGTCGGCTATATGCGTAATATTGTTACTATTTGTTTATCTTCCGTTTGTAGTGTAATGTTTGGACTCTATGTTGAATGGAGTTGATGTCTAATTTTGTAACGAGGTGCGTATACTGCTTTCTGGGAAGTATACATATCTCGAGGATCAGTTTATTTGATTTGTGATGCTAGGACCAGGTGGTTGGTTAAGCATTACAAGCCAAATAAACTGGGGTCCTCACAAAGTTGGTATCAGAGCCATTCTGACCGTAGTAACCCAAGCATAGTCGTCCTTAGGATATTTTGAAAGTCTTATTTTCAAATCATAAAAAGGTTTATGAAAACCTAGGCAGATTCTCAGATTTTATTCCTTACCTATCTTAGCTTTCTACTCTCATCTTACTCTAATTTAAGTTTTGAAACTTGGTTTCTCTCTTTCCTATCAAAAGATAGTTAATACCGGTAGAATCAGTCTTTGGGAGAACCATAGGGAATTAGTTTAATTAAAAATTTGTGGGGGCATAAGGGTAAGTGTAACACCCCAGCCCAACATGAGCCTGGAATGCTACTAAACAAACCCTAATAATTCTAATCAAAGCAAACTTAATAAATTTAGTAGAACCTCCTTGTAAAGTTAATTACGGAGGTTCCAACATACAAGTGAATCATAAATTAACCAAACTACCATCTAGAGACATCAAAAGATAATCAAAGCTATGCTACATTTCCACAATCCAGTGAAGTATAAAGTTCCACTACTCATCGTTATTACACTTAAACCACCTCAAGACACAAGATATAATAAACCTTTGAGCATCTCGCCCATTTACTAATAACATTACTATCTCAAGATCATTCAACTTTATTTAGTTCATGTGGCATGTGTGTGACTAGCGATCTACTTCCCCATGCATGTCGTTCTTGGCTCGGTACCTAAAATTACAACAAAAGCAAGGGTGAGTCCACAGACTCAGCAAGTACAGAAATAGAAGCCATAACATCAGCATCAATATACAGAAGATCAACAACAAACATTTCACATGCGGATGCAATGCTCAAGGATCCTTTCTCTTTATCTTTCGTGTGCATTACACGTGTAATGAGTATGCAACCGTCGCCGCATACCCATGCACGTGCGCGCGCACGCACGAGGACCAATTGCCCATTACTCCGCAAGTAATGGGATCTCAACCCACACTCCACGAGTGAGGATCTCGGCCCGTCACCTTCATGACGGGGATCTCAAAGGAAACATACTTGGTCACCACATGACCAAGCCTCAATATGATCTCAATATGCACATGCTCATCATTAAATCATCATCAAATTACCACAAGACAGTATAAACATATAACAATAGAGCATGGACATATATGACGCATCCATCAATCTTAAATCAACATCAAGCCAACAATCTCACTATGCTACCACATATCGAGAAACACACAATCATGACCAATCAAACACAACCACGAATCAAACAATGCACTTGCCTTAACCACGTGAGAACTGGGAACGTGAAGTCGGTGCCGCCTCCGGTACTCTTCCCCACCTAAATTCAATCAAGAACATAGACTAAGACCACAGTAACGAACCACATGAATTCTAAAAACAAACACAACTAGCAATAGCTCGCAATCCAAACCCGACTCCAAATTCCTAATTGCTGTTCTGTACCTTTTGTGAACAGTCAAGTTCTAAAATTCATATCTTTCCGTACAGTGGTCCAAATTAGGTGTTCTTGGACTTCATTGAAAGGTAATCAAATTTCCCAACTAAACCTAGTTGGTGAGCCTCCCTGATTCGGCCATCTAAAATCACTTTTAAACTGATTAACAAAACATCGATTTCACGTCACCCTTTCTGGACAGAGCACTAAAACTAACATAACTTTCAGCTCGTTTACCCAAAGTTTGCGTTCTTGTGCTTCCCTGAAAGCTACGACAATTATCTACAACTTTCGTTATACTGAGCTCCTCTAATTCTCCCTTTAACTGATCGAAAAGGTCAGATTACTAAAACCTGTCAAAATACTGACAGATTCGCAGGACAGTCATAGTAAATAATTCATAACTTCTGCTGTAGAGGTCCAAATAATATGATCTAGCACTTCATTGAAAGCTATTGACGTCCTCTACAACTTTCTAGGAGATGCCCGAGACTGAATCCGCACTTAACTATAACAAATCGTCCCTCTAATGCGATCTGCCCTGAGGCGACAGAATTGCCGGCAAAGAATAGTTAAGTGCTAAAACATCTAAACGAGGGAAAACGATGTTACCCTTGGACGAACCGATTGCCGGGCACTGAGGGCACCCACCAGCGAGCTCTCCCCCAAAAGATGATCTCGTTCCCTTCCTCTTCTCCTTCCTCGAACAGCCAAACTCCTCCAGCGATCACCTTCTCTCCCGAGTCGGCAAGCGAGGAAGACGGACGGGCTTTGCCGGCAGCGAGGAGACGCAAGGGGAGGGAGTACAGCAGCCGGGAGACCTGGGCAGGGTGGTGCGCAGGGGAGAGGGAGGGGCGGCTGCCTAAGGGAGAGAGAGGGAGGGGCGCACGGGTAGAGGGGCAAGGGAGGGGGCGGCTAGGGTTAGGGAGGGGGAGGAAAAGGGTGCCTCCCCCCCTTTGGCCGGCCACTAGAGGGCCTCATGGGCCGTAGCCAGTGCCCAAAGTTGTTGCGTTTATATAGAAAAACCCATCTCCTCCCACTTATTCAATTATTTTCCAGAAGGTCCTTCCCCTGAATCGACTTCCGATCACTTGTTTCTTTTAAAACTTTAGATTTCCTCCCGAATCCTATTATAGGGTATTACACTCTACCCCCCTTAAACTGAATTCGTCCCCGAATTCTAACCAAGCTACACCAAAGAACAATCACGAATAAACTTAAAACACATCACGCACCTATGGAGGATAACTCCGGATACCGCTCGCGCAAGCGAGACTCCCACTCCCAAGTGGCCTCTCTCCCAAACAGATGAGACCACAACACGAGGACGTAAAACGACGTCTGTACTAACGCTCAACTCGACATTTCTAAGAACATTCATCAAAAGAGACTCAAAGGTAAGATCCTGCTCGAAAGTCAACAATATTAACGAAAACTCAAACTCCATATCTCTCAGGTACTCACTTGGCACCAACATGCCCGATGATTGTACACCGCGTATGGACCCGAGACGGTCCTAACGATACGCCAGCCATCGAATTCACGTAGCTGACTAAAACAAACCAAAGTACCTTGGGCTAACCATCCCCTCAATACTGAATCGCACAACATGCACACAGAACACAAAACTCTTGTTCCACCTCTCAATTGAACTCTTCAACGAAACAAGGATCACATCCTTTAACTAGAAACACACCACAGAATTTGTGCACAAGCATATGGAACGCTCGTTCTACCTTCAGTCGATCTCTTTATCCTAACCAGGAGGGTCTTTGTTAAGCAGGGACGCACAACACAACTTATTTTAACCAACTCTAATAACCAGATTCAACTGAAAACAAAGGATTCACAATGCAATTCCAACTTCCCTCAAAAACACTGAAATCCAAAATCGAAGATCCCCAAGAAAACCCTTTTCACATTCCAACTAGGCAGTTTAGAAATAAATGCCACATAAGCCAAAAGCGAAAACACTCGAATAACCAGATTAACCCTTTTTTTCTCCTCAATCAAAGAACCACATATTAAAGCAAGAACCAACTCAATTTGTAATTGACATCCGTCATAAACACATAGTTCAAATAAGAACTAAGAGAATATTTCACTATTCTAGATCACACTCTTTCCATAATTTTCTTTTAGGATTTTAACTTTCTCTTAAATCATAAGATCTCAAATCATCGCATAACGCATTAACTCATTTCTCTTAAATTGGCAATCCCAAACCTATGCTCTACCGAACACAAAATTCACAATTATGCAGGTAGACTCTTCCAATCCACAATATCCTACTCTAGCCAACTTCCCCACCGAATGAATTACTTGTCAAAATAATTTCCAACACAACTCAATAGATTTCACCCACCATCACATCCCTTAATCCGTTAAAGATGAGCAGTTTGAAATTCACATCACACACTCTCATATACTAGCCTCAAAGGATACTATCAATGATCAACCCACTACTCGGAATCCACTCTTATTCTACCATCTCTACACATAACCATTGGCATCCAAGGTTCTAACATGAGAATGCAAAGCCTAAAATCAACCTCGAAGTCTCCTACAATAAATTTCTGGTATGATTGATAGGAAATCTTCCAATTCATTTACTAAAATTTTACATAGCTCAATAGTAACATCAATCATTAACATCCACGTTCCTCACTAATCAAGTAACCGCTCAAGGCGTTTCATGTCACCAATCTTGGACCTTCACTAAACCACACTAATCAAAATTCAACTACACGACCACAATATACCCATTCGCCAAACCCTAACTGTTTAACCGACATTCAAATATACCCAATCACTAGCGTCAATAAATACATATATCCTTTGACCATGACATCCTTAGAAATAATTTAACTCCCATAGGGTTACTTACTAAGGCTGAGTCATTGCTGACAATAGTCCAACAATTTCTGCTATCCCATTAATTAGCATGACACTTAGGTTCCTCCACACCGCTACTCTCATTAAACTTCACCACCATAACTCTTCTGCACAATCATACTAAGTATCCAATTGCGTTACTTTGATAAGTTTATCAAGAGTCCATAATTTCGATAATCCCAATTTCCAACATGGACAGAGGTTACTGGATCATAACTCTCCATAGGTTCCACTAGTTGTAACACTAATCACTTTTATCTCATCGACAACTTTCCATTTAAATAGAATTCTCTCCGAGTGTTGTAAATCGAAACCAATTCACTTTATGCTGCTCTTCAAATTGATTGGTTCCCGAAAAAAAAATCTCAACAGTTCCAAATACTTGACCACCTCCAACCAATCACCATATTACTCTTTATAACACTTGGCAACACAACTTGGTTAATGCCTTACTCAAAAGGAAGAAATAAACAGATGCAAGGTTCAATGCATAAGAAATCGTGGCTCCTTGAAGTGAGCACGAAACCAAGAGAGACAGTCAAATAGTAGGATCTCAGAAAACAAGATACGAGCCCACTGTCGAGGGCACAAGTCCCACAAGAAGAAATTTTCCACCACCATAAATCATAATAAAACATTGCTATGCAAACCCAAGAAACTCTTAAGCTGAGACAACAAGAAAGTTGCGGATTACACATTTTTTTTTTTAGCTCCAACCTCAAATACTTATGGTAAACATTTTCCGTTAACACAACGAAAGTAATCTCTTTGATTACAACATTACTTGCCAAACCAAACAAGAGACGTCTTTAATACCCAAAACACATTCATCACTTCGGAACCAAACGAAACCTTTCCATATGTCACATTGCTCAACTAATTTTATCTACTGCAAAAAATCATGAGTCCCCAAAAGATCACGAATACCAAACTCCAAATATTTCATTTAACCGTTATTAAAACAATCAACTTACTTTCTCTCTAGAAGAATCATCACCACTCCAACACGTCACAATCTCTTGTAGACCTTATTACTAACATCAAGAATATTTCACTCTTAGCAAGGTTCGTTATCATCAACTCTTCCTTTATAAAGTCCCCAAAAGCCGACCAAATCACATTTCACTTTATCCTCTCATCCTCAAATGAGGGTACACCAAATTCTTACACCCTCACTATAACAACCACCATATTTTTCAAGGAACCTACTACACAATTTACAAGGTTACACCAAAACCCTTTCATCAAAGACATACTATTATCTGACAATCTCACCATCAAGCAAACACAGGTCACCTATTAAATCCCACCATAAACCTTTCCAATGAAACACAAAGATATTCGAATGCTCATTCTTATTTGGTACACACTAACTCCAATCTAGAGGTTATCATAAACTTTTGATGATTATTCAATCATGGGCGAATTGATGGTCTTGTATCTGCTTGTACTCCCACGAGCATAAATAAGATCATCAAATAGCCAATTAAAGAAGATTTCTATATTAATATCTACCAAGACGACATCGAACACATCTTATATTTCTCTTTTCGCACGATTAGATTAATCCATTAAGATCAAATAATATAACTAGTTTAGCAGACTAAACAACTCAGGATCAAACACTCAGTTAATGTTCCACGATGGTTAATAACTCTATTGATTCCAATTGGATATAGTCGTACACCTAATCACAGTTCAACAAGAATTACTACATGTTACCATCACATTAATCATCTTTCCTTCCAGGATCTTGGTTAGGATCGATTATACAACACACTCTGCACCCAACTTGATAACTCATATCATATTCACTAATTTCTCCGATTATAACCTCCCACTTAACCACGAGATGACATCGCTAAAGGGTTTAGCATTTTCTTTTATAAAAGAACTTTTCAACTTCAACACTCAACATACCCAAAAGAAATATATTGAATCAAAACTTCCACGTACTACAGGACTTGCAAAGGAAACTTTCATTACCCAAGAACATCAACCGGATAAATGGGTCATGCTTTCCAATGAGAAGGACAAAACTCCAAAATAACGGTCAAACTTGACAATCAACTCGGTTCACTGACCGCAAGAATAACTCATCGGTTGGGAAAAAAATAATGATTGCTTTACAGACAAATTAAGCCAAAGAAAACACACCAATTTTTTTCTCAAAGCAACCCATCAACCACAAGAATAAATAACCCAAGAGAAACTCATCAATCACAACCGGATAAGAATTGATCAAATTCAAATTCAAGAAAGAGGATAACTCTTCTAAAGATACTCACTATCAACACCTGTACTAAGATATCTGAGGAAACCTCTTCACTTTTCTCTTACCACGAACAATGGTGTAACCTGGTAAAGCCCAGGGCCACAACCATGACCTCAATCCTCTCAACAAGGGCTACTCTCTCTCATAATAATCATATAATCATATTATAGGTATGTAAGATCATCTCATAACAAAAATCATCAATACAGTATAACAGAAGCGTAAATGCAATGCTTGACCCACCCCATCCTACTGTGCACCAAGGTGTGTGTTTTTTGAGTTAATTAATCATTAGCAAATTTTTTAACAAGCTAAGTTACCTAAGTCATTAATCTGCTCACCACGGACCTACACCGCTCGATACCAATCAGAACACCTCACCAACATGAGCACGGAATGCTACTAAACAAACCCTAATAATTCTAATCAAAGCAAACTTAATAAATTTAGCAGAACCTCCCTTGTAAAGTTAATTACACTGAGGTTCCAACATACAAGTGAATCATAAATTAACCAAACTACCATCTAGAGACATCAAAAGATAATCAAAGCTATGCTACATTTCCAACAATCCGGTGAAGTATAAAGTTCCACTACTCATCGTTATTACACTTAAACCACCTCAAGACACAAGATATAATAAACCTTTGAGCATCTCGCCCATTTACTAATAATGATTACTATCGAAGATCATTCAACTTTATTTAGTTCATGTGGCATGTGTGTGACTAGCGATCTACTTCCCCATGCATGTCGTTCTTGGCTCGGTACCTAAAATTACAACAAAAGCAAGGGTGAGTCCACGGACTCAGCAAATACGAGAAATAGAAGCCATAACATCAGCATCAATATACGAAGATCAACAACAAACATTTCACATGCAGATGCAATGCTCAAGGATCCTTTCTCTTTATCTTTACGTGTGCATTACACCGTAATGCAGAGTATGCAACCGTCGCCGCATACCCATGCCTGTGCGCGCACGCACAGGGACCAATTGCCCATTACTCCGCAAGTAATGGGGATCTCAAGCCCACACTCCACGAGTGAGGATCTCGGGCCCGTCACCTTCATGACGGGATCTCAAAGGAAACATACTTGGTCACCACATGACCAAGCCTCAATATGATCTCAATATGCACATGCTCATCATTAAATCATCATCAAATTACCACAAGACAGTATAAACATATAACAATAGAGCATGGACATATATGGCGCATCCATCAATCTTAAATCAACATCAAGCCAACAATCTCACTATGCTACCACATATCGAAACACACAATCATGACCAATCAAACACAACCACGAATCAAACAATGCACTTGCCTTAACCACGTGAGAACGGGAACGTGAAGTCGGTGCCGCCTCAGTACTCTTCCCCACCTAAATTCAATCAAGAACATAGACTAAGACCACAGTAACGAACCACATGAATTCTAAAAACAAACACAACTAGCAATAGCTCGCAATCCAAACCCGACTCCAAATTCCTAATTGCTGTTCTGTACCTTTGTGAACAGTCAAGTTCTAAAATTCATATCTTTCCGTACAGTGGTCCAAATTAGGTGTTCTTGGACTTCATTGAAAGGTAATCAAATTTCCCAACTAAACCTAGTTGGTGAGCCTCCCTGATTCGGCCATCTAAAATCACTTTTAAACTGATTAACAAAACATCGATTTCACGTCACCCTTTCTGGACAGAGCACTAAAACTAACATAACTTTCAGCTCGTTTACCCAAATTTTGCGTTCTTGTGCTTCCCTGAAAGCTACGACAATTATCTACAACTTTCGTTATACTGAGCTCCTCTAATTCTCCTTTAACTGATCGAAAGGTCAGATTACTAAAACCTGTCAAAATACTGACAGATTCGCAGGACAGTCATAGTAAATAATTCATAACTTCTGCTGTAGAGGTCCAAATAATATGATCTAGCACTTCATTGAAAGCTATTGACGTCCTCTACAACTTTCTAGGAGATGCCCGAGACTGAATCCGCACTTAACTATAACAAATCGTCCCTCTAATGCGATCTGCCCTGAGGCGACAGAATTGCCGGCAAAGAATAGTTAAGTGCTAAAACATCTAAACGAGGGGAAAACGATGTTACCCTTGACGAACCGATTGCCGGGCACTGAGGGCACCCACCAGCGAGCTCTCCCAAAAGATGATCTCGTTCCTTCCTCTTCTCCTTCCTCGAACAGCCAAACTCCTCCAGCGATCACCTTCTCTCCCGAGTCGGCAAGCGAGGAAGACGGACGGGGCTTTGCCGGCAGCGAGGGAGACGCAAGGGGAAGGGAGTACAGCAGCCGGGGAGACCCTGGGCAGGGGTGGTGCGCGGGGAGAGAGGAGGCGGCTGCCTAAGGGAGAGAGGAGGGGCGACGGGTGGAGGGGCAAGGGAGGGGGCGGCTAGGGTTAGGGAGGGGGAGGAAAGGGTGCCTCCCCCCCTTTGGCCGGCCACTAGAGGGCCTCATGGGCCGTAGCCCAGGCCCAGGTTGTTGCGTTTATATAGAAAAACCCATCTCCTCCCACTTATTCAATTATTTTCCAGAAGGTCCTTCCCCTGAATCGACTTCCGATCACTTGTTTCTTTTAAAACTTTAGATTTCCTCCCGAATCCTATTATAGGGTATTACAGTAAGATATGTATGAGTTTGCTAAGTGTCTGATCTTTGTCAGTTGGTTTTTGTAACTTAAAAGTCTTGTGCTTGTTTTGTGCTGTTAGTAAGTTAATTGCAGTGGGTATTGACTTCGTGTTTTCCGGCTATTGTTAACTTGTCTTAGTGAAACAGGATGGCGGAGAGCGCGGCGGTCGGCCAGTGGTCATGATGAGGAGCTTCCCCTCCTCCAACCATGGTGAGGTTCTCGCTCGGTCGAGCGAAACCGCATGGACCAGACAGCGCATCTTGGAGGTTATTGCTAGGAATACCTCCACTCCTGCCGGTGGTGGCGGCCACCGGACTCGCGGGGACTTGCGAGTTCCTCCGTACACGACCGCCGACTTTCTCCGCTCACGAGGACCCTCTCGATGCGGATGATTGGCTGCGCATGGTTGAGCGGAAGCTCAACATAGCTCGATGCGAGCGCAGACAAGGCACTCTTCGCGTCCCACCGGCTTGAGGGCGGCACTCTCATGGTGGGAGAACTATCTCGCCATGCAGCCCGCGAGCCATGTGGTCGCGTGGGAGGAGTTCCGGTCGACTTTTACGGGCCCACATCCCGGATGGCCCGATGAAGTGAAGAAAAAGGAGTTCCTCGCGCTCAAGCAAGCGCAAATGCGTGACGAGTACTGCACGCGAGTTCAATCATCCGCTCGTTATGCTCGGGAGGTGGCCTCGCATGAGGCTAGCGGAGAAATTTATGGATGGCTTGTCCGAGGAGCCTGCGGACAAGCTATCCATTGTGGACTTCTCGCACTTTCGTGCCTTGGTAGATAAGGCCATTGTTGCGAGCATAAGGCAAAGCGCTGGCGAGTCCGCAGCGCAAATGGGAGGCGCATCGGTCTACTCACACCACCTCGTTCGTCCTCGGCCGGGCGGCACCGATGGCCCGTTCTTTTGCTCCACCGCGCCGAGACCATCTCGCACCGGCTCTCGCCCACCGCAGTCGTGTTTCACCACGTGCGCTGCGATCCAAGAACGAGCGGCCTCCGCAATCCGGCGGCCGAGGTTACTTGTTTTCGCCGCCACAACAAGAGCCATTATGCGAATGCTCGCCTCGAGTGTTGCGGCAGCCCCTCGTCCTAATGGAGGACGCGGCGGGAGTGGTCACCACGACGAAAGCTTGTTCGAAGCCCTGTGTGCGGCGTGGTCGAGTCAACCACCTTTTAGGCGAGGAGGCTCGGAGGCGCGGATGTCGTGATGGGTACACTTCTTGTTAATTCTCGTCCCGCTGCGGTATTATTTGATTACGGAGCATCGCATTCTTTTATTTCAAGATCATTTGCTGCTGCTAGTAGTCTTCACTGTGTACCTTTGGGGTTCCTTTGCTCATCCGCTCTCAGGGTCGGAAATGAGAGCGATTCTGATGTCGGGATGTTCCTATCATAGTTGAAGGAGTGGGATTTTTAGCAAATCTCATTACCTTTCGATTCAATGATCCGGATGTGATTCTTGGCATGGATTGGTTGTCCCAACACTTGGGGCAAATCGATTGTGCCGGAAGATTGTCTATCTCACCAAATTTCTTCAGCGAACAGTCGGATTTTCGCGCGGCTTCAGGGGCCACATCTATGTGTATTAGAAGCGAAGCCAACCTTGCGGTCGGGATGTTCCCATAGTATCGACTTTGGGGATGTTTTTCCGATGATTTACAGGATGCCTCCGGTTCGAGACCTTGAGTTTGTCATTGAGTTGCTGCCCTGCACGCTCCGATTTCAAGGCGCCGATCGGATGCCTCCCAATGAGCTAGAAGAATTGAAGAAGCAGCTTGGTGAGCTCCAAGCAAAGGGTTTCATCCGTCAGTTCATCTCCTTGGGGTTGTCCGGTGATCTTTGTGAAGAAGAAGGACAAGACTTTGCGTATGTGTGTTGACTACCGTCCTCTCAATGAAGTGACGGTGAAGAACAAATATCCTCGCCCGCATTGATGATCTTTTGACCGGTTATGCGGAGCTCGGGTGTTCTCAAGATTGATGCGAGATCGGGCTATCATCAAGTCCGGATCAGGGCTGAGGATATTCCGAAGACGGCTTTCACTACTCGTTATGGCCTGTACGAGTACACCGTCATGTCCTTTGGCTTAACCAATGCTCCAGCTTTGTTCATGAACCTTATGAATTCAGTATTCATGGAGTATTTGGATAAATTTGTGGTGGTCTTTATTGATGACATTCTTATCTATTCCAAAATCGACGAGCATCTTTGAGCATCCAAGATTGTTTTGGGCGATTGCGGAACATCAACTATATGCAAAGTTCGGCAAATGTGAGTTCTGGTTGAAGGAAGTGGCATTCTTGGGCCATGTTCTTTCAGCTAGAGGCATAGCTGTGGATCCCAGCAAGGTCAGCGATGTTCTATCTTGGGGGCAGCCAAGTCGATCCATCGATGTGCGGAGTTTTCTCGGCTTAGCGGGCTATTACGCGCTTTATCGAGAACTTCTCCAAAATCGCAAAGCCGATGGTGAATTGCTCAGAAGGATAAGAAGTTTGTGTGGTCCTTTGCTTGCGATGAGAGCTTTCGGGAGCTCAAGCGGCGATTGACTTCACCCGATCCTTACTCTTCCCGATATCCACAAGAGCTTCGATATTTATTGCGATGCCTCTCGTCGGGACTCGGATGTGTTCTTATGCGGGGAAGGCAAGGCGGTTGCCTATGCATCCAGCAATTGAGACCTCATGAGCTCAACTATCCACCCATGATCTAGAGCTTGCTCTGTGGTTCATGCACTCAAGATTTGGCGGCATTATCGATCGGTAATCGTGAGGTGTATTCCACCACAAGAGTTTGAAATACTTGTTCACTCGGCGGATCTGAACCTCGAGCGGAGGAGATGGCTAGAATTGATCAAAGATTATGACATGGGTATTCAATATCATCCGGGCAAGGCCAATGTGGTTCTTGATGCACTTAGCGAAAGGTGTATTGCAATACTTTGATGATCCAAGAGCGACAACTGCGCTTCTTGCGAATTCCAGCGTCTCAACTTGGGTTTGGTTGAGCATGGTTCCCTTGCTGCCTTGATTGTGCAACCAACCTTGGTGGATCAAATCAAGTCAGCACAGCAATCAGATGATGGTGTGGGTAAAATCAAGCAGAATATCAAGGATGGATCACCAAGTGTTTCACGAAAGATGAGCACGGTGTTGTGTGGTTTGGGCAAGGTCTTGTGGTCCCAAAGGTCCCGAGTTGCGGGATTTGATTCTTCAGGAGGCCCATGATTCGCCTTTGTCCATCCATCCCGGGGCCACTAAAATGTACCAAGATCTGCGTCAGAGATTCTGGTGGACTCGCATGAAACGCGAGATTGCGAGTTCGTTGCGGATGTGACATATGTTGTCGTGTCAAGGCCGAGCATCGGCGTCCAAAGAGTCTTCTTGACCCTTGCCTATACCGAGAATGGAAGTGGGATTACGAGGCATGGATTTTATCATCGGTCGCCCGTACTCTGCGGGAAGGATGCATTATGGGTTATCATTGATCGATTGACGAAGGTGGCCCATTTCCTTCGGTCGATCGAAAATTGATGTGAATCGACTAGCGGATCTTTACATATCCGCATTGTGAGTGCATGGTGTGCCACGAGCGATAGTGTCGATCGTGGTTCTCTTTTCACTTCCGATTTTGCACGATCTGCGGGAGGCCATGGGTACCGTCTTTCGTTCATTCGACCTATCATCCTCGGGATGATGGTGGACGGGCGCGTCAATCAGTGCTTGAAGATATGCTCCGTGCTTGTGTTCTTTCCTATGGAAAGAATTGGGAGAAGTGCCTACCGCTTGCGAGTTCTCTTACAACAACGACTTCGAGCTAGTCTCGGTATGGCACCGTTTGAGGCTTTGTATGGAAGGCGCCGCAGAACCCCATTGAACCGGCGGAGATTGGGAGAGCGGTTCTTTGGCTCGATTCCATCAATGAGGTGAAAGTCAAGTGCGATTGATTCGTGAGCACTTGCGCATAGCTCGATCGAGCGAGAAGAGCTATGCGGTCGGCGTCGCCGTGAGTGAGTTTCGAGCCCAATGACTTTGTGTATCTCAAAGTCTCGCCTCTGAAGGACATCGTCGTTTGGTGTCAAGGGCAAGCGGCTCCTCGATATGTCGGGCCATATCGCATCATCAAGAAAGTGGGAGCTGTTGCATACAAGTTGGAGTTGCCGGCTACGCTTGAAGGAGTGCATGATGTTTTCCATGTGTCACAATTGAAGAAGTGCCTTCGTGTTCTGTGGAGAAGCGCCATTGGAAAATATCGATGTGCGGAAGATCTGTCTTATCGTGGCGTCCGTTCGTATCCTCGAAGAAGTGAGCGCAGAACAAGGAACCGTGTGATCAAGTTCCTTAAAGTTCGATGGTCAAACCACTCGAGGATGAAGCCACTTGGGAGCGGGAAGATCGTCTCCGGCGATTACTCATCCTTCTTCTCCGGTGATCGTAATCTCGGCGAGAGATTCTGTAAGGGGAGATTTGTAACACCCTAACTTAGGGTTTGTATTTCAAATGTAAAATTTTGAGGAGAAATAAAAACTTTTGTTGTCTCTTCAAATCATTTGAAAGTTTCTAAAGTTTTCTAGCAATTTCAATTTTAGAATTTAATTCTTGTGATTGGAAATTGTTGTTATCAGATTCTTAGCTTTCAAACTTATGGTCATCCTCTGAAATTATTTTTCCTATCATATTGATCATCCTATCTACCTCCTGAATTATTTCACAATTTTTAGATTTTGTTTGCTATTTCAAATGGCCAAGTCAAACTAGTTGAAAACCTGGTCAAACTCCTGTACAGCAGCTTGTGAATTTTCTCTAGAACAATGCAGTGCATAAAAAGTTCTGAAAAATTATTACAAGGTGGTCCTCTGCCCTAGTAGCTACCATAAAAATTTCTGAAATTTTTAGAGCTCAGGAGCTACCTCTAAAAATTCCCCAAAACCTTCTCTGTCTTTTAAATCAAATTCCAAAGTACTTGTTCCTCGGGCCAACCCAACTCGGGCTCGAGTCCGACTCGACCACTTGGCTCGGTCGCGTCAACTAAGCGTGCGCCCGAGTCCAATCAATCGTGACCGTCAGATGAAGATCGAGCGATCCACGTCGCGTCGCAACCGACTGTCGAATGCATACACCAATCCCACCGTCCATTTCGGATCCAGCGGTCGGTCGTCGTCGATCAAATCAAACCACCGGTTCGCACCGCTTATTATCGGCGCCATATGGGTCCCACCTGTCAGGTTCTTCCTCGCCGACTCGCGCCTCACGGGCTCGGGCGATCGCGCATGCGTGCCACGCGGCTCGTCGCCCGCCGGGGGCGCGTGTCGCCTCCGCAGGATCGCTGAAGTCCATCTACCTCATAGGGTCGTCCATTCCTTCGCGGCCATTCTTGCGCCCTCTCGCCCATTTCTTAGCTTCGCCGAGAAAAACTTCGGCGTAGCGCCGCCGTTCGAGCAGCCCTTGAGCCAGCGACCGCACCATCGTGTTCCTCTTGCCTCGCGCCTCCATTTGCCTATTCGGGTCCTTGGCGTCGGTGGATCACCAAGAGCGGTATCGTCGTCTCCGCCTCGGCGATCTCGATCCGTGAGCTCGTTTGCGACTGGTGAGTTTCGGCTCCGCCACTTAGTCCCTTAGGATCACATTGATGCGAGTCTAACGGTGGGCTTGTTTACGCCTTTTGTGCATCGTTGCGGCGTGCGACCAATTCTTCTCAAGCTCGGTTTCGCGCCGTGGAAATTCCGGTCACCTCGGGCCTTCTTCGTCGGCGTTATCGTGTGCTTCTTGCTCACGGTGTTGAGGCGAAGCTTAAGCACACCTTCCGAGTCTTCTAGAAGTCCGTATCGCCTTCTCGCGTGGGCGTGCTTTCTTCTCCGCCTCCGGTCGTCGTGAGCTCAACTCGGTGACCATCGGACCCAGCGTCGCCACCACCGGGTTCGCAAAGTCTCGTGAACCGAAGGTATCACTCACTCGTTTGAAACTCACGGTTTGCGTGATCCATCTGCAGCGCGCGCCGCGCGTCCCGTCTTGCGCGCCGGTGAGCCGGTGGAGTTAGTTTAACTCTAATCATGTCTCGTTTGAGTCTCGACTTGTGGGCCCTATTGGCTAATCCCGTTTAGAGAACCTTTAATCCAGCCTTCGTTATATTTCCCTCGAGTCATTGTCATGTGGGTCCATCTTTGTCGATTAAGGGTTGTGTAGTTGTGGTTATCGTTTTCTCTGTTTGGAAGCGTATTTATCTGTGGAGTATATGTTAGAAGTACACTTTGATATGTCAAAGCGTATTCTCGAGTCGCCAGACGTCACTTTCGTGAGGCGGGCTGTTACAGTCAAGACTTTCGCGGGCCATCTGTCGGTGTCGGGGCTAGATAGCGGTGGGTAGAAAAGGAATAAATGCTTTAGTATTTACGTAATGTGTTTTACATTGTTCGTTAATTCAATTAAACTTAGAAAATGCATAACTAATTCAATTTTATCCAAATTGCATGAATCGATGCTGTTTATTTTCATTCAAATGTATTATTTACTAAAATTAGTTTCATCCATGTCTCTGTAGCAAAAATCATTAATTAATAAAATGATGTCTTATGTATCTTCTAGATTAGAAAATGCATATCTCTTTCAATATTTGTCCAAATCGGTGAAACCAATTTTGTAATTTGTCATTTTTAATGTACTAATTATTAGGATAGGTTTTATACACTGTTTCTGTTCATGAAAAATTGTTAAATTATTAACTAGTGTTTTGATGTGTTTTTAGCTTAGGAAATTCATAGAAAATTCTTGATAACTTAAAGTGAATTCGTTCTCTGTTTTTGAAATTTTGTTATATCAAGCTTAGGCTGCTGTGAAAAGTTTAGTGTGTTTTGTTGTTGTTGTATAGTTTGAGTTTTGTCGGTGTTTTCGTTCTTATTTGCTGTTATGTTCGATCATTAGGCTTCGATATTTGCGGCAACCCTGAGGACGATCCTCCGCAACAACTTGAGCAACAGCAGCCAGGCAAGCAGTTTGATCATGTTTATCCCAGTATTTTAAAGTCTAATATTTTGTTTCAACTGTATGTATGCATTGCTTAATTTGTGTTAAAATTGATTAGTTAAATCCTTAGCTGCATATCCTGTAGACAGAATATTGATCTCTACTACCTGAGCCTAGGTTATTTGCTGTGATTAGAGGTCGCTGGATGATCTCTTGTCACTTAGTAGATCCGGGTCAACTTGCTTAGACATGCTTAGCTATCGGTAGAACTGGGCGGTTATCGACTTTAGTCGATAACTTTGATCACACAGAAATTATCTATGACTTTTTGTTTCAGCATTTCTGCTATGTTTAATTGCAAAACTAAAAATGAAAACAAAAATGATTTAGACTTGGGCACAATGGTAAGGCGGTGTGATCTGTTGGGTGTGATGGAAAGGTGCCCAGTCGATTAAGGACCGAGTTACTTGCGCCACCGTGAGCATTTTGCGTGCTAACCACACTAGAGTATATGGGACCTCTCTTGACCTAGTACTTTGGCGTGTATTGGCTCCGGTCGCGGGAGGTCGCGGGAGGATGGAGGTGGGAGCATGGTAGTTGTCCGAAAAGCTTTATCTGAGTGGGTAGTTGTCTTTTCGGCTTTACCATGTAAGCGTATGGATTTCTATCCATACGAGCGGCTCGTAGTTAATACACAATATTGAAAGCAGTCTCGTAGGACTTAGTTGTGTGCAGCATACCCTCGGAAGTGTGCTTTGGCTTAAAGGCGATGCAAGTGTGGGTACATTGGTACACCTGCGAGGTTAAAACTATTCGAATAGCCTCGTCTAGGTTATGGACACGCTCGGATCGCCCCAAGAACTAGACTACAACATTTAAAATAAAACTTGATGGGTGGTATGAATCGGGATTCGTGCTATTGTTGTGGTGACTATTGGGATAGTCACTTCTAGGTTGTTTATCTTTCGCTTTTGTTATTATTATCCTTCTTGTTATTTCAATCTTAAAAATGAATTGCAAACTTGCCTTTAAAACTGTATTTTATTATTGCAAATGAAAATTGGCTTTATGCAAATGAAACATATGGCCTCCACTAAACAAGCTTTGCATGTAGCATATGAGCAGTGCGCTAGTTCACACGTCGACCTTGCGGGTACAAAGACAATCTTTGTACTCGGTGCTTTGCTTAATGTTTTGTTGCGAGAGGAAGAAGGTGAGCCTCGGGTCCTCACTTACGTGAGTGTGTCTTTGTCGCCGTGGTGACGACTAGTCTTGGCGGTCGGTCGGATGCCTTGTGGGTTGAAGGCACACCGATTGGCTTTGTTTATAGCCATCTTATGGCACTTTTGCTTCATTTATCGTTCTTGTTATTTGTGTATCTTGTGGCACAATCGGCTATGTACGTAATATTGTTACTATTTGTTTATCTTCCGTTTGTAGTGTAATGTTTGGACTCTATGTTGAATGGAGTTGATGTCTAATTTTGTAACGAGGTGCGTATCTTGCTTTAGGAAGTATACATATCTCGAGGATCAGTTTATTTGATTTGTGATGCTAGGACCAGGTGGTTGGTTAAGCATTACAAGCCAAATAAATTGGGGTCCTCACATACCACATCCATCTATATCATTTCAAAATTCAAGTTTACTGTCATTGAGATTAAATATCTAAAGGGTGGTTCAGCCTATGACCGGGGAATAGGTTTCTTCATAAACAACTTTTGGACATTGAGTGAAACCTTGTGCAACGAGCCTTACTTTTTTTATTTCTCTTTCGAACAAATACCCACTTATGCCCTACAGGGTGCACATGGGGTGGCGTGTGGCTTATAGGCCCAAACACCTTTTTTTATTTAGAGAAAATAATTCAGTTTCTATTGCCTTCTTCCAATCTTCCCAATCTGATCTTTTCTTTCATTCAGCGAGCGATGCAGGCTCTAGATCAAGATCGATGGTTGTGGCAATTTCTTTGCAAAGTAAATGTCGACATTGGCTGTTGTCTTATTCATAGATTCTCTCGAGGTCACAAAGTTTATAGCTACTTCTTCAAGAGGCGATTCTTCTAATGCTTCTACTTGCTCACCGTTGCTTCCAATTACAAGGCAAGTCCCTTCAGTTTTTCGGCACCAATGTGTGCACACACATCCATGCTGACGTCTCCCTTCATGGGGATGTTCAATCCGATATGCCTTTCATGAAGGTTTCATACCTGTACTATGTCTCAACTGGCTCCCCTTCTGGTTCTGGGGCACTTCGGTGATTGGCTGTATCAGAGTCCTTCTTATCCTTTTTCACTAGGCTTCCCTGGTTACTTTGGATTCGAGGGGCCAGAGTTCTCATCTTTTTTTAGGCCTTAGGACAGGATTAAGGATACCTTCATCGGTATTTCAACCCTCTCCGGTGCATTGCGTGCAGGCACATGCAACTTGGTCATACTCTTTAAATCACTAAAGTGGTTAGGAAGTTGATTCGCTTAATATTTTAGTGTTGATGTCCAGAATGTCTATCAGTTTCTGATAGTTGTTTTGATCTGTGTAAAATTTTTTTGTTAAAGGCAAAATCTGAGAATCCAGCCAGCTAGACTTTAGTAGACATTTTCGTAAGCTTTCCAGAAAATCTAAGAACACCATTTTTGGGTAAACAGAAGAAAAGATACAATTTTTGTAAGGCAGCCGTTCAGTTTTGGGACAGAACGATGTTAAAGGGAATTGATGTTTTGGGTTGCGCTTAGGAGCATAGATAGTTATGTAATTTCTTATGTAATGTCTATGCTCTGGAATGTCTCCTTAGTGTGGTTATTAATTGCTCAGGTAGTGGTGTGAATCTGGGGATAGCACCCTCTTCCTGTCATCTCGCTCCACACGGTTGAGGCAAGTACAGTAGTGGGTAGAATATGTCGATTGGTATTCATGGAATGTTAATGCTTTACGATTGTGAATTCTTATTCATAGTCTTACAGTTGATATTACATGTATATGTTGATTAGTATTCATGTAAAGTTAATGCTTTGCGAATGTGAATTTTTATTCATAGCCTACAGTTGTTGTTACATGCATATGCTAATTAAGTGTAGTGGCTCATGTGCATCATTACACTATCCTTGAGTCTTGGTATACGTGATAGCCAAGTGTTGATATATGAGGTCCCCATCATGTTTTAGATGGGCATGAGGTCCCCATACTCGTGGAGTGTAGGCTTGAGGTGTAGTACTCCAGATTAGAATTCGGGAAGAAACCTAGTTAAGTAAAAGGAAAAAGTATTAGGAAGTTGGTTCCGGCGGAGGACTATTTGGAAATTATGTTATAGCGGGAGAAAGAGAGGGGTTTTTGGAAGTTTCTGGCAACTTGGGCCTGGGCTTTGGCCCATAGGAGCCCATGTGTGGCCGGCCAAGGGGGGAGAGCACCCCTTTTCCCTCCCCCCTAACCCTAGCCGCCTCTCTCCCTTGCCCCCCCTCCACCCGTGAGCCCTCCCCCTCTCTCCCTTAGGCAGCCGCCCCATCCCCTCCCCTGCGCACCACCCTTGCTCAGGGTCTCCCCAGCTGCTGTACTCCCTTGCCCTTGCGCCTCCCTCGCTGCCGGCAAAGCCCCGTCCGTCTTCCTCGCTTGCCGACTCGGGAGAAGAAGGAGTTCGCTGGTGGTGATCGGCTGTTGGAGGAGGAAGAAGAGGAAGGGATCGGGACCATCTTTGGGGGGAGAGTTCGCTGCTGGGTGCCCTCCGTGCCTTGCAATTGGTTCTTCAAGGGTAACCTCGTTTTCCCCTCGTTTAGATGCTTAAGCACTTAATCGTTCTATGTCGGTAATTCTGTCGCCTGAGGGTAGATCATGTTAGAGGAACGTTTTGATATAGTTAAGTGCGGATTCAGTCTCGGATGTCTCCTAGGAAGTTGTGGAGGACGTCAATAGCTTTCAATGAAGTGCTAGAACATAATTTTTGGACCTCTTTAGCAAAAGTTATGAATTTAATGGTGCGGCTGTTCTGCAACACTATCAGTTTCTGGACAGGTTTTAGTGATCTGACCTTTGCGATCAGTTAAAGAGATAATTAGAGGATCTCAGTATAACGAAAGTTGTAGATAATTGTCGTAGGTTTCAGGGAAGTACAAGAACGCGAAAGTTGGGTAAACGAGCTGAAAGTTATGATAGTTTTAGTGCTCTGTTCAGAAAGGGTGACGTGAAATCGATGTTTTGTTAATCAGCTTAAAAGTGATTTTAGATGGCCGAATCAGGGAAGCTCACCATCTAGGTTTAGTTGGGGAATTTGATAACCTTTCAGTCAAGTCCAAGAACACCTAATTTGGACCACTGTAGAAAAAGATATCAATTTTAGATCTTGACTGTGTTCAGAGGGCAGTTCAGCACTTAGGAAAGTGGGGTCGGGATCGCGTTGCAATCTGCTACTTGTTGTGCTCGTGTATTTAATTCATGTTTTTCGTTACTGTGGTCTTAGTTTATATTCTTAATGTATTAGGTGGGGGATTGGTACCGGGGGCAGCACCGTCTTCACGTCCTCCATTCTCACACGGTTAAGGCAAGTGCATTGTTTGATTCATGGTTGTGATTGATTGGTTATGCTTGTGTGCTTTTCGATATGTGATAACATAGTGAGATTGTTGGCTTGCTGAATGTTTAAGATTGGTGGATGCTCCAAATATGTCTATGCTCTATTGTTGTATGATGTTATCGTGTTTTGGTAATTTGATGATGAATAAATGATAAGCATGTGCATATGGAGATCACGTTGAGGCTTGGTCACGTGGTGACCAGGTATATTTTCCTTTGAGATCCTTGTCATGAATGAGACGGGCCCGAGATCCCCACACTCGTGGAGTGTGGGCTTGAGGTCCCCATTACTTGCGGAGTAATGGGCAATTGGTCCCTGTGCTTGCGAGCATAGGTATGAGTATGCAGCGACGGTTGCATACTACTATTGTTATAATTGTTGATATGTACTTGCTGAGTCTGTGGGCCCACTCTTGCTTTCATTGTTGTTTTAGGTACCCGATCCAAGAACGACATGCATGGGGGAAGTAGATTGATAGTCACACACTCACATCATGAACCAAATAAAGATGAATAAACTTCAGATCGTGTTTCCTATTACTGGGCGAGTTGCTCACAGATTTATTATGTTTTGTCTCATGCAATGGTTTAAATGTAATAATGATGAGTAGTGGAACTTCATACCTCTCTAGTTATGTTAGACACTTAGCATGTCTTTGATTATCTTTTGATGTCTCTGGATGATAGTTTAGTTAATATATGAATTATCTGTATTGGAACCTCCGTGTAATTAACTTTACAAGGGAGGTTCTGCCAAAGTTTATTAAGATTGCCTTGATTAGAATTATTAGGGTTTGTTTAGTAGCATTCCAGGCTCTTGTCGGGCTAGGGTGTTACATGAGGTCCCTGTGCTAGAAGACACAGGCATGGGCATGCATCGACGGATATAATATTTCAGTTTTAATAAATCAACAACTTAGGTTGAATTGGAGAATCCTAGAATATAATATTTCAGTTCTTATGTCCACCCTTCGATGCGTTTTTGATTATTTGTAATAAGAGTCAGTTGGACTCCTTGGTAACCCCTATAATTTCTATCTTTGAGACTATTATCGCATTAGCGTACTTAGACTTCTGTTAAATGCTTATTAATCTCCTCAAATGTTAAAAGTTACAAATGAAATTATGCTGAAATGGGGAGGAAAAATCTTAGTTTATAATTATGTTATATTTTCTTTAGTAGCAATCTAGGCTCTCATGGGCTGGGGTGTTATAGTTGGTATCAGAGCAGGACTTTGCTAAAATTTGTTAATGGTCAATTAACCTAAAACTTGATACACTGGTGCCCAGAATGGGATGGGTCAAGCAATGCATTTTCGTTTCCGTTATGTTGCATTGTTAATTTATGATATGATCTTCTATACCTATGAATTTATTCTATGATTATTTATGAGATGATCTTGTATACTCATAATTGATTATATTGGTTATACGTTATGATAGTTGATGTTGAAAGGTTGAGGTCGTGGTTGTGGCCCTGAGCTTTGCTAGGTTACACCACTGTTCGTGGTATGGGAATAGAGAGGAAGTTACCCTGATTACTATAGTTATAGGTGTTGTGTGTGAGTTTCTTTAGAAAAGTTGTTCTCTTCCTTGAGATTGAAATTTTGGTCAATTTTAGTTATAGTTGTGGTTGATGAATTTTTCTTGAGTTAGTGTTTACAATACAACTGATGAGTTTTCATTGGTCTTTCTTGGTTCCATAAAGCGATTGCTTGTTCTCCTTACTGCTGATCTGCTGTTGGTTTTGTGTGAACGTTGATTATCAGCAAGATTGATCTTTTCATGGAAGTTCTACCATTCTTATTGAAAAATATGACTCATTTATTCGTTTGATGTTTTGGATAATGAAAGTTTCCTTTTGCAAGTCCTTTAGCATGTGGAAGCTTTGACCCAATGTATTTCTTTTGGGTATTTTTAGTGTTAAAGTTGAATGCTTCTCTTTTATGAAAGAAAATGTTAAAACCCTTTAGCTATGTCTTGTTGTGGTTAAGTGAGAAGTTATAATTAAAGAAATTAATGGATATGGTATGGGTTATCAAGTTGGGTCTGTAATGTGGTGCATAATCGATCTTAGCCGAGATCCTTGGAAGGGAAGTTGATTAATTTGATGGTGTCTTGTAATAGTTCTTGATGAACTATGATTAACAGTATGGCTATACCTAATTGGAGTCAAAGGAGTTATTAAGAAGTGTGAAACATTGATGAACTGGTTTAATCATTAAAATTGTTTAGGTAGCTAAACTTGTTTTATTATTTGGTCTCAATGGATGAAACTAACTGTGTGGGAAGGGAGAGTTGAGGAGATGCTAGATTATTGTCTTAGTGGATATTAATCTTGAAGTTATATTTTCTATGGATACTTGGTGAGCATATATAGTTACTAGATCTATATATTTCTTACCATGATTAACTGTTGAATTTTCTTACAAAAGATTGAAGGGATAGAATACCAGTGGATCTAGAATTTTATGGGAGGATAGCTCTTCTATATAGAATGAGGGACGAATTTGGTCGTAGTGTTGTTGAGACTTTCGAATTATGGGAGATTTTGATTCTTGAATTTTTATTGTGATTTTGTACTAAATTATGAATAAGAGGTGGAACTGTTGAATGTGCATTTGTAATTGTTCATGTGATTTTGGAAGGAAAGTAGGTAGCATCTAGATGTCATGATGAAGCCAGTTGATAGCAACAATGGTTGGGGTGCAACTATTGTGTGTTAACATTTGGTGTTGAGCATCTATAAGAGTTGAACTGATGTGATTTTAATAGGTGGCTTATGCTTACATGATTATGGAATAGTCGAATGGTAGCATGTCCATGATGAAAGGGTTTTGGTATAACCTTAAATTGTATAGTAGATTCCCTCTAAAATAAAGTGGTTGTTGTAGTGAGGTTGTAAGATTTCGGTATACTCTCAATTTGAGAATGAGATGATAAAGAGGTACTAACGAGGAACTAATAATCCTTATTTTACTATTTATCTGTAATTAGTATTATGGGTAAAAATGACATCATACGGCTATTAAATATACCCCTTATAGTCTTAAGGGAGAGGCCAATCAGGTGGTTGTAAGTTTCTCTACAACCATCCCCTAGTCGTAAGTCCTTCTACGACCACCATGTGATCATAAGTTAAGTCCTTCTACGACCAGTACTTAGTCGTAAGTCCTTCTACGACTACCATGTGATCGTAAGTTCTTCTACGATCACCTCTGGTCGTAACTCCTTCTACGACCAGTACCCAGTCGTAAGCTTTTCTACGACTACCCCTTGGTCGTAAGACCTTCTACGACCAGTCTTGTCACAACTCCCTCATAGTTAATTGGGGTCCACTTACCTGTAGGCCCAATTAACTACGAGATGTGAGTGGTCAATATACGCAGTTATTCTCTGGAATAACTGCATGTAACGCACCATTATCTCTAATTAATAACCGTCAGGCGACGTGAGGTGGTTACTACTCTGGTGATTACTACCATTATTATGGAATAATGAGTCACCTCTTTACCTGGAACGACCACCTCTTCACGTACTATAAAAAGACTTCAGTTAGAGAGAAATAGGGGCGATCGGTAGCGACACAAGCCTAAGTCTTTTTCACTGATTGTAACCAGCATATACAATACAATACACATAGGAGTAGGGTTGTTATTCTCTCTAGAGAAGGCCCGAACCTGTATAAAAATCCGCGTGTCTTTTCTGTCTGCGTGATCAATTGTGGAGACCCCCCGAATCAAACAATATTTATGTAAGATCGGTTCTAAAACACCGACAGGTACGTAACAATTTGGTGAGCCTTTGGGGGCTTTATAATGGAAGAGTAGGCTCTGGCGATTCGTGTGAAGAGTGAATTATTCTTGATGTTAGTAAGATTGTGTGTAAGGGATTGTGATTTGTGGGAGTGGTGATGATTCTTTTAGAAAGAACATAACTTGGTTGCTGTGAGACCCCGGTTTATTAAACTTGTAATACTTAACCTTCCACTGGTTATAGTATCACAAATAGAATAATCCGCGTCTCGATGGACATGTGCCTCCCAGAACAAGCAGCACACATACATCAAATCACAGCATGCATCATTTCCATACAACGGAATACAACAAGTCTACCAAAAGACATACATAATATAAGTTATTACAACACAGCCGACCGGCCAAATGACGTAAGTACCAAATAAGTAACAGCGGAAGCAAAAGTTGCCATAAGATGGCTTAAACCAAAAGACGACCGGTTAGCCACATAACACCACAGGGCAACCGACCGGGCCGCCAAGCTAATCGCCCCTTAAACTGCCACAGCACAACTCACAAAAGTGAGGTCCATCGGACTCACTATCATCCTCTGCACAACACAAGCAATGCAGGTGAGTACAAAAATGTACTCGCAAGACTTACGAGTAGCAAGCCTATACATAGCTACATGAAAGCTGTATTCAAAGGAATGTGGTTATATGGTTCTTTGGACGCATAAAGCAAGATTTATTTGCAATATTGTGATAGATTGAACAGCAGTTTGCAAAATCTGTTTTTAAACATTTAAATAACAGCGAGTAAACATAAGTAACAAGTATCCACCTAGAAGTGACTTTCCCCAAAGCCACCACAACATAGCATGAATCCCTGATTCATACCACCCAACAAGTTTTAATTTTAAAATGTTGTAGTCTAGCTCTTGAAAGACTTCCCCAAGTGTGTCCATAACCTAGGACGAGGCTATTCGAATAGTTTTAATCCCTGCAGGGGTGTACCATTGTACCCACACTTCAGACCGCCTTTTTGCCAAGCTATTAAGCACACTTCCTTCGGTATGCCGGCACGGCTAAGTCCTACGAACCCTTTCCAATGGAATATGTTAATCAAGAGACGCACGTATGGGGGTTAACCCTTAGTGATCTGCCGACGAAATATGGATCACAAGGACCCATACGTGGAGAAAGATACACCGGCCTCGGCGGGTGTTCCTCTCCCTACAAACGTGTCCATGTTGCATATAATCAAACATGCAACCCACCACGCGACTCATTAATTAACACAGCCCAAAGTACTCAGCTAAGAGAGGTCCCATATCCCTCTAGTGTGGTTAGCACGCACCAATGCTTGGTTTGGTGTAACAAGTAGCTCGGTCTTTAATTGACCCGGGCACCATTCCAAACACACCCAAAAGATCACACCATCTTACCATTGTGCACAAGTCTAAATTGTTTTCATTTTCAGTTTTAGTTTTGCAATTTAGACATAGCACAAGGCTGAAATATACATATTATAACAGTTTGTGTGATCAAGGTTATCGACAAGTCGATAACCGCCCATTTCTACCGATAACTAAGCAGGGCTAAGCATAATGACACGCAATCTACTAAGTGACAAGGGTCTATCAGTGAACCAAAATCACGACAAGTAACCTAGGCTTGATGGTAGAGGAATGAACATTTCCTACGATAATGCATCTAGTAGGCCAACTATCGACAATAGTTTAAAACAACATAGCAATGCATACATAGAATTTGCAAACAATATATTAGACTTTGAAAATAGTAGGAACAATATGATCAAATGAATGCTACATCTGCTTTCTGGTGAAGTGCAGAGGATCGATGGTCTTTGTGGCTCAATATCAAGATTAATAATATTGTCTTGAACCCTACGCTAAAAGGCGATAAGCAAATAAGAGCGAAGAACACCAAATAAATTCCAACACAAAACACATCCAAACCTAATAAAATTTACACTACAGCTAGGAATGACCTAAGACAATGGCCGAACAAGAATTATGCAATTTGAACTAAGCATGCAAAAGATATGAGCAAAATGCTCTTTCTCAGCCTTATATCAAACTAATTAATAATTAGCACTGTTCATGGCGAAATTTTCTAGAATGATCTAAGGTCTGAAATTTTTATAGCAGGTAGATTATGACATCCTAATAACAGCAAAGTTGGATTTACTAAATTTGGAGTTATACACATTTACTTATGATTTTTCTAAGTTGTACATCTAATGCAAGTCATTTTTACAGAATTATGAACATGCTCAAATCCTATTTTATATGAAAATATACTAACAGACGAATTTAACAAAATTTATTTTGCACAATTTGGATTTATACAGAAAAAGATATGCATTTTTCAAGGTTAAAACTATTTCTGGAATATTCAAAATGACAGAAATCAAGTTATTCCTAGTTATACAATTTTCTGCTACTGGAACATGCTTAAATCCATTTTTATAATAAACTAAAGTGATAACCAAATTTATTACAGTTGGAATTATCTAAAAAGCAGTTAAAATGAATTAGTTATGAGTTTCTAAAGTTTGTATATCATTTTTAGTTGTTAAACAAATACTTACCGATAAGCAGACAAACTCCAAAAATAGAATAAGGCGTGGACAACTCCCAACCTCGATCTAAATCCTCGGCTCACGCGCGAAAACAGCGCCTGCGCGCCGAATCGAACGGAGCCCACCGTTGGATCAAGATCAACGGCGCACTGCAGTGTATGCATTCGGATGGTGCGGTTGCATACGATCTCGGCCGTTGATCGAAAGATCGACGGTCGAGAACGATCAAGGCATCGGAGGGTCGAACGCACACAAAGATCGGGGCGCAGATCTAAAAATGAGCGGTAGCTATTGATCGCGATTCAAAGGGAGATCTTGACACATGGGACCGCATGTCGGTGACTTGAGTCACCCACGCTAGTTTAACCCACGTGCCGCAGCGCCTTGGGCCCACTTGTCGATGATTGAGAGGCGGTTAGGGCAGGATTAATGATTCTAATGGTTATCATTAATTAGATCTAAGAGAGACACTAAAGGCTCTTTGGAATTTGATTTTAATCCCTCGGGCCCACAAGTCGACGACGCAGGTAAATTAAACGGCGATTAAATGCCGACACATTCAATTAACCAATGATTAATCTTAATGATGTCGAACGATGCGAGATTGAACGAGTGATTTAAGGATATTGGGCCCACCGGTCGTGGCTCAACGACAATGATTAAGACATAATTAATTAACTCATGATTGGCAATTAATGTGTCCTAATTAAGTGGCAACGGAGGCTGCTGTGTGGCAAAACCGAGTGACTTGCGGCAAATCGCCGCGACACCGCGGCGGCGCCACCAAGAACAAAATGGATTCGCAATAGCACTCACGAATCTAATGGTGGCATTCTTCTTGCGGTGAGGACTAGAACGCCGGCTGGCGGAAAAAAGCGAAAGGAGCCTTCATTGCTAAATGCGAAAATAGCGAAAAGCTCACCGCGGTCAAGGAAGCGGGTGCCAAAGCTTCTAAGGACTAATAAGCTACCTTAGTGACAAGAAGCTTCAAAGATGGCGGAGATGCTTGATCACGAGAGGAAGCTCATTTGGACTTGGAGAAGAAAACCGAGATGGATACCCTGAGCCAAATGAGTGATTCCAAAGCATTAGCATAGCTTCATTAAGGTCCACAGAAGCTACATGAGCAAGGAATTGGAAAATGGAGCACTCACATGAGCTGAGGAAGAAGATGACCAATTTCGGCCGAATTTGAACAAACCCCAAATGGGACAAATCCACGAAATCAAATCCAAAATTAAGTGAGGAAATGTTCAAGGAAGTAAATAGATAAGGTTAGGGCAAAGAAACGTGAAGGAGGACCACTGGAACACCAAGAACACCAATGGAGCTCCACGGGTCAACAATGGCGATTTGCCATTTTTGAGGTGTTAAGCTCCAATATTGTGAATAGGGCTTGATGGTGGTCTAAAGAAATACCGGGAGGTATTGAGAGTGTTTATAAAGCCATGAAAGCATTAGGGTTTGCACCACACATCTTTGGGCGGCAAAACACGAGCACAAGGTGCGTGAGCAAGGAAAAAGATGTGAAGACGTGCATTAGGGCATGGCCTGGCTCAGAGTACCTCCCATACCCCTAAACGTCGGCTAGGGTGGCTTTAGGGAGCAAGAAATGACACTGCCGTTACTCCCCCTACTGTGCTCGCACGGCCGGAGGTAGAAGATGACCTGCGCAAAAGGCTCGGTGATTCTCAGCCGTTGGATGAGACACGGACGGCGGAGATAGCGCCACGCCTCCGGGCTTTAAAACACAACGAAAAGGTTCAAGCCCTAGGATTAGAAATGAGCGGCTCAGATTGCTCCACGTCGCAAACTCAATTTACAACGAAGGAACACGCGGGCGTTGGATCTTAATCCAACGGCTCAGATTCAAACGAACAACCGGAGGGTCCGAAGGTTTCGGCGCATCTGGGCGGTTGGATGGAGATCTAGCGGTTGATATTCACTCAAGCAACCGGAAGGTCCGAAAGGTTACAGCGGCGGGCGTGCGATTTAGATCAACGGTTGAGATCAGCGCGTTTTAAAGAGAGGCTCGGTGCGATTAGTTGGTGGACCGAGTCAATTGGCTCGAGCCCGAGTCGACTCGAACCAAGTAACATGAAACGAGTTTGACTTTGAAATTGGAGCAGAGACTTTGAAGGATTTATTTGAGGTAGCAAATTAACTCCAAAATTATGAGATTTTACAGGAGCTTGCTAACTCAGATATTAACCTTGTGTAAAATTTTCAGAGGTTTTATACTATGAATAAATCTCCAAAAATTATGCAAGGCTCTGTTTTAATGTTTGACTAAGAGTCAAACAGGTTTGATACCTCTAAAAATATTCAAACAATTTCCAAAATTGTGAAATTTTTCAGAGGGTCACATACCACCACAGAGACTTAGGAAAAATATTTCAGAGGATGATCACAAACTTTGACAAGATTGTTTTGGATTATCAAGATTTGGATCAACTAGACTTGTGACAATGTATTTCCATAATCCCTTGTACAAGAATTGTTTGGCACAACAGAAATACATGATGTAAGAAAAAGTTTTAATTTCTACTGATTTTCTTACATTTGAAACACAAGCCTAAAGTTGGGATGTTACAAAACCTCCCCCTTACAAGAATCTCACCCAGAGATTAGTTTACTCGGAGAAGAAGGATGGGTAATCTGCGAAGGCGATCTTCGCGCTCCCAAGTTGCCTCATCTTGAGAATGGTTTGACCATGAACCTTAAGAAACTTGATGACACGGTTCCTTGTCCTTCGTTCATTCTTGAGAATACAAGCAGGATGCTCATGATAGGTCAAATTTTCTTGCATATCGAGATTTTCCATGAGTTTCCTCAACTGGAATACGGAGGCACTTCTTTAAGTGTGACACATGGAACACGTCGTGCACACCCTCAAGTGAAGCTGGCAACTCCAATCTGTATGCAACAGCTCCAATCCTCTCGATGATGCGATAAGGCCCAACATATCGAGGAGCTAACTTGCCCTTGATGCCAAAACGCTGATGGCCCTTCAAGGGTGAGACCTTGAGATAAACAACGTAATTGGGCCCAAAGCTGAACTCCTGACGACGACGATCCGCATAGCTCTTTTGCCTGGACTGGGCCACGCGCAAATGCTCACGGATCAGCTGGACCTGACTTTCGGCCTCATTGATGGAATCTGGCCCGAAGAACTGACGCTCACCAGTTTCTGACCAGTTCAATGGGGTTCTACACCGCCTCCCATACAAAGCCTCAAACGGTGCCATGCCAAGACTAGCTTGGAAACTGTTGTTGTAGGAGAACTCTGCATACGGCAAGCACTTCTCCCACTTCTTCCCATAGGAAAGAACACAGGCACGGAGCATATCTTCCAACACTTGGTTGACTCTCTCCGTCTGACCATCAGTTTGAGGATGATAAGTGAGCCCGAGCGAAAGCGTGTACCCATAGCCTCTTGCAGATTATGCCAAAAGCGAGAGGTGAAAAGAGAACCACGATCTGACACAATCGTTCGTGGCACACCATGCAAACTCACAATTCTTGAGACATAAAGCTCGGCCAAGGGCTTCACACGGAGCTGGGTCTTGACAGGAAGAAAATGTGCCACCTTAGTCAGCCTATCAATCACGACCCAAATGGCATCGTTCCCTTTGGGTGAGCGGGGCAATCCGGTGATGAAATCCATACCAACGGAATCCCACTTCCACTCAGGTACTGGCAAAGGCTGAAGAAGGCCGCTTGGGCCGTTGATGTTCGGCCTTGACACGCCGGCACACGTCGCCCTCGGCAACGAACTGGCGATCTCGCGCTTCATGCGGGTCCACCAGAATCTCTGTCGAAGATCTTGATACATCTTGGTAGCTCCGGGATGGATAGACAAAGGGAGTCATGGGCCTCGCGGAGAATCAAATCCGCAATTCCATGACCTTGGAACCACTGTATTTGTCCAAACCACACAACACCGTGCTCATCCTCACGAAAAGCACTTAGCTGTCCCATTCTTGATGTTACGCTTGATTTGGATCACACCAACATCATCACTGGGCAGCCTTGATTTGCTCCACCAAAGTCGGTTGCACAACCAAGGTAGCAAGAGAACCATGCTCAACCAATCCCAAATTAAGCCGCTGAAATTCTTCGAGAAGGGTAGGTTGTTGCTCTTGAAGTGACAAGGTATTGCAATACACCTTGCGACTGAGTGCATCAGCAACAACATTGGCCCTGCCCGGGTGATACTGAATGCCCATATCATAATCCTTAATCAATTCCAACCATCTCCTCTGCCTGAGGTTCAGATCTGGCTGGGTGAACAAATATTTCAAGCTCTTGTGATCAGAATACACCTCACAACGGTTACCAATAAGGTAATGCCGCCAAATCTTGAGTGCATGAACCACTGCCGCTAACTCCAAATCATGGGTAGGATAGTTGAGTTCATGAGGCCTCAACTGCCTCGATGCATAGGCCACAACCTTGCCTTCTTGCATAAGAACACAACCGAGTCCCTGCCGGGAGGCATCACAATAAATGTCAAAGCTCTTATGCACATCAGGGAGAACAAGCACCGGTGCTTGGCGTCAATCGCCTTTTGAGTTCTTGAAAACTCAAATCACAAGCCAGATGACCACACGAATTTCTTTTCTTTCTTGAGCAATTCGGTCATTGGCTTAGCAATTTTGGAGAAGTTCTCGATAAAGCGGTAGTAGCCCGCTAAACCAGAAACTCCTCACATCGATGTGACTTGGCTGCCCCAAGATAGAACATCGTTGACCTTGCTAGGATCCTTTGCTACACCACTGCTTTGAAAGAACATGGCCCAAGAATGCCACCTCCTTCAACGAACTCGCACTTGCGAACTTGGCATACGGTGATGCTCATGATTTCCCAATACAATCTGCGGTGCTCGGCATGCTCCTCTTCACTCTGGAGTAGATAAGAATGTCATCAATGAAAACCACAACAAACTTATCCAAATACTCCATGAACACCGAGTTCATAAGATTCATGAACAAAGTGGAGCATTGGTCAAGCCGAAAGACATGACGGTGTACTCGTAAAGGCCATAACGAGTAGTGAATGTCGTCTTTGGAATATCCTCGTACTCGATCCGAACTTGATGGTACCCCAATCTCAAGTCAATCTTGGAGAACACACAAGCTCCAGTCAAGCTGGTCAAAGAGATCATCAATACGAGGCAAAGGATATTTGTTTTCACCGTCACTTCATTCGTGGGACGGTAATCAACACACATCTGCGAGGTGTTGTCCTTCTTCTTCACAAAAATAACCGGACAACCCCAAGGAGATGAGCTAGGGCGGATGAAGCCTTTTCTTGAAGCTCACCCAAGCTGCTTCTTGACTCTTCCAACTCATTAGGAGGCATTCGATGCGGCGCCTTAGAAATTGGGCGATGCAGGGCAGCAACTCAATCACAAACTCCAAGTCTCGAGCGGAGGCATACGAGCAAATCTTGGGAAGACATCCACAAAGTCACGGGCCGTGGGCACATCCTGAATCTCCATGGTGGCTTAGCTTCAAGGGCACAAAGGTGTGGCCCTGCACCTGCGGTGAAATCCCAATTTGCTACTTTGAGGACTAGTGAGAAAACCATCTTCTGGCTGTCGATTTGCCCCAAGTGTGGGACAACCAATCCATATCAAGAATCACATCCAGCGCGCCGAGTCGAGTAAGATGAGATTCGCCAAAATTCCACTCCTTCAATATTAATAGGCATGCCCCACATTCTTGATCGCTCTCATTTCCGCTCCCGAGAGCGAATAAGCAAAGAATCCCCAAAGGAACAAAGTGAAGGTCACAATCAGCACAAATGATCTCGAAATAAAAGAATGCGATGCTCGAGTCAAACAACACTGCGGCGGGACGATAACTAACAAGGCGTACCCAACACAACGTCGGGTGCCTCTGAGCCTCCTCGGCCGAGATGTGGTTGACTCGACCACTCCCGACACTCGGGTCTTCGGATCACCTTACGGTCGGGCGTGTGACCATTCCGCGTCCTCCATTAGGGCGAGGCTGCTCCGATCCTCACGAGGGCAGCGCTAGCATAGTGGCCCTTCTTGTTGCAGCGCAGCGGTAACATCGGCAGGCTCGGTTGCGGGCGCAACTGCTTCTTTGGTCGCAGTGCGTGGTGAAATACGGCTGCGGGGGCGAGCAGCGGCGTCGGCGGCCTCGGCGGTGGTGAAGTCAAAGCACGAGCCCTCGTGTGGGCCCAACACGGGGGCGAGAGGCGGCTGTGCGGGCCGATGGGCCTCCACTTGCGCTTGCGGGACTCACCCGACACCTTCGCCTTGTGCTCGGCGGCGATGGCCTTGTCAGCCAAGGCACGGAAGTCGACAAAGTCCACAATAGATAGCTTGTCCTGCGGCTCCTCGGACAAACCATCCATGAACTTCTCTGTTTAGCCTCATCGAGGCCACCTCACCCGAGCATAACGAGCCAAGTGGTTAAACTCGTAAAGGTACTCAGAGGCGGACTTGCGCCCTGTTTAGCGCAAGAAACTCCTTCTTCTTGAGCTTCATCAGGGCCATCGGTATGTGGGCCCGACGAAAGCGGATCGAAACTCATCCCACGAGACAACGTGGCTGCGGGCTGCATGGTGAGAAAGTTCTCCCACCAAGAGAGTCTGCACCCTCGGTGATGGGATGCAAAGAGTGCCGCTCCTGCTCCCGGCATCGGCGATATTGAGCTTTCGCTCAACAAGGCGCGACCAATCATCCGCGTCCAAAGGGTCCTCCGATCGAGAGAAAGTGGCGGCTGCGTGCGGAGAAACTCCGCAAGCCCACCACGAGGCGGTGGCCACCACCTCCAGATCGGCACCGGCGAGAGTGGAGGTGTTCCTGTAATGACCTCAAGATCGGGTCCGGTCCATGCGATTCCGCTCGTCTGAGCGGAACCTCGACCATGGTCGGAGGAGGAAGCTCCTCATCGGAACGGTAGGTGATCATTATTGCGAGTGGTTCTTGTCATCTGTTCCACAAAAATAGGTTAAACACAACTCGAGCAGGAGACAAAGAAAACAACTAACCTAAACAAACTCCAAAAGCTCAAGTAACCACATAAAATTACAGCAAGATCACAAAGATAACAACCATCTTCCTATTATGACTAACTCGTATGGAAAAACGAGTAATCAATTTTTCAGGAAGGAAAATTTCAGAATATTAACTTCTGTTCAAAACAGCTAGGAACTAGGGTGGTAAATTTACTAAAGAAAGGTTAGACACTAAGCTAACTCATATCACTTCTTACCCTTTTATGCCCACAAGTTTTAGTGGAATTAACCTCTCATTTCAGCACCTCCTACTAATTAAATGCTAGCTGTCCAGAAATTTATTGCTTGCTGTCCAGATCTTCTTCTCAAGCCTCTGGCCGAAATTTGTAGCTTCCAAATGCTTCAAATATTCCCAAGACAGCCAACACTCTCATTTTATAACTCTCATGATGTACCCAAAACCAATCTACTCGATAAACAACTATCTTTTGAAGGAAGATGAGAAGAAAACTCAGCTTTCAAATTCAGTTCCGAATAAGGTGAGGTAAGCAAGCTAAGATAGATAAGAAGTAAAATCTGAGAATTTACTTAAGATTTTCAGGAAAGCACTGATATTTGGAAAGTAAGTTTTCAAAATATACTAGGGACGACCAAGCTAGGGTTTCTCTGATCGGTATGGCTCGATACCAAGCTCATGTGAGACCCGGTTTATTAAACTTGTAATACTTAACCTTCCACCGGTTCTAGTATCACAAATAGAATAATCCAGCGTCTCGATGGACATGTGCCTCCCAACAAGCAAGACACATACATCAAATCACAGCATGCATCATTTCCATACAACGGAATACAACAAGTCTACCAAAAGACATACATAATATAAGTTATTACAACACACCGACCGGGCCAAATGACGTAAGTACCAAATAAATAACAATGGAAGCAAAAGTTGCCATAAGATGGCTTAAACCAAAAGACGACCGGTTAGCCACATAACACCACAGGGCAACCGATCAAGCCGCCAAGCTAATCGCCCTTAAACATCACAAAGCACAACTAACAAAAGTGAGGTCCATCGGACTCACTATCATCCTCACACAACACAAGCAATGCGGTGAGTACAAAAATGTACTCATAAGACTTACGAGTAGCAAGCCTATACATAGCTACATGAAAGTTTGTATTCAAAGGAATGTGGTTATATGGTTCTTTGGGCGCATAAAGCAAGATTTATTTGCAATATTGTGATAGATTGAGCAATGGTTTGCAAAATCTGTTTTAAACATTTAAATAACAATGAGTAAACATAAGTAACAAGTATCCACCTAGAAGTGACTTTCCCCAAAGCCACCACAACATAGCATGAATCACGATTCATACCACCCAACAAGTTTTAATTTTAAAATGTTGTAGTCTAGCTCTTGAAAGACTTCCCCAGCGTGTCCATAACCTAAGACGAGGCTATTCGAATAGTTTTAATCCACTGCAGGGTGTACCAATGTACCCACACTTGGACATCCTTTTTGCCAAGCTATTAAGCACACTTCCTTTGGTATGCCGGCACGGCTAAGTCCTACGAACCCTTTCCAATGGAATATGTTAATCAAGAGACGCACGTATGGGGGTTAACCCTTAGTGATCTGCCGACGAAATATGGATCACAAGGACCCATACGTGGAGCAAGATACACCGGCCTCGGCGGGTGTTCCTCTCCCTACAAACGTGTCCATGTTGCATATAATCAAACATGCAACCCACCACGCGACTCATTAATTAACACAGCCCAAAGTACTCAGCTAAGAGAGGTCCCATATCCCTCTAGTGTGGTTAGCACGCACCAATGCTTGGTTTGGTGTAACAAGTAGCTCGGTCCTTAATTGACCCGGGCACCATTCCAAACACACCCAAAAGATCACACCATCTTACCATTGTGCCCAAGTCTAAATTGTTTTCATTTTCAGTTTTAGTTTTGCAATTTAGACATAGCACAAGGCTGAAATATACATATTATAACAGTTTGTGTGATCAAGGTTATCGACAAGTCGATAACCGCCCATTTCTACCGATAACTAAGCAGGGCTAAGCATAATGACACGCAATCTACTAAGTGACAAGGGTCCATCCAGCGAACCAAAATCACAGCAAGTAACCTAGGCTTCGTGGTAGAGGAATGAACATTTCCCTCACGATAATGCATCTAGTAGGCCAACTATCGACAATAGTTTAAAACAACATAGCAATGCATACATAGAATTTGCAAACAATATATTAGACTTTGAAAATAGTAGGAACAATATGATCAAATGAATGCTACATCCGCTTTGCTGGTGAAGTGTCACGAGGATCCGATGGTCATTGTGGCTCAATATCAAGATTAATAATATTGTCTTGAACCCTACTTGAAAAGGCGATAAGCAAATAAGAACGAAGAACACCAAATAAATTCCAACAGCAAAACACATCCAAACCTAATAAAATTTACACTCAGCTAGGGAATGACCTAAGACAATGGCCAGAACAAGAATTATGCAATTTGAACTAAGCATGCAAAAGATATGAGCAAAATGCTCTTTCTCACCTTATATCAAACTAATTAATAATTAGCACTGTTCATGGCAAAATTTTCTAGAATGATCTAAGGTCTGAAATTTTTATAGCAGGTAGATTATGACATCCTAATAACACAAAGTTGGATTTACTAAATTTGGAGTTATACACATTTACTTATGATTTTCTAAGTTGTACATCTAATGCAAGTCATTTTACAGAATTATGAACATGCTCAAATCCTATTTTATATGAAAATATACTATGAGATTTAATTTAACAAAATTTATTTTGCACAATTTGGATTTATCTGAGAAAAAAGATATGCATTTTCCAAGGTTAAAACTATTTCTGGAATATTCAAAATGACAGAAATCAAGTTATTCCTAGTTATACAATTTTCTGCTACTGGAACATGCTTAAATCCATTTTTATAATAAACTAAAGTGATAACCAAATTTATTACAGTTGGAATTATCTAAAAAGCAGTTAAAATGAATTAGTTATGAGTTTCTAAAGTTTGTATATCATTTTTAGTTGTTAAACAAATACTTACCGATAAACAGACAAACTCCAAAAATAGAATAAGACGTGGACAACTCCCAACCCTCGATCTAAAATCCTACGGCTCACGCGCGCCGAAAACAGCGCACGCACGCCGAATCGAAACGGAGCCCACCGTTGGATCAAGATCCAACGGCGCACACGAGTGTATGCATTCGGACGGTGCGGTTGCATACGATCTCGGCCGTTGATCGAAAGATCGGCGGTCGAAACGATCAAGGCATCCGGAGGGTCGAACGCACACAAAGATCGGGCGCAGATCTAAAAATGAGCGGTAGCTATTGATCGCGATTCAAAGGAGATGCCGACACATGGGACCGCATGTCGGTGACTTGAGTCACCACGCTACGGTTTAACCCACGCGCACAGCACGATCGCCCACTTGTCGATGGCCGAGAGGCGGTTAGGACAGGATTAATGATTCTAATGGTTATCATTAATTAGATCTAAGAGAGACACTAAAGGCTACTGGAATTTGATTTTAATCCCTCGGGCCCACAAGTCAGCGACCCAGAGGTAAATTCCGACAGCGATTAAATGCCGACACATTCAATTAACCAATGATTAATCTTAATGATGTCGGAACAGTGCGGGATTGAACCAGAGAGTGATTTAAGGATATTGGGCCCACTGGTCAGTGGCTCAACGACAATGATTAAGACATAATTAATTAACTCATGATTGGCAATTAATGTGTCCTAATTAAGTGACGAAAACGGGAGCTGCTGTGCCGGCAAAACCCGAGTGACTTGCACGGCAAATCGCCGGCGACACTGGCCGCGGCGGCGCCCACCAAGAACCAAAATGGATTCGCAATAGCACTACGAATCTAATGGTGGCATTCTCGCCGGCGGTGAGGGACTAGAACGCCGGCAAGCCGGAAAAACGAAAAGGGAGCCTTCACTGCTAAATGCGAAAATAGCGAAAAGCTCAGCTGCAGTCCAAGGAAGCGGGTGCCAAAGCTTCTAAGGACTAATAAGAAGCTACCTTAGTGACAAGAAGCTTCAAAGATGGCCGGAGATGCTTGATCACGAGAGAAGCTCGCGGACTTGGAGAAGAAAACCGAGATGGATACCACGAGCCAAATGAGTGATTCCAAAGCATCAGCATAGCTTCATTAAGGTCCACAGAAGCTACATGAGCAAGGAATTGGAAAATGGAGCACTCACCTGAGCTGAGGAAGAAGATGACCAATTTCGGCCGAATTTGAACAAACCCCAAATGGGACAATTCCTGAGAATCAAATCCAAAATTAAGTGAGGGGAAATGTTCAAGGAAGTAAATAGATAAGGTTAGGGCAAAGAAACGTGAAGGAGGACCACTGGAACACCAAGAACACCAATGGAGCTCCACGGGTCAACAATGACGATTTGCCATTTTTGAGGTGTTAAGCTCCAATATTGTGAATGGGGCTTGATGGTGGTCTAAAGAAATACCAGGAGGTATTGAGAGTGTTTATAAAGCCATGAAAGCATGAGGGTTTGCACCACACATCTTTCGGGCGGCAAAACACAGAGCACAAGGTGCGGCCGACAAGGAAAAAGATGTGAAGACATGCATTAGGGCATGGCCTGGCTCAGAGTACCTCCCATACCCCTAAACGTCGGCTAGGGTGGCTTTAGGGAGCAAGAAATGACACTGCCATTACTCCCCCTACTGTGCTCGCACGGCCGGAGGTAGAAGATGACCAGCGCAAAAGGCTCGGTGATTCTCAGCCATTGGATGAGACACGGACGGCGGAGATAGCGCCACGCCTCCGGGCTTTAAAACACAACGAAAAGGTTCCGAGCCCTAGGATTAGAAATGAACGGCTCAGATTGCTCCACGTCGCAAACTCAATTTACAACGAAGGAACACGCGGGCGTTGGATCTTAATCCAACGGCTCAGATTCAAACCAACAACCGGAGGGTCCGAAGGTTTCGGCGCATCTGGGCGGTTGGATGGAGATCTAGCGGTTGATATTCACTCAAGCAACCGGAAGGTCCGAAAGGTTACACGCGCGCGGGCCGTGCGATTTAGATCCAACGGTTGAGATCCAACGCGCGTTTTAAAGAGAGGCTCGGTGCAGTTAGTTGACTGGACCGAGTCAATTGGCTCGAGCCCGAGTCTGACTCGAACCCAAGTAACAGTGAAACCAGGTTTGACTTTGAAATTGGAACAGAGACTTTGAAGGATTTATTTGAGGTAGCAAATTAACTCCAAAAATTATGAAATTTTTATAGGAGCTTGCTAACTCAGATATTAACCTTATGTAAAATTTTCAGAGGTTTTTATACTATGAATAAATCTCCAAAAATTCTGCAAGGCTCTGTTTTAATGTTTGACTAAGAGTCAAACAGGTTTGACTGCCTCTAAAAATATTCAAGCAATTTCCAAAAATTGTGAAATTTTTCAGAGGGGTCACATACCACCACAGAGACTTAGGAAAAATATTTCCAGAGGATGATCACAAACTTTGACAAGATTGTTTTTGGATTATCAAGATTTGGATCAACTAGACTTGTGACAATGTATTTCCATAATCCCTTGTACAAGAATTGTTTGGCACAACAGGAAATACATGATGTAAGAAAAAGTTTTAATTTCTACTGATTTTCTTACATTTGAAACACAAGCCTAAAGTTGGGATGTTACAAAACCTCCCCCCCTTAAAAGAATCTCGCCCCGAGATTCCGTTTACTCGGAGAAGAAGGATGGGTAATCTGCGAAGGCGATCTTCGCGCTCCCAAGTTGCCTCATCTTCAGCACACCCTCAAGTGAAGACACGGGCAACTCCAATCTTGAGAATGCAACAGCAGGATGCTCAATCCTCAAATTTTCTTGATGATGCGATAAGGCCCAACATATCGAGTGAGCTAACTTGCCCTTGATGCCAAATATCGAGGAGCGATGGCCCTTCAAGGGTGAGACCTTGAGATAAACAACGTCATTGGGCTCAAAGCTCAACTCCCGACGACGGCGATCCGCATAGCTCTTTTGCAGGGATCGCCACGCGCAAATGCTCACGGATCACCGGACTGACTTTCGGCCTCATTGATGGAATCGCCCAAGAACGCGCTCACCGCTTTCGACCGGTTCAATGGGGTTCTACACCGCCTCCCATACAAAGCCTCAAGCGGTGCCATGCCAAGACTAGCTTGAAGCGTTGTTGTAGGAGAACTCGCATACGGCAAGCACTTCTCCCACTTCTTCCCATAGGAAAGAACACGAGCACGAGCATATCTTCCAACACTTGGTTGACTCTCTCGTCGACCATCGGTTTGAGGATGATAAGCTGAATCGAACGAAAGACGTGTACCCATAGCCTCTTGCAGATTATGCCAAAAGCGAGAGGTGAAAAGAGAACCACGATCTGACACAATCGTTCGTGGCACACCATGCAAACTCACAATTCTTGAGACATAAAGCTCGGCCAAGGGCTTCACACGGAGCTGGGTCTTGACAGGAAAGAAAATGTGCCACCTTAGTCACCTATCAATCACGACCCAAATGGCATCGTTCCCTTTGGGTGAGCGGGCAATCCGGTCATGAAATCCATACCAACGAATCCCACTTCCACTCGTGCGGCAAAGGTGAAGAAGGCTGCTGGGCGTTGATGTTCGCCTTGACACGACAAAGACACGTCGCACTCGACAACGAACTTTGCGATCTCGCGCTTCATGCGGGTCCACGAAATCTCGTCGAAGATCTTGATACATCTTGGTAGCTCCAGGATGGATAGACAAAGGGAGTCATGGGCCTCGCGAGAATCAAATCCCGCAATTCCATGACCTTGGAACCACCAAGCGCTGTCCAAACCACACAACACCGTGCTCATCCTCCGAAAAGCACTTAGCTGTCCCATTCTTGATGTTCGCTTGATTTGGATCACACCAACATCATGCTCACGGCAGCCTTAATTTGCTCCACCAAAGTCGGTTGCACAACCAAGGTAGCAAGAGAACCATGCTCAACCAATCCCAAATTAAGCCGCTGAAATTCTTCGAGAAGGGTAGGTTGTTGCTCTTGAAGTGACAAGGTATTGCAATACACCTTGCGGTCGAGTGCATCGGCAACAACATTGGCCCCGCCGGTGATCTGAATGCCCATATCATAATCCTTAATCAATTCCAACCATCTCCTCTCGCCGAGGTTCAGATCTGTTGGGTGAACAAATATTTCAAGCTCTTGTGATCAGAATACACCTCACAACGGTTACCAATAAGGTAATGCCGCCAAATCTTGAGTGCATGAACCACTGCCGATAACTCCAAATCATGGGTAGGATAGTTGAGTTCATGAGGCCTCAACTGCCTCGATGCATAGGCCACAACCTTGCCTTCTTGCATAAGAACACAACCGAGTCCCTGCCGGGAGGCATCACAATAAATGTCAAAGCTCTTATGCACATCAGGGAGAACAAGCACTGGTGCTGACGTCAATCGCCTTTTGAGTTCTTGAAAACTCAAATCACAAGCAGATGACCACACGAATTTCTTTTCTTTCTTGAGCAATTCGGTCATGGGCTTAGCAATTTTGGAGAAGTTCTCGATAAAGCGGCGGTAGTAGCCCGCTAAACCAAGGAAACTCCTCACATCGGTAACTGACTTGGGCTGCCCCCAAGATAGAACATCGCTGACCTTGCTAGGATACACTGCTACACCACCTGCTGAAAGAACATGGCCCAAGAATGCCACCTCCTTCAACCAGAACTCGCACTTGCTGAACTTGGCATACAGCTGATGCTCACGCAGTTTTCCCAATACAATCTGCAGGTGCTCAGCATGCTCCTCTTCACTCCTGGAGTAGATAAGAATTTCATCAATGAAAACCACAACAAACTTATCCAAATACTCCATGAACACCGAGTTCATAAGATTCATGAACAAAGCTGGAGCATTGGTCAAGCCGAAAGACATGACGGTGTACTCGTAAAGGCCATAACGAGTAGTGAATGCCGTCTTTGGAATATCCTCAGCCCTGATCCGGACTTGATGGTACCCCAATCTCAAGTCAATCTTGGAGAACACACAAGCTCCAGTCAACTGGTCAAAGAGATCATCAATACGAGGCAAAGGATATTTGTTTTTCACCGTCACTTCATTCAGCGGACGGTAATCAACACACATACGCAGGGTCTTGTCCTTCTTCTTCACAAAAATAACCGGACAACCCCAAGGAGATGAGCTAGGACGGATGAAGCCTTTTTCTTGAAGCTCACCCAACTGCTTCTTCAGCTCTTCCAACTCATTAGGAGGCATTCGGTACAGCGCCTTAGAAATTGGAGCGGTACCGGGCAGCAACTCAATCACAAACTCCAAGTCTCGAACTGGAGGCATACCAGGCAAATCTTCAGGGAAGACATCCACAAAGTCACATACTATGGGCACATCCTGAATCTCCATGGCTGGCTTAGCTTCAAGGGCACAAAGGTGTGGCCCCTGCAGCTGCGGTGAAATCCCAATTTGCTCTTTGAGGACTAGTGAGGAAAACCATCTTCTGGCACAATCGATTTGCCCCAAGTGTCGGGACAACCAATCCATATCAAGAATCACATCCAGGCGCGCCGAGTCGAGTAAGATGAGATTCGCCAAGAATTCCACTCCTTCAATATTAATAGGAACGCCCCGACATTCTTGATCAGCTCTCATTTCCGCTCCCGGAGAGCGAATAAGCAAAGGAATCCCCAAAGAACAAAGTGAAGGTCACAATCAGCAACAAATGATCTCGAAATAAAGAATGCGATGCTCGAGTCAAACAACACCGCAGCAGGACGATAACTAACAAGGAACGTACCCAACACAACGTCGGGTGCCTCCTGAGCCTCCTCAGCCGAGATGTGGTTGACTCGACCACTCCCGACACTCTGGGTCTTCTGGATCACCTTCTGGTCAGACGTGTGACCATTCCCGCGTCCTCCATTAGGACGAGGGGCTGCTCCAGTCCTCTGAGGGCAACTGCTAGCATAGTGGCCCTTCTTGTTGCAGGCGAAGCAGGTAACATCAACAGCTCGGTTGCGGAGCGCAACCTGCTGCTGGGTCACAGGTGCACGTGGCTGAAACACGGCCTGCGGGGGACGAGCAACTAACGTCGACGGCCTCGGCGGTGGTGAAGTCAAAGCACGAGCCCCTGGTGTGGGCCCAACACGGGGACGAGAGAGGCCGGCCTGTGCAGACCGATGGGCCTCCCACTTGCGCTTGCGGGACTCACCCAGCACCTTCGCCTTGTGCTCGGCGACGATGGCCTTGTCAACCAAGGCCTGGAAGTCAGCAAAGTCCACAATAGATAGCTTGTCCTGCAGCTCCTCGGACAAACCATCCATGAACTTCTCCTGTTTAGCCTCATCAGAGGCTCCTCACCCGGAGCATAACGAGCCAAGTGGTTAAACTCGTAAAGGTACTCCGAGACAGACTTGCGCCCCTGCTTAAGCGCAAGAAACTCCTTCTTCTTGAGCTTCATCAGGCCATCAGGTATGTGGGCCCGACGGAAAGCAGATCGAAACTCATCCCACGAGATAACGTATGTTAAGGTGCTTTGGTCACAACAGACTGAAAGGAAGGCCACTTGGGAACTGGAGTCTCGCATGCGCGAGCTTTATCCAGACTTGTTCACCTCAGGTGTGTTCTTTTGTTGCTTAGTTTCCAGTTTCGGTTTTAACTCGTGAAGTGGGCGTGTAGATTCGGGGTCGAATCCTGTTAAGGGGGGTAGAATGTAATATCCCGATGGGTGATGCACCGGAAGTCGGAAGGGAGAATCGGTTCGGGAGAATATTTAACGGAATGTCGGGAGGGACCAATTGGAAATATTTTAGTGCTGCAGTGATAGAGGGGGGAAAGAGCAATTTTGCGGCAACCTGGGCTAGAGCCCATGGCCCAAGAGGGGCCCAAGGGGGTGGCCGCCATAGCCTGGGGCGCCACTCCCTTCCCAAACCCTAGCCGACCCCCTCCCCTCCCCCCTTTCCTCCCCCACTCCCCAACCGGCCGCCACCCTTCCCTCCCCACCTCTCCACCTCCCCTCCACCCTCCCTTGCGCACCTCTCCACCTCCCCACCACCTCCATTGCTGCTGGCCAAGGAGGAGAAGGAGCTCCATTGCAGCCGGCCAAGGAGGAAGAAGAAGGAGAAAAGAAGAGAAGGAGGAAGAAGGAGAGGGAGAAGAGAAGGAGGATCGTCTTCGGGGCTGATCATCGTCGTTCAGCACGTCGTCAAGGGTAACGAGATGTTCTTGTAGGGTAATTAGTCTTGGAAGAGTTTTTGGGTTAATCTTTGGTTAGATGGCATTCGGCCTGCTGTATCGCAGTTTTGTCCAGCGGCTTGCGAGGTAAATTTCATGTGGTTAGAGGATGAATCTGGGGTTTTGGTCTCCTAGAGAGTTGTAGGTTATGGTCTTAGCTTTCAGTGGCCGCCAAGTTCACCCAAATCCGATTAGCGGTTAGAGAGTTATGATTTTTCTAAGATTGCTGTTCCGCTGCTCTGTCAGCAATTAGGCAGTTTGTAGAAAACCGATTAAAAGTGATGGTTAAAGTGGAAATCTGAGAACCCAAGTATAACGAAAGTTGTAGATAATCCTTCCAGCTTTCAGGAAAACTAAAGATCATGGAATTCGGACGAACGTAGAGAACGTTATGATAATTTCATTATTGCTGTCCAGAGACCCGACGCGAGATTGGATACTCTGTTGTTTAGTTTGGTAGGGCTAGTAAAGGGCCGAATCAGAGAACCTCACCAACTAGGTTTAGAAGGGGAATTAAATAACCTTTTCATATTGTCCAAGATCACTCCATTTGGATTTCTGTACATTTAGTTATGATTTTTCGAAGGGGGCTGTTCTCTGGAAAAGAAATCTGACAGCCAGCATTAGAGTTGGGGATTGCGTTTAGTGGACGATGTACTCATTTTGTGTTTATGGTTTTGTTATTAGACCTTTATGGTAGCCTTATCTTGTCTCAATTGTATGTCCAGGTGTGGGTTTGGCTCCGGGAGCAGTACCTTATTCCCGACATCCACCTTCGCACGGTTGAGGCAAGTGCATTGTTGTTTGATTGACTGGCTATATTGTGTGTTATTTGATATATGGTTGCATAGCAAGATGGCATATTTTGATGAATGTTTAAGTATGGTTATTGCTCAAATGATGCTTATGCTTACTATGGTTCAATGTTGTTGTCTTTTGGTAAAATTGATATTGAATGGGAGATGAGCATTTGCATATTGAGAGCATATTGAGGCTTGGTCATGCGGTGACCAAGTATGTTTCCCTTTGAGAACCCCGTCATGAATGTGACGGGCCCAAGATCCCCTCACTCGTGGAGTGTGGGCTTGAGTCCCGTTACTTGCGATGCGGCAATTGGTCCTCGCGTGCGCCAAGACGAGCATGGGTATCGCGGCGGTCGCATACTCTGCATTACCGGTGTAATGCACACAGAAAGTTAAAGATAATGGTTCCTTGAGCATTGCATTTGCATATGAGATGTTTGATGTTGATCTCCTTTATATGTATGTTGATGTTATAGTTTCTTTATGTACTTGCTGAGTCTGTGGACTCACTCTTGTTTCTATTGTTGTTTTAGGTACCCGAGCCAAGAATGACATGCATGGGGGGAAGTAGACTGCTAGTCACACACATACCACATGAACTAAATAAAGTTGAATGGTCTTGAGCGGATTAGATTTTAGATTATTATATTTTGTCTTATGCTATGGATTGATGTAATAATGATGAGTAGTGGATCTTCTTATCTCTCTAGTTTTGTTGGACTCTTAGCATGTCATTGTTTATCTTTCGATGTCTTTGGATGAATGTTTTAATCATTATTTGAATAAACTGTGTGTTGGAACCTCCGTGTAATTAACTTCACAAGGGAGGTTCTGCCGAAATTTATTAGGATTGTCTAGTTTAGAGTTACTAGAGTTTGTTTAGTAGCATTCCGTGCTCATGTCGGGTGAGGGTGTTCTGATTGGTATCGAGCGGTCAGTAGGTCCGTGGTATATGAAAAGTTAAATTTGACACACTATGCACATGTAGGTGGGAATGGGTTAATGCATTGCATTCTGTTGCTATTGAGTTTTGATTTCTCTTGTGTGATAGCTACTAGTTAGACTACTCTTGTGGTCCTAGTTGTGGTAAGTGCTTATTGATTGATTGTTTCTTTGTGATGTTTAGATATGGCAAGGGGTGGAGGCCGAGGTCGTGGTCGTGGCCGGCAGGGAGCCGGGCGAGGCCAGGCATCGCCCCCGCCAGAAGTTCAGAATTCCGTAGTTGGAGAAGCTAGCCCTGCGGAATCAGAGGAAGAGGTTGCTTCAGCGCAGGAGAACCAGGCCCAACCAGCTGCGCTGTTGTCGCTCCTGTGGTGGCCCCTGCAGCGGCACCTGCGGTGTATGCCATGGGATTACACCAGTGGAACGCATTGAGGCTGGACACCTTCGACGGGTCAGGCACGCCGGTTGACGCAGCTAATTGGCTGCGACACATGGAGAGGCCGGAGCTCTGGGAATGAGTTCAGAAATGAGGGCTCAGTTTGTGGCTTTCCAATTGAAGGCGGCGGATATCGGTGGGAAGGAGTCACGATGGCGGGACGACTCATGGACGATTACACAGGAACATTTTGTTGAGCATTTCAGGAAGAGGTTTTATCCAGCTTCATATGTGGAGCGAATGGAAGTCTCTTTGCAGAACTTCAAGCAGGGTAAGATGACAAGGATGTGAGTATGAAGCGGGTTTTAACAACTGTTCGTTTTGTTCAGTGTGGCCACAAATGATGAAGAAAAAGCCAAGAGGTTTCGCGAGGGCTCGGGCAAGAGTTCCGGCGGTATTGGGAGCATTGAGTTGCGGGATTTCAGTTCTCAGTCGAACAAGCGAGGGCATGGAACGGAGATGCGGCTTGGTGAGGATTGCCGGAGCGGAAGGCGTTGTGGTTTCGAGGTGCGGTGGCGGCGTAAAAGGGGTTTTGGTAGTGGAGGTGGGACCTTCCAGAGGCCCACTTCCAAGAGGTTCAAAGGGCCGCAGAAATCATTCAAGACCAAGTTCACAGGGGCACAGTCTTCTTCCACCTCGCGAGCGTCGGCAGCCGCACCTAGGTTACGTCTGGTCCTGTGGCGGGGCATGAAGTGCTTCAAGTGCGGCGTGAGCATAGAGCTTGAGTGCGATTGGTTGGTCTTGCCGCCATTGTGGTCGGGAGGCCATAAGGCATTGGTTTGTCGGCGGAATCCCGCCAGTATCATCAAGTGGGAACCTGTTCCAATGTCAGTGCAAGCGCCAGCAGCTTCTTCTCGAGGGTCGGTTCAGATGTTAGCGGCTACTCCTACTCCTACTTGGGCACCGCCTCAGCCTTACCTTCCCGCACTGAGGAGCCCCACCACGTGGTACTTTGGCCGCCTCCCGTGGCCCCATTTCGATAATGGCGCCTTGGCACCTCCAGCGGTTCCGTACCACCGTACGGTGTTGGAGCCCCTACCGCCCCAGCAGCAGTCTCCTACGCTGTGCCGACGGCAGAGTCGGTGAGTCGTCTTGATGTGGTGACAGGTACGCTCTTGGTGGATTCAGTAGAGGCACTTGTTCTATTTGATTCGGGGCTACCTTTTCTTTTGTATCACTAGATTTTGTTAGTAAAGCGAATTTGAGTTTGCGACCAATAGCTCGACCGGTTCTAGTTAATTCTCCTGGGGGAATTCTCTTTAGCTCTACAGTTTGTCCTAGTTGTGTGATTTCGTTAGATGGAGAAGAATTCATTGCTAATCTGATGGTTATGAAGATGGAGCCGTTTGATGTTATCTTGGGGATGGACTGGTTGCATAATTACCGTGCTGTCATTTCTTGTTTTTGGAAGACAATAACCCTGCAAGCTCCGTCTGGGCAGGAGATAGTATTCCAATGTAGCGCTCCATCTCACTCACTTTTTGTGATGGCTAGCCTTTTTCCTGGTGGCCGTTCGGCGAAGAATGGGTTTCTTTTGTCTCTAGTGGAGAAGCCGAGTTCGCTCATGCATGCAGAAGATATTTCGATCGTTCGGGAGTTCCTGGATGTTTTTCCAGCAGAGCTACCAGGGATGCCACCACCTCGTCCCGTAGAGTTCAGAATTGATTTGGTACCAGGCGCCCGACCTGTCTCTATGACCCCTTATCGGTTGGCCCGTCCGTTCCAGGAGGAACTAAAGAAGCAGTTGGATGATTTAAAAGCGAAGAATCTTATTCGTCCCAGTGTGTCTCCATGGGGAGCCCCTGTTCTTTTTACCAAGAAGAAGGATGGTAGTTGGCGCATGTGTATTGATTATCGTGCTCTTAACCAGCTAACCATCAAGAATAAATATCCTCTGCCTCGCATAGAAGATTTATTTGATCAGTTGAGAGGGGCCAAGGTGTTCTCAAAGATTGACCTTCAATCAGGTTATAATCAAATCCCTGTTCGAGAGGAGGATATTGAGAAGACGACATTCTCCACAAGGTATGGGCATTTTGAATTTAAAGTTATGTCTTTTGGACTAACGAACGCCCCTGCTGCTTTCATGGAGACTATGAACAGGATGTTGCATGAGTACCTGGATGATTTTGTGGTTGTCTTTATTGATGATATTTTGATATATTCAAAGACTGAAGCTGAACATGGGCGACACCTGAGGCTTGTGTTGGAGACGCTAAGGGAGCATAAGTTTTATGCCAAACTGAAAAAGTGCGAGTTTTGGATGTCTGAAGTGGGGTTTCTGGGGCATGTCATCAATGATAAGGGAATCACGATTGATCCAAGTAAGATTTCTCTGATGGTAGAATGGAAGACGCCAACCAATGTCAAAGAAGTGAGAAGCTTTCGGCATGGCGGGATACTATCGGCGTTTTGTGCGATTTCTCCATTATTGCTAAACCTTTATCCGGACTCACGTATGATGTGAAGTTTAGGTGGGACGATGGCGTGGCGTAGCTTCCAAACCCTTAAGGAAAAGTTGGTGACCGCCTGTCCTTACACTTCCCGAGCACGGGAAGCGATTTACTGTGTACTGATGCGTCTCGGATTGGGTTGGGATGTGTCCTTATGCAGAAGGGAAGGTGATAGCTTATGCGTCGAGGCGGTGAAGAAGCATGAATGCAATTACCCAACTCATGATTTAGAGTTGGCAACTGTAGTGTTTGCTCTGAAACTTTGGAGACACTATCTGTATGGTGAGGGTTGTGATGTTTATACAGACCACAAGAGTCTTAAGTATATTTTCACACAGAAAGATTTGAATTTAAGGCAGCGCAGGTGGCTGGAACTGATTAAAGATTATGACCTATCTATTCAGTACCATCCTAGCAAGGCAAACGTAGTGGTTGATGCTCTGAGTCGCAAGGCGACGCCTACAACATTGGATTATCTCATAGCTGACTTTGACCGTATGGGTATATCATTTTGCTATGCGGGATCGCGTGTTGAAACACAATGATCTTGGAGTCGGCTATTCCAGAGCGGGTGCGGGAAGCACAACAGGATGATCAGTTTTTGCAGAGGGTCAGAAAGCGTTTGGACATGGGCAAAGTAGGGGATTTCAGTTTGGATGAGTCTGGAGTGTTGCGATTTAAAGGCCGCCTTTGTGTGCCACGAGGCGGAAGTCAAAGTGAAATTCGAGGAGGCTCATCGTACTCCATTACACGGTACATCCGGCGAGACAAAGATGTATCGCGACTTGAAGCGCACCTTTTGGTGGAAAAGGATGAAGGTAGACATTGCCAACTATGTAGCCTCTGTGGGGTTTGTCGGCAAGTGAAGGCGAGCACAAGCGTCTGCGGATTATTGCGACCATTAGAGGTCCCCAATGGCCTTGGGATGATATCTCTATGGACTTTGTTGTTGCGTTGCCTCGTTCACCGCGAGGTAAGGATGCGGTTTGGGTTATAGTGGATCGATTCAAGAAATCGCACATTTTATTCCCATCCGCACGACCAATTCGGCTAGTGACACGCTCCTATCTATGTGCGGAAATTGTAAGATTGCATAGAGTACCAAAGACCATCATTTCGACAGGACGCCAAGTTCGTATCCAAGTTACGGGAGAGTTTGCAGAGTGCAATGGGCACACAACTCCGTCTAAATCTGCTTTCCATCCTCAAGCGGATGGGCGATCGAGCGCACTATTCGGACCTTGGAGGACATGTTGCGGTCTGTGTCTGTCCGAAGGGTAGCTGGGAGGATCAATTGCCATTAGCGAGTTTGCGTACAACAACAGCTATCATTCAAGCATAAAAGCCGCTCAGTTCGAGGTTTTGTATGGGCGTAGTGCAGTCACCACTTTGCTTTGGAAGCCGTGGGTGAGAAGGCGATTTGGGTCCGGATTGGGTACAAAAGATCGTGGAGCGAGTGGCTCTGTGAGACAGAACCTATTAGCATTTCGGAGCGCAGAAAAGTTATGCGAGCGTGAGGAGAAGAGACTTGGAATTTGAAGTGGGGATCAGTGCTCTTGAAAGTGTCCCCACTAAAGGTGTGGTGAGGTTCGGTACGGAGGAAGCTTAGCCCAAGGTACATAGGACCATTCACGATCTTGGCTCGAATCGGAAGTCGGCTTATCGTTTAGACCTGCAGAGTCTATGCGTGGAGTGCACAATGTTTTCATGTGTCCATGTTGAGGAAGTACTTGAGGACCGGAACATCTCATTGCATTAGAACCCTAACAATTGAGCGGGACTGTCCTTTGAGTCCAAACCGGTCACAGTGCGGAAAGATCGAGAAAAGAGTTGAGGAACAAAACCACAAGTATGTTAAGGTGCTTTGGTCACAGCAGACTGAAAGGGAGGCCACTTGGGAACTGGAGTCTCGCATGCGCGAGCTTTATCCAGACTTGTTCACCTCATGTGTGTTCTTTTGTTGCTTAGTTTCCAGTTTCGGTTTTAACTCGTGAAGTGGGCGTGTAGATTCGGGGTCGAATCCTGTTAAGGGGGGTAGAATGTAATATCCCGATGGGTGATGCACCGGAAGTCGGAAGGGAGAATCGGTTCGGGAGAATATTTAACGGAATGTCGGGAGGGACCAATTGGAAATATTTTAGTGCTGCAGTGATAGAGGGGGGAAAGAGCAATTTTGCGGCAACCTGGGCTAGAGCCCATGGCCCAAGAGGGGCCCAAGGGGGTGGCCGGCCATAGCCTAGGGGGGGCGCCACTCCCCTTCCCAAACCCTAGCCGACCCCCTCCCCTCCCCCCTTTCCTCCCCCACTCCCCAACCGGCCGCCACCCCTCCCTCCCCACCTCTCCACCTCCCCTCCACCCTCCCTTGCGCACCTCTCCACCTCCCCACCACCTCCATTGCTGCTGGCCAAGGAGGAGAAGGAGCTCCATTGCAGCCGGCCAAGGAGGAAGAAGAAGGAGAAAAGAAGAGAAGGAGGAAGAAGGAGAGGGAGAAGAGAAGGAGGATCGTCTTCGGGGCTGATCATCGTCATTCAGCACGTCGTCAAGGGTAACGAGATGTTCTTGTAGGGTAATTAGTCTTGGAAGAGTTTTTGGGTTAATCTTTGGTTAGATGGCATTCGGCCTGCTGTATCGCAGTTTTGTCCAGTGGCTTGCGAGGTAAATTTCATGTGGTTAGAAGATGAATCTGGGGTTTTGGTCTCCTAGAGAGTTGTAGGTTATGGTCTTAGCTTTCAGTGGCCGCCAAGTTCACCCAAATCCGATTAGCGGTTAGAGAGTTATGATTTTTCTAAGATTGCTGTTCCGCTGCTCTGTCAGCAATTAGGCAGTTTGTAGAAAACCGATTAAAAGTGATGGTTAAAGTGGAAATCTGAGAACCCCAGTATAACGAAAGTTGTAGATAATCCTTCCAGCTTTCAGGAAAACTAAAGATCATGGAATTCGGACGAACGTAGAGAAAGTTATGATAATTTCATTATTGCTGTCCAGAGACCCGACGAGAGATTGGATACTCTGTTGTTTAGTTTGGTAGGGCTAGTAAAGGGCCGAATCAGAGAACCTCACCAACTAGGTTTAGAAGGGGAATTCAATAACCTTTTCAGATTGTCCAATATCACTCCATTTGGATTTCTGTACATTTAGTTATGATTTTTCGAAGGGGGCTGTTCTCTGGAAAAGAAATCTGACAGCCAGCATTAGAGTTGGGGATTGCGTTTAGTGGACGATGTACTCATTTTGTGTTTATAGTTTTGTTATTAGACCTTTATGGTAGCCTTAGCTTGTCTCAATTGTATGTCCAGGTGTGGGTTTGGCTCCGGGAGCAGTACCTTATTCCCGACATCCACCTTCGCACGGTTGAGGCAAGTGCATTGTTGTTTGATTGATTGCTATATTGTGTGTTATTTGATATATGGTTGCATAGCAAGATGGCATATTTTGATGAATGTTTAAGTATGGTTATTGCTCAAATGATGCTTATGCTTACTATGGTTCAATGTTGTTGTCTTTTGGTAAAATTGATATTGAATGGGAGATGAGCATTTGCATATTGAGAGCATATTGAGGCTTGGTCATGCGGTGACCAAGTATGTTTCCTTGAGAACCCGTCATGAATGTGACGGGCCGAGATCCTCACTCGTGGAGTGTGGGCTTGAGGTCCCGTTACTTGCGAGTAACGGGCAATTGGTCCTCTGTGCGTGCGCGCCTGACAGCATGGGTATCTTGGCGGCGTCGCATACTCTGCATTACCGGTGTAATGCACACAGAAAGTTAAAGATAATGGTTCCTTGAGCATTGCATTTGCATATGAGATGTTTGATGTTGATCTCCTTTATATGTATGTTGATGTTATAGTTTCTTTATGTACTTGCTGAGTCTGTGGACTCACTCTTGTTTCTATTGTTGTTTTAGGTACCCGAGCCAAGAATGACATGCATGGGGGGAAGTAGACTGCTAGTCACACACATACCACATGAACTAAATAAAGTTGAATGGTCTTCAGAACGGATTAGATTTTAGATTATTATATTTTGTCTTATGCTATGGATTGATGTAATAATGATGAGTAGTGGATCTTCTTATCTCTCTAGTTTTGTTGGACCCTTAGCATGTCATTGTTTATCTTTTGATGTCTTTGGATGAATGTTTTAATCATTATTTGAATAAACTGTGTGTTGGAACCTCCGTGTAATTAACTTTACAAGGGAGGTTCTGCCGAAATTTATTAGGATTGTCTAGTTTAGAGTTACTAGAGTTTGTTTAGTAGCATTCCAGGCTCATGTCGGGCTGGGGTTTTACAACTTTACAAGGCTGTGTAGGAGAATTATGACGGTGTAGTTTAATGAGAGTAGAATTGCGAAGAAATCTAATCGTTATGACAATTATTGGAATAGTAGGGAGTGTTGAGTTATTGTCAGGTATGACTTGGCCTTAGTGAGTAACACTCGGAGAGTTATATTTGTTCTAAGGATAGGTTGGTCGAGAAAATATTTCCATGTTGATGTTAATAAGTGAGTATGTTTGGATTGTAGGAATGTTAGGGATTTAATCTGAGGCTTTCCCTATCTTCTATATGAGAATTCGTGGGAGGGGTCTTGGAGGTTAAATTTGGGATTTGCATTTTTATGCTAGAACTTTAGTCGCCCAATAATTATGTGTAGAGAAAGTAGAATAAAGGTGGATTTTGAACAGTGAGTTGATCATTGATAGAACCCTTTTGATGTAGCACATTAGAGTGTGTGATGTGAATTCTGAGTTGTTTATTCTTAAAGGATTGAGGTGACGTGATTACGTGTGAAGATCCATTTTGGGGATGCATTGGAAGTCATCTGTCAAAGAATTTCGTCGGTAGAGGAGATGGCTAGAGTATGTTTTTTTGGGTCAATAAAGCCTCTCTACAAAGGTGTGGATGATGTATTTCGGTTTGAGTATGGCGTTGAGGTTGCTAATTTAAGAGAAATAAGTTAGTGTGTTACGTGATGATTGGAATTCCATAATTTGAGATAAATTTTATTCCTAAAAGAGAAATTGAGAAAAGAATGTTTTCTCAGGTAATGAAAGACTCTCTTGATTCTTAGTTGAGCTATGTGTTTATGACGGAGGTCATTTACAATTTGCATTGGCTTTATGTTGGCATGGTGGTTATTTCCGGTTTAGAAAAAAGAAGGAAGTGTATGATTTGGTCATTTGCGTGGTTTTTCCTTTGGCTGACATGGTGTTTATTTGCAAACTGCATACTTGGAAATTGGAAAAGTTTTCGTGATGAATCATTGATTTTGGAGGTTGACGTATCGCCATGACTGTCTCGAGTCCATAAGCAGAGTACGCATCATCTTGTATGTCGAGTACTGAGTGCGTACCTAAGAGGTCCAAAGCTTGAGTTTTCGATAGAGTCGTTGGCCAACGAGTAAGATCTTACATTTGTGTCCTGTGTGTTGAGAGAACCTGTAAAGGTCAAGACGAGTGTTGAGGCGTAAGACGTTAGTATACGTTATGATCTGAGCGTGATGAGACTTGGGACTTGGAAATTCGCATGCGCGAACTTTAACCAGAGTTGTTAACATTGGGTACGTGTTAATGATTATTAAGTTATGTTGGTGTTCTTTTGAGTAGAATTCAGGGTCGAATTCTGTTTAAGGGGGGTAGAATGTAATATCTCGTTTAATATAAGGATATTGAGAGATTCCCTATTTGCATAGAGTCCTCATTGACCTAATTTGGAGTTCCAGGATTTGAGATATCAGGCCCGCAAGGTAGGCTTCACAGAGAACCAAGGTCCACAACTGAGTCAACTTCCAAGGAAAATATCGTAATGAAGATAGCGTTTTCAGAAAATCTCCACAAATAAAAAGTTGAAGTACTACAAGTTAGCTAAAATTTAAAGATAAGAATCACTCCATTTCGAGTTCGGTAGAGAAATTTACTATTGGGACCCTAAGTATGCAACCCCGAGACCCTCTGTGCATTCTGAACTAGTCCCAGATCAGTAGCTAGCTCGCACAGTTATAACATAGATGTAATCATATCCATACAACAAAATAATGATGAAGTAGATAAATTAATATTACTTAGTACCAAAAAGACCTTATGGCCAAGTCTTACAGAGTTGCCCCACAGGGCTTAAGAACAAATGATAACTTGCAGCGGAACCAAAATATCTCGTGGTGGCCAGCCGACATGCCCACAAGCAATCAAGTGGAGGACGGGACCTAGTTCGCGTAGTCTTCAAAGTACTCCTCTTCATAGAACTCAGAGTTCTCTGGCTCTTCTTCAGTGACTGATCAACAAATGGCGTAAAACCATGAGTACGTTAAAGTACTCAGCAAGTCATAGGAAAATGTATGCAATTAATATTCATACAAGGCTTGAACAAGGATAGCTTTATGGTTATTTTGCAGAAAGCGGTATTGACAGTAATTACAATAAGGAGATTAAAAATCACAATTTAAAATATTAATACATAAGTAATCAAGTTCCTTTGAAACAACTAGTGAACACCCCCGTTCACCTCCCAACCATTCCATCCAAACCACCCTTCCATCAATTTTCATGAAAATCTACCTCTCGTGTAAAATCACCAGGCATTATCCACAATGGAGGACACGGCTATTTGAATAGTTTTACACTCTACAGAGGTTGTACAGCTTGACCCACAAGAGATAATCATCTTAAAATATCAGACATTACACGCTTCTGTAGGCGTACGACTAAGTGATTATCATAAGGCCTTTACAAAGCTCTGCTTTGTCTCGGTTCTGCTTGCTAAGGTTTCGCCTTACTGGCCCCCTCTTGCGCCACTTAACAACCCAAACAGAACCGAAACAAAATATTGCTAATTAGTTGGCCCAGTCCACCCCATAAATGAACTTGTGGTTGCACGGTATGACCCAGATCAATAGCGCGCAAAGTTAAGTCCTTAATTGCTACTCAGGCGAGGCAACCACGTCCCAAAATCATCCCCTTTACTACACGATCACTCGCCCGAGTACAAATCATTTGTGGTTCCTCTCGACCAAATGGTAACCCTTGCCATGGCTCAACAACCTTTAATAACTACGGCCGCGCCACGATTCCATAATTCATTAAGTCATGTTTATTCATACGAGCATGTGATCATGAATCCGTCGTATAGCTAAAGCATGGCTAAGCATATACGATACCCGAGTTGGTCTAAGATATGTCCAACTAAAGTTATCCCATCCTAAGGTGTCTGAGAGTTCATGTCATTCTCAAATTATCAAGAAGGCATAATGACAATTAGGTAATTATCTACCCCCGAAACCATTTAATATAAAACTAGCAATGCATGTTTATATTAAATAATATACTTTTATAAGGTGGGTACGACATGGTCAAAGGTCTATGACTTGCCTTCGTTGAAGTTTTGCGATGCTTCGGTCGTCGGGTTCGAGAATTCTTCTGAAATGTTAGAATCTATACGTGCGAAAAGAGCCAAATCAATAAAACAATCCCAAATAAATTCCAAATAATTACCAAATAAGCACTAACATATAGATAATGAATTTAGAAATTTGAATCAGTCGAATCAGAGTTCGAACGAAGAAGATATGGCATCTGGAAGTTTGAAATTACATAAAATCAAAAAAAGGATTTTCCTGATTTTCTGAATTATTTTTCTAAAGGAAATTGGGTTTATTGCACAGGATTTCAATTTTAGACGAATTAATTTCAAGAGGAAAACCCGAAAATACCACGTGGGCTGCTGACGGGCAGCTCCACTGACCTTGCTGTCCTCCTCATTGGTGGTGCTCCCACCATTGCTGCCAGCCAAAGGAAGGTGGAGGAAAAGGAGAAGAAAGGGGAGAGGAGCACCTTGTGGGATTTTCAGTAGTTCCTTCATGTCTTCAAGGATGATCTTCAACTCCTCATTGTTTGGTTTAATTATTTTTGATGGGATGTTGTCAATTAGCGAATTGTTGTTCCTGCTGCAATTGAATCTGTAATCTATAATCTTTTTGTTCATCAGTTTTAGACTAGATCAAGGCGAAATTAGAGGTTAGGGTCTCCTAAAGAATTGTGGCAATTATCCTTAGGTTTCTGTAGGATCTGAGTTCACATTATTTGGATTTGTAGTTTGGAAGATATGATAATTTCATTGCTGTTGTCCAGAAACCCAGTCAAGTTATGGCAGTCGTATTAACTAATAGATAAGAATTTGATAATGACTGAATCAGGAATGTCTCCCAACGTGACTTTTGAAGGAAATTCTCCTAGCTCTCCATATTGATAAAGTACTCAATTTTTGGATCAGCCAATTGAAAGTTATGGCTATTCTATTGCTACTGTCCAGTTTGTCTGTCTGTTCTGACAGTAGCTTTTTATCTATCGGTTATGTTTAGTTAATGGCAGAATTAGGAGATCTCTCCAACTAAGTTTTTGTAGATAATTTCGTAAGATTTCTAGAGATATTAAGAATGTAATTTTTGGATAAACGTACGGAAAGTTATTAATATTTTAGTTCTGATGTCCAAAATGTTTATCAGTTTCTGATAGTTGTTTTGATCTGTGTGCAAAAATTTGTTAAAGACACAATCTGAGAATCTGGCCAACTAGACTTTAGTAGACATTTTTGTAAGACTTCCAAAAAATCTAAGAACACCATTTTGGGGTAAACAGAAGGAAAGATACGATTTTTGTAAGGCAACCGTTCAGTTTTGAGACAGAACGATGTTCAAGAGAATTGGTGTTTTGGGATGCGCTTAGGAGTGTAAATTGTTATGTAATTTCTTATGTAATGTGTATGCTCTGGAATGTCTCCTTAGTGTGGTTATTAATTGCTCAGGTAGTGGTGTGAATCTAGGGATAGCACCCACTTCCCGTCATCCCGCTCCACACGATTGAGGCAAGTACAGTAGTGGGTAAAATATGTTGATTGGTATTCATGGAATGTTAATGCTTTGCGATTGTGAATTCTTATTCATAGTCTTACAGTTGATATTACATGTATATATTGATTAGTATTCATGGAATGTTAATACTTTGCGAATGTGAATTTTTATTCATAGCCTACAATTGTTGTTGCATGCATATGTTGATTAAGTGTAGTGGTTCATGTGCATCATTACACTATCCTTAAGTCTTGGTCTACGTGGTAGCTACGTGTTGATATTTGACGTCCCCGTCATGTTTTAGACAGGCATGAGGTCCCCACACTCGTGTAGTGTGGGCTTGAGGTCCCTGTGCTAGGAGGTACAGGCATGGGTATGGATCGACGGATGCATACCCCGCATTACCGGTATATGCAAAAGAGAAAAGTATGTGCATTTGTGGCATATGCATTACATGACAATGATAGTGAAATGTTGTGATATTATTGTGAATGAGTGATTGGGACAGAAATAAAGTTTGTTAATGAGATTTGATCTATTGTTTTAATTGTACTTTGTTGAGTCCTGGACTCACGCTTGTTGCTTGTTTATTTCTTTTAGGTACCCTTTGTGAGGAAGTCATGCATGGGAAGGGCTAGAGTCATCAGACGCACCCTTCACTTCAATACACCAGTTTTAATAAATCAGCAACTTAAGTTGAATTGGAGAATCCTAGAACATAATATTTTAGTTCTTATGTCCACCCTTTGATGTGTTTTTCATTATTTGTAATAAGAGTCAGTTGGACTCCTTGGTAACCCCTATAATTGCTATCTTTGAGACTGTTACTGTATTATCGTACTTAGACTTCTGTTAAATGCTTATTAATCTCCTTAAATGTTAAAAGTTATAAATGAGATTCTGCTGAAATGAGGAGGAAAAATCTTAGTATATAATTATGTTATGTTTTCTTTAGTAGCATTCCAGGCTCTCATGGGTTGGAGTGTTACAGTTGGTATCAAAGTGGGCTTTAGGTCCGTGGTGAATAAGTTAATAACTTAGGTTACTTAATTTGCTAAAATTTGTTAATAGTCAATTAACCTAAAACTTGACACACTGGTGCACCGTAGGATGGGGTAGGTCAAGCAATGCATTTTCGTTTCCGTTATGTTGCATTGTTAATTTATGATATGATCTTTCGTACTGTTCATCTCACAAAAATTCCTTGAAAAAATAGTAGATTGCATTTACTTTTATTTCCTGCCTTATACACTGAAAAAGCCATACAAAAATATTTTTTTAGCCTTTTGATTAATCTGAAATTTTAGTGAGTTAGGTCAAGTTCTAATCCATTAGAATCACTTGTTCTAGCTTGCTGGTCAAAAATCTTTTGCGTAACTTCATCTTTGATCTTCTTGTTTTTGTTTGATCTAATGAATCCTTGCTGAATTAGGTTCGATTCCTATTCATACAAACGATATTGTTCACATCTCAAGCACTGTTCACCGATTGCTTGTTGTTGCTTGCTGAAAATTAGGGTTTGGAAAGTCTTGACGCCGCATGCACACATAAAATCAGGAGACAAGATCTTTTCTAGTTTGGGCTTCAACAAAAACCGCATATCATCTTGATCATTGATTTCCTTGCTATTTTTGCACCACAACCGAAGTTGATTGCATCACTTAAATCTTGTTTTTGTGTAAATATCATTGCTAAACTTTGCTTATATCTTTTTAATAGCCATTCTTTCCTTTGTGAAAATTTTGATCCTATTGAGACTAGCTATAATTGTTGCTTTGGGTTGCACTTATATCTTATATACTTGACAATTGTTGCAAATCAAAAGTTGGGAAGTGCTAGCTCATTATTTGCTATCATCTTGATATCTTTGTTTCAGTCATTGTGAAAAAGAAAGAAAAACAAGGAAGAAAAAGAGAAGAAAAAAAGAGGAAGAAAAAGAGGAAAAGAAAGTGAAAAGAAAAGCTTTGGCTGAAATACATCAATTGGGCATATTAACCCTGTTACTTGTTGGTGCAATTGTGAGCATATACATCTTTTGTGCAATCTTGTGCCTTCATATCATTGATTGCAACTAGCTAGAGTCTTTCTAATACTTGTTGCAATATAAGCTAGTCAATTTTCAGATTACTCCCAACTAGGTTATTCCTTTGTTTTCATGAAGTTACATCTATCTTTGCATGTGAGTTGCTATACACTTCGCATATATCTTGTGATCAACAACTAGAGAATTGATGTCGGGACCCAGAACTATGATTTTGGACCCTCTGTGTATAATGCACTAGTCCAGGATCACGCTAGCGCACACAGTGTCAACATAGGCAAATATCGATCCACACAAGCGATTAATAAAGTAAACGATTAGTTTGAATAACAAATAAGGGTTTTGACCTTATGGTCGAGTTTACAACTTAAAGAGCTACGTAGGGCTAACAGAGAATAAAAGCAGTGGAACAGAAATAACTCCAGCGGGAAATCCCATCAATCACCACAGGCAACCAACTGGGATCCAGACCTTAATGATCAGCACCTTCAACGAACTCCTCCTCGAAGGCAGGCAAAGACTCATCCACTTCTGTAGGTTTGGGCGCAAGTTTCGCAAGTCATACCACAGAATGCAGTTTATAAATGCAGGCTTATTCCAAAGGAATGGCTTCTGTGGTTCTTTTGCAGAAATACAACATTTGCAATTGAATACAATAATAGATTAAATGTAATTCAAACAAATAGACGATAATAATTTAACAGTTATTTCACAATGACACAAAGCTAATCAGGTTGTTCACATAGCCATATGAATTAGATCACACAGCTTCCATCCCAAACATTTTATGAAAACTACCCCTCGTGTGAAATCTCTGAGCATGTCCATGACCACGGACGTGGCTATTCGAATAGATTGATTTTACACTCTACAGAGTTTGTACACTTTACACACACGATACAACTAGTGTTGCAAGCACTAATCGTAACAAAACAGTTCAAAACTTCGTCTCAAACATTGACATTCCCAGTGTGCTAAACCGCCAAACCAACCCACACAGAAAGCTAGTCCGACACACACCGTTGGACCTGAAGACGGCGAACCGCTCATAAATGTGTACTACGTGGTAGTCCACACCTCCATCCTATCACAAAGCCTAACCTATCAACCTGAACATCAATGTCGAGACTCCATCACCTACTAAGTTAGGCCTGTCCCATCAGACATGTGGTCGTACAGTCAGGCTCAGTTTAATGGCGTACAAAGTTAAGTCCTTAATTGACCAAGGCAAGACTTCCATTTCTAGCTATGTCACAAAGATCATCTTTCCCATTCACACAGTCCACCATATCACTTAGTATCCACCACTTGTCTCATTCTAAACCTTTTACCACCCAGTTGGTTTTAGTGCAACACATTCTATCACAAAGTAATAACACATGGCACACAGTTTTACACAAAATTCCATAATCACTTAGTCAAATTTAATATTTGCAACTCAAATGATATGTGTGACACGTAGCATGTCTAAGCAATTCTACTCGTATCTAACCAACCCACGTTGGTGCTATGATAATACCAACTTAACAATAAACCAAGCTAGGGTGACAAAGGTTATGACATACAAAGACAAAGTGGGTATAACAGATTGGGATAATAACTACACCCAAAAGCATTTAAATACATACTTAAAGTAAATACAATAATTTGAAGCAAAGTACTTTTAGAAAACTAGGATTCAAAATGATCAAGGTATAACTTGCCTTGGAAAAGGTCTAGGTATTGATCTTGGTCTTGGTGCAGTCCTTCTTCCTCGAAGTTCCCCGAAGTATCGACGTCTACTCGCAAACAACGCAAATAAACAAAATAAATAAATAACAGAGGTAAAACAAACTCCAAAAATTAAATAAAAATCTCAGATAAATAGATCTCAAATTTAGATGAATTTAAGAATTTGAATGGGCTCAATCGGAGTTCGGATGCAAAAGATATGAGCTTTGGAACTTTGAATCTAAAGAAAATAACCTAATTTAGATTTATCAGAATTACCGAATTATTTCTTAATGGAAAAATCGGATTATTGCGCAACGATGACGTCAGCAGAGGATTTCCAGGATTTTAAAAGAAGTAAAAGAAATAACTGACATGTGGGACACACATGTCAGTCACATGGTCCATCGAACCGGTTGGACCTGGGTGCGGGTTGAGGTGGCACGCGGCTCCAGCTGGCGGCTGACTCGGTAACCACGTGCATGCCACGTAGGAGACACGCACGCTAGGAGGTGAGGTGGCTAGCTGACTGGGAGGCCACGTCGGTGTGACAGCGGCGGCGGCTCGGTTGCGCGCGGCGAACGGCGGCGTCTCGTCGGCGGCGGATGGTACCAGCGCGAAGAGGAGGTTAAAGCGCATATGGAGGTACTCAAGTTGGCACCTGAGGACGACGAAGACAGCCGGCGATGAGGTTTTGGCGGCGGAGGCCTTCGGCTGTTGTCAGACGGGAGCTCCGGTGACTCTCTGGCGACGCAGGTGGTCGCTGGAGGTAGCTACGGGGACGACAGACCTAGTGGCGTGCTCGACGACGACGCGGTGGCGACGGCAGCGGCGCAATTCGAAGAAAAGGCCAGCGGCGACAAAAACCTAAAAGCTTGATTGCGGCGGTGTTAGAGCTTGAGAGGTGGAGAGGGTGGAGGAGATGAGATGCGGGTGACAATGCGATCCCGGGGGTGCCTTTTATAGGGGCCGAGAGGCACCGGGGAAGGAGGACGTGTGCGAGATCGTGGTGGCGGTTGCAGCTTCAAGGGCGTATCGGACGCGAGGACGAGGGGATCGTGGGGATGAGGCGGAGGTGGGCGTGGAGATCGTGCGCACGTGCGCGCGAAGAACGGGAGCAGATTAGATGGAAAGTCCCGAAGTCGGACGAAGCTCACGAGGCGAAAATGGCGGACGCGGGCGCTGCCTCACGCGGAGAAGAAAGCGGCGGGGACGATGACTCTGACAAGGCGGGCCCACAAGTCAGTGGGAGCAAGGGGTGCGGGCGAAACGTACTCCAAAAGATCTGACCGTCCAATCTTGATCGAACGACCCACGCTGATTTGAACATTCGGACCTCCGATCAGACGAGGTTCATCGGGCCATTGAAAACAAATCCAACGTTTGGGAATGGATCTGAGCGCGCACAAAGAGAGGAAGAGAGGTGGATCGTGGGGACCACTGTCGATGAAAGCGGCGCTGAGCTGGGCTATTGGTTTGCTGTGTGGGCCAAAGGAGGTTTGGGCTGGGTTTCAGCCCAAAAGGATTTCTGAGATTTTAAATATGTTTTCTATTTTAGAAAATAGCAGAAACTCAAATAAGCAAAAGAAAATAGCAAATAAACTCAGAAAAATTCTAGAAAAATCTAAAAAATATATCTGAGCACATAGAATCCAAATAAAATAGTTTTGATAATTTTCATGTTGGCTTTAATCATATTAAATATTTTTGATACTAAAGTCCATGTTTAAGCTTTTGAATTAACTTCAAATAAAAACCAAATGGTGAATTTTCTTCCTACTAACTATTCAAAGGATTTTTAAAGCTCAGAATGTTGGGATGTTACAAACCTCCCTCCTTAAAGGAATCTCGACCCCGAGATTCAGGCTAGCTGGAGAAAAGGCTAGGGAACTCGGCTTTCAGCTTCTCTTCACGCTCCCACGTTGCTTCCCCTCCTGAGTGATTGCTCCACTGAACCTTGCCAAAACGGACAGTCTTTCTTCTGGTGCGGTGCTCTGCGACATCCAAAATCTTGATTGGCTGCTCTTTATAAGTGAGATCTTCTTTCAATTCAATTGATTCCAACGGGGCTTGTTCTTCTGGCACACGAAGGCACTTCTTCAACTGTGAGACATAAAAGACATCATGCACTCCTGCTAACGACTGCGGTAGCTCCAACTAATAAGCAGCTTCTCCACGGTGACCCAAAATCTTGAATGGACCAACATACCTAGGGGCAAGCTTCCCTTTGGCATGAAACCTTTTGACACCTCTGAGTGGAGTAACTCGAAGATAAACAAAATCTTCTGGCTCAAAGCTGAGATCACGACGACGATTATCAGCATAGCACTTCTACATGGACTGAGCTACCTTCAATCTTTCTCTGATCATGGCTACTTGCTCTTCTGCTTCCTGAATAATATCTGGCCCGAATACCAAACATTCAGCTATTTCTGACCAATTCAACGGGGTTCTGTAGGCATGACCATACAAAGCTTCAAATGGGGACATTTGCAGTCGCTTGATAACTGTTATTGTACGAAAATTCCGCATACGACAAACTTTTATCCCATTTGGTAGCATTAGCTGGAGCACAAGCTCTCAACATATCCTCCAATATCTGATTAACTCTTTCAGTCCGTCCATGCGTCTGGGGATGATAAGCGGTACTGAAATTCAGATGGGTACCCAAAGCTTCCTGCAGACTTTGCCAAAAACGAGAGGTGAACTGTGATCCTCGATCTGACACTATCTTCTTGGGCACACCATGCAAACTGATAATTCTGGTCATGTACAACTCTGCAAGGCAATCTCCAGAGTATGTGGTCAAACGATCAATTATTACCCAAATCAAATCATAACCCGATTGAGTCCTGGGTAAACTGGTAATTGAATCCATTTCGATCTCTTCCCACTTCCATTCTGGAATCTTCAGGGGTTGCAACAAACCTACTGGTCTCTGATGTTCTGCCTTTACCTTCTGACATACGTCGCACAAGGCAACGAACTCTGTGACTTCTCACTTCAAATTTGGCCACCAAAACTTATTCTTAACATCTTAGTACTTCTAGGGTGAATCAAATACTTTGAGTCACGCGCTTCTCTTAGTATTAGCTGCCTTAAGCCATCAATATCTGGTACGCAGATACAACCATTTATCCACATTATATCCTGATCATCGTGGGTGAAATCTTTAAATTTCTCTTCTGCCATTTTGAGCTTGATGTCTGACAGCACGAGATCCTTTGGTTGGACTTCACGAATCTGCTTCTCCAGGGTAGACTGTACTTCCAAACTGGCCACAAGTCCTTCAGATACAACTCTAACTTTAGCTTCTGAAATTCTTCATGAAGTTCCGAGCAACTTTCCTTTACTTCCAAAGCATTACAATAGCTCTTACGACTTAGGGCATCTGCAACTACATTGGTTTTACCAGGATGGTAGTGGATTCTAAGATTATAATCCTTGATCAATTCTAACCATCTTCTCTGTCTCATGTTCAAATCTGACTGAGTGAAGATATATTTCAGACTCTTATGATCCGTGTAGACTTCACAACGGTTACCGATGAGATAATGACGCCAGATCTTTAAAGCATGCACTACAATAGCTAATTCCAGATCATGAGTAGGGTAATTCTCCTCATGAGGCCTTAATTGCCTTGAAGCATAAGCGACAGCTCTTCCTTCTTGCATCAGGACGCATCCTAATCCTTGATGTGAAGCATCACAGTAGATATCAAAATCTTTTCGAATGTGTGGCAAAATCAACATTGGGGCTGAAGTCAAATGCTTCTTCAACTCTTGAAAACTTCCTTCACAGGCTGGGGTCCAAGTGAACTTTTTCTCCTTCTTCAACAATTGCATAAGAGGCTTAGCAATCGATGAGAATCCTTCAATAAAACGGAGATAATATCCTTCCATTTCCAAGAAACTGCGAATTTGAGTTATGGTCTTGGGTTGCTCCCAGTGTAACACTGCCTTAACTTTACCAGGGTCGACTGCTACTCCCTCGGCTGTCATCACATGACCAAGGAAATCAACTTCCTTCTTCCAGAAACCACACTTACTGAACTTAGCATATAACTGGTGTTCTCTGAGTTTCTCAAATATTATCCTCAAATGCTCAACGTGTTCTTCCTCTGACTTGGAATAAACCAAAATATCATAATGAACACAACTACAAACTTATCCAATTATTCCATGAATACCTTATTCATCATGTTCATGAAGTATGCGGGGGCGTTAGCCGGTCCAAAGGACATAACTAAGAATTCATAATGTCCATACCGTGTTGAGAAAGCAGTCTTCAGTATATCCTTAGGACAAATCTTCAACTAATGGTAACATGATCGCATGTCGATCTTTGAGAACACTTCGGCTCCTTTCGTCTGATCAAACAAATCATCAATCCGGGGCAATGGATACTTGTTCTTGATGGTGACTTCACATTAAGGGCACGATAGTCAATGCACATTCTCATGCTTCCATCTTTCTTCTTGACAAACAACACTGGCGCTCCCCATGACGACGAACTAGGTCTCACATAACTTTTCTCCAGAAGTTCTTCTATCTACTTCTTCATCTCTACTAATTCATCAACTAGCATCCGATAAGGTCTCTTTGAGATTGGTGTTGTCCCTGGCACTAGATCGATGACAAACTCGATGTCACAGTCCGGTGGCATTCCTAGTAATTCTTCTGGAAACACATCTGGATATTCTCTGACAATTGTACATCTTCCAAAGAAAGGGTCTTCAGGTTGTTGACTAACGGATGTCCATCACGTACTGAGGTGGCTAGAAACTCTACTTTGTTTCCCTTGGTTTCCTCAACTGTTATGGCTCTTCGGCCACAATCTAGCACGACTTTGTGCTTGGATAATCAATCCATGCCAAGAATGACATCTAGAGTTTGTGTGTCTAGAACAATTAGGTTGGCTAGAAACTCAACTCCAGCTATGAGTAACTTAGCTCCTAAACATCCCACTTTAGAGCTTAGCTCTGCTCCAAGCGACTGGACTAACAGAGTGTGCTTAAGACGCATAACTTCCAACTTATTCTTGGTTGCAAAAACTCCAGAAACAAATGAATGCAAAGCCCCAGAATCAAACAAAACTGATGCAGGTGCTAAATTAACCAGAAACTTACCCAATACGACGTCTGGTGCTTCCTGGGCTCCTTCCAGAGTGACGTGGTTGACACGGCCTCCGACCACAGACTGCAATTCTCCTCCAGCTTGACCAGCGACTTGTGAAGCTCCTTGATTGATGCCTGGCGCTGGCGTCTTGGAAGGCGTAGCTCCAAGATTGAAGCGTACTGGAGTAATTGTTCCCTTTTGCGGACACTGGTTGGCGAAGTGGCCTGGCTGACGGCAAAAATAGCTAACTCTTGATCTACTCTGCTGATTGCTTCCTAGGTTGGGGTTGGCAGGTGCAGGGTTACGGAAGTTCTGAGCAGCTGGACGGGGTGCTGAAGTTGGTGCATGTGCTCTGAACGAATTCTGCGGGGGAAACCGGCTGAACTGTGGCGGAACTGTCCTTGTCCTCTGTTGTGACTGATGGCTTCCTTGTTGGGCCATCTGGCGCTTGCGGCTGTCCTCTAGTTCTTTGCACTTGTCTTCGAGAACAAAAGTTTTCTTGACCAGCTCTTGAAAATCAGGGAAGATATGGGCGACCAGACTGACTTGCAGTCTAGTGTTCAGCCCCTTCGGGAAGCGACTCTGACAGGCCTTATCTGTAACGACATCTTCTGGAGCATAGCGAGCAAGCTGAGAAAACTTGTTAAGGTAATCAGACACCGACATAGCTCCTTGCTTGAGAGCGTGGAACTCATCCTTCTTCAGGTCCATTATCCCTTCCGGCACATGGTACTGACGAAATGTCGTAGAAAACTCCTCCCAGGTGATGTTCTGTAGCGTCTCATGAGCGGCACAGAAGTTCTCCCACCATTCGGCAGCGGTGCCCTCCATCTGGTGAGTAGCATACAGAACCTTCTCATGGTCGCTGCATTGAGTGATTGGTAACTTTCTTTCAATAACACGAAGCCAGTCATCTACTTCAACAGGTGAGACATGTCCAGAGAATATTGGTGGACGAGTCCTCATGAACTCAGCTAGCTTAGATGGTCCATGGCGACCATGAGCAGCTGGGGCTCCGTGCTGGTGATTGTTGTTGACGTTGTTGTTCTGATTGTTCATGGCTTGCATCTGATTCATCATAGTATACATCATTTGCGTCTGTGCTACCATAAAAGCTCCAAAATTCTGAAGGTCAATCGGGGGTGCCTGTGGTGGAACTGCTCCTGCGGCTGATTGTTCATTGACTTCTGGTACTGGGGTACCGAAACCACTTGCGACAGTCTGGCGAGTCTGAACCATCTGGTGGAACTCCATGGGTTAGATAAGGTAGCAAGCACAAGATGAGTTAAGAACTAGGCAGGGGTAAGTTAAACCCAACAAACATAGCTCAAGAAACTCAAATGAAATACCTTTATTATTTAAGGACTTAGCATGGCTGCAACAAATACCTAAGGGCCTTTGCAGCTCATACTTGCACACAAGAAAAACAATGACCTAAGCACACAAACTACCGCCTAAAGGGCGACTTACTAAACTGAAACTGGCTAAGTCTGAAAAACTAAAACTAAGGCAAACTACTCAAGAAAGCCTCCACAACCACGGTGATGCTCATGCCTGCTGTAGACCTGAAACTACGTTGGCATCCTTGTAAACTGATCCTGGTGCCCTGGGACTGCGCAACAGGAACAGACACTTCTAGCGCAGCTGGCGCGACTGGCTCCTCAGCTTTTGGTAGCTCTTCTGGATCTTCTTTGGGATCCTCCTCGGGTTCTTCGGGGTCTTCTTCTTCTCCATCTATCTCATGGTTGTGCTGGCCGTAGAGGGCTTCTTCCAGCACGGCGAGATCCTTTCTTCCGACCTTTGCATGGCCTCGTAGGCGCACTCCAGATCGGTGGTCGTCAGCTCTAGTGACTCCTCCTGAGCGGCGGCGAACTGAGCAAGGTGCACAACTGTAGCATTGCCATCTCCAACTGTGGACGGGTAGCGAGCTGAGAAGTCCGGGGCTGTAGCATGAGGGTGTAGCGGAAAATAGTATCCTGAAGCTCCTGCGCATAGATGTGGCAGATCCGAAGCATTGCGAGGCGTGATGACTCTGGATTCCTTCAAGCCAAGTGGTCCTCTGGACGGAGATGTTTAAAGGTTGACTCACCCTGTCGTCCTTCCTGGTGTAGATCGTCAGACAACAGATCACTCCGCGATCCCGACCGTTCACGATCCAACTGGTACCGTGGTACAGCGGACGGTCAAATCCTCCAAGTACTTGCAGTAGCTTCCAAAGCTCAGCTGCAAGTCCTCCATAGTGCTCACCAAAGCTCTGCAGAAGCGGCATCTGCCAAGACATACGAAAGGGAGGGGTAAGAACAACTTAAAACAGTGAGGAGAGGAAAATATTCCAGCAATAGATGAATCAAGAAAGATATGAGAGGAGTTAAGCAATTAATTAATCTTGCAAGTTAACTTTTGCTTTAGAAAATAATTTGGAGACTCTACAAACGGCCAATCTAACTAAGGTCAAGACCTACAGTCAGTATGGCTTTGATACCACCTCTGTCGGGACCCAGAACTATGATTCTGGACCCTCTGTGTATAATGCACTAGTCCAGGATCACGCTAGTGCACACAGTGTCAACATAGGCTTATTCCAAAGGAATGGCTTCTGTGGTTCTTTTGCGAAAATGCAACATTTGCAATTGAACACAATAATAGATTGAAATGTAATTCAAACAAATAGACGATAATAATTTAACAGTTATTTCACAATGACACAAAGATAATCAGGTTGTTCACATAGCCATATGATTTAGATCACACAGCTCCCATCCCAAACATTTTATGAAAACTACCCCTCGTGTGAAATCCCCGAGCATGTCCACGACCGCAGACGTGGCTATTCGAATAGATTGATTTTACACTCTATAGAGTTTGTACACTTTACCCACACGATACAACTAGTGCTGCAAGCACTAATCATAACAAAACAATTCAGAAACTTCGTCTCAAACATTGACATTCCCAGTGTGCTTTACCGCCACACCAACCCACACAGAAAGCTAGTCCGACACACACCGTTGCACCTAAAGACGGCGAACCGCTCATAAATGTGTACTACGTGGTAGTCCACACCTCCATCCTGTCACAAATCTTAACCTATCAACCTGAACATCAATGTCGAGACTCCATTACCTACTAAGTTAGGCCCGTCCCATCAAGCATGTGGTCATACAGTCAGGCTCAGTTCAATGGCGCACAAAGTTAAGTCCTTAATTGACCAAGGCAAGACATCCATTTCTAGCTATGCCACAAAGATAATCTTTTCCATTCACACAGCCCACCATATCACTTAGTATCCACCACTTGCCTCAGTCTAAACCTTTTACCACCCAGTTGGTTTTAGTGCAACACATGCTATCACAAAGTAATAACACATAGCACACAGTTTTACAGAAAGTTCCATAATCACTTAGTCAAATTTAATATTTGCAACTCCAATATTATGTGTGACTCGTAGCATGTCTAAGCAATTCTACTCATATCTAACCAACCCACGTTGGTGCTATGATAATACCAACTTAATAATAAACCAAGCTAAGGTGACAAAGGTTATGACAAACAAAGACAAAGTGGGTATAACAGATTGGGATAATAACTACACCCAAAAGCATTTAAATACATACTTAAAGTAAATACAATAATTTGAAGCAAAGTACTGTTAGAAAACTAGGATTCAAAATAATCAAGGTATAACTTGCCTTGGAAAAGGTCTAGGTATTGATCTTGGTCTTGATGCAGTCCTTCTTCCTCGAAGTTCCCCGAAGTATCGACGTCTACTCGCAAACGACGCAAATAAAAAAATAAAAAAATAACAGAGGCAAAACAAACTCCAAAAATTAAATAAAAATCTCAGATAAATAGATCTCAAATTTAGATGAATTTACGAATTTGAATGGACTCAATCGGAGTTCGTATGCAAAAGATATGAGCTATGGAAGTTTGAATCTAAAGAAAATAACCTAATTTGGATTTATCAAAATTTCCGAATTATATCTTAATAGAAAAATCGGATTATTGCCCAACGATGATGTCAGCGGAGGATTTTCGGGATTTGAAAAGAAATAAAAGAAATAACTGACATGTGGGAGCCACATGTCAGTCACATAGTTCACGGTGGACATGGTCCACCGAACCGATTGGACATGGGTGCAGCCTGAGGTGGCACGCGGCTCCAGCTGGCGGCTGACTCGGTGACCACGTGCGCGCCACGTAGGAGACACGCACGCCAAGAGGTGAGGTGGCTAGCTGACCGGGATACCACGTGGGCGTGACGGCGGCGCCGGCTCGGTTGCGCGCAACAACAGTGAACGGCGGCGTCTCGTCGGCGGCGGATGGTACCAGCGCGAAGAGGAGGTTAAAGCGCATCTAGAGGTACTCGAGTTGGCACCTGAGGATGATGGATACGGCCGATGGCGAGGTTTTGGTGACAGAGGCCTTCGGCTGTTGTCGGATGGGAGCTCCGGTAAATCTCTAGTGACGCGGGTGGTCGCCGAGGTTGCTACAGGGACGGTGGACCCAGTGGCGTGCTCGACGACGACGCAGCGGCGACGGCGGCGGCGCAATTCGAAGAAAAGGCCGGCGGTCACAAAAACCTAAAAGCTTGATTCCGGCGGCGTTAGAGCTTGAGAGGTGGAGAGGGTGGCAGAGATGAGATGCGGGTGACAATGCGATCCCGGGGGTGCCTTTTATAGGGGTCAGGAGGCACCGGGGAAGGAGGACGTGTGCGAGATCATGGCGGCGGTTGCGGCTTCAAGGGTGTACCGGACGCGAGGATGAGGGGTCGTGGGGTTGAGGCGGAGGTGGGCGTGGACATCGTGCACACGTGCGCGTGAAGAACGGGAGCGATTTAGTTGGAAAGTCCCGTTGTCGGACGAAGCTCACGAGGCGAAAATGGCGAACACGGGTGCTGCCTCGCGATTAGAAGAAAGCGGTGGGGACGATGACTCTGACAAGGCGGGCCCACAAGTTAGCGGGAGCAAGGGGCGCGGGCGAAACGGACTCCAAAAGATATGACCTTCCAATCTTGATCGAACGGCCCGCGCTGATTTGAACGTTCGGACCTTCGATCAAACGAGCTTCATCGGGCCGTTGAAAACAGATCCAACGGCTGGGAATGGATCTGATCACGCACAGAGAGAGGAAGAGAGAGGCTGACTAGTGGGGACCACCTGTTAGTGAAAGCGGGAGCGCGCGCAGGCTCACTGGGCTGCATAGGGTTGGGCCAAAGGAGGTTTGGGCTGGGTTTCGGCCCAAAAGGATTTCTAAGATTTTAAATAGGTTATCTATTTTTCAAAATAGCAGAAATTCAAATAAGCAAAAGAAAATAGCACATGAACTCAGAAAAATTCTAGAAAATATATCTGAGCATAGAGAATCCAAATAAAATAGTTTTGACAATTGTTCATGTTGGCTTTAATCATATTAAATGTTTTTTATACTAAAGTCCATGTTTAAGCTTTTGAATTAATTTCAAATAAAAACCAAACAGTGAATTTTCTTCCTACTAACTATTCAAAGGATTTTGAAAGCTCAGAAAGTTGGGATGTTACAATTGAATTCTAGTTTGGACTATTACTTAACTTGACAAAAGTCTAGAATTCAGATTGTTTACTTTTGTACTTGATTTTTGCATTGGTAATCACTTCATATATCTCTCATTACCAATACCGCACACAAACCATCGTGGCTTGCACGTGCAACTTGGGAGGATAAGTAAGAACATTGGAAGGTAAGGGTGTGTTGTGAGTGAGCACCATATTTATTCATTGATTTATTATTGTTTTATTCTTTCTATTAACAATGTCAAGAGCTTCACATCAAGGAGAACACCATGTAGTTGAGGAGGACTTACACTATGGCGCTGATCTTCCTCCAAATATTTGTTCTCAATTCCTTGTGACAAATCAGCACTTCACTAGAAGGTGTGATACATTGGAACAAGGACTCCACTACCAACGGATTGACCTAGGTAATCATATTACTGAGGTGGAGGGTAATCTGAACACTCGTTTCACAAGGCATCAACAAGCATTCCAAAGACCTGAACGAGTGGTGGACATTCATTTTGATGCTATCATGGATTCCCTACGATGACTGGAGGGGAATCAAGGAGTGCAAGCTAAAACTAGAGTTGCTGGCACCGTTCTTCCGCCACTACAACATCCACAGGTATAAAATAATTTTGTTAATGATTTACAAGACTATGACTTTGTCATCGTGTCCGATGGAGCTTTTGATGGGAACTATCGCTATAATGGCCAACGACATGGTTTCAATCACCACAACCGTCGTGCTGGTCATATGAAAGGTGGTCTCTTTAGGCATGACAATGGAGGTGGACGAGGTCATGAGGATGATGGTGTAATAACTAAATAACTACGACTAAATTAATTATGAGTAATTAACTGTGACTAAATTAATTATGACTAGTTAGCTATGATGAATCCGGAGAGTCCAAGTTCATATTTTTTTGGACAATTAGAATGAAAGTTATGAAATTTTGAAGTTGTTGTTGTAGTTCTGTCCTTCTATAAGGGGCAGTAGGGAAAGATTGCTCTGCTAGCAACCTTTGTTGCACAATGGGAAAAATTGTAATAAATTTATTGAAGAAGCTAGATCTCTGTAGTTTGTATAATGGCTTAGATTAGTGGGTTTGGTTGTACCAATTAAAAGATACGGAATTCCTAAGTCAATAGTATCGAAGATGACAAAACTATCTTCAGAGATAAAAACAAAGGCTTAGATGGAATAATTTGAACTCCTGGTCACCTGAGAAGTTGTAGGTATGCGTGTGTAGGTTCTAGAGAACTTGGGGTCATGATTTTTGGAGCTTTGAATCAAAAGTATTGCTTTTCCTTTGGTGGTTGTCTATTTTGGACAGACTGGGATTTGGGAATGTATCAGTGAAGTTTCGGGTTGCGAATAGGAGTGAATGATTTCAATTTTGTTTTATTGCTATGCTGTGCGTATTTGAATGGTGTTCTTAGTACACTTTATGAATGCCAGGTGGTGGTGAGAACTAGGGATAGAGTCCTCCTGTCGTCGTCATCCGTCTCACGGTTGAGGCAAGTGCAAGCAGTGTAGAGTGAATTGTGATGCTATATTCATGATAATTGTCATGGTTTACTTATAAAATTTTATCTATGATACTGTCACCGAATGTTATTCTCTCATGTTGGAGTTAGAATATGAAGTTCATTTGAATCATGGTATTCATTCCTGAATCTTGGACTGCGTGGTAGCCAAGAATTATTTCTTTTGAGGTCCCCGTCGTGCATTGGACGGGCATGAGATCCCCATCATGTATTGGATGGGCATGGGTCCTAACACTCGTGGAGTGTGGGCTTGAGGTAGTATGCATTGACGAATGCACTGCTCTATATTACTGGTAATTGCAAAGAAGGAAGAAAGAGCATTCTTGACATATGCATTGCATGCAATTATAAGAGCTTTATTTATGGCCCCTTGCTGATGTTCATATGAGAATTTGATATCTACTTCTGTTGATCGTTATGTTTTGTCTATTATCATTGTTGTATTTTGCTTTGTTGTGGACTCACGCTTGTTGTTGATGTTCATTTTATGTACCTCTCGAGGCAGCAACATGCATGGGAAGGGGTAGTTTTGATGCACATCACACATGATGTAATACCCGATTATTCGATATCGAATGCTGTAAGATTAGAGAGGAAATAAGTTAAAATTCAGAATTTTAGGAGAAGTATGGGCCGCCAACCCATATTCGAGAAGAGGAGCTACCATAGTGGCCCAAGGCCCATGAGTGGGCGGCAGCCCATTAGAAGGCAAGGGAGGAGGGGACCAAACCCTAGCCCCATTTGCTACAGTAGCCGCCGTGCTACAGTAGCCCTGTGCTACAGTAGCGGCGTGCTACAGTGCCTCGCCGCTGCTGCTCCTCCTCTCCCGGCGCCATCTTTCCTGCTGCTTGGCCGACCGTGGAAGAAGAAGAAGAGGAAGGAAGAGAGGATTGAAGGAGAATTTCTTCGTGGATTTGATCAGCGATCTCGATGGTTCTACAAGGGTAATGATCGATTTCCTCGCTGTTTAGGTTGTTTCGATGCGAATTCGATTAGTTTGATTGGATTGAATTGCTGCCGTTAGAATTTCAGTTCTGTCCTGAATGTTGCGTGGCCTGTTTCGTGATCTTAGAGGCCGAATTTGGGTTGTCCATCTCCTAGAGTTTTGTAGATATTGATCTTAGCTTTCGGTGGCCGCGAAGAACACTGAATTCCGACTTTCGAGTCAAAAGTTATGATAGATTTACTATCTGCTGTCCAGAATCCTGACGAGAATTAGCAGTCTCTGTATAGGTTGATTTATGGCCTAGTTAGAGGGTGATTCAGAGGTCTTGCCCATAACAAATTTTGAAGGTGATATCACTAGCTTTCAGGATTGATAAAGAACACTTCATTTGGAGTTATAGATCAAAAGTTATGCACTTTTCTTTGTGACTGTCCAGATTGTATGTCAGTCTGTCCAGTTTGTATGTCAGTTTCTATCTTTAATTTTGACCCGTGTGCCACTTTTTGTTAAAGACAATATATGAATGTCGTGCCAACTAAGTTATTGTAGATAATTCGATAACCTTTTCAGATTGATAAAGAATGTTCAATTTGGAGTTGTACAACAAAAGTTATGGATATTTTATTTTAGCCGATATTTCTGTCTATTAATTCAGTCAACAGATTTGAGCCGTGGGCCAAATTTTATTAGAGGCAAAATCTGAACTTTTGCCCAACCAGAGTATTGTAGATATGTCAGTTAAGAATCCATGGAAATTGGTCTCACCTCATTCTGAGTTCCAGACCAATAGATATGTCAATTACCGTGCTGCTGTCCAGAATTAAGTTATGTCAGAAATTGTTGATTTCATTTTAAGTTTTGTATTAATGACTAGAGTCATCAGGGAAGCAGTGTTTAGCATCGATTAGTAGTGTTGGGTATATTATGTCCTTATTGAAATTATTTTACTTGTTTAGGAGGTGAAGCCTCGGGTTTAGAGTATCACCTTTGCCGACTAACGCGTCGCATCGTGGAAGGCAAGTACATTGCCACCCTTAATGATTGTGATTGATGAATGTTTATATGGTCATGCTGTGATTTGGTATGATACGAGAGAAGATGGATTGTCTATGTTCTTTCATATGTGTTGAATCCATGTTTTGTTATCATGTCTTTCAATATTCGTATTTCATTCTATGCATTCATTATGCATGTTTCATCCATGAAAGTGGATTGCAAGTCCCACCATTCCAATGTGGGCGTGTTGGACATTGTCATGTCCCGTCCCACGGAGTGGATTTGAAAGACCCATTAATTCCGAATGGGCATGTAAGACCCATTAACTCCAAGATGGGCAATGTTGGACACCGTATGAAACGTTCTTCATACGGGAAGTGGATCCCGCATTTTTGTTAAGATGCGGGCTTGAGTGAACACCGACGTGTTTCACCGCTATACCGAGTATATGCATGTGTGCAGTCCATTCATTTGATTTTGAGCATTCATATCATGTTTTCATTTGTAATCGGTTGTGATGTGATCGAACTCGATGATGAGTTTGTCTTATTCATATTGAATGATTATCTTATTGATAATCAGACTTTGCCGAGTCATGGACTCACTCTTGCGTTGTTTGTTTATTTTAGGTAACCCCGATGTTGGCTCTTGGGAGGAGTAGACACGCACTACTTGTTCACAACATCAAATTCATGTTCAAGTCTAAATTTTAGTTCCATATTTCATTCGTTAACGATGAATCAGTAATAATTAAATTATAATTGGAGAAGGAAGGATACCTTCTCCACGGATGTTGATTTATTACTGCGTGTGAACCTTCTTTATTGATGTTCGTGATTAAATAACTTAGAAGGTGAAGGAAGGATACCTTCACCATGTCTTGTTTATCTTAATGCTATCTTTAGTTGATATACTTGTTTCAAGTTCTTCCGCATTATGGATGTATGTTAGATGTTTTAGGTGACATCTTGGCTTCCGATAGCCGTGGTGTTACAGCTTGGTATCGAGCGGGCTTTAGGTCCGTGGTTAATAGAAGACATTAAAATGACACACTGTGCACAGTAGGTGGGGTTGGGAATCTATTGCTTCCACATTTCTATTGTTATGTTTCATTCGTTGAGCAATTGTTGAGTTGCTTTTGTATTATCTTTCTTGTTGTTAATCTATGATCTACTATGATATTCATTATCTATGAACTAATACTTTGATTGTCGTGAGATGATCCTGCATATTCATAATTGAGTATTTTGGTGAAGCGTGTTGTTAACGGATGATAAGAAGTGGAGGTCGTGGTTGTTACTCTGGGATTCACCAGGTTACACCACTGTTCGCAGTACGTGGTTAGAGGAGTAGTTACCCCGAGTATCATCGTTTCAGGTACTAAGTATGAGTTACTTTAGAAAGTTGTTCTCTTCTTTCAATTCTGATTTTGGCAGTTCTTGTCCTGTGGTGGTTGATGAATTTCTCCTGGGTTTGTGGTTCATGATAGTTTATGGTTTTCAATAGATCCCTCTTGGTTCTCTCAAACAATTATTGCTTTTCGACTGTTGAGTTGCTTTTACTACTTGTGATCGTTGTCAATTGGCAAGATTGATGTTTTCATGGTTGCTCCTTCTTTCTCATTGAAAAAAAAATGACTCATTTACTCGTTTGATAGCTTGGTTAGTGAGAGTTTCCTGCTGTAAGTTCGTTTGCATGGAAAAGCTTTTGCTTTATGTGTTTCTTTTGGATTACTTCGAACGTTGAAATTTGAAGTCTCTCTTTTGCTGAAGTAAGACGTTAGAATCCTTTTGTGATGACTTGCCATGCTTAAAATGAGAAGTTATAACTAAACGAATAAATTGCTATGATGTGGGTTACCAAGTTGGGTTTTTAGCATGGTGCAAATCAATTATTCTTAACTACCATCCATGAAATTGAAATTTATTAATTTGAAATGTCCTTGTATTTGATACCTGGTGTATGTTAAATAAAGATTGTCCATATCCATTCAGAACCTATAGATCTTACATAAGAGCTAGATTTATCTATTTCCTGGTATGCAAAAATTGTTGAAACTTGTATAAAGTACCAGATGGGTGCTGGTGTATCGATTCATGAAACCTTGTTTATAGGAAATTATGTTAGTGAATCTTTAATCATGTTTTGAAATGATTTATGAATAAAGGTGAAATGTGAATCTATGTTTATATTTGGTTATGTGATTGCAAATGGAATTAGTACCGTATGTATACACATGGTTAGTACAATCATCAATTGTTAATGAGCTATTGAAGAAGGTGTTGAGCAACACCAACGCTTGAGTAGATGAATTTCGTAAGTAGTCTTTGATAGCGTGCGTTGTGATATTGTTATTGCTTAGCATAATCTGGTTATAATAAATTTGTTTCAACCTTGTGGTTTGTATTCCCTTTGGGAAGTTTTAGGATGGAGTAATAAAGTTTGATGATTCTTGGTACTAGTGTATGTTGTCGATGTTATTAAATCGTCAAAATGTGAGAATGAGGTTAATTCTGTGGTAATTTGATCACCCATGGTGATATTCTCTAAATGATCAAATTTCAAGATTTGTATTCATGATCTTTTGGGGGTTCAGGCTTTATGTGGTAAATGAAGTTTATCGAGTAACGATATGTTACAAAGTTGCAGTGGTTCTTCAGTGATGCAAGTGCTTTGATTTTGAATACTTATTTGTTCTTATCTCATTAAGGTTAGATATTCTATTCTTGTGAGGCTTATGCGTTCAACTATGGACTCCACTTATGTTCTGTGAGTTCATTGCTTAATTGGTTTCTTCTCTTGGTACCATGTTCAGTGCGAGTGGTGGATGAGTTTTCTAGTTGGTGAAAATCGTTTCCATTTGTCTCTTCTTTTGAGAAAGAATCAATTCATTCTTTTCACGTGGGTCTTTTGAAGTGTTTTCTAATTGTTGTTGTGAAATTGATGTTAATACCCATAGTAATTTGATCGCCTTTGGTGATATCGTTCAGATGAGAATAATTCAAGTTTAGCTTTCGTGATATTTTCTTTGAGCCCATGAATCATCTGGTAGCTGAAATTATTTTAAATAAATTAAGGTATTAGATTGTCCTGTTGCTTCTTAAGAGATTTGTGTGGTTTAACTCTAAAGGCTCTTTGGTTTGAGTTGGCAACGCGAGGTTGCAACCAAAGAAGTTATGTTGGTTCCTTTAAGAGGAGAATAATCTACTTGCTTTTCGCGAAATCCTGTAATTGGAAATGTTTCGAGTTTGGTGGCTGAGATTATTTGGATCTCATGTTTCTTGTGTAGTTGAACTGTTCTGAATAAATATAACGTATGGAAGAATTTTTATTGGTTCTTAATTAGTCCTTGTGGTTTGGACTAAAGATCTTATCTTGTACGTTGTGGCAAAGCGATGTTAGTCAAAAAATTAATTTCAGTGTTAAAGGAAAGAGTGCAGTTGGAATATTTGAGAATTTGAGTCAAGTTTTGTAACTTGTGGTTATTTGAATTGTTCATAAACTTTTGCTCTTTACACTCAAGAGTTGTCGAGTTTCAATCGCAATGTCATTTCTCTTATTGGTGGTTATTTGCTATTCCTTTTCGAGGGATGCGTGCACTCGCCGTGAACTCAATTTTTGTTTTCCCGCATCTTCTTTACAGATTATTTCTTTTGGTCTCGTGCTCACCGTGAGCAGCAGCATTTTTTTCCCTGTGGTGAAATTTGTTCTTGTTCGCTATTTCTTTTGAGAAAGGATCAACCGCTTTTGTCTTGTAAAGTTTTACAAATCGTAAGTTGTTAATTGGTTTGGTGGTGGTTAAGTGATTGTAGGGGTGAGATTTGCTACCCAGCTATTGGAGGAGTAATAGAAGATGAGTTGGTTTTGACTGAGCCTCTTGGAGGGAAGTTGATTCGGATGGGATGTATGGTTTCAAGTAAAACCGTATATTGTTCGACTAAGTAGGACCTATGGTATAGTGTAGTTCCGAACTTTGGTTCATGTTGAAATGTTGGGGATTATCAAATGTATGGAAACCTTAATCAATGTTATAGAGTAAAACAATTGGAAAGTATTGCGATGTTGTGTGAGTGATTTCGATGATGTCAATGAGTGAGTATGTCGGATTCGTGGGGATGTTAGAGATTTAATCCGATGATTTCACTATTTGTTATAAGAGGAATTCGTTGTAGAGGTCTCTGGAGGTTAAATTTGGGCTTTCGCTTTCATACTAAACTTTTGGTCACCCAAAGATTGGTGTGTAGAGGAGAAAGAAAACTGGAGTACTCGAGTAGTGGAATGATTGTCGATAGAACCCTTTTGTTGTAGTTCATGAGCGGGTGTCTTGAAAATTTTGATGTGATATTCTTGAAAGTTGGAGGTGATGAGATTGCATGGGTTTTGAGGGCTTTGGTGCCTTCTATCAAATTAATGTCATCGCTTGAAGGAGTGGTCCAGAGTGTTCAGTGGAATCAATAGAGTCTCTCCACAAAGGTGTGGATGATGTATTTCGGTTTAAGCCTAATTTGAGGTTGTTAAATTAAGAGGTTTGAGCCCTGTCAGATGCGATGAATTCAATTCCAATGTCCGAGAGAAATTTTATTCCTAAAAGAGGAATTGAAAAAAGGATGTTACCTTGGGTATTGAAGCGTTTTCTTGTTACTCATTTGAGCTTTATGTTGTTGATCGTGTCTTCTGCATGGTGAGTTGGTGTTGCGTTGGCATGTTTGCTTCTTTCCAATTCGAGCAAAACAAAAGAAGTTTTTGGTTTGAGCGTTCAAGTGATCTCCCCTTTGGCTTTCGTGAACGTTTATTCGCAATTTGCCACTTGGAAAGTGGAAAGGTTTTCTTGATGAAATTCTGATTTCTGGATTTTACTCTTCAGTACTCAGTTGGTAACGTATAGTTGTGATGTGAATTTTTCTTATTCAGATGTGTTTTGCCGGTAAAAGAGTTTGCTTAAAAAGAATTCGATTGTATGTTTCCGGTTAAAAGAGGGTGATCCTTGTTCGGTGAAGAGTTCAATGGAGAGGTGGAACAAGATTTCCGTGCTCTATGTGCTTGTTGTGTGGTTCGACTTCAAGGAGAAGGTTAACCCCAGGTTCATTGGGTTGTTTTCGATAGCCGTCGTTTCGCTAAGACCGTCTCGATTCCTACACGTTGTACTCACTTTTGGTTTCATTTGGTGTGGAGTGAGTACCGAGATCCGGAGTTTGTTATTCGTTAACAACGCTGACCATCGAGTAGGATCTACCTTCGAGTCTCGTCCGATGAGTATAGCCGGAAGTGTCGGGACGAGTGTTAAAGCGCACGCCGATTTGCGTCAAGATGTTGTGGTGTCCTCATCCGAGAAAGAGGCCACTTAGAGTGGAGGCTCGCATGCACGAGCATTATTCGATTTGTTCTTATCGGTACATGTTACTCGTTATTAATTTTAGTTGTAATCGACCTTTCACGTGGAAATGTGTGAGGATTCGGTCGAATCCTATTTAAGGGGGTAGAATGTAATACCCGATTATTCGATATCGAATGCTGTAAGATTAGAGAGGAAATAAGTTAAAATTCAGAATTTTAGGAGAAGTATGGGCCACAACCCATATTCGAGAAGAGGGGAGCTGCCATAGTGGCCCAAGGCCCATGAGTGGGCCGGCAGCCCATTAGAAGGCAAGGGGAGGAGGGGACCAAACCCTAGCCCCATTTGCTACAGTAGCCGCCGTGCTACAGTAGCCCCGTGCTACAGCAGCGGCGTGCTCAGTGCCTCGCCGCTGCTGCTCCTCCTCTCCCGCGCCATCTTTCCTGCTGCTTGTGGCGACCGTGGGAAGAAGAAGAAGAGGAAGGAAGAGAGGATTGAAGGAGAATTTCTTCGTGGGATTTGATCAGCGATCTCCGATGGTTCTACAAGGGTAATGATCGATTTCCTCGCTGTTTAGGTTGTTTCAGATGCGAATTCGATTAGTTTGATTGGATTGAATTGCTGCCGTTAGAATTTCAGTTCTGTCCTGAATGTTGCGTGGCCTGTTTCGTGATCTTAGAGGCCGAATTTGGGTTGTCCATCTCCTAGAGTTTTGTAGATATTGATCTTAGCTTTCGGTGGCCGCGAAGAACACTGAATTCCGACTTTCGAGTCAAAAGTTATGATAGATTTACTATCTGCTGTCCAGAATCCTGACGAGAATTAGCAGTCTCTGTATAGGTTGATTTATGGCCTAGTTAGAGGGTGATTCAGAGGTCTTGCCCATAACAAATTTTGAAGGTGATATCACTAGCTTTCAGGATTGATAAAGAACACTTCATTTGGAGTTATAGATCAAAAGTTATGCACTTTTCTTTGTGACTGTCCAGATTGTATGTCAGTCTGTCCAGTTTGTATGTCAGTTTTATCTTTAATTTTGACCCGTGTGCCACTTTTTGTTAAAGACAATATATGAATGTCGTGCCAACTAAGTTATTGTAGATAATTCGATAACCTTTTCAGATTGATAAAGAATGTTCAATTTGGAGTTGTACAACAAAAGTTATGGATATTTTATTTTAGCCGATATTTCTGTCTATTAATTCAGTCAACAGATTTGAGCCGTGGGCCAAATTTTATTAGAGGCAAAATCTGAACTTTTGCCCAACCAGAGTATTGTAGATATGTCAGTTAAGAATCCATGGAAATTGGTCTCACCTCATTCTGAGTTCCAGACCAATAGATATGTCAATTACCGTGCTGCTGTCCAGAATTAAGTTATGTCAGAAATTGTTGATTTCATTTTAAGTTTTGTATTAATGACTAGAGTCATCGTGGAAGCGTGTTTAGCATCGATTAGTAGTGTTGGGTATATTATGTCCTTATTGAAATTATTTTACTTGTTTAGGAGGTGAAGCCTCGGGTTTAGGAGTATCACCTTTGCCGACTAACGCTGTCGCATCGTGGAAGGCAAGTACATTGCCACCCTTAATGATTGTGATTGATGAATGTTTATATGGTCATGCTGTGATTTGGTATGATACGAGAGAAGATGGATTGTCTATGTTCTTTCATATGTGTTGAATCCATGTTTTGTTATCATGTCTTTCAATATTCGTATTTCATTCTATGCATTCATTATGCATGTTTCATCCATGAAAGTGGATTGCAAGTCCCACCATTCCAATGTGGGCAGTGTTGGACATTGTCATGTCCCGTCCCACGGAGTGGATTTGAAAGACCCATTAATTCCAGAATGGGCATGTAAGACCCATTAACTCCAAGATGGGCAATGTTGGACACCCGTATGAAACGTTCTTCATACGGGAAGTGGATCCCCGCATTTTTGTTAAGATGCGGGCTTGAGTGAACACCGACGGTGTTTCACCGCTATACCGCGATATGCATGTGTGCATCCATTCATTTGATTTTGAGCATTCATATCATGTTTTCATTTGTAATCGCTTGTGATGTGATCGAACTCGATGATGAGTTTGTCTTATTCATATTGAATGATTATCTTATTGATAATCAGATTTGCCGAGTCATGGACTCACTCTTGCGTTGTTTGTTTATTTTAGGTAACCCCGATGTTGGCTCTTGGGAGGAGTAGACACGCACTACTTGTTCACAACATCAAATTCATGTTCAAGTCTAAATTTTAGTTCCATATTTCATTCGTTAACGATGAACTGTAACAATTAAATTATAATTGGAGAAGGAAGGATACCTTCTCCACCTGGATGTTGATTTATTACTGCGTGTGAACCTTCTTTATTGATGTTCAGTATTAAATAACTTAGAAGGTGAAGGAAGGATACCTTCACCATGTCTTGTTTATCTTAATGCTATCTTTAGTTGATATACTTGTTTCAAGTTCTTCCGCATTATGGATGTATGTTAGATGTTTTAGGTGACATCTTGGCTTCCGGATAGCCAGGGTGTTACACATGACTACCCATGGCAAATAAATTATCTTGTTTACCTAAAACCACATGTTCTTGCTATTACCTTTATTTTCAGACTGTGTCCATCCTTCGTGGTGAATGTTTTACTTGTAATGATGGTAGGCAAGTTTTATCGTGGATGTTTCAATTTATGCTTTTAAATTTCAGATAATGATTTATTTACTTCTATTTGATTGAATAAACTGAATGACTTGATTAGTCTTACATCCTCATAATTTTGATGAATCTTGATGATTTAGATTTATTTGATATAGGGCTACTCTCATTGTGTACCATTAATCGGTTGGTTCGGTTATTGGTTGAGAGAGAGTAAGATCGAGGCCTGAGTCATTATTAATTGATTGGTGGTATTCTTTAACATGTTTTTTGTAGCGTGTGCTAGTTCTTGTTGATTAGAACTAATTCATTTGTTGTTGTATTTCTTGTTGGAATTGTGTCAGTAAGTGAAGTATAGTGGTTCTGTAAGGTTGTTTAGTATCATCCTATGCTCTATGTTGGGCTGGGGTGTCACAGATGGTTTAGGAAAGTTTAAAATCTCAATTCCATCATTCACAGGCAGAACTGAACTAGAGAAGTACCTAGAGTTGGTAATATGTGTTGATCAAATCTATGGTGGTCAAAACTTCTCCGAATAAAAGAAGGTATGCACCACTTCGATTAAATTAACTGAATATGCTTTGGTTTGGTGGGATCAATTGAACAAAGAAAGACGACGACCCAGGACTTGGAATGACATGAAGAATATCATGAGAGAGCGATTTGTACCATCATACTATGCACAATCTATTCATAACAAGCAACAACGTCTTAGACAAGGTAATCTATCTCTCGATTGATGAATATTGGAAAGAGATGGAAATATTATTGATTCGTGAAGGCATACATGAACTGGAGGAGGCTACTATGGCATGCTTTTTTGAGGGTATTAATGAGGATGTCCAAGATCGTGTTGAGATGCACCTATATGCCAATCTTCAAGAGTTGGTGCATCAAGCATTGCGGTCTAAACAACAACTATTGAGGAAGGTGAATGGCGGCCGCTCATATTCTTCTTCATCCACTTGGAAGTGTCCAAATCCACAAGAGGGAGTGTAACATCCTAAATTTGGAGTTCTTTTGAAGCATTTAAAAATAAAAATAACCATTTGAATTTTCTTGTTTAAGTCAAAGCTTAATTTAAATTTTTAGAAATCAAAATCATTTAATGTGAATAATCAAAACTTCAATTAAATTCAAAACTATTTTATTTAGGTTCCTAGAGTTCCAAAGCATTTTCTATAATTTTCTGGGATTTTTTGGAGTTTATTTGCTATTTCTTTGAGCTCGATTTTATTTAATCCTTTTTCTAAATTCAGAAATCCTCTTTTTTCAGATTTTCCTTCAGGCCGAATCCTTTTTCATCTCGGGCCATTTATCTTTTTCCACGGCCCAATTTCCTTTGCCGTTGGCCTGGTCTCGTTTTTCTTTTTCTCTCGCCTGGCCTCCCTCCTCTCTATATCTCATGGGTCCCACCTGTTGGAGTCGTCTTCCTCGCTTTCGACTTTGAGTCCGTGTCTAACTTGCCGTCGCCGCTATCCCCAATATGTATCCTCCCTCTCTGGCCCTTTTTAAGCACAGCCGCTCTCGTTGTTTTCTTCAGGCCATCCTCCTCTTCCGAAGCCCGAACATGCCCTTGCCATTTTCAACTTCGTTTCGCCAAATTTCCGCCGAGAAGCTGTTACTGCCAAAGCCCTTCACCACCAGATTTCATCGCCGTCCGTGCCTCTCCGTTTGTGTTGTCGCCGCCATTGAGTCCGCCTCGCTGCATTCTAGCCGGTGCTCGCCTCGTCGTCCCCAGAGCTTTGCCGGACCGCCATCACCACCGTCTTCCTCGTCTCTTGCCGTGCAGGCCATCACCGATATCCTCACCAGAGTGTTCCCATGCCGTCCTGTGCACATCATATTGCGTCCTCGTCCTTTCTCTTCTGGATCCCCGCTTTCTCGTCATATCTCCGTCCCCGTAGCGCATTGTCGCCGCTCTTCTTCCTCGCCTCCGGCCGCCGTTGCCCCACCGCTCCATTTGCCCTCTAGTATCCCCGAGCAGCCCATTATGTTCTTCTCATCGCGACTAAACCGGTGCTCACCTCGGTTTCCTTCGGGCTTCGTCGTGTCGCCATCGCCAGCATGAGCTCGTGCCTTGTTTCCGCCGCCGCCGCCGCCCAAAGGTTCGTCGCGCCCCCATCGTTCCATTTTTGCTTCGCCAGCCGTTCCCTCACCGTCGTCCGCGGCCACTGCCGTGCGCGCAGGGTCGCGCCGGTGCCTCCCCTATTTTCCTTCTTTGTGCGAGCTCTTTCTTTCTCTCTTACATGTGGGACCGCCCTGTTTGTGGCTCCGTCTCTCTCTCTCTCTCTCCACCTTGGTCTCACATGTCATCCAGCCTTTTTTGTCTCTCTCTCACTTACAAGTGGATCCCACTTGTCAGTTTCTTTTTCTTTTTCTGCCGAAGGAATATTTCTGGAATATTCTTTTTTCTCTCTCTTTTTCCTTTTCGGACAAATCTTCTGACAGTTCGTTCTCCTTTGTCCGAACTCCGATTCAGTGTGTTCAAGTTTCTAAATTCATCTAAAATCGAGCTCTTTCTTTTAGAGTTGGTTTTGTTGTTTTTAGATTTTATTTGATTTTCTTTTGGATTTATTTGTGTTTTGTCTGTTTTCCTCTCGTTTAGACGATCTGTTTCAAAGAGCAGGAGGAGGGGCAAGTTTTGAAGATAAAAGTGTTGTAATTGAGCAAGGCCAAGGCAAGTCATAATCCATTGATCATATTGAACCTATGTTTTCAAAAGTATCTTGTTTTATATTTAAATTGCATGCTATCTTTATATCAACTATTTTTGGGAATAGTTAATTACCAATTTGTCATTATGTCACCATTGATTATTTGAATACCATGAATCCTTTGTCACCATAGGATGGTCATTATTAGTTGGACATATTTGTATTGCCAACATGGGTATCGTAGAGATGCTTAGTCACACTTAGTTGTATGATGGGCTCATATTCACATGATCAGTTATTACATCATTTGACTTAGTTTGACTTAATGAGATATGAAATCGTGGCAGGTAGCCACTGTTGTTAAAATTTGTTGTGCCATAGTAGGGGATGTCATTGGTCCTAGTTGAACAAAATGGTTTTACGCTCAGGTGAGCGATCGTGCTGTAAAGTGGGTGCGGGTAGCACACATTTTTGGGATGAGGTAGACTCACTTGAATAATTGTCAATGACTTAATCTTGTACGCCATTGAACTAGGCCATATCGTATAACCACATGTCTAGTATGGGATGAACTTGGCTAACTAATTAGCAATGTCTCAATTTCGGTTCTGTTTTGGCGGTATGAGATACGGGATGGACGTATGATCACAATGGCGCAAGAGGGGGGCCATGTTTGGTCGGGAAGATATTAAGTGTTGGAACCTTAGCAGGCAGAACTAGGTTAAGAAGGAACTTTGTAAAGGCCTTATGATAATCATTTGGCTGCACGCCTACGGATGCGTGTGCCTTGGCTGACATTATAAGTTGATTTATCTCTTGTGGATAAAGTTATACAATCTCTGTAGAGTTAAAACAGATTAAACAATCATTGTCCCCGGTTATGGACAATGCTTAGTATTTCACACGAGATGTAGAGTTTTTGTAAAAATTAGTTGGAAGGTGAATGAGAAGTTCACTTGGTGAATATGATGTCTGCTTGGTGGATGGGTTATTCACTTGGTGATTTGGTTGGGAATTGAATAGGAAATTCACTGGTTGTTGCAAAAAAATTTATTTATTTATTTATTTATTTATTTATTATCTTTTCAATTACGCTTTAAAATTAACTTACTGTATTTATTTTTAATACTTGCTTTCTGCAAAAGAACCATACAACTATTCCTTTGATCAAGCCTTGATGAATATTAATTGCATAATATTCCCTATGACTTGCTGGGTACTTTATGTACTCACAGCTTTAAACTTTGCTGCTCAGTTAAAGAAAGTCAAGCTGCTCAAGAGTTCTACGATGAGGAGTTCTTTGCAGATTTTGCGAACTAGGATACGTTCTCCACTCGATTACCACTAATTAATTAAGAATACATAATTACGACTAGTTAACTATGACTAAATTAATTACGAGTAATTAACTGTGACTAAATTAATTATGACTAGTTAGCTATTACTAATTAATTACGAATATATTAATTACGACTACTTCACTTTGACTAAATTAATTACGACTAATTAAGTATGAGTAGTTATTTAGGCCTTAATTAATTATGACTAATTAGCTAAAACTAAATTAATTACAGAAAAATAATTATGAATAATTAACTATAATAAAATTAATTATGAGTAATTAATTATGACTTAATTAATTGCGACGACTAAATAATAATGACTAAACTAATTACAACTAATTAACTATGACAAAATTAATTACGAGTAATTATACGACTTAATTAATTGCACCTAATTAATTAGGACTAAATAACTATGCTGAAATTAATTAAGACTAACAAATTACATAGTTAATAAACATAATGCATAGGAGAAAAAATTACCTCCTCTTGATGTCAACAATTCTGTACTAATACGACTGCTAAGCATTGCTCTAAACACTACTTAATCGACAGTGAAATCAGAACTCACTTGCTCATTCTATTCTCCTTATCTCTCTACGCTGAGCGCGAGAATGAGAATGAATTTGAGAATGAAAGCTAAAGCAACGCGGTTTTATAGCCGCGTGAACGCAATTCCCGCCGAACTTGAAGCGGTAGGAGAGAATTAGATTCCCTCCCGCGCGCTTTTTTTTGCATGCGGGGAAACCTTTGCATGCATAGGGTGCATGGGTGTGATGGATGGGACAGAGGGAAGCAACGCGAGGGAATCGATTCCCTCCCACGCGGGCGCTAGCGCATGGGAATAGGACAGTGTCATGCCCCAGGGGCACTACACTCGGCAAAACTGTGCCCGAGGGGAACTACGCCCGGCAAAATCGTGCCCCAAGAGCACGGACTAGGGTGCTCTAGCCCCAGGGGCACGGACGCGCTAGGTCCGGCCCCTAGGGGACCGGATTTCAAACGTGGCACGCAAGGGGAAGTTCGACCCCCTAGGGCACGGTGGAGGTGGAGTCCAGCCCTCTAAGGACTGGACTTCGCTAGGTGTCGACCACCGGCAGTTCCGTGATACCATTTTTGGCATTACAGCCAAAAGGGGGCTAATGTTGCTATTACACTGGCAACAGTCCCATATCGTCCTAAAACTCAACTTTGGCATAAGCGTCGCCATGTGAGATGGGTGGTGGAAAAGAAGACTGTCATGAACCTGGATTGGATCACTGGAGCCTCACTATCAAAGGATGGCAAGGCATTGGAGAATGAGTGGCAAACTAAGATACCCATACCACGTGGTGGACCTCATAGTTTTCTAGAAGTGGACTTGTTGTGAACTGTGCCATTTATACTATTGCTAATTGGTGTGCACATTTTGTAGGAAAGAACATAGGCAGCTGATTAAAATAACTCGGTCACCATCCAATGGCTTCTATTTTTTCTGTTAAGCTATACGTTTATTCGGCTGCTGGGCTTTTTTTGTCTTCCAACTAGACTGAAACTGATGCTTAACGGGTATGATTTATTCTCCACCGACCCGTTAAAAGCCTGCTTGCTTATGGGCTGCAATTTAAAGGCATGTTTGCTTGTATGGAAAAAAAAAGAAGGCATACTAAGTTCTGCACAGCAACCTGTTTAACATTGCATTGTAGTCGTTAAAGCACTGATCAAAATAACATGAATTCACACCTAAAGGCTAAAACAACAACAGGGGTGAGCAAAGCTAACAAGCACATGTACTTAAACAAAAAAAAATCTAACTATAGACAACATTAACGAGCCAGGCTGAACACCACAGATGACATATACAACAATTTGCACATGCTAATGCTAAAAATTGCACATTATTAACAATGCAATTTAAATTTAAATTTTCTGCAAGTTACCATTCTAACCAAGTATAAAATCCCAAAGAATGTTAAATGATAAATTTCATATAAGTTAACCCCTAATTAAACAAACCCAGTCAGAGTAAAAAATTTATATAAGTAAACCCCTAATTAAACAAATATTGTCATCTATAACAGCCCAAAATTCCTAAGTTTGATTAGTTAAGCATCTCACATGCATTTGTGAAATTTTGGACTTTTTAAAACTTTTTGTGTAAACCATATGTTGAAAGTCCGTGATTTTTAAAGACTAGATTTTTAAACCTAGAATCTAATACTCCTTCTCTAATTCAAAATGTCAAATTGAACTTGGGGTAAAACTAAAAAGATTTCAAGCATGGGAATATTTTAGTTGGATTCTATCTTCTCTGTTATGCTTGTTGGAAAGGTGATTTGGTTCCTTATTTAATTTGCATGTTCAAATTTTGATTTTGGATTTAAAGCACAAACCTAGCAGATAAATAAAACAAATGGAAATGAAAGTTGATAATTAAAAATCTAAACACAGCATAATTGTTCTAAATATAAATTGAGAAATTCATTAATGCATGTTTGGCAATTTTCTCACTTCAAGTAATAATAATCAATATTAAATCAATTGGTTTAAAAAAACTACAATTAAAAATTTAGTTATTTTGATTTTATGTTTTCGCATGCATCACAAAAATCATTTCATTATGCATGCATTAGTACCCGGCGAAGCAGCGACGCGAGGACAGCAGCTTGACGTTGTCCAACGGTGTCACTAGCACGGCAAGGTGTAGCCCGAGGCCAAGGCGCTGCATGCAGTAGCAGCGACACAAGGAGCAGCCCAAAGCGGCTTGGTGGCGAAGCTTGGCGGCAAGGTCAGCGACACGTAGACAGCGGCGTGGAGGAGCCGACTGAGAGCGCGGTGCATGCATGCGACGTCCATGCATGCAGCGGCGCGGCAGCCCGAGCAAGGCGAGGCGGTATGGCGTGTCGTGCTTGAGTGCGGCGTCAGCAAGGCAGCTCCATAGGCGTGGCTGAGAGTGATGGCACCGAGGCAGAGCCGACATGGCATGTTGCGCATGATGTGACAGCACATGCGCGCATGCACTCGGCGGCATGCATGCATGCGGCGCGGCCAAAGCCGAGTGCACAGCGGCTTGGTTCGCTAGGGCGCGGGAGAGGTGACAACTACGGTGGACGTGGACGAGCACTAAGAGAGCGACATCCGGTGGTAGTCGCACGCCTAGTGCGTGCGGCAGTAAAATCTTTAGTTTAATCGCGTACCACATTCCAATATTTACTTATGCATGTTGCATACTCATCATTTTAAGCATGGCATTTTATTTTCATGCATGTTTAAATGTGGTTAGCAAGTGGGTGTTTGAAAGAAGGAGGTGTTAGTTGAAAAGTGAAAAGGCAGTAGGCTAATAGTATGGCTAAGTCTAGTAGTTAGAATTATTATAGATTCAATTAACCTTTGAACATCCTTCTAAAAACAGTAAAATCCTTTTTGGTGAGCTAGTGATCAGAGAAAGTGTTGACCTGGATTCAATTGGATTAGCATAGTGGAAGCTGAAATATGGAGGGAGGTTAACTAAGAAGCACTATAGTTCAGAGGATGTTCTTTTGTAGGCTGTTTGAACAGAAGAAGAAATCAGTTAGTAATCGGAGTGCACTTGTGAATAACAGTAAGCAAAAATAATTAAATAGTGGATATTTGAATTAGGGAGAAGGTTGATTGGCGAGACAGTAGAATCTCTTTTGTTGAAACATTGATCAGATAAGGTTTTCATAATCCAACTAGGAGCACTAATCTGAAAACAGTCAAGTTAGTAAGCTAATAGCTTAGTGATTAGTAATTTATATAAGATGGTCAACCTAGATAATTAGAGATTAACTAAAAAAAACCTTTGACTGACAGTAATGCCACTCAAAAATGTGACTAGCAGAGTGAAATTCGAATTAGCAAGAAGTTGAGTTGTCAGTACCTCATTTCAGAAAAAGCTTGCTATTGTAGGTGTATGAACAGTAACCTGAAGATAATTAGTATTGTCAATGGACTAATGTCATTGCTCATGCAGTACTTAGAATTGTTCTTGAGTCAGTTAGTGATCAGTTGAACATTTAACTACCAGAAGTAGTCAAATTTGAAAAAAAAAACAATTTGGATGAGAATTTTCAAAAACCAACATAGAAACAAACTAATGCTGCTGTGAAACATTAGGGCTATTAATTAAGTCAAGCAAATGAGTAAACAATTTTATGTTTAAGTTTGAAGGAAGATTAACTGATAGCACTTTAGTTCAGAAGGATGTCTGTTGTTCGTTGCATGAACCAAAAAGGAGAGTTGAATGCATCTAGAAAATAACAGTCAGTAAGCTTACTATTTAATGGAGCATTAAAAGTTTCAAAGAACTTGTTGATAGTTAAAACCAATACTTAAAGTTGTTTGAAGGTGCTTGGTTGCCATTCACAACCAACTGAATACAAAAGAGCAATTAAAAGTTCATGACCTCTGTAGTAGTAAGGATCCTCAGGTTTTAGCCAAGTTAAACTTTCAGTAAGCGAGAAGTTTGATTAAACTTGACAAATTCATAACTAAATCATTTAAACTCCAAATGAGGTGGACCAATTTGTGTTAGTCTTAAAATTTTATTCTCTACCTAACCATGTAATCCTTTTCCCCACCACAGTTATGCAAATTTTCACGAAACAATTAATTTTGGATGAACAGTAACTGAGCTAGTGTTTTTCAGCTTTTATTCAATTGCTTATTTTCAAACAGCGATAACTTTCACATACTAAATCCAATTGAATTAATTCTTTCATCTAAAATCATAATCTACCCACTGTGTAAATTTCGTGTATTTTTTAGCATTTTAATTTTTGGCTTATTTGGTGTTTGTTGCAATTTCGTTCAGTCGATAGATTTTTGACGATCCGGACATATTCATGAGTGTAACATGAGGTTGAATAAGTGGTACAGCAAAGGTGCGAGCAACCCCCTCTTGATCATGTTTGTCCTACTGATTTTAAAAGTTTTGTGTGGATTTTAATCTCGCCATTACATGCTATTTTGAAAAGTATGTTCATGAATAGATGTTGTTAATTTTCTAATTGTTGCATTGCCCTCCTTGAATGTTGATAATCCCATGTTCATTTGATGCCTAGGATATATATATATATATATGTGTGTGTGTGTGTGTGTGTGTGTGTGTATGTATATGTATATGTATATGTATATGTATATGTATATGTATATGTATATGTATATGTATATGTATATGTATATGTATATGTTATGTATGGGAATTTTTTGTGGTATGATAGATCGATGCTTAGCCATGCTAGTAATTGTAGTCAAAAGTGATTGATGGAGCTAGTCCATCGGCTGGTGGATGGAATCAATTCTTGATGAAATTTGAGGATTATATGGATTGAATTATGTTGAATTTGAAGACTTTGTCCAGATCTTCGAATATGGTTTTGTGGACATGTTGGGAGGGTTGTTGTTGTGTGTTGGACTTGGACGGGTGATAGGGTGATGAAGGGAGGTTGTCCCGGATTCGTGTAGCCCCGTCTGGGTGCTTAAGGACCGGTCTGTAGTGCGATGAACCAAGTCTTACGTGCAACCACACGCTAGGATAATTGTAATACTCCGATTTATTCTAAGAAAGACAGCGTTCAAAAGAGAAATTAGACATAAGAAAAAGAGGATTTCTACAGTTCTTCGACAACCTGGGCCTCGGGCCTTGGGCCAGGAGGCCCATGAGGGGCCGGCCACCTATAAAAGAAGGGGGAAAACCCTAGGCTGGCACTGTAGCTACAGTAGCGTCGCCGCTGCAGCGCCACATTGCTACAGTGCCATCCCTCTCCATTGTTCTCCTTGGCAGCCCCTTCCTCCTTCTCCTTTGGTGCCGCAGGCCAAGACCAGGAGGAAGAGCCGGGTTGCCATCGTGCATTGAAGATCCGCACAAGGTTCAGCATCTCACGTGTCATCTAGAGTATGAACCTTGTTTCCCCGCTGTTTGGTTCCATTCGTTCTTGATAAAAGTCGTTTATTGATTCGTCGTTAGTGCTGCGATTAGGAGCAGATTTCTGTTCTTTGTTGTGCGCCAGTTTTCGCATAGTTCAAAGCCGAATTAGGACTTGGGATCTCCTAGAGATATTTATATCATATTCTTAGCTTTCAGTGGCCACCAAGAACACCTAATTCCGACGTACAGATCAAAAGTTATGATAGTTTCATTCCTGCTATCCAGAATTCTAACGAGGTTGATCTGTCAAGTTGTCTTTTAAATTATAATTAAGTTAATGACAGATTCAGGGTTTTCACCCAACTAGGTTATTGTAGGCCTTGGTCTTAGATTTCGATATTGATAAAGAACGCTAAGTTTGGTTCAGCCAATTAAACATTATGGCTATTATCGTGCTGCTGCCCAGTTTTGTCGGGTAGTTCTGACAGAAATGTGTTCATCAATCTTTTGGAGTTAGATACATATAGAATTCGGGATTTCCACCAACTAGGTTGTTGTAGATAATTTCGTTACCTTTCAAACAAGCCTGAGTTTACATTTTTACGAATTTCAGAGCAAAAGTTATGTCTCTTTTAATATTGTTGCCGTTTCGGCTTCCTGCTAGAATATAGTTCAATTTGAGTAAAGTATATAATTAAACGTTGGGGTTTTGGGGTATGAGCTAGGAGCATTGCGAGTAGTGTTTTGATATCGTGGTTCTTATTGAGTGATTTAATGGTGTAGGAGGTGAGGCTCCGAGGTTAGCGGCATCGTTTTTGCCTCCTAACGCATCGCAACGTGAAAAGCAAGTACATTGACTTTCATATGATTTGTGAATACTGGATGCTTGATGTTAGTATTGTGTTTTTATTTGATACGTGAGAAGCTTCAATGTTTATGTTCCTTTCATATGTGAAATTCACGTGTTTGGAGATGAAGTTAGTCATTATTCATAAGTTCATTCATGCATCCATTTTCATATTCCGTCCACAGGAGTGGAGTTTCCACGAGAGTGGAGTTTAAAGTCTCATCAATTCCAGTATGGGCATATAAGACCCACCATTCCAATGTGGGCAGTTTTGGACACCCGTATAAAACGTTCTTCATATGAGATTTGGATCCTCGTATTTCATTAAATACAGGCTTAAGTGAACACCGACGAGTGTGTCACTAGCTATACCAGTATAAGCAGGAGTGCAGTCCATTCATTTCATTCAATCCATTCATTCCATTCATTCAGATATACATTTGGTGTTATGTTCGTATTCTTTAAAGATGTTGCCTTGTTCATAATTGTTGTATATCCAATTATTCATTGTACTTGCTGAGTCTCGGACTCATTCTTGCTTTGTTTGTTTATTTTAGGTGAACGTTGATGATGGCTCTATTGGGAGGGAGTAGACATGCACTAATCATTCACTTCACCATATTCTAGTTTCAATAATAGAATTTGGTTATGGCTTTCATTCGTTAAGAGATGAACTGTAATAATTAAAGTTAGATGTGCTTGATATCTACCTCTATGTTATGGTTGATTAAGTACAGCTTGTGATCATGGATCACCCCTTTGATATACTTATTTGGATTCAGACTATGTTCCTGCCATTGTTCTATTTAATTTTGATCTCTTTATGTCATTTGATGAGATAATGTTCAAATTCTTCCGCATTATGGTTGTATGTTAGAATATTTATGTAACATCTTAGCTTCCGAATTGCCAGATCTTGTATGTTGTCACGAACAGGAAGTTCACGTGTTGATGTGTTTGAGAATTTATATGTCACGAACGGGAAGTTCGTGTGTTGTTATAATTAGAGTATCTCCTGATTTTTTATTATGAATTGGAATACCTACTGTCATATACATTTCTAAAATGTTTTACAAATAGCAATTTGAATCTATATTATTTATCTAAATGAAAAACTTGCTTTATGCCGAAAATTGACTAGTGTAGTAGTCTTCCTTTGATACTCACATGCATCCTTATTTTTTTAAAAAGTCTCGTAAGTACAACTTTGTACTTTAACGTATTGTCCATTTGTTCAGGTGAGAACGACGGAAGCAATGGCTTTAACTCCAGTTGGTTACTTATAGGTTTAGGCATGCCAACTCGGCTCTTTCTCTTTTATTCATAAGTTTATCTTCTGCTACGATTTATTTGTATTGTTTAGATTTGGCTGATCGGCCCTCTTATACAACCTTGTACTATAAGGTTCTACTTAAATGAAGTTGTATTTGATTCTATTCTCTTGTATGATTGTGTATAGATATGATTGCAATGTTGTATTTGGATATATGTATATTAGCCACTGATCCTTAGGAGCTAACATGAGACACATATTCGAACACTCGAAATCGTTTTCGTCTCTCGTTAAGTGTTGCGCTTTTGGCGTAATCACTTAGCATGAAATGGATCTGATCCCGGGGTCACCACATCATCTCTGTACATGCTAACTACTACAGGGCTGAACAAAACCAAACATATAACTACCATCATTACTTGGGAATAAACAATAGTATGTGATCAACACATACTAAATATAGTGACAAATTCCCGTGTTAGAAAATTTCAAGTTTACCCAAAAATCACATGTTAGTTTTTCCATTCTGATTGCTTTGCTTCTTCTTGTGTTTTTTCATATCTCCCCCGCTTGTGCTTTGCTTCTTCTCTCCCCAACAGAGCTAAACAGTGCAATCCAACAAAGAATCTATGGCACTACACAAAACTGAGAAAAAGATCGACCAAAATTATAGATCAATGTTGACATGTTGACTTTACAATTACGATTCCACCCCTGGACTTGGTTAGTCAAAAGTCACTGGTTCATAAATAAAACTTAACACACATGGATGGCAACTTTAAACTTACAATACTTTGGGGGCATCATTATAAGTCTGAATTTAATCTCAATAACATGGAACCATAATGAAGCTTCAAAGCCTAACAATAAAACATAATAAAAATGAAGAAACAAATGATATTCTATGAATGACAGAATTGCTACACCAAGGTGAACCCTTACATAATACAAAATCAGCACATGACAAGTGAAAATAATTCTAAGGATAAAAAGGCCATGACCTAGGTGAACCCTGACACAATGCAAAATTAATATAAATTAACCTACAATTCACAGAAAAAATTGAATCCAGATGAACCTTTACAAAATTCAGAAGAAACAAAAACTGGACTAGTTCCTACAGAAATTGTAGTTTACAAATACTAGAATTGCATAAAGCATAGCAGTGTAAGTTTAGCTAAATTCATAAGAAACATATATACCCTGAACTAGGAAAAGCCAAATAATGAATCATCTTAGTTAACTCAAAGGAACAAACATAAGTACTGCATTAGAAAATCTAAACATAAAACTGAGGCCATTATGCAAATTGCAGTAGCAAAAAACATAAATTGCACATTATATCAACTTGCAATATTAGTCAAAAGAGTATGCAAATTTCCACACGGCCACAGTTAATGTTTGATAAAATTTTAGATATATAAAACCTAGATGGTAAGTACAATTTATGAGTTAATGTTTGATAAAATTGTAATATAAAATTTGGACAAACAATAACAATGATGTAACACAAACAAAATAGGGTTTAACAATTAACACACATACATAAAATTTGGACTACTGTAAGCTGCAACTAATATAAAATGATTTCCAACCGAGAGACAACAAAAGAATTCACTTTCAACATGAAAATGAGAGCATGTTACAAAAAGGCATCATCAAAAATGCACTTCTAAGTGAAGAATAAGCATATTACAAATAGAGCTAGCCTACAACATCACTAAGGATATTCATAACTAACAAGAACATAAATTAAAACAAAACATAGGATAAGTGTAAAGAACTTGCTCTACGTAACAGAAGAAAGAAATCATCAAAACAAGAACTTTCCAACTATGCATATTTAAACATTACTCAACAGTGAATCAACCCCCTATTGCTACCCTGGACAAAGTTTGTACTAACACGCGATATAGTTCTAAATTAGCACTTTCAACTATTCGAGTTGCCACTTTCTAATGCTCTTGAAGAAGCTTCTTCTAGCAATACTTACAAAAGAAAGATAGAAATTTCTATTATTGGTGAATTGTACAGAAAAAATGATAATACGATAATTTTCCAAAGTTAACAAAAATGAGAAGGCATACTAAGTTCTCAACTCTAAAAAATGCTATTTAAGATAAACTAAATTTGCACAATAGTTTTGAACAGAAATGTCTACAATAGTGTGTGACTTTTTTATGTGGTAGTAAAACTTAGACTGGATGATTCCCTCTACAGAGTTTGATGAACAAATATTCTAGAGAACCTAGGTAAACCCCTACAAAAGACAAGAGACAAAAATCTAACCTACACAAAATATCCTAACCTTGGTGAATCCCTACAAATGATATAGACAACAAAAAAAATTCTAAGCTAGACAAAATTATTCCCATGGTAAACCCCTACAAAAGACAGAATCAAAAGACAAAACAAGATACCTTTTTTGTCCTAATCACTGATGCTCACAATGAACCACATCATAGCCACAGAATACTAACAATAACATAAACAACTAAAAAAATCAATCATTTGCAGACTACAATCCTTACTTGATTAACCCCTTACAATAAAAAAAATACCGAATATATTAATGTAACCTAGAAAAAAAAAGTAGACCCCTTCATGGTGTACACGTAACAAATAAAAGAAAAAATACAAACAGATACAGAATATATTAATCTAACCTAGACAAAAAACAGTCCCCTTCTTGGTGAACCCTAACAAATGAAAGATAAAAAACCAATACAAAAGACAGATAACAAATAGATTACTTCTCCTATTCGAAATTGCACACCAATGGATCTAACCTTACACATTAACTAGCACTGAAAATGTAATTTAAATGGTTTGCAAGTTCACCAATAATAAACTAATAAAATGAAGGAACAAACAGAAGTTCCACAACCATTGAAATAAAATTGCAGATTAACTAGCATTTAAATTTTAATTTAAATGTTTTGCAAGTTGACATCAAGAGGCATACTAGAAATTTGCACACCCAATGAACTAAAATTGCATAATACCAAACACTAAAAATTTAATTAAAATGGCATGCAAGTTCAAAGCTATCAAGTAGTTTTATTCAGAAATTTCAACAAAAACTTACCATGAAGGACATAATTAAATTTAATTGTGATCTCAATGAAATTTTTGTTGGTGTTTTGGAATGAGGCTTCATGCATTACTCATGGGCCAATGGGCCAATTATGTACAATTACAAAGAGGAGGAAAATATGCGAAAACACCTCAACAATCAAGAATAGCACAGATATATATATATATATATATATATATATATATATATATATATATCTAACACCCTCTCAAACTCGGGGTAGATCAACAACACTGAGTTTGGAGAGGAAAAGACGGTGCTGAGCTCGTGTGTGCGCCTTCATCAAGAAGACGGCCAGCTGAAGCTCCGAAGGCACGTACTGAAGAGCCACAACCTGGTCTTGCACCTGCGATCTCATGTAGGAAGCGTCAACGCCAATGTGCTTGGTAAGTTCATGCTTCACTAGATCTCACGCACATCGATCGCATCCGTCTTTGCCGGACAAAAGAGTGGTCGATCGCGAATGATACACCAAAATCCTGAAGGAGCCACCGTAACCAAGTAACCTCAGCTGTCACCGACGCCATAGCCCTCAACTCAGCCTCGGCACTTGACCGGGAAACTGTTGTCTGCTTTTTGGTCTTCCAGGCAATCAGAGAGGATCCAAGGAAAACATAGTAGGCAGAAAAAGATCGATGATCAGAGTGATCACTAGCCCAAGTCGCATCAGAGTACACCTTGAGCTGCAAGGAGCTGGAGCGAGGAAAGAAAAAGCGATGAGAAATGGTGCCATGAAGATATCGCGACGAGAAATGGTGCCACGAAGATATCGAAGGACACGTAGAAGGTGACTGTAATGAAGCTGAGTGGAAGCCGAAACAAATTGACTCAGAATGTGGACAGGGTGAGAGATGTCAGGTCGAGTGATCCCAAGATAGACAAGACTCCCAACAAGATGACGATGGCGAGTGGGATCCTCAAGGGGCTCTCCATCAGTGAGACGAAGGTGAACGCCAAGCTCCATGGGAGTATCCACAGTGCGTTGATCAATGAGACAAGCGCGAGCAAGAAGGTCCTGAATGTACTTCTCCTGGGAGAGGTAGTAGCCCTCAGGCGTAGAAGTGACCTTAATCCCAAGAAAATAGCGAAGTGGACCCATGTCAGACATCAAGAATTTATCACTAAGACGCTTCTTTACAAAATCAATGTACTGAGAATCATCACCTGTGATGATCATGTCATCAACATATAGAAGAAGAAGAGTCCGACCACAAAGAGAGGTGTGAACAAAAAGAGCTAGGTCATGATCACTGACGGTGAAACCAGCCTCAGTGACAACAAAGGAGAAGCGCTCAAACCAGGCTCGAGGAGCTTGCTTGAGCCCGTAGAGAGAGCAACGAAGACGACACACCATGCTGTTAGGGACAGAATACCCAGGGGTGGCTGCATGTAGACCTCCTCAAGCAACTCGCCATTGAGGAATGCATTCTTGACGTCCAGCTGAGAAATGGACCACTGGCGAACAGAAGCAACTGCCAGAAGGGTCCGAACAGTGGTCATGTGAGCAACAGGCGCAAAAGTCTTGTCATAGTCACGACCATACTCCTACTGAAAACCACGGGCCACAAGACGAGCCTTACAGCGCTCAAGAGAACCATCGGAGTGAGTCTTAATCTTATAGACCCACTTGCATGTGGTCGGAGTAACACGAGCAGGTAGGGGAACAAGATCTCAAGTCCCAGTGCGCTCCAGAGTAGCAATCTCCTCAGCCATTGCCTACTGCAACTCCTGATGGGCAGTAGCCTCACGGTATGTCATAGGCTCAACAAGAGCAGTGGCCGCAAAGCTGTAGCGCTCAGGAGGCCTGACAATCCAGCGATCACGAAGATCATACCTGGGAGAAGAGGTTGGAGCGGGACCGAGCAAAGACGAGGTAGTGAAGGGAGTAGAAGGCTCAGCTGGAGGAGGAAACCGTGGACGGCGAGAGTAGTGCAGCGAAAAAGGGGAGACCTCAACAGAAGAACTGATAGGAACCTCCGGGGGAGGCAAGGAAGCCGGAGAAGATGGGAGAGATGGTGGTGAAGGAGACGGTGGTGGAGGAGATGGTGGAGACTAAGACGAAGAAGACGAGGGTGGTAAGACACGAACTGGAGGAGGTGAAGTGTCAGGAAAAGTCAAAAATGAGAGCAACTCGGAGGAAGCAGAGCTGGTGGCAGAGGAACAAGGATAGTAAGGACGAGACTCATCAAAAGAGACGTCTCAAGAGATCCTCATTCGTCGAGCAACAGGATCATAGCAATGATAACCCTTATGCTCAGAGTTGTAGCCAAGAAAAACACACTCGACCGACTGAGCAGTCAGCTTGGTTCGCTCACGAGGTGGAAGAAGCACGTAGCAGACACAACCGAAACAACAAAAGTGACTGTATTGGGATGGTGAACCAGTGAGACGCTCAAAAGGGGTGCATCCCTTGAGAGCAGAAGAGGGCTGCCGATTGATAAGAAAGGCAGCGGTAGAGATAGATTCAGCCCAAAAATGAGGTGGGACATGAGAAGTAAGCGTGAGGGCACGAGCTATCTCGAGAAGATGACGGTGCTTACGCTCAGCGACACCATTTTGAGCATGAGTACCAGGACAAGAATATTGAGGGAGAGTGCCCTGCTCAGCAAGAACACGACGAAGTGAAGTGGAGAGATATTCACCAGCAGAATCTGCACGAAAAATACGAATGGTCGACCCAAACTGAGTGCGAACCATGGTGGTAAATTGCTGGTAAATGGAAAGAACCTGACTGCGAGAAGACATAAGATAGAGCCAAGTGTATCTCGAATAATCATCAATAAAGATCACATAATAGGTATGACCTCCTTTCGAAGTGAAGAGAGTCGGTCCCCAAACATCAAAGAGAATCAAATCAAAAGGACGCTGAGACTCAAAATCACTAGAGGGATAAGGGAGTTGCAGCTGCTTGCCAAGCTTGCAACCCGTACAATGTAAAGTAGTGTCACCAGAAACAGAGCCTAGAACACCACTCCCTACTAGTGACAAAAGACGAGAACCACCAATGTGGCCTAACCGATAGTGCCACTGGACAAAAGTGGTGGTGGAAGAAGCAGCAGAAGCCGAGGTGGTGGTACTGGTTGACTGGCTGGTGGAGGCAGCGGAAGGAAGATGCAGCCAGTCAAGCTCCCAAAGATGCTGAGAATCATGGCGCCGAGGAACAGTCCCAACCAAAATCCCCGTATGACGATCCTAAACACAACAAGAGTCAGAATCAAGGATGATACGACAACTATGATCAGTGATCTGACCAGCTGACATAAGCTGCATAGTAACACTAGGAACATGAGATTCAGTAGGAACACGAAAAGATGAAGTGGAAAGAGTGCCTCGTCCTACAACAGGAAGAGATGTCCCATTCGCAGTCTAAACTGTGAGAGGAAGATCAGGTGGTCTCACAGAAGAAAGATGAGAGGAGTCCAGTGTCATGTGGAAAGAGGCACCGAAATCCAAAATCCAAGGAGACGAGATACCTGAAGGAGGTGGTGGCGCAGACCGTAAGACCGAAAGCAAGAGCACGGTGCAAGAGCAAAACAAAGAAGGCGTCGAAGCGATGAGCATCTCCCGGTGCGTCGCTCTAACGAACTCGCGTGAACTCGACTGGGAGCCGCCCCTGAAGTGCGGCCACTCCAATGAGCCTTACGCTTATGGCGACAAGATTAGACGATGTGCCCGAATGGTCACGATGTAGCGATGAAGGTGGTGGAAGTAGCGCGGCGACCACGGGGGTAGAGGTGGGCGTGAGGCACGGTGTTTGGAGTGTGAACACCAAGACCAAGAGGGCATTATAGAATCCTTGCCGTGCGAAGACGAGCCTCCTCAGCCCAAATAGCAGCGAGAGCCTCCAATATAGAGGGAAGGGGCTGTCTCATTAGCAACTGAGAGCGAGTCACCTCATACTCTGGACGAAGGCGGGTAAGGAACTCGCGGAGGCGACGAGTCTCCAAGTGAGCCTGCTGATGTACACAGCAGGTGCAGGATCGACAGACATGGCCCCAGAGAGTCAAGCTGACGCCAAACCGCAGCCAACTGCTGGTAGAAGGCATCCACGGTGGCGTTGTGCTGTTGGAGAGGCTGCTCCTCCCGAAGAGCGGAAAGGTACAAGGCCTCGCTCTTCGGCTCGTAGTGGGCATGAAGGCGATCCCACATCTCCTTGTCCGTAGACAACCCAAGCACATCAGATGCGTGCTCGGGCTCAATGCTGGCCACCACGATGGCGGAGGCCTTAGCATCCCCATCATTCCACACCTCGTAGGCATGGAGCTGCGTCTGGTACTCCTCGAGCGCGTCCTCAAAGGCGGCAACCGCAGCCCGCTGAACATCCTCAGTTGCATCAGCAGGAAAAACGGGCTCGGTTGGCGGGACAGGGCGGGGTGGGAAAGGCCACTCGCCAGTGAGGTAGATCCACAGGCGTTGTCCCCGCAGGTGAATCCTCATGTGCTGGACAAACTCGTGGTAGTTGATGCCGTTGAAGTTGACCGGCGGCTATGGAACCGAGACGGTACCAGCACTCAAGGTTCCGGAGGGTGTCATCTTTGGAATGGTTCTTTGCCAAGCCAGTGGTCAAAGAGTGGCAGCAGCAAAAGAAAAGGAAAGGTCATGAGTTCGGTTTTCGCAGCCCGCCCCAAAAGGCGCAAGGTGATTGCGTCGGTCTCCAACAGCAGCAGAGGCAGAGTGCAGTGGGGAATCTACCATCCTCTTTTGTGGATCTGCTGCTCCTCCCTCCAGATCTGGAGCGAGCCCGAGCTACAGCAGGGAGCAGAGCTCGGCAGTGACGGCGCCAAGTGAAGAGCTCGGTGGCGGCGGCGCGAGCTGGAGAGCTCGGCAGCGGTGGCGCGAGGTGTCGGGGTAGAGGAGAGGAGGTCTCGAGGCGCGCCGCGCGTGATCGCGAGCGAGGAGGCAGGGAGAGGCGGTGGCGCGAGCCGGGCGGCCCGAGCTTGGGAGGCAGGGGGAGTGTCTAGCGGGAGCTAGATCCGCGCGGCCTCGGGAGCTGGATCCAAAGACAGATCCGGTGGCGCAGATCCAACGCCGCCTCCGGCCGGTGTGTGCACTTGGAGGAGAGAGGTGAAGCAGAGATCGGAGCTGCAGCAGAGAAGCCTCGGGCGAAAGGCAAAGGATCAAAGTGGGAACGGCGCGCTATCATGTTGGTGTTTTGGAATGAGGCATCATGCATTACTCATGGGCCAATGGGCCAATTATGTACATTACAAAAGAGGAGGCAAATATGCAAAACACCTCAACAATCAAGAATAGCACAAAGATATATATATATATATATATATATATATATATATATATATATATATATATATATATATATATATATATATATATATATAACTATTTCAACAAGATAGCACAAGATAAAAAAATCTAAGGTGGACATAAATTGCTAGATCTACGTGAACCAAAACATATATCAAAGCTAGGGATGGCAATGGACCCCATTCCCCGACGGGGAATTCACCTATTAGGGGATGGGGATGGGGCTATTTTCCCCCCACAGGGATGCTAATATGCAAATACAATTCCCCATCGGGTGAAGCGGGGATGGGGCCATTCCCCTACTCCCCATCCCCGCTACCCGCATGGGCCTCCGATAAGACATCTAGGCCACTAGCCCACTACCGCACAACCCGACAAAGTGATAGTCAGATAATCTTATTTGCATCATTTACTTTTCAGATGCTAATTAATCAAAAAAAATATTATCATGTTAGCATTGTATGTGGATGTTCATACTCATTTTGTAACATTATGGATCTTATTTTCTCTTCTTTCGGGACCCCGATAACCCGATGGGGACGGGGAATGGGAGGAGAATAGCACCCGAGTACGGGGATGGGGACGGGGAATTTGCCGTCTATCGGAGATGGGGATGGTCCACCACTCTCCGACGGGAAATGACCCCGTTGTCATCCCTAATCAAAGCCAGTTTATTTATCATCTATTCATCTTAATATTAAAACAGTGACAACAAACAACAGTAAAAAAGGTCATACATAAATTAGGTAAATCTCCTTTTTTTTTTTGTTTACAAGCATCACACGGATAAATGCAAGAAAAAGGACCAAATAATAGAATTAACAATGGAAGCCATTGGGCTGCATGGCCTAACAGGACCTACCAAGGACACAAAATAAATATATGATAGAATGAAAGTTATTTTATCGATTCCAACTGAACGCTACACACATTGATTACACCAAATATGGAAATGGATCCATTACATGGTCTAGAACACGAAAGCACATTTATCAGTATGCAGGAACTCCGCAATCCTCATAGTGACATAGATGGGTGCATGCAAACCAAATTAGATTGGAGACAGTTACTCTAGAACATATCATGGTTTTCTAGTGCCTTTTTAAGGCTACTAGCACCATTGATGAGGCAATTATGTCAACTTGGTTTTTTCTCAGCATAAGTCTATAGTAAAAACAAAAGTGCAAACAAGCACATCGAAATCAGCAATGCCTGTTGAGTGCATATCAAAATATGCAGAATAAGGAACACAGAAACAACACATGACAGATGACAAACACACTAACTTCTTCGATTATGTCAGCGTAACCTTTCAGCAGTCAAACAACAACACAACTGGTATGCCAACTATTCTCACCAGCACATTCACAACCGGACTAAGGCACTTTGCCGAGTGCCTCGTGCACTAGGCAAAGGCCCTTTACACTGCAAAGGCTTTGCCGAAAGTGCGACACTCGGCAAAGGGTACCGGAAAAAATAATCGGCAAGCAGCCTTTGCCGAGTGTTTTTTCGCACTCGCAAAGGCTTTACCGAGTGCCGGGTTGTCACCGCAAAGAAAAGGCCCGCATTCTGGCGCCGCCCTGTTGATTGCCACTTTGCCGAGTGCCAACCCGCGCACTCGAAAGAGTTTTACTTTTTTGAAAATGTCTTTGCCGAGTGTCGGAATGATGGCACTCGGCAAAGTTGTTAAAAAAATTTTGAAAATTCTTTGTCGAGCGCGCGCGGTTCGGCACTCGGCAAAGTTTTAATTTTTTTAAAAAAAAAAATTTTTGCCGAGTGCCGTGGTGATGGCACTCGGCAAAGTTTCCAAATTTTTTTGAAATTATTTGCCGAGCGCCGCAGGCTCCGCACTCGGCAAAGTTTTAATTTTTTGTGGCTTTGTCTTTGCCGAAGTGCCATGGTCATGGCACTCTGCAAAGCCGAAAACCGAGATTTTCAGTGCCCATATTCAGCTTTGCCGAGTGCCATGACCATGGCACTCGGCAAAGGACCTATTTGCCGTGTGTTACACTCGGCAAAGTGACCCAAAATGCGTTTTTATTTGTTTTTACATTCCATCACAACAAACAAATCCATCCAAACATATATCGATCCATCACATTCCTCGATTCGGCGCGCATCGCTCTTCGCTTATATGTCGTTGAAGAATGATAACATTACTCCTTTCTCCAACTTCCACCTTCCTCTCACAGAGGAAAAAAGAAAATGTGTAAACAAGAAGAACTTCCATAATGCACCTAACAAGACTAGACATTGATGGTGATGTGTCCGAATACACGGTCGGTGCTAGAAACATGCATGATAACATAATCAAACCAGCAAAGCTAGCAATGTAGATATCTCAAAACAACACGAGTTCTTCAACGAACGCGAATCAATTCTCAAGACATCAACACAAGTTCGGGACCTAATGACGAGAAGAATAATATGGCGCCGTAATCGCGATAAACATCCGATAGAAACAATCACGAGTTCAGACAATCCGTGGCACAACGATCGAGTGTAGCCAAAGACCAACAATGGACTTCTAGATGGCCGGTTGTTGCTTCATTCGAGATAGTCAATCGGACTTGCCCTCCTCGCGACCGACCTCCTGCAGATAGTGCTCGCGCCCAAAGCAACCATGCACCTGTATATACCGAATTAGAAGTTTGCCACATAAATTATATGCTCACAGACGGCACTAAAGCCAATTCCTTAGAAATGATCCAACAAGAGCACGTAATCCTTGCAATAGGGACAGAGCTTTTGAATCACAATTCAAACTACTAGCACGAGAAAAGGGTTCAATTATACTACCATGTTGAGCATGGATCAACCAACATGAAATTTTTGGTGAAGCATAAATGGCATGGAAAAATTTTGTACATAGTAGATGTTGCCCCCGTTCTTCATGAAGGATACTAACCTTATTCCCTATTTTCACTAGCCAACCAAACATCAAGGAGATATAATCAGTAGTGTGGTTCATGTACAAATAAATGGTGGACTTCACTGAGTAGCTTTCATTGTAATGTTGATCATTTGATTTAGAGCATTTCGCTAAAGTGGTATCTCTTAACTTGAAGCATTTCTTAACGTAATAGTTTGATTTGGAGTATTCTCAACCAAGACCATAATTGCTATTGTTCAAAAAAGCTCTTAGTCTATTATGTTTAGGTCCATCTAGAGCTCCTGCTTATAGAGCACACAGGAAGTTGAACCTGCATCTCTCTGCTCACCTCATTCTTTACATAATAAACGGAGATTCCATTCTCTAATAAGATTTACAAGCATTAACCTATACCATTGTCAAGTAAGTGGCAAGGAGATGCAAGTATGCAACTAGACATCCTCGTAAACTCAAATAAAAATATATACTACCAAAGGATGAGTGTGAATGATATTTCAAGAACTAGATCAACATTTCAAAGTATAAACATGGAGTTCATGAATGCTCTTCATAAATCAATAGCCACATGAAAATGTAACTTGTATTCCAAAGAAAATAGATACCTATAAACAAAGATTGAGCATGTGCACTCCAACAAGATTAAAACACATTACAAATGTTAGGATAAATGTACTTATATGCGTGGTGAGGGTCCTAGGTCGACTATTACTTTTGACACATAACCTTCCTAAGTATATTGATACGACATCAGTGTTAACTTGAGTGCCACCGCCATGAGATCACAATAACATTCCCACCACTCGAAATTCAAATCTTACGAGAACCAAAGCACCAAAAGCAATCTTCTAACCTAATGTAGAGTGGCACCTTTTTGTTCCTAAAATAAATTTGAAATACTTCAAACTACCTACATGAAGACTTCCTTGAAAGCTTTAAAATAGCTTGAATGGGAAATTTTCCTCCCAGCTCAACAATTCCTTGATCAACTATTAGTCAACATATCAAGCGCCATGGCAAGAACATACAGAATTCACTACTGCAAAGACAATTGTTACATCTAGTGAGCTAGGTTTTAGTACAATATTGGTTATATGTGTAATCAAACTCAATTGTTACGAAAGATCAAACACTACATCCGATTATCACTAGAAATCAAGAGTAACTCCACAATACCCTAACACAATTCTTCTTTTAAATTTCATACTTTCACTACATAGCCAAAGCCAAAACTAAGCAATCGAACAATTGGATATTGACGATTCAAGTGCAATTCACATGAGCAAAGAAGCAATCGATCACAGAGCATATGTATAAAATCAAAAATATTGATCACTAGAACTCAAAAATCAAAATCATTGATTTATACAGGTATGGTAATACCGATCCAATGCAGAATGGCTCGGCGATACTTCTTGTCCCGCACGCCCCTAGCGGCGAATACCCCCTCACACCGGTATGCGTGGAGCCCGGCTTAGTTGCCACATACCCATCAAGATCGAGCTCTGCCGCCACCGAGAAACTTGTCGCCGGCTCGTGCCCGATGGCGAAGAAGAGCCCGCCACCAAGTTCTCAAATCTCACCACTCACCACGTTATTGACCTTGACCCGCCAATGGGCCGCCTCGCGCCGCCAGAGGCCTCGACGACCTCGAGTCCCGCACGACCGGATCTTGGGGTTGGAGCGCCCGCCCGCATGATCTTGGAGGCGCGGAAGGTGCCGCGGCGGTGGATGATGTACACGTTGGAGCCGTGATTTGTGAGGAAGTTGGCCTCTCCATGGCGGAGTCGCCGCCGCCGATGACGGCGATGGGCTTGTTCGGAAGATAGCGCGCGCGCGCCGCAGACGGCGCAGCGAGATGCCGCGTTCCGAGAGGCGCGGACCGGGAAGTGAAGGCGTCGGCGACGGCGCTGTGGCGATGACGACGCGTCGGCGAGGCGACGGTGGAGTCGGAGGCGACGCGAAGCGGGCGAAGCGGAGAAGTCGACGGCGGTGACGGTCTCGGTGAGATGTTGGTCCCGGCGGAGGGATCGGCGCGCGGCCGTCCATGAGGTCGAGCCGATGATGCCGCTGGGAAGCCCGGAAGTTCTCGACGTCGGTGGTGGTGGTGGCCGCCTCCGCGGCGATGTCGTTGGCGAGCCACCAAGAGCGCGGCGGCAGGCGGCGGCGGCGGCGCGCATGGCGGCGCGCGCAGCAGCACAGAGTGTCCGGTGTGTGCGTGTGTGCGGTGCGTCGCGCAAGCAAAAACTTTTAAGTGTCGAAGGTTTGCCGAGTGCCCGAGATCTGGCACTCGGCAAACAATTTTCAAATTTTTTTAATTTTGTTTGCCGAGTGCCCGAGATCTGGCACTCGGCAAAGAGTTTTTTTAATTTTTTTAATTTTTTTATTTTTTGCCGAGTGCCCTAGATATGGCACTCGGCAAAGAGGTTTTTTTATTTTTTAAATTTTTTTAATTTCTTTGCCGAGTGCACGAGATATGGCACTCGGCAAAGAGGAATTTTTTCAAATTTTTTTCCTCCAAATTTTTTTAAAAACAACAGATCTTCCCCATCTTTGCCGAAGTGTCGTAATGCGCGCACTCGGCAAAAGACCCTCTTGTCAGAGTGCCATGGCACAACTCGCAAAGTTTTTTATATTTTTATTTTGGCCTCCAAATTTTTTTTGCAGCCCTACTACAGTATCAGGTACTCTATGTTAGGATTTGGTACATTTTTTGTGACTTTTTGTTATACTTAGTTAATTTATTTCATTTACTAGAATTATTTGGAAAATGCAAATTTGAATCGCACGCAGCATCGAATAATGGAATTTAATGATTCAAAAATGATAGTCATGTTATTGATCGTAGTGAGGTCGTATCGAGAACGGACCGAAATTTGGACATCTTGTTGACGAACATGATCGTGAACTTGCGGGCGAAGTGTTTTAAAATTCTATAAAAGCAAACAACGTCCAAAATTATGAAACCTTCTCAAATTTTTATCACAGCCTCCACATATGATATCATGACATCTCCACGAGTTTCATAATTTTCGGACGTTGTTTGCTTTTTATAGAATTTTAAAACACTTCGCCCGCAAGTTCACGGTCATGTTTCACAACAAGATGTCCAAATTTCGGTCCGCTCGATACGACCTCACACTACATCAATAACATGACTATCATTTTTGAATCATTAAATTCCATTATTTGATGCATCGCAGCTCAAATTTGCATTTTCCAAATAATTCTAGTAAATGAAATAAATTAACTAAGTATAACAAAAAGTCACAAAAATGTACCAAATCCTAACATAGAGTACCGACATCGTAGTAGGCTGCAAAAAATTTGAGGCCAAAATAAAACATAAAAATCTTTGCCGAGTGCCGTGCCATGGCACTCGGCAGCGGGTCTTGCCGAAAGTCGCACGCACGACACTCGCAAAGATTTATTTTGCCGAGTGCCAAACGGCCGACGCCGCAAAATTTGACGCCGGCGGAACCGTTACTCAGCCGCTTTGCCGAGTGCCCTTTGCCGAGTGCGCCGCACTCGCAAAGGTTGAATGTACCGAGTGTTAATCTTTGCCGAGTGCATGGCACTCGGCAAAGAGGACTTTGCCGAGTGTAGTTCTTTGCCGAGTGTCGCACTCGGCAAAATAGCTCTTTACCGAGTGCCCGATATTTGGCACGCGGCAAAGATTTTTGCACTCGGCAAAGGGGCTGTGTCCGGTAGTGATTGGCATATATCCCAGGGAATGATAAGCACCCCTCTTCATACACCAACAATGGCTTTGAAAACTTGTAAACCACTGGGTTGACAAGGACAATCTCCTCTCCTTTCCCCTTCACACCAGCTGGATTGAATACCATGAGCTGCACGTTCACCCCGACTTGTGGCACTGAGAGACTAATGCCATCAGTCCTGCAGCAAGAAGCCAAAAATTTAATTGGAGCAATACCTTGTGTAGCAAATCTTGTATAACAGTCCTTTCTCGAACAGAAGAGATGCCTATTATTGGGTATTTCCCCCATTCGACACATGCCTACGGCATTTCAGGAGCACCTGTCAGTAAATGAGTAGTATGCCACAGACTCGTGGACTTCAATAAATCAGTCAAAATACTCAAAACCCCATCACATTAGGCTCATGTACATTCGACGAAACACTAACGTGGCCATTCCAGGGCCCAGGTTGACACCTCAATTGCTGATTTAACGAAATCAATACCTATCAAATCCAGTGCGCCAATCCTACTATAAAGTAATGTGCTTTCAATCAAGCTTTTACTCACCTAGCAACTCCCTAAATGTATTTCGAAGTTTTGTATCCATATTCCATTTGCTCAAAAGAAATGAAAACCAACTCGTTTCAACAGTGTTATGGGTATTTCGTAAAAGCAAGCACTAGCGAAACCCAAACTATCATATGGACCTCATCAAGCCAGCGGCGGATCAACTTAACATCGCCATGCATGTTTCGTGAAAACAGTGGCAGCTCGAATTGGTGGCACAGCACCCTCATGTGCATTTCATCAAACAGCGCCGGTACACCCAACGGAGACCGCAGAGAAAAAAAAAGGGGACATGGCTCAACGTCCAGACTCACTTGTACATGACGTCGAACATCTCGTCGGCAAGGCGGCGGAGGTTGTCGTCGAAGGTGTTGATGCGCTTGTTGCGTGCGCGTAGGACGGGGTCGGAGTACTGCACGACCCTGAGCGGCGGCTAGAACCGGAGGTCAACAGCTAAACAACAAAGCAAAGTAAGCAGAGTGAGAGATAGCAGTATAAGCTACGGCCGAGTGGTGCCTTTTTTATCTATTAGATTAATATCTAATCATATGACACATCAATCTCTATACAAATTCAATGATCACAACAAGTGATTTAAACTTTTTTTTTAAAAAAAACGACTTAAAAGTAGCTAGACTGAAAAATTAATACAGGCTCACAGCTGGGCTCGCAAACAAAACCCAAAACCAACAACAACAAATCCTACCCAAAAACACACGAATCTTGACGATATCCGATGGCTTAAAAATCAAATTTGATTTTTTTTTAAGAAAAAGACGACTGTCCACTAGCAAAAGCAATTAAAATAAAGTTTGAGCAATCCCTCTGATGATCCATCCGAATTTGGCAGTTGAGGTTGAAGAAGGGCATGTTGTCTCCTTGTTTGCACCGTGGACCACGGGTGGCGTTGATTGCCTAAGAGAGAACCCGTCTGGCTACCGCCCTCACAGTGGAGGAAACGATCCTTGGATCTGAGCCGTGGATTTTTTCTGAGCTTCACTAGGCTTTGAACTTCTTGTCCCTTTCCTTCATTAGAGGCACAGATGTTGTTGACTGTGCCTTGCCGGGGAGGAAGGAACAACAGGGAAACAAGCGGAGATATGGAAGGATCTTGTGTTGGATATTTTGAGGGCTTTCTAGTAATTTCTTATTTTGAGAAAAAAAAAGAAATAGAAAAGAAAATGGCTGGGGCCACCTGTCATTGAAAGGAGGGAGAAGATAATGGTTGGAGACTTAGTCTCCAACCACAGAGGGCTTCGATTGGGCCTTTGCCCTTTTCTCTGGTGCGCTGCGGCTTGACCAAGAGGGCAGCAGAGGAGGCGGCACTAGAGGCGCGAGCGGCCTGGGCGCCTCGGGCGTCGGCCATTTGTCACAACCGTGCCATTCTCCCTCGCCCTTCTCTTTATAAGCAGCTCCTCCTCTCCCTTTTCGAGATATATCTGTGAGTTTTCCCCCAATTTTGTGTGTTCTTCTTCTCCTCCCGATTTGTTTTTGCCTTTGGGCTCTTGGACCTCCCGTGTCATCGTGCTTGTCTCAGTGTCGTCGGTGGTGAGCTTCGGACCTCCCTTTTGTGTGCATCCTACTGGTTCCATTCTTGTGCCATTTCCTCTCTGTTAGTCTTGTGTTTGGGAACTGGGAACTTGCACGCTTGGGGGTTCGGTTTTGGCCGACTGTTGGCTTGAACTCGGTGACGAAGAAGAGCTTCGGTTCAGTTCTTGGCGATTGGTATTCTCAGGTGCATTCGGTCGTTGCACTTTTGTTGGTCTTTTGCGGCATCTTTGTACATCGACTTTGCAATTTTTGTGTGTCCTAAATTGCGGATTGGAATTGTATCTCCAACGACCTCGTCTGCTCAAACGCGCACTGTGGGTGATTGGTTTTCTAAGACAGCACAATTCGTGTGCCTTGCCCAGCTTTATCGCTCGGTGGCTTTGAGTGCCATCCGCCGTGAGTATTATTGTTTTCCATTTTCCGCATTACTTTTGCATATGTGTTGTACTAGTAAAAGTTTCAAATTTTGTCGATTTGATTAACTCTAGTACTAGGAGATATTGCAAAGTGGTGTTGTGGGCTCAGTTTAGATGCTCGATGATGAATTGATGTCAATGTGAGACTGAATATGATAATTTGATATAAAATGGTCTTGAGCTTGTAGTTAATTGATGTCTTTACTGTGTCAAGCATTCTTGTCGGTTCACTGTGACCGTTATTCATTTTAAGGTCATTGTGATCCTTAATCTTCTTCTGTTCACTGTGATTTTTTTTATTACTGATATACATAGTTGTAATTGTTGTCTTAAGTGATAGAATCAATTACATGAAGTCAAGTGAATTGAGAATTGATGAATTTCATTAAGTGACTAATTAGACTAGCAAGATTTTATTTGAGCTCAAGACTTTATTTATTTTCAGAGTGATTGTCATATTAAAATCTAAGATCGTATTTCTCACACAAGTGTTGTGAAGGCCAAGATTATATCTTGAGCAACTCGACATCTCAGAGCAATAAATAAAATATTAAATATGAGCATTATGTTGATTTTAATTGTCCACATGTTCTATATTTTGAGCATATTATCTTGTTTAAATAACATGGGGGATTTACATGTTTATATGTTAATTTTATCATTTAAATACTGCTGGAAATATGCTTTAATTATGATTAATACTACTGGAATTAATTCTGAACTTTTGCTAAAACCGCTAATTTTACAATAATTCAAAAAACCAATCTTTGAAGAAATGGCTTCCTCATCTGATGTCGTTAAGCCAGATGTGTTTGACAGTACCAACTTTAAACGTTGATAGACTAAAACTAAGTTATGGCTGACTGACCTCAGACTTTTTTGGGTCATTTCAAATCCTCCAATATTCCCATTGGAAACCGCTGAAATGACGCAGTGGGAGGATGCGAATAATTCAGTCTTAGCTCATTTGTTAGCCATCCTATCCAACCGGTTGTTTGACGTATATGTTAACTTCAAGGATGCTAAGCAACTCTGGGATAAACTTGATGAGAAATATTTCGAATGGGATAATGGGAATGAGTCATTCATAACTGCTACCTACTTGAATTTTAAGATGATTGAGGGGCGGTCAGTGATGGAGCAGCTCCATGAACTACAACTCCATGTACATGACTTAAGTCAGTACGACTGCGTCCTACCAAAGAAGTTCCAAGTAAATGTCATCATAGCTAAGTTACCGCCTTCGTGGCGTGACTTTGTGACCGCTTGTAGATATATAAAGGAGTGTTTGACTCTCAATGAGCTGTTAGCTACTATTAATATTGAAGAGTGTGCAAGAGCCGGTGATGGTATAAGAAAGGCTCAACTTTAGGCTCATTAGGTGGAGGTCAAGAGTGCTGGAAGCTTTGGAAAACAGAAGTTCAAGAATCAGCCCCGGAACAAACTCCAAGGAAAGAAAATGAAGAAGGAGGACATTGTCTGCTTTGTTTGTGGAGTGGTTGGTCATAAAGCAAATCATTATTACAATTGTAAAGGCAAGGGTCCTTCTCCTGATCAGCATAAAGACCGTAAGGCTAAAGTGAATGTCACATTGACTAGTTCCAGTTCAAAAGGGTATGTACCTCAGTCCTTTATGGCAAATCCATCAATTGATTGGTAAATTGATACAGGTGCTACTATGCATATATGTGTTGAACAATCTTGTTTATCTTCATTTCAGGGTGAAGATGGTGGATCCAACCTGATGGGGAACAGAGCCGCTGCTACAATACGTGGGATTGGACAGGTTTGCTTGAAGCTTACTTCAGGCAAAACACTTGTTCTAAAAGACATGTTGTACGTGTCTGCCATGACTCGCAATCTAATGAGTGGGTCTATGCTGTGTACGCAAAGAATAAAGCTTGTGTTTCAGTCCAATAAGGTCGTGTTGACCAAACTTGGTAATTTTGTGGACAAAGACTATGATAGCGGAGGCATGTTCCGCTTATCCATTCTTGATTTCAATAATGTCAATATTTTTAATGTTTCCCACTGCAATAAAATTCATGATGTTTGGCATTCTCGTTTATGTCATGTTAACTTTGAAGCTATTGTGCGGTTAAACAAAATAAGTTTAATTCAAAGCTATAATTATGATAAAGGTCCAAAGTGTGAAGTGTGTGTGCAAGCAAAGCAACCCCAAAAAACTTTTCATAGTGTTGAAAGGCGAAGCACCTCTCCACTTGAGTTAATCCATTCTGATCTTTGTGAAATGAATGGAATATTAACTAGAGGTGGTAAACGTTATTTTCTAACTCTCATAGATGATACGACTAAGTATTTGCTACATTTACTTACTTAAGTCAAAAGATGAAGCACTAGAACACTTTAAAATCTTTAAAGCCGAAGTGGAAAATCAACTAGAAAAGAAAAATCAATCGGTTAAGGTCAGACCGAGGCGGTGAATACATCTCAAATGAATTCTCTCAATTCTGTGAATAAAGTGGAATAATTCATGAAATTACTCCACCATACTCACCCCAATCGAATGGAATAGCCAAAAGGAAGAACCAAACTCGTTGTGACTTAGTTAATGCCATACTACAAAGTTCAGGTGTGTCGGACTATTGGTGGGGTGAAACAGTTCTCACAGCTAATTATGTTCTCAATAGGGTTCTGCCTCGAAATCAAGAGGAAACACCTTATGAAGGATGGAAGAGGAGAATACCAAACTTATCATTTCTTTGAATGTAGGGATGCCTTGCAAAAGTGCATATGTCGTTACCAAAGAAAAGAAAGCTTGGTCCTACGACTGTTGATTGTGTCTTTCTAGGGTATGCTAAAAACAGCAGGGTTTATAGATTTCTAGTGGTCAAATCCGAGGTGAGTGACATCGCTACAAATGTAATGATAGAGTCTCGTGATGTGACATTCTTTGAAGTGATGTGACATTCTTTGAACATGTGTTCCCTATTAGACTAAATGAAGTCATTGACCCTAATGGTTCAGATGAACACTCTATTCTTCCTAGTGTGGATAACACCACTCCAGAATTAGAGTTGAGGAGGAGTAAGAGGCAGAGGACTGAAAAGTATCTTGGCGATGACTATGCCACCTATGTCGTGGATGATGAACCAAGAACCTTTTCAGAGGCATACGCATCCCTAGATGTGGACTATTGGAAGGAGACAGTCCGTAGCAAGATGAATTCCACCATAGCTAACGAAACATGAGAGGTTACGGACATCCCATCTAGATACAAACCAATGTGCTGCAAATGGATCTTTAAAAGAAAGCGTACACCTGATGGTACTATAGAAAAGTACAAGGCCTGTTTAGTGGCTAAGGGTTTCACGCAAAAAAGAGAGTGAAGACTATTTTGATACATACTCTCTTGTGGCTCGTTTAACCACAATTCGGGTCCTTTTAGCACTAGCTACCGCATACAAACTACAAGTACATCAAATGGATGTAAAGACTGCTTTCCTAAATGGAGAGTTGGATGAGGAGATTTATATACAACAGCCCGATGGTTTTGTGGTTGAAGGGCAAGAGAAGAAAATATGTCAATTGATTAAATCTTTGTATGGTCTAAAGCAAGCTCACAAGCAATGGCATGAGAAATTCGATAGTACTATGACCTCGGTCGGCTTTTGTGTGAACGAAACTAATAAATGTGTCTACTATTGGTTTAATGGGGGCGCAGGTGTCATTCTGAGTCTTTATGTGGATAACATTGCTTTTCGGGACCAACATGGATGCAATCAATAAAACAAAGTCTTTCCTCTTCCAGAATTTTGATATAAAAGACCTAGGTGAAGTTGATGTTATCTTAAACATCAAGCTGATAAAGGGTGGGAATGAGATTATTCTTTCACAAACCCATTATGTGGACAAGGTCCTAACCAGATTGTGATCCATGGACTGTAAGTCAGTAGTCACACCCTATGATCCAAATGTTAAGCTACGTAAAAAATACTGGACATGGAAAAGACCAGCTTCAATATTCTCAAATAATTAGATCCTTAATGTATCTAACTAGTGCAACGAGACTGAACATCTCATATGTTGTAAGCAGATTGAGTCGTTATACGGCCAATCCAGGAGATGATCATTAGATAGCACTAGAGAGGGTACTTAAGTACCTAAAGGGGACCACAAATTTGGGAATACATTATTCTGGTCATCCGCCAGTCTTAGAAGAATTCAGTGATTCTAACTAGATTAGTGACTTGGATGACATGAAGGCTATGAGTGGCTATGTTTTCACTCTAGCGGGTGGGGTTGTTTCATAGAAATCTTCTAAACAGACTATCCTTACACAGTCCACCATGGAGGCTGAGTTGGTAGCACTAGACTCAGCGGCTGTAGAAACAGAATGGATTAGAGAACTCCTTTCTGACCTACCCAGGCGGAAAAGCCAATTCGGTATGATTAACCTACTATGATAACCAAATCATTCGTTAAGACGAAGAGTAGGAAGGACAACATGAGGTCCTCAAAACATATAAATAGATGACTTAAGTCGGTAAGGCATGCCAGAGAGATGAGTGTTATTTCTGTGGAATACATCCAGTCTAAATAGAACTTGGCAGATCCTTTCACCAAAGGATTAGCGCGGAAGGCCGTCTTTGCAGCGTCAAAGGGAATGGGGCTCATACCCATGTAAAGGCTCACATTGGTGGTAACCTACCCTAGTAGATCGGAGATCCCGTAAACTAGGCTCTAGGATAACAAACTGTGTGGGATTAGAGAGAATATCTAAAGGGTCTCATTAGCTGCAGTGCTCTTTCTATATGGGAGGTTGAGCAATACCTCTTAATGAATTCGATACCTATATGGCATCAGGAATCGTCCTACATGATTCCCTAAAGAATTCACCTACTTGAGTATGATCATGAGGTCGTGATTAAAGGAAGATAAGGTTATACTTTCTTAAATACTCATGAGCTAGATACGGGGACATGATCGTAACATCCCAACCCGAGAGAGAAAATGGCAAGCCACCCAGTACAGAATATAACTTGGGCGAAAATTCTCACACCAAGGCATTAGATCAAGGTGAAATCTTGGATATTTTGAGGGCTTTTTGGTAATTTCTCATTTTGTGAAAAGAAGAAATGGAAAATAAAATAAAATGGCAGAGCCCACCTGTCGTTGAGAGGAGGGAGAAGATAATGGTTCGAGACTTAGTCTCAACCACATAGGGCTTTGATGGGACCTTTGCCCCTTTCTCTGGTACGTTGCGACTTGAGTGGGAGGGCAGCGGAGGCTGAGGCACTAGAGGCGCAAGCGTCCTGGACGCCTTAGGCGTCGGCCGTTCGTTGCAACCATGCCATTCTACCTCGCCCTTCTCTTCATAAGCAGCTCCTCCTCTCCCTTTTCGAGATATATCTATGAGTTTCCCCAATTTGGTGTATTCTTCTTCTCCTCCTGATTTGTTTTCGGCTTTGGGCTCTTAGACCTCCCGCGCCACCGTGCTTGTCTCGGTGCCATCAGTGGTGAGCTCTGGACCTCCCTTTTGTGTGCATCCCGTTGGTTCCATTCTTATGCCATTTCCTCTCTGTTGGCCTTGTGTTTGGGAACCAGGAACTTGCGCGCTTAGGGGTTCGGTTTTGGCCGACTGTTGGCTTGAACTCGGTGAGGAAGAAGAGCTTCGATTCGGTTCCTAGTGATTGGTATTCTTGGGTGCATTCGGTCAGTGCACTTCTGTTGGTCTTGTGTGGCATCTCTGTACCTCGACTTCGTAATTTTGGTGTGCCCCGAATTACGGATTGGCATTGTATCTCCGATGACCTCGTCCATTCAAACATGGCACAGCAAGGCAATTGGTTTTCTGAGACAGCGTAATCCGCGTGCCTTGCCATGTTTACTGCTCAGTGGCTTTGAGTGCCATCCGCTTCATGATTATTGTTGTTTTCTATTTTTTTCACATTACTTTTGCATATGTGATGTGCTAGTAGAAGTTTCAAATTGAGTCGATTTGATTAACTCTAGTACTAGGAGATATTGCAAAGTGGTGTTGTGGGCTCGGTTTAAATGCTCGATGATGAATTGATGTCAACGTAAGACTGAATATGATAATTTGATATAAATTAGTCTTGAGCTTGTAGTTAACTTGTTGTCCTTACTGTGTCAAGCATTGTTGTCGCTTCACTGTGATCTTTGTTCATTTTCAGGTCACTGTGATCCTTAATATTCTTCTGTTCACTGTGATTTTTCCGATTACTAATATACATAGCTGTTAATTGATGTCTTAAGTGATAGAATCAATTACATGGTGTCAAGTGAATCGAGAATTGATGAATTGCATTAAGTGAGTAATTAGACTAGCAAGATTTTATTTGAGCTCAAGACTTAATTTATTTTCAGAGTGATTGTCTATTAAAATGTGAGATTGTATTTCTGACACGTGTTGTGAAGGCCAAAATTATATCTTGAGCAACTCGACATGTGAGAGCAATAAACAAAATATTAAATCCAAGCATTATGCTGATTTTAATTGTCCACATGTTCTATGTTTTGAGCATATTATCTTGTTTAAATGACACGGAAGATTTACATGTTTATATGCTAATTTTGTAATTTAAATGCTACTGGAGATAAGCTTTAATTATGATTAATATTGTTGGAATTAATTATGAACATTTGCTAAAACCGCTAATTTTATAACACCTTGAAGTGCTGCCTCGAATCTAGTTGGGAACCGGCTTGACGTCGTTAGCTGTGGGGCGTCCAACCGACCATGGTAGCGCGGGGGACGTCCCAACCCGACGAGGAACCGCTGGTGGCAGCCCGGCTCGGAGGAGGAGGACCTAAGCATTGCTTGGTCCCCTCCTCAACCGTGGAGTCCTCGACCATGATGAGCGCCCTCTCCGGCAGGATGGTGTTGATGGCGGAAGGAGGAGCCGCCGCCAAAGATCCCATTGAGCGTGAAGTGAAGAAGGGGAGTTCTAGATCCGAGATTGTTTATTTAAGCATACAGGCAAGATCAGCGTCACTCGGCAACCAGACCGACGACGAGGAGGACCATCCCAAGCGACTACCGGTGACAACCTTGCGACAGTGACGAACTACCCATTTCTGAAACTCTTACCAAGAGAACTAACTAGATCATTCTGATGCACAAATTGTCTCGTGGAAATTAATTTCAGAATTTAATGAGAAGAAATAAGAGAAGGATGCCGAGCCAGGAGGTAGACGCATAGCGTGGGCAAGCAATGCATGTGGCAGGTGTGCGATAAGCAGAGCTAGCGTAGGGTGAAAACGGATCGAATACGAACGGATAATGATTCTACCATATTTTTTCCATATTGATACAAATACAAATACAAATACTCAGAATACGAATACGAATACGAATAATATCAATACAAATACAGAACGAATACTAATCAAAACGACAGTTGGGTGTTCGGTCAATCGGTGGTAAATGGTATATTCTTGTCATAGTCGATGATTTTTCGAGATACACTTGGGTGTTCTTTCTTGCTTCGAAGGATGAAGCTTTTGGTCATTATCATGATCTTGTTCTTCGTTTGGCTTCTAAACTTCCGGGTGCCTTGAGAGCGATCCGCAGTGACAATGGCACGGAGTTCAAGAATGTCTCGTTTGCCTCTTTTTGTGTTGAGCGTGGAATTGAGCATCAGTTCTCTTCTCCACACGTCCCTCAACAAAATAGCGTTGTGGAAAGGAAGAACAGAATCTTAGTCGAGATGGCTAGGACGATGCTAGATGAGTATAGCACTCCGAGGAGGTTTTGGGCCGAAGCTATTGCTACAGCTTGCCATATTTCAAAACGTGTCTTCTTGAGACCATCTTTGGGCAAGACTTCGTATGAGCTTCGATTTGGTAGAAAACCCTCTGTTTCTCATTTTCAAGTTTTTGGAGCTAAGTGTTTCATTCTCAAGACAGGAAACCTAGATAAATTTGAATCAAGGACTTTTGATGGTTTATTTCGTTTATCCAAAGACATTCGAGGGTTTTCGGTTTTTAATGTTGAAACTAGCACTGCCCGTGAGACATGCAATGTCACTTTGATGAGACTAACCTCGAGCTAGATCCGATGTTTGGTGACTTACAGTGTGAGAGCATTTTTGTTGAAGAAGAGGAGGATGAACTTGATACTGCTCCTCCACCTGTTGTTGATGTTCCTGTCCAAGCTATTCAAGCTCCAGAACCTGCTACGACTACTTCACCTCCAATTGAAGCTCCTGCTGCATCTTCTTCATCAGCAGTACCTGCGGAGGTCGAAGAGATGTTGTATCCCCCGAGCGCTCTACTTCACATTCAGAGGCGTCATCCTCCGAATCATATGATTGGTAATCTTCATGAGCGAGTCACTCCCTCCAGGTATCACGATCCGAGTCTCTACTCTCATTCTGCATTTGTTGCTTCTTTCGAACCCCGCGATATATCATATGCTTTATCTTATTCTAGCTGGGTCAATGCCATGCATGAATTAGAGAATTTTTAGAGGAACAAGGTCTGGAACCTAGTAGAGCCTCCTAGTGGTCATAATGTGATAGGAACCCGTTGGATGTTCAAAAATAAACAAAATGAGGATGGTTCTGTGGTTAGAAACAAGGTTAGGTTGGTAGCTCAGGGCTTTAGCCAAGTTGAGGGGTTAGATTTTGATGAGACCTTTGCTCCTGTTGCTAGACTAGAAGCCATTCGCATTCTGCTTGCATTTGCTGCTTCTAAGGGCTTTAGATTATATCAGATGGATGTCAAGAGTGCTTTTCTGAATGGTTTTATAGAGGAGGAAGTGTATGTTAAGCAACCCCCAGGTTTTGAGAATCCCAAGCATCCACATCATGTTTTCAAGCTATACAAAGCCTTGTATAGTCTTAAGCAAGCCCCTAGAGCCTGGTATGATAGACTTAAGACTTTTCTGCTTAAGAATGATTTTGAGATGGGTAAGGTAGACAAGACCCTGTTCATCCTTAGGCGTGGCAATGACTTCCTGCTTGCTCAGATTTATGTAGATGATATTATCATTGGTGGTTCTTCTCATGCTCTTGTTTCCAGTTTTTCAGAGACCATGTCCAGGGAATTTGAGATAAGTATGATGGGAGAACTCAACTACTTTCTGGGGCTTCAAATCAAGCAATGCAAGGAAGGGATCTTCATCCACCAGACGAAGTACACCAAGAATTTGCTCAAACGCTTCGACATGGGTGACTGCAAGCCGATCGCCACTCCCATGGCGACTTCGACTGTTTTGGATCCAGGTGAGGAAGGAGAAGCCGTGGATCAACGCAAGTACCGCAGCATGATCGGCTCCCTCTTGTACCTGACGGCCTCAAGACCGGACATCCACTTCGCGGTCTGCCTCTGTGCGAGGTTTCAGGCGTCTCCGAGGACTTCTCATCGCCAAGTCGTTAAGCGCATCTTCAGGTATTTACATTCTGCTCTCCAATATGGCATTTGGTATTCCTGCTCTTCTTCTTTGTCCATTCGGGGGCTTTCTGATTCTGATTTTGCAGGCTGACGGCTAGATAGGAAGAGTACCTCAGGCACTTGTCACTTCTTAGGCACTTCTCTTGTCTCTTGGTCTTCTAGAAAGGTCTTACATTGCACAATCCACTCTTCAAGTGAATATGTAGCCTATTGCTAGTTGTTGTAGTCAGATTTTGTGGATGGTGTCCACTCTTAAGGACTTTGGGTTGTCTTTTGATAGTGTTCCTCTTTTTTGTGATAACACTTCTGTTATTAACATTGCTAAAAACCCTATGCAACACTCTAGGACCAAGCATATAGACATTCGCTATCACTTCCTTAGAGATCATGTCGAGAAGGGTGATATTGTGCTGCATTTCGTGGAGTCCGAGGCTCAGTTGGCTGATATCCTCACCAAGTCTTTAGATCCAACTAGGTTTGCCACCTTGAGAAGTTAGTTAGGGGTAATTTATCCCTATGGGTTGGTTTGAGGGGGAGTTTGATCTTTTCTGATCTTACCTTGTTCATCTGATCTTTTCTTGATCTTCTTTTGAACTTTTTGATCTTTTTGATCTTTTTTGGCTTTTTGAGTTGTTCTCGCATCTCATTGTATCATATTGCATTCATATGAAAATCCAAAAAGATGCATTGTAATATAAGTTTTTCTGCTTGTCTTTTAAAATTGATGAAGCCATGCTTATTACCCTCTTGAGCTTTAGTATTTCAATTCTGCTCAATGCCATGTCTAGTTCTTTGACTTGCTAGAATTATCATGCTTTCACATGTGTAGCTAAGCCTTTGCTGAATGAGTTAGAACTTTAAGACAACTTGAACTAAAAATTGCAATTTGTGGATCTTTTAGCTAGTTGTACAATTAGTGATCCTTTTGTGACATTTTCCCTGTCAAAATTGTTGTATTAGCTCTTGAATCTAGTATTGATCACTACTTGAGCTTCTTGTTCTTTTAAGAATCTAAATCTGCTCTTGTGAAAAATGAAAAATCAAATTTAAAGATTGTCTTGTGCTTAAAATGTGCCAAACTACTCTCACGAGACTGCATGTCATAGACATGAACTTGGAGATAGTTTGATGATCCAGACGATCTCATGGGGACTGCTTGTCAAAATTGACATGAACCTCAAGATTTGTCGCCCTAGTAGAAGCTTAGGAAGAGTTTGTAGATGGCTCCTAGTCTAGGATCTTCTTCACTAAGATATACCTTTAATCAACTTCTAGACGAAGCTTAGGAAGAGTTTGTGGATGGCTCCTAGTCCAGAATCTTCTTCACTAAGTTAGATCATTAGTCAACTTCAATATTCATTGCCAATGAAAAACTGTTGAAAAATGGGTGTTTGAGAAAAATTGAGCAAAATGGTTCAATTCAGGACCTGTTTGTCTCTTAATGTGGTCACTGTTAGCTTTTTGATCTCACATTGACATTTTGACATGGCCAGTATCATCTTAGGATCCCTGTTGATGAACTTGCTAGATTTGAAGCTTTGCTTAAAATGCTAAAATTCATTGTTTTATATTGAGTCTTCTAGTTTTAGCTTTGTTATATATGTCTTATCATGATCTTGCTAGCACCTTCAGGCTGATATGTTGATTGAGTAAGATTAGAAATGCTAGCTTGCTCTTTTTGGGTAATCTCCAAAGCTTCTTGTAATCAAAAATTGAAAAATACAAAAATATGAAGCCACTCCATTGCATTTCATACATGCTCCTTCTTATGCTTTTTCCTCATTCTGCATTTGTTATCTCTGGATGAGAGGAAGGCGTGATTCCTTGATGACTCCATTGTCAAAGGGGGAGAAGATATTTCGAGATGTATAAAGGGGAGAATATATAAAAGTGTTAAAAAGGGGAGAAATTTGGAGAATTTGAATTTTTTTAAAAATCTGAGGATCATAGTGAGGGGGAGTTTCTTATTTGCATTCTTATGGTCTTATTGCCCTTTCTGAACTTGAATTGCAATTCTTGATCCTCACGATGATCAAAGTTCATATCGAACCATTGTTCTTTCATATGGACCTTAAGTGAGATTTTGACTCTTTTATGAAAAATGAAGTTTTCTTGCTTTTTTTTGCCTTATCTCACTTGTCTATGCTATTCTGAAGCCAACTTGGTCATTTCCATTGCTTTCTCTTGCATTTGGACCAAGTTGTGCCTTTGCGCGAAAACGTCGAGTTTATTCTTTTCAAACCTCAAAATTTGATTTTGTTGGAGATTGCCAATGCGTTCATCAAGGGAGAGATTGTGGATATCATGGGGATATGCTCATGATCTTAGGATGATGTGACAATTGGCAATGACGTTGAAGATTTGCGGAAACACGCGTTTTCATCAAAGTTCAGTTGTTGTCAGGCTTCAGGCGGTCAGACCGGCCACCTCTGGCGGTCTAATCGGTTTTGCTTCGAGCGTAAGGGCTAGCGGTCCGACCGGCCAATGGTTGGCGGTCTGACCGACAAGGGGAGCGGTCCGACCGGCCATGCTGGCAGTCTGACCAGTTTTGACTTAAGTTGCTGGCCTTCCTGGCAGCGATGTGTTGGTTGTTAGGTCAATCTCATGGGTTTCAGTGCATATGTGTTGCATGATGCATGTTTTGACTAACGTGGGTCAAGTTGTGAAGAATTTGTTCCCGAATTTGATTTCTTTGTCTATTGTTGTGCAGGGAGCTTGGTGATCAACGACGGTCAACGGCGAGGATGATCGAGACTAGGCTTGGAGAGCTGAGGTTTAGAACGGTCGACGATCCCGGGTAAAGTCAATGGAGTCAAGCATGGCGCAAAAGGGACAAAGGTGACCGAACAGGCAGTTCAGTGCGACGGGTTGGATCAAGCGGCGCGGGGGTCGGTGCAAGTGCCATGGTGGTTTCGGTGGGAGCCGGATGGGAGAGACTTGCCAACATGATGAGAGCCGTTGGATCAACCTACACGTGGCGGAGCATGCGACTGCTTCGCGAAGATTGGACTCGGTTTTTGAAGAAGGGCCGAGAAGGGGTATTTTGATAATCTTACCAAATACCATCTTGGTGACCTTTTGTCAACCCGCGGCGCAAGACGGTGCGTGGAGAAGCGGATTAGGTCAAGAGGAGATGAAGACGGTGCTTTAAAATGCATGCGTGTGACCCGTTTGTGTTGGGCCTTAACGGGAGCCCATTAGGGAAACTCTTCTAGAAGGTCTAAACCTCCACTATAAATAGAGAAGGGAGGTGGTTGCACCCCCTCAACCCTTTCATGTGTTTGAAACCCTAGTTTGCTTAGGGAGAGGATTAGTGGAGGTTAGGGTTCTAGAGAGTTTTGATTTGATTTCATGCTCATGTCTTGAGCTTTGTCCTCCATTGATGAAGTGGCTGTAAACCAGCACCATATCAAATCAATCCAAGAAAGTTTGCTCAAAGATGTGTTCATTTGCTTTCTTTCTCTCTATTTGATGATTTTGAGTCTTTCTTTGATCCGCGAGTTTTTAGTTGGTTTCTTACTGTGATCTAACTTGCTGCAACATGTGGGAACCCATCTAGGGTCATCTTGATCATCAATCACCCACGAGCAAGTCTCTAGATCATATTTCGATTTTTGCTCGGTTTTGGAGCACACTCCGTTCAAACTAAAAAAGATAGGAACTTTAGCAAGGATCTTCATGATCGTCACATGGAATAGGTTCCTGATATCCTTAGGAAGGTGTGTTCCAAGTTTCGTGAAGTTTGGAGTTACGAATCAAAAGTTACATCAATTTTTATTTTATTTTTTTAGGCTATTTACTATTCATCTGTATGATTTTACTGTTCATCACCGACCACCCTTGTTCACGATGGCCCACATTGGTACTATTTATTAGGCTGATTCTTGTGTTTTTTATCATTTCTTTTGGGGGATTGAAGGAGATTTAGTACAGGTGTTCCGCTGAGCTTATATATATTGATCTTTGTAGTTTCTATAGCTATGGAAGTCAATATCATGTTTGAATCTCTTATTGAAGCAAAAATTGATTGAGCTCCTATTCAACCCCCCCCCCCTAGTCGCCTTTTCGGTCCAACACTACCTCATGCAAATGTTTTATGCATTCTCAGGTTTGAACATTGTGAAGCCTTTGGAAACGAGAGGGAGGAGAGGTAGGCCGGAGCCAAAGCAATGGAGGAGAAGCTCACGTGGGTCAAGGAAGGGGAGAAAAGCCCAAGAATTCAAGCCTCATTCGGATCTTCCACAAGTCCAACCGGAATTCATCTCGGAATCAATTCAGAATTCAATTCGGATTCGGTTCAGGACAGTCCAACAGGCCTGTAATAAAAAGGCCATAACTTTTGCATACGGAGTCCGATTGGGGTGTTCTTGGACTTGTTTGAAAGCTTATTCCAAGGCCCACACAATGGATATGTCCCCAGATCCAGAAGACTTATGATCGCACCGCTATGGCTGAAACAATGTGACGAATTTAAGTTAGGTTTTCCCTTTTGTGTGCTTTTTGGTCTTAGACGAATTGGTGTTTGATTCGGCATGTGTAGCCGGCCCTAGGCCATGCATCAGTCATGGAGGGCGCCTTAAGTACCCTTGCCCCTCCTTTGTATTCATTAGACCAGTTTATGTATAAGATTGAAACATAGCTATTGCTTGTTCTTTCGACACCAGAGTTCATGCGAGTACCTTGAGAGAGAACTAGGCGATCCATTGTTTTGTTCTGCAATTCAGGGTCAAGCCGTCATTCCATTGGGAATTGGGGACTTGGTGTTCGTCGTTCGTGGTCTCACGACGAACAATTATCCGGTGTGTTTTGGGCGTATTCCGAAGAGTTGAGGGTTCGTGCATTGGCGCGAGTGTTTAGTTAGCGACATCGACTACTTCGCATCAACTATCCACGGTTCCTCACTGAGAAGATCGGGCCTCCCCCGTATCATGTGGTATCATAGTCTAGGTTTACTCGGTGAGAACTTCTTTACCCGCAGTTAGATTCATTTTCTTTCCTATCATCCATTAAACCGAAAATTGCAATACCAAAACTGTAACATTCCAAAGTAATGTTACCAAAATAAAATAAAATAAAGTTAATGTTTTATTGGAATTTCTGAAAATTTGGAAAGAGTTCTATTGCTTTAATTGAATCTTTGAAATTTTGAAAGTCAAAAGTAAAATTTATTTGAAGTTCTTGAAGTTTTATTAGATTTAAATTGAAAAATAAAAATTTACTTAATTTCTAGAATTTTCTGAGTTTTAAAAGCTTTTTCATAAATATTTTAAAGCCAAAACAATTTATTTGCAAAATTAAAAGCCAACCTTAAGTTGGAAATAATTTTATTAAGTCCAAAATAACTCTAGGATTTTTTGTGAATTTTTCTAGAATTTTTGGATTTTATTTGCCATTTTCTAAAGCTTAATTGAATTACTTGGGTTATTTAAAATAGCAAAACCATTTAAATCCAGAAAAACCTAATGGGCCGAATCCCCCTCAACCCATCCCCTTTCTCCGCGCCCTGGCCCGTTCCAGCCCACCCGCTCGCACCCCTCTCTTCCACCGATCCCGACCGTCCGATTTGAATCGGACGGCCAAGCAATCACCACGCCACCCCGCCTTCCGCACCGTTGGATGAAAATCCAACGGCTCGCAACCCTTCTTCTTCCCCCGCACCCTTCTTCTTCACATCCTCCTTTCCCGAGCCGCCGCCATTGCCGCGCAGCCGAGCTCAAATCAACCGCCGCGCCAACCGCTCCGCCTCCGCGCGGCGTGCGCATTTCGACCCGCGCCCCAACCGCCACCCCACCTTCTCCCCTTCTCGCGCACGTCTTCGCCCACGAGCTCCGCAACGGCCGCCGCCTCCCCCGCACCGATCTCCCCCTCCGGCCACTCCCGGCCCCTATAAAAGGGAGCACGGTGAGCCCCTCTCCCTCCTCATCTCATCCCCGCAACTCACCTAGCCCCTCTCCGCCCCTAGCCGCCGCATTTCGTCATCGAAGCTCGCCGGCCGAAGAAGCTCCCGCCGCCTCTAGCGTCGTCACCCTCGCCACCGCGTCCTCGCCGCCGCCACCATCGGCATCGTCGCGATCTCGCGCACCCGGTGCTCACTTCGCCTCCGCTAGGGCCTCACCGGAGCGCCGCGCCGCCACACCACCGAACCTCGCCGCCGCCTTCTCCACGCCGTCGGCCACCTCCGTCCCCCTCCGTCCCCCTCCGTCCACCCAGGTGAGCGCATCACGATCCCCACGCTACCCTCTCTCGTCCGGTGCCCTCAACGCCGGCAGCCGTGCCACCGTTCGCCGGGACATGGGTTCCCGTGCGCCACCACCCGCCAGTGTGACGTGGCGCTGCCACGTCTTTTCCACGCACGCGCCACGTAGGCGCCATCTCGCCTCACGACGCGGCTGCGCCACGCGCGCGCGCGCCACCGGCTGACCCCCGTTCCCAAACCACCATGAACCCAGTCCACTGTGGGCCATGTCTATGACATGTGGGACCCACATGTCAGGGAATTAATTTAATTTCTTCAAATCCCAAAAATCAACTGCTGACATCATCATTGCGCAATAAAAGGCTTTTTCTTTAGAAAAATAATTCAAGAAATTCTGTTAAAATCAGATTTAGGGTTTTTAATAGATTTAAACTTAGAAAGTTCATATCTTTTGAATCCCAACTCCAAATTGAGTGATTCAAATTGCAAAATTTGTATAAAATTATTATCTAGCTAGCTAAACCAAAATTATCTAATTTTAAGTTCATTTGACCAATAATTCCTTTAAACCCTAATTCTTTATTTCATGTAAATTCAAACTTCTAAAATTCATATCTTTTGCATCTGAACTCCGATTGAGCCTATTCAGATTTCTAAATTTATCTAAATTCCAGATCTAGCCAACTAAACCAAAATTATTCAATTTGGAGTTAATTTGAATCTTATTTGAATTTAGTTTGAAATTGGCTTATTTTCGCGTATAGATTACGACGACTTCAGAGAGTCAGATTTCGACGCTGTTTGAGAGCAACTATTTGAGCAAGATAAGTTATATTCTTGATCATATTTGCACTCATTATTTAAAATTATTTATATTCTGTTTCAAATTATTATTGCATGCTTGTTTATATTCAGTAATTTAAATTCCTGCTTTAAATTTATAGTTATACCCAAAATCCTTTGTATGGCCAATTTTGATAATTGAATCAAACATGTTGTCACCCTAGTCAAAACCTGGTTGATACGATAGTATGAACTAGGATCATTTGGAAAATATTGTGCTTAGTCATGCTTATAGACCAAATATGTTTCAATTGGGGAATTTCAGCCAAAAATCAATTGTGGTTTAAATTGTATCCATAACATTGGTGTGTTATGGAAGTTTATAAATGACTTTGAAAAATAAAATAAAATGATGGTTTGGACTTGGGCGAAATGGTTGTCTCGCGGGTGCAGGTTTATGCATGGGCTCAACTGGGTAGGTTGAGGCCCAGGGTTCTGTTGGTTGTCGCCCAGGTCAGTTAAGGACCGGTTTTCGAGCCGCATCTTGCTAAACCACATCGTACTACCACATGTCTTGTATGGGCAGGACCTGGCTGAATAATTTGCAAAGTTCTATCATGGTCGTTCCTGTGATGCGGTGGGTAGTCTTTCATGACGTTTGTTAGTCCCACCTGGTGCAAGAGGGAGCCTGAACCCTGCGGATGGGTAGTCCAACGGGGGTGAAACCTTAGCGAGAGAGGACTATGGTGGAATAGCGCATTGTAAAGGCCTCGTGATGATCACTTAGTCGCACACCTTCGGAAGTGTGTCAGACGGACATTAAAGGTTGATTATCTCTTGTGGGTAAAGTTGTACAACCTCTGCAGAGTGTAAAACTATTCGAATAGCCGTGTCCACGGTCATGGACATGCTGGCAAAGCCACTCAAAGTTAGACTTCGATTTCAAAATAGTTTTGTAAAATAGTTTTGACATGGATGGGTGTCCATGAGAAAAGTTATGGGTCGAAGCCCCGGGTTGGTGCCCGTGTTTATGTTGGTGTTAGGTTGGTGCCTACAATATCTTTATCAATTCAAAATTCAATTTTTGATTCTATAAAACCTGAGCTTTTGAACTTAGTATGGTATTTAATGTCAAATGTTGTTTTCGCACAAATAACCCTATAAGCCTTCCTTTGTTACATCCATGTATGCATGTCATTCTGTTATTTGACGGGTGTAACTTGCGAGCACGGAAGTTGTGCTCATACTTGCTTAATGCAAACAAAATTTCAGAGAAGAAGGACTTCACTTCAGGTGTGGATCGTGACGACTAGGCCGCTACCCCAGTCGATTGCCTGTGGCAGATCAGCTGGACTCCACTACTTCTTCATCGTCTTCCGCTGTGTTTATTTAATGTTGCCCTGTAAGGCTATCTTGTAATCAACTCTGTTGTTATTAAATAACTTTTAACATTTATGGTTGTGTTATCACATTTGTTTACTGTGTGAGCTAACCACTGATCATGGGACTAGTTCAGTTATGCACAAAAGATCTGGGATGTAAATCCCGGGTTCTTACAAAAACCGTAGTTTAATCTGTTATTTCTTGTGCGTTTAGTTAAGTTTTCATCCATTAGAGTTTTGTTTTAGTGCTGATTCGTGTGTTTTCTTTTGTGTTGCTTAATCATTGTTAAAAAAATTGCTGATTGAACTCCTCAATTAGCACCCACAAAGAGTATTTCGCATCCGCATTAACCTACCATCTTGTTGAGTTCGGGCCTCTACTTCTTCACCGGCCGAACCACTTTGGTCTTTGTGCTTCACTTATATCCTTTCATCTTGAGACTAGCTTTTGATATTGCAACTAGGGCTGCTCATTCAAGTTGATTACACTTTGCTGATTTGTGAGGGTTGCGCACTTCCGCGGGAAGCAAAACACTTTCGGCCTCTGCAAACAAGGAAAAGGCAGCCGCATTTAGAAAGAGCCGTGGCATAAAAAAAATAGTGAGCGAAAAGCTAACTTTTGCATACGACCTCCGATTGGAACGTTTCTTGATCCGTTGAAAAGGAAACGGGAAGATAGAGTGGAAAAAAAAGAAGTCTGGGGAATCTGGGGATTTTATCTACGCGTACGCACCCGGGCACACGCGCGGAAACTTCGACCCCAAAAAACGTCATTTAGGGCCTCAAAACGGGCCCGCAAACCGAGAAAAATTCAAGTTTCTCAGAATTCGTTCAAAATTGACAGAGACCTTTCACAAGTAATTCTAAGGTTCCCCGTGCAAACGGCACCCTTTTTCGAGGTCAACCGCGCATAATTTCAATTGCTACAGTACCAAGTCACTTTTTCAGATTGTGTTTTTCAATTTTCTTTTAGCAGTCTTGTGCCCTACTTTATTCCATTGCAATTGGCTAGCATCTATCCTAGTACTTGGTGCAAAACGAGCTAGTTCCATCTCTTTTTCTAATTGATTCTCACTAGCTCATTCCTTTGTTTGCATTAAGTCCCATTTATCTTTGCATGTGCGTTCATACACTTCGTTTAAACCTATTGGATCAGCACATAGGCAAAATACTCTAGCTTGGATCATTACTTAGCTTTACAATACCTTGAATATCAGATTGCATAGGATATACACCTACCTGTCCAAGCTCTACCTATACCCGTTTGTGTACTCCCTTGCTCTTGGTTACACTCATACATTACCAGGTTGAGGTCGTTCGCTGTTACAACTGTCGATTTGCCGTCCTTGATTCACTTTGGAACGGTAAGTTTGTCTTGTTTTTAGGATAGTGAGTTGCGAGCGTAGAAAGAGCTTTTGTTTTACTAACCCAGATATAACCTCGTTTCTTGGTTGTGAGTTGTTGCCATGTCAGGTCACGAGGAGGATCCACCTAATCCAGAGGCGTCGGTTACGTGGACCGAGTACACTCGGTTGCGCGAGATGCTACAAAAATAACTTCATGATGGTGACAATGGCGTGCGCGATGAGCTCGGGGAAGTTCAGACTGGACTGAACACCCTCGGGGAGGAGGTCACACAATTGTGTACGACCATCAATAATAACTTTCTAGAGCTGCGTGCTATGTTTGCACACCACAATCTACGTGGGGGTGCACAAGCTGATGACACGAGTGTGCACGGCCCTCCGGCCGTTTTGCACAATGAGACCGAGGAGGAGCGTGCTATTCGTGTGGATGAGGAGCGACGACAGCGACAGGCGCGTCGCATGGCGGTGCCGCCAAACGTCAGGATGGCAGCCGCGGCACGCCCTCAAGCACTTGGGCGTGGCCGAGGCAACGGCGGCCAGGGTGGAGGCGCACCACAGGGTGCCCACGGAGGAGGTGTGCATCGTGCACCTCGTAGCTGGGCTGATGAGGTTGAACAATGGGATGACGATTTCCCCGTTTACGACTACGATGACCGACAGTGCCACCACCGCAACAACGTGTAGCGTCCTCGACACGACGACGCCGAGGATTTTGTCGCTAAGCCCAAATTTAATCTTCCTATATTTTCAGGTGGTACAGATGTGGAACAATACCTCACTTGGGAGCTGAAAGTTGATAAGTTGTTTCGGATGAACAACTATTCCAATGAGAAGAAGCTGTTGCTTGCGTCCAATGGCTTCGATGATTATGCCACACATTGGTGGAAGCAGTTCATCCGTTAGCGCATGGAGCGCCATGAGTTGTCGATTATCACCTGGGAGCAGATGAAGCAGTATTTGCGGGCACGCTTTGTACCTCACCACTACAAGCGCTCACTATTTGAGAAGTTGACAGGACTGCAACAAGGTATGAGATCAATTGATGAATATCATAAGGAAATAGAGACTATCATGATACATGCAGATGTCCACGAGAATGAAGAACATACCATGGCGAGATTTCTAGCTGGTATGAATCATGTTGTCAAGTGCATTGTCAATCACCATCTCTATAATGATATGATTGAGTTGCTGCACCAAGCACGCGAAGCCGAGCGACAAGTGATTGAAGACACACGGTTCGCTACCCATTCACGTTCTTTAGCCAGTCCGGGACAGCCATATAACAACAACTAGCCAAACAAGAGCACTCCGACCGGAAGCAATTCGGCGATGCGCAGTTCCGCAAGTAAGAAGCTAGAGAGTACACCATCACCGGTACGTCGACCTGCGGCGCCTGCTGCTAGTGCGACCTTGTCTATGGGGTCGACAGGCCGTTTATGTGACATTATTTGCCACAAGTGCAAGGGCGTTGGCCATTTTCAGGGGAACTGCCCCAATGTCAAAACTATACTTATCACAGAGGATGGCGGTTATGTTTCAGCTAGTGATGACGATTCGCCTAATGCACAGCCAGTCTTGCACACTGATGACATAGAACAATGTGAGTGTGATCCTGAGTTTCCTAACACTGAGCAGTATTCTATTGTTTGCACGCCCAAGGTGCTTACTGTGATGCCATCGTCGTCACTAGAACAGCGGTGCAATTTGTTTCAGACTTGGGCAAAGCTTGATAAGGGTAAGGTGTGCAAAGTGATCATTGATGGTAGGAGTTGTCACAATTTGGCTAGCAAGGATATGTGTCATAAGTTGGGTTTAAAGTATTTGCCGCATCCACGTCCTTATCATGTGCAATGGTTGAGCGACAAAGAGAAAGTGAAGGTGAACTATATGGTGCGTGTGATATTTTCTATTGGGAAGTACACGATCTCGTGGATCGCGATGTTGTGCCTCTGACGGTGTGCCACTTGCTCTTGGGACGCCATGGCAATATGAGCGATTACTGCTTGCTCACGATGGGCGTACAAATCGCTACACATTCGATGGAACAATATGGATATCATCTTGAAGCCGCTTACACCGCAAATGAGTTGTGAATTCTTCAATGCAAAAATTGAGATGCACGAGATCGCCAAAGAGCGAGAAAGAATTTAGTGATGTTAGCCACAAAATCGAGATGAGAGAATTCAGCGAGATCCCAATTTGGTGCACTTTGTCTTCTTTGTACAAAGACACCTTACTTTTGACTAACGACTTCACTTCTCTTCCTAGTGGTGTTGCTTGTGTTTTGCAGGACTTCAGCGACGTCTTTCCAGATGAGGTACCACCTGGGCTTCCACCAATCCGTGGGATAGAACATAAGATCGACTTGATTTTAGGAGCGTCGCTGCCGAACCGACCACCGTACCGCACCAACCCCGAGGAAACAAAGGAAATTCAGAAACAAGTATAAGAGCTTCTCTCCAAATGGTATGTACGTGAAAGCTTAAGCCCTTGTGTTGTTCCTGTTATTTTAGTTCCTAAGAAAGATGGTTCATGGCGTATGTGCGTAGCTTGTCGAGTGATTAATAATATCACAATTCGATATCGTCATCCTATATCTCGCTTATATGATATGCAAGACGAATTGAGTGGTGTTGTTATTTTCTCTAAGATAGATTTGCGTAGTGGTTACCATCAAATTAGGATGTATGAAGGGGACGAGTGGAAAACAGCCTTTAAAACGAAATTTGGGTTGTATGAGTGGTTAGTCATGTCGTATGGTTTAACTAATGCACCTAGTACATTCATACGCTTAATGAATCATGTTTTAAGGCATTTGATTGGTAAATTTGTGGTTGTGTGCTTTGATGATATTCTGATTTACAATCGCACTAAATCTGAACACATAGACCATCTTAGACAAGTTCTACAAGTTTTGCGTGAGGCTAGGTTATTTGGTAACTTAGAGAAGTGCACTTTTTGCAAAGATCGTGTTATCTTTTGGGGCTATATTGTTTCTGTACAGGGAGTTGAAGTAGATGAGTCTAAAATTGAAGCGATTACAAATTGGCCAACTCCTGTGAACGTAAGTCAGATTAGGAGCTTTCATGGTCTCGCTGGTTTTTATCGGCGCTTTGTGAAGGATTTTAGCACCGTCGCTGCCCCTTTGAATGAACTTACTAAAAAGCGTGTTGAATTTGTGTGGGGGTAGCACAAGACAATGCTTTTGCTGAACTTAAGAAACGCTTGACTGAAGCACCGTTGCTTGTTTTACCTGATTTCACTAAATTTTTTGAAATTGAGTGTGATGCTAGTGGATTGGGTATTGGCGGTGTTTTAATGCAAGAGAGTAGACCGGTAGCTTATTTTAGTGAGAAACTAAATGGTGCTCAATTGAATTATCTAGTCTATGACAAAGAGCTTTATGCGTTAGTGCGTGCGTTAGAAACTTGGCAACCTATTTATAGCCTAAAGAGTTTATTATTCATTCTGATCATGAGGCATTGAAGTATTTAAAGGGCCAAGCAAACTTAAACCGTAGACATGCAAAATGGGTCGAATTCATTGAGTCGTTTCCTTACATTGTGAAATATAAGAAGGGAAAGGAAAATATGGTAGCTGATGCTCTTTCTAGAAAAAGTGTGCTTTTAACTCAATTAGGAGTGCAAGTTCCTAGTTTAGAGAGTTTGCGTGATTTATATGCTCATGACCATGATTTTTTCGTTCCTTATGCACATTGCAAAGAGAAAAAAGGTTGGGATAAATTTCACATCCATGATGGGTTTTTGTTTCGCACTAACAAATTATGCGTTCCATAATCCTCCGTGCGTTTGCTATTACTGCAGAAATCACATGCAGGTGGATTGATGGGACATTTTGGATGTGAGAAGACGTTGTCTATCTTTGGCGATCACTTTATTGACCTAAGATGAGGCGAGATGTGGATAGGTATGTGCGATGCATTACTTGGCACAAAGCGAAATCGAGTTGAATCCACACGGTTTGTATACCTCTCTACTGCTTCCCAATGCACCATGGGAGGATATTAGTATGGATTTTGTTTTAGGACTGCCTAGGACTAAGAGGGGGAGCGATTCTGTTTTTGTCGTTGTGGATCGTTTTTCGAAGATGGCACACTTTATTCCGTACCACAAGAGCAACGATGCGTCGCATATTGCTAACTTGTTTTTAAGGGAGATCGTGAGGCTACATGGCGTGTCACGCACTATTGTGTCAGATCGCGACGTGAAGTTCATGAGCTACGGAAGGCGCTTTAGGAATCGGGGATGAAGTTGTTATTCAAAGACAACTTGACATCCCCAAGCCGATGGTCAAGCGGAGGTGGTGAACCACACACTTCGATGCTACTCCGGACTATGATCAAGAAGAATCTGCGTGAGTGGGAGGATTGTTTGCCGACGTGGAATTCGCTATAATCGGTCGTGCACTCCACTACGCATTGTGTCCTTTTGAGGTGGTGTATGGCTTCAAACCCTTTACGTCGCTTGATTTCTTTGCCGCCCAAGTCAACACCGTGTTCATATGGTGGCGTCCAGCGGTGAATATGTGAAGAAATTACATCTAAAAACAAAAGAAGAGATAGAGCGCAAGGTCAAATCCTACGCTGAGAAGGCGAACAAGAAAAGAAAGAAGATGATTTTTCAACCATGTGATTTGGTTTGAGTACACTATCGCAAGGATCATTTTCCAGAATGCCGCAAGTCCAAATTGCTGCCGCGAGGTGATGGACCTTTCAAGGTGCTTGCAAAGATCAACGACAATACCTACAAGATAGAGCTTTCCGGCGATGACTATGGCGTGAGCTCTACGTTCAATGTTGCTGATTTATCACCTTTCTTTGGTGGTGATGATCCAGCGTCGAGGACGACGCCTTTTCAAGAGGGGCAGGATGATGTAGGCATCCCTAAAACTTATACATCTTCTCCTATTGGTGGTGATGCACATATTGAGATGGGCGCCATAATTGAAGCTATAAGTCATAAAAGTGCAGAAGTGCATATTGGTCCGCTGACTAGAGCGAGAGCTAAACTTCTAAATCAACAGGTGCTTTTGTTTCTTAATGAATCTTCTATTTTCATTGATGAGAATTGGGTACTACCTCATGCAAATGTTTTGTGCATTCTCAGGTTTGAACATTGTGAAGCCTTTGAAAACGAGATGGAGGAGAAGGAGACCGGAGCCAAAGCAATGGAGAAGAAGCTCACGTGGGTCAAGCAAGGGGAGAAAATCCTAAGAATTCAAGCTCAATTCGGATCTTCCACAAGTCCAACCCGAATTCATCTCAGAATCAATTCAAAATTCAATTCGGATTCGGTTCGGGACAGCCCAACAGGCCTGTAATAAAAAGGCCATAACTTTTGCATACGGAGTCCGATTGGGATGTTCTTGGACTTGTTTGAAATCTTATTCCAAGGCCCACACAATGGATATGGACCCAGCTTCAGAAGATTTACGGTCGCACCGCTATGGTCGAAACAATGTGACGGATTTAATTTAGATTTTCCTTTTTGTGTGTTTTTGGGTCTTAGCTGAATTGGTATTTGATTCGGCATGTGTAGCCGGCCCTAGGCCGTGCGTGAGTCATGGAGGGCGCCTTAAGTATCCTTGCCCCTCCTTTGTATCCATTAGACCAGTTTATGCATAAGATTGAAACATAGTTATTGCTTGTTCTTTCAACACCAGAGTTCATGCGAGGACTTTAAGAGAGAACTAGGCGATCCATTATTTTGTTCTGCAATTCAGGGTCAAGCCGTCGTTCTATTGGGAATTAGGGACTTGGCATTCATCGTTCGTGGTCTCGCGACGAACAATTATCCGGTGTATTTTGGGCGTATTCCGAAGAGTTGAGGGTTCGTGCATTAGCGCGAGTGTTCAGCTAGCGACATCATCTACTTCGCATCAACTATCCACGGTTCCTCACTGAGAAGATCAGGCCTCCCCCATATCATATTATCTGGAAGAATAAAGTCTTTAAACCAAAATACAATGAAAGATCTCTAAGAAAAGATGGATTGTGCGTAAAGAAAAAAAGAACCAAAAGATACGTTGATTCTCAACATAAGAAAATAGGAAAGGAAATTGTACGCGTGGGTGATTTAGGCCTCGCACCTTCTCTCTATGTGCTAGGTTGGGTCCACCCATCCATAGTCGACTAAAACAAAATGGTGCACTAGGAGTACGAGTCTATTTACTTTATTTCTTTAGGAAATCGAGCTGGTTATGTAAAGCTCTGAGATGTAAAATGCATTTATGCTTATTTTTTGTGGGCCTAGTTTAATTAGCTTTTGATTTTGTGAGCTTTCTAGGAAACCAGAAAGAGTTGAGCACGTTAATTATGTACGTGCGTGTCCTAATCGACCTTACATCATGGTGTGTGTGTGTGGCCTGCGTGCCAAGGTTTTGTGTGTGGTGTTGGCTATATAAGAATATGTGGTGTGCCCAATGTAGATAGTTGAATTATGAATTGAAAACACACGTGTTTCGGTCGTGATGTTAGGGTTTATCCATGTGTTTGTGTGTTCAAGTTTTTCCATCTAGGATTTATGAGAGTTGATGCAAATCAAGTGTGTGGTATTCTTGAGATTGTCCACGTAAGCTATACGTTTCAATCTTCTAATTCATGATCAATCATTGTTCACGGTTTGAGAGGCAACGACTGATCGCTTCTACTTAGGTTCTAATTTAATACGATTTAACCACGTTATCAAGCTCGTTACTGTGCTACGAAAATCGTGTTACTACACAAAAGAGACGTAGTGTTACTACACCACCGTCAAAGTGTTACTACACGCAGGGGTGAACGCAGGACGAAATTTTAGGTAGAGCGAAGTCGCAAGCGTGGACCAATGACCCATAGTAGGTCCAAGCCCACGCTGCCGTTTCCTTGTGGCCTTGCCTCTCCCTCTGGCTGCCATGCGCCCGAGCCCTCGCCACTTTGTCGCCGAGCGCCCGTGCGGTGTCGCCTCACCCCCTGGCCGTCGCGCGCCCGCGCCTTCCTCGCCGCCACTCGCTGCTTGGTTATTGTTAGGGGAGGAGAGGACTGAGGAGGCGTGAGGAGCGGAGGAGGTTGTGAGCCTGAGGAAAATACGATGCGGTTGTGGGCTGTCTTCTAATGGGCAGGCCGACCAGGCCCAATTGAACAAAGCCCACAAGGTCACGGCCACGAAACAACCTCCTCTTCAACCTCTGTTTGGTACTCGGTGCTTCGGCGGCCTCCTCGCCAGGCGCCTGTACCATGGATGCTGGGGACCGAAGTCTAGCCACGTGGGAGGAGAGGGTCCAGCCAGAGGGGAGGTCGGGCGGCCGCCCGACCATGCCCTAAGGGAGGGTCCACCGCTGACGACACGAAAAACATCGTGTTACTGCACTACCACAAGAGTACGACCGGCCAAACCTAATTGAACAAAGCCCACGAGACCATGAACACAAAGCAACCTCCTCTTCAACCTCTGCTTGGCACTTCGTGCTTTGGCAGTAGCCTCACTGGGGGCCTGTACTATAGATGCTGAGGACTGAGGTCTAGCCATGTGGAAGGAGGGGGTTCGGCTAGAGGGGAGCTCAGGCAACCGCCCGACCATGCCCGAAGTAAGGGTCCACCGTTAACTACACAAAAGACTATCATGTTATTGCACAACCGCAAGTGCTTTTGTTGTTTTATCGCTATTCCACTATATAAAAGATTGGACAACCTTACATCTTCCACCGCAAAAGATCGAACCACCAAGTATTAATAGGGACCACAGAAGAACACTTTACCGTTGCTCCATCGTAAACCGTTGTTCGATCGTAAAAGATCGGACTACATGATTTAATCTCTTCCGCATCACCTCTCCCCTTGAGGATCGGAGATCGCAACGAGCACACCATAGCATAAGGAGTATATATTTGTTGATGCGTACACGGACATCACTCTTTATTTTCGTACATACTGCTACAGATCCAAAGCATGATCGATCAACCTCCGCCATAAGGAGTATATATTTGCTGATGCATACACGGACATCACTTTTTATTTTCGTACATACAGCTACAGATCCAAAACATGATCAGCCTCCGCCTGGCCAGTAGCCATATTTAGTCTCCGCCTGCGCCGCCCTCGCCGCGTCCTCCCTCCCAGCGTCCTTGTCACCCGCCAGCTTCGCCGTTGCATCCTGCACGCGATCGAGCGCAAGCGCCGCGCTGTGTTCTTAACCCAAAACTACGTAACAATTAACAGCATATCATGAATACTACGTAGTTACGTACCGAGGACATTGCCGGAGTTGGCGCGCGCCACGGCCTGCGCCCTTCTGCGAGGCCGCCTGGCATGGCGGTGTCCGCTCCCTGCGCCGTCGTCTCCGCGGCGCGGATGGCCTCTGCGTCCGCCCTGTCCACCGGCCGGTGGCCCACGGCCCTCGTTGTCGCCTCCAGCGACTCGCCGATCGGTATCTTGGTCGCGTCCTCCTCCACCGGCTGGTCGGCAACGGAGTACTGCCCTACCACCTAGTATTGGAATTAAACAAGCCGGTCAGGCAATTAAACAAGCCGCATATTACTGGAAGTTGGAAGTACATATATACCTGGCCGGCGACGAACTCGGTGACGATGCGGCCACCGGGCACCGCGGTCTGGGTGACATTGATGCCCTGGTTGGTGGCCGCGTCGCTGGCCTGGCCAGGATGGACGGCGCCGACGGCCTGGTTGTACGCGGCGGCCGACTCCATGGCGATCCCGGCGCTGTAGCCACCGCCGCTGGCTTGCGGGACCGGGACGCCCCCCACGGTGTCCTCGGCGGAGCGCATGGCTGCGGCGTCCCGCGGCGAGATGGGCTGGCCGGCGAGCTCGCCCGTGACAGCGAAGACATGGCCGTACTTGATGGCCTCGGGCCGGTCCTGGCCGGCCTGGGCCTGGACCTCGTCGCCTCTTCTCGCCTGGGCTTGAGCCATCGCAGTCTATCAGCTGTATTCTCTAGCGAGCTACTACGGCGCGGTGCGGTTGATGTGGAGTGAGCTTACGGTGGCCGTGACGACTTCAGTTTATATATTCGTGGTGACGAGTTGCGAGTTGCGACACGCTTGTCAGAATGTCAGCTCGGGGTGATGCGGTGGCCGGCGAGCGCATGGAACTGATGACACGTGCGGTACTCGCTGGTGCGGTGTGCTGGTCGGCATGCGTGCGGTGTCGTCGCCTCATCGGCGTGGACGGTGGACGTGAAGGCGATGTAGCGAATGCACGTGCCTGGATCTTTCGCGTAGGCGTCTTCGTGTCAGTGTGTGCGCTATCGAGTAGTACAGCTGGTGCGGTGGTGCATCGTCGCTGACAACGACGATGCTAAGGGAGATCTACCTCGTACAGTGGAAAATAACGCTGCGTATACTTACTTCATCGCTAAGAATTTGTTTGGCTTCAAAAATGGGTTGATTCTATATTAATTGAGTCATCGTATGATTATTCAATAATATTTATGGGCCGGGATAAACCCATCCATATTTTTCTATTAGCAATGTGATTACGAGGAATGACAGTGTAACTTTTTATTCTTGATTTGCCAAACTAGACCTAGATTTGAACTGGACTAAGCACTTAGAACTAGGTCTGCTAATGGGCTTGGACCGGTCCAAGCTTTAGGATCAGGTTAACCCAAAATTCCAATGGATTGGACCATTTTGGATCCGTAGTGATTTGGACCAGATTCAGGCCCTGGGCCTTATCATGTTGTACTAAGTGCGGAGTTACATCTAGGATGAATATCGAGTCAAATACTTGTTTTACTGTGTTTTTTCGAAAGTGTTATAGTTTAATTTAATATTATTTTATTTATAGTTTACAAGTATTTTTTAAACCGAGCTAACGAGCCAAGTTGAGCTAGAGCAAGATCCAATTCTATTCAAAATTAACTTATTTTAATGTTTAACTAATTAACAAGCATAATTAAAATAATTTTAAACCGAACCAACAAACCCGCTAACAAGCTTTTTTTTCCACCCCACCCCTAGTTACACCCAATCGGACTCAAAGCCTCTTCCCCGATCCAATCTGCGATCTCGTCTTTTCTCGTGACCTGTCGACCTCAGACATGAAGCCAAGCCGAGGCCAGACTCTTCCCCGCCGTCTCTGCTCTCGCTCACCGACCGCCGCGATGCGAAACCTCGTGTTAGAACCTCAAGAAATCCCCTCAAGAATTCTGAAGAAGAAATGGAGTTTCAGTTTAACAGGATACCGATTCGGAGCTTTACGAAGATCTGATTGTCGCGCATGCTCGATAACTCTTCGCTGGAGATCAACGACGTAGGATCGTTTCAGTAATTATTGTTTGCGGATAATTCTGTTTAACTATAGCCGTCCGTTAAACTCTGAAGTTTCACCGTGGTTAGAATTTAGTTGTATTAGCTATCAAAGTCGAAGGGAATCTCTGTAATTTTTATCGTGAATATTATCCCCTTAATATTATCTCTACATATTTCCCTAGCTATAGCTATAGCTCTTAGTTTCCCCCTTTTTGTTTGATTTGAATCAGTCTCAATTCACGAAATTGATCTATAAATCCAAAGATCCTGACAAATTGCTATCAGAGCCGGTCTTTCCTTGGCCAGAAGAGCTTTTTGGTGGCAAATTGGTTCAGAAATCGAGTAGGGTTGGTGAGTTTCTCACTGTAAAATCCCCAACTTTGGTTCCTGAATCAGTAAGGCGGAAGAGATCTAAGGAGTAGGGAAGCTTGGTCACGAGATCCATCGTGAAATTCCTAAACAAACCCCTCAAATCTAAGTGGGAATGACTCGTGACGGCGTAAGAAACAAGGTGGGGCCGAGTGAAAGCTTGGAGGTGTCCGTGCTCAAGCAGGAAATTGCGGAAGCATATGCCAGGATCGATCAAGTGCAAAACCACATTGCAGTGGTTCTAGAGAAGGAGGACAGAATGGGTGATATTCGAAAGAAGATCGACAATATGGAATGTATGATGAAATCTATGATGAGTAAACTAGGCCTCCTACTAGTAGAACCATCTTGTTACCCTCGTGGTGTTACCGGTGCTCATCATCTAAAGTCCAGAATAGGAGCCCAGGAGCAACAGCAGAGGCGCGAGAACATTTCCAGTGCTCCTACCCTCGTGGTGTTACCGGTGCTCCCACTCTTTGGAAAATAGTACAAATGGTCACAAAAAATTCCGACAATTTTTTGTTAGATAGAGTATGATATCATCAAGCATCTTGCAAAAAATAAACTCAAAACGCGATGTATATCAGGAGGGGAAAAAGACAAATTTTAGTGAACAGTGGCTTTTATGTTTTTTTGTTTTTATTGTGAATTTCCTTTTCAACAGAATTTGTCTTTTTATTCTCAATCTGTAGATTGAATTTAGTCTTAAATTTTGTGACATGATAGATTTATTGTGTCTATCTAACCAAAAAAAATTGGAAATTTTCACAATCATTTACATTGTTTTCCGAAGAGTGGGAGCACCGGTACCACCAGGGGTGGGAGCATTGTAAATGTTCTTGCGGAGGAGCAAGAATTACTGAATTAGTGAGGAGGCTAGAAGTGGAGCAGAAATGTTGAAAGAGTTCAGGAAGTGAGAGGAATTAACCTGAGTAGTACTACAAGTGTATTTTTGGAGGATTCTGAAGATAGGAATGGAGATGATAATACTCACCTCAATTTTCAGCTCCTGTAACACCTACCTTTCAACAACAATATGGTATTTGGTGGTGAAAGAGGACAGATAAATCAGAGACTAGAAAGAGTAAATCAGTTCAGGTAGTCTATTGCAAGAGGGCCAAAATTACAGTTTCCCAACTTTAATGATGATAACCCTTTGGGCTCGATCAGGCAAGTTGAAACATGCATTGAAATGAATGATGTGTCAAATGAGTGCAGGTTTGATATGGCACAGTTGTATGTCACAGGGAGAGCTGATGTGTGGTTAAGAAGATCTGGAGTCTTATTCAATCCTCCCCCCATGGCCTTATTTTTGCAGATTAATCTGTAACAAATTTGCTCATTCCAGTATCTATGATGTTACGGATAACTTTCATTCCATTAAGCAGAACTGTACTAATGTTTCCTCCTACATTGATAAATTCGAATAAGTTTTGACAGTAGTGAAGAAGGATGTAACAACCCTAACTTAGGGTTTGTATTTCAAATGTAAAATTTTGAGGAGAAATAAAAACTTTTGTTGTCTCATCAAATCATTTGGAAGTTTTCCAAATTTTCCCTAGCAATTTCCATTTTCTATAATTAAATTCCTGTGAATGGGAATTGTTGTCAGCAAATTCTTAGCTTTCAAACTTGTGATCATCCTCTGAAATTATTTTTCCTATCATCTTGACCATCCTGGCTACCTCTCTGAAAAATTTCACAATTTTTAGATTTTGTTTGCTATTTCAAAAGAGCAAGTCAAACTATTCCAAATTCTGGTCAAACCCTTAGGCAGCAGCTTGTGAATTTTCTTGGGAGAAATCTAGTGCATGAAGATTCCTAAAAAAATTACACAATGTTGTTCTCTGTTCCAGTAAGCTTCCATAAAAATTTCGGAATTTTTGGAGCTCAGGAGCTACCCCTAAAAATTCCCCAATCCTCTCAGCCTTTTAAATCAAATTCTGAAAACACTGTTCCTCGGGCCCGAACCCAACTCCGACTCGAGTCCGACCGCGCCACTTGGTTCAGCCGCACCGCCTAGCTGCACCAGCGCGCCGATCGTTGCCAACCGTCCGATGCAAATCAACGGTCCACATTGCTTGTCTCGTCGACTGTCCAGAATGCATACTGCGATCTCGTAGTCCATTCTAGATCGAGCGGTCGACATCTTCTTGATCGAGTCGGACCAAATCGTTGAACCACACTTGGTCCGACTCGCGCCGCTTAGATCCGTCGCCGACATGTGGGTCCCTCTGTCGGGTTCTTCCTCGCGACTCATTGCCTCGGAGCTCGTGGCGATCGCGCATGTGTGCCACGCGGCTCGTCGGCGCCACGCCGGGGCGCGTGTGCGCCTCGAGGATCGCACGAGTCCATCTACATCCTAGGGTCGTCCATTCCTCCTCGCGACCATTCTTACGCCTTCTCGCCCATTTCTTAGCTTCGGTCGGAGAAGAAACGAAAGCGGCACCACCACCTCAGCTGCCGTTCGAGCAACGGCGACCCGCCATCGTGTTCCTCTTGCCTCGCCGCACCCATTTTCTGATCAGAGCTCGGTTCATCCACGCAGTCGTTGAGGCGGTTCATCGTCTCGCCTCGGCAACCGGCCCAAGGTCGTTCGGGGTTCTGGTGAGTCTTGAGCCTCGGCCTTTCGGTCCTCGTGATCGCATTTCCTCGCGAGTCTAACGGTGGGTTTGTTTTCATCTTTTGTGCATCGTTGAGGTGCGGCGATTCTTCTCCAAACTCGGTGATTCGCGCGCGTTGATTCCGGCCTCAAACCTCCTTCCGTCGGCATTATCGGGGCGTATCCTTCACGGGCCGGCGATCCGTGGCGCACCTTCCGAGTCTTCCGGCCGTAGCATCTTCTCGCGGAGCCGTGTCTTCTTCTCGCCTCGTTCGCGCGGCATCCTCGAGGTCTCGTGTCGCCGTCATCAAGTTCGCGGTCGTAGCGAACACGGAGGTATAACCTCTTGTCTAAGACCCTCGGTCCGCTAGATCCATCTGCGCGGCGCCATCGTCCTCGTGGGCGTCGGTAGCCGCCGGCGTGCCAAGGTCTAACCTAAATCATTAGCCTTAAGTATCTCTTTAGCCGTTTGTATGTCGTGTGGGCCCATGAAGATTATTTGTGTTTAAGTTTAAATCGCGGTTATTTTAGTCCTCAGAGTCTATGTCCCGTGGCCCCATATTACGGTTAAGTGGTGGTGTAATCTTGATGTTGCGTTTTCTCTGTTTGGGCGTATTTCCTGCACGTTTAGTTTAGGTTTACGTTTTGATAAAGCGGCGTGTTCTCGATGTCGTTTTCGCGTCACCTTAAGCCGTGGCGTCGGTCGATTCGATCGGCGCCCTCGCGCGAGCCAGCGTATCGATGGTGTGGCTAGCTTCGTTGTCGGTGAAAAGGTTTTCATGCTTTTGTAATTACAAATGCTTTTCCTTTGTGTTGTTAATTCAATTAAACTTAGAAAATTCATAACTAATTCAATTTTTCTCCAAATCACTTGAAACCAGTTCTGTTAATTTTCATTTTAAATATAATATTTACAGAATTAGTTTCAACCATGTCTCTATTACCTAAAATATGGTTATTGATTTAAATGGTGTATATTGTAATTTCAAATTAGAAAATGCATATCTTTTCAATAATTGTCCAAATCCAGTGAAACCAATTTTGTAAATTGTCATTTTAGTGTGCTAATGATCAGAATAGGTTTTGGGTAGGTTTCTGTTATTAAAATTTTGCTAAGTATTTAACTAGTGCTTTAACGTGTATGTTAGCTTAGGAAATTGTTAGAAAATTCATCACCACTTCAAATAATTATTTCCCTGTTTCTAAAATTGCGTTAGATCATGTTTAGGCTGTTGTGTAAAGCTTGGAATGTTTTGATGTTGTGTATGTTTGAGTTTTGTCGGTGTTATTCGTTCTTATTATTTGTTATTTGTTCAATCGGTGAAGCTTGACATTTGCGGTAACCACGAGGCGATCCTCACAGCAAAGTTGAGCATTACGAGCAACAATGACGAGCAAGCGATTTGATCATGTTTATCCCAGTATTTTAAAGTCTAATATTTTGTTTCAAGCTGTATGTATGCATCGCTTAATTTGTGTTAAATTGGTTAGTTAATCATTTAGATGCATAATCGTAGGCAAATGATTATCCTCTACTACCGAGCCTAGGTTATTTGCTGTGATTAGAGATCATTGGATGATCTCTTGTCACTTAGTAGATCGATTTCATTTGCTTAGACATGCTTAGTATCGGTGGAATTGGGCGGTTATCGACTTAGTCGGTAACCTTGATCACACAAAATTTACTATAACTTTATGTTTGACATTTTCTGCTATGTTTAATTGCAAAATTAAAAATGAAAACAAAATAATTTAGACTTGGGCACAATGGTAAGACTGGTGTGATCATTGGGTGTGGCTGGAAAGGTGCAGGAGTTAGTTAAGGACCGAGTTACTTGCGCCACCGTCTTGAGCATTTTGCGTGCTAACCACACTAGAGTATATAGGACCTCTCTTGACCTAGTACTTTGGCGTGTATTGACTCGGATCGCGGGAGGTCGCGGGAGGGATGGAGGTGGGAGCATGGTAGTTGTCCAAGAGCTTTATCTGAGTGGGTAGTTGTCTTTTGGCTTTACCATGTAGCGTATGGATTTCTATCCATACGAGCGGCTCGTAGTTAATACACAATATTGGAAAAAGTCTCGTAGGACTTAGTCAGTGCAGCATACCTTCGAGTGTGCTTGGCTTGAAGGCGATGCAAGTGTGGATACATTGGTACACCTGCGGGGTTAAAACTATTCGAATAGCCTCGTCTAGGTTATGGACACGCTCGGATCGCCCCAAGAACTAGACTACAACATTTAAATTAAAACTTGATGGGTGGTACGAATCGGGATTAGTGCTATGTTGTGGTGACTATTGGGATAGTCACTTCTAGGTGGTTACTTGTATCTATCTTTATTTGTGATTATTTCAACGATAAAAAAATGAATTGCAAACTTGCCTTTAAAGCTGTATTACATTATTAAAAATAAAGTTGGCTTTACGCAAATGAAACATATGATCTCCACCGATAAGCTTTGCATGTAGCATATGAGCAGTGCTATAGTTCACACGTCGATCTTGCGAGTACAAAGACAATCTTTGTACTAATTGGCTTTGCTTAATGTTTTTGTTGCAGAGGAAGAAGGTGAGCCCTAAGGGCCTCACTTTTGTGAGTTGTCTTTGTCGCCGTGTTGGGCGACTAGACTTGGCGGTCCGTCGGATGCCTTGTGGGTTGAAGGCACACCGATTGGCTTTGTTTATAGTCATCTTATGGCACTTTTGCTTCCATTATCTGTCTTGGTTATTTGTGTATCTTTTGGCACAGTCGGCCTTTGTGCGTAATAACTCTACTATTTGTTTATCTTCCGTTTGGTAGTGTGATGTTTGGACTCTATGTTTGGAATGGAGTTGATGCATACTTTTGTGGGAGGTGTGTATACTGCTTCTGGGAAGTATACATATCTCGAGGCTCAGTTTATTTGATTTGTGATGCTAGGACCAGGCGGTTGGTTAAGCGTTACAAACCAAATAAATTGGGGTCCTCACAAAGGAGCATCCTTATATGGAAGAGCAGTACTATATTGTCAGTACTAAAAGCTAAAACACAAACATATATTTTAATTTATAATATCGAGTCTGAGTTACATGGACGTTTACAATGGCTTATATAGCCCTTCTAAGACACCTAAAACAAGAAAAAAATTCTTTAGATAACTTGGACTCAAAGAAAGGAAAGCTTGAAATATCTGTGTCGGTTTGTTTTCCGTCGGTTTGTTTTGGATGTTGCAGTGTACACAGATGGAATATGAAGATAAGACTTGATCCTTGCATGGGGGCTTGAAGTTAGCTTTCCAACAAGTCCAAGAACACTCAAATCGGAGTTCGTATGCAAAAGATATAACATTTTTAAACTGGACTGTACTGGTGGTGACAGGTTCAATCCGAATTGACTTCAAACCTTTCTATCTTTAATGCTCTTGTTTGAAACGAATTAAATCCATGAGAAAAAAAATAAGGACACACTTTTAAACCTTTGAAAAGTCTTAAAATAGTAGGAGATCACCCATAGGTGCTCACAAGCCACAGACTCCCCTCGTTTAGCAATCCTCACGCGATACCTTGACAGCCTGTGCAACCTCCAATAAATTTGTCATAATTTTGTGTAGAAAGCTCCAAATCACATGTCCTTTGATCCATTAGAAACTAGACTTGATAGCCTTTCTAAATTTAAACTTTTGTGCATTTACACCTTGAAATTAGTGCAAAACCTTCATGAACTTTGCGGACAAAACAACGAGCACCATGTTGATTGAAACTTGATTGCTCTTGTTTCTTCCTCTTGGGCCGACCTCCTACTCCTCCTCTCTTGCCCAAATAGGTGTATATGTCATATATATCTTTATCACTCTCCCTTTCTTCAAAACGAGTCATCCTCGCCTTGTGTTGGTTGTTGAAGCTTCGAGTGGATGACAACAATGACGATGATAATAACGAAACATATAACCAAAAAAATTTACAGACTCAACGACACGGACAGATAAATACAAACTCAATTTATAATTCAGATACAACTCCATCTAATAAAAACCAAAACCAACAATCGATAGACCCTGGTGAGAGCGAACAATTGTCCAGATCACTCACCCAATCCTACCCTAAACCATTGATGTTTGATCAACACTAATCTGGAATTAAAATCCTAATATGCAAACAGAGTTTGCGAGATACAAAATCCTACTGAGTAAACAGAGCTCTGATACCAAGATGATACGGGGTGTCCGTTCTTCTCGATGTAGGATCAAAGATAATATTGAACCATCAATTCACAGCGAAAAAGCAAGAATGATCTTGGAAACGCCCAATTCTCCTCAAGAACTTGGCTATGCCGAAGGCTCGGAAAAACAAGCACGTATTCTAGATAACGGTGAGACTCTCATCATGGAAGTAGCTAAAAGCTAAAAAAATATATTTTAATTTCATAATGTCGAGTCTAAGTTACATGGATGTTTACAATGGTTTATATAGCCCTTCTAAGACACCTAAAATAAGAAATAACTCTATAGATAACTTGAACTTAAAGAAAGAAAAGCCTAGAATATCTGCCCTTTGGATTGTTTTGGATGTTACAGCACACACAGATGGAATATAAAGATAAGACTTGACCCTTTGCGTGGTCCTTGAAGTTAGCTTTCTAACAAGTCTAAGAACACTCAAATCGAAGTTCGTATGCAAAAGATATAACCTTTTTAAACTGGACTGTGTTGTTGGTGACGAGTTCAATCCGAATTGACTTCAAACCTTTCTATCTTTAATGTCCTTATTTGAAACAAATTAAATCCGTGAGAAACAAGATAAGGACACTCTTTTAAACCTTTGAAAAGTCTTAGGATAGTAGGAGATTACCCATAGGTGCCCCACAAGAGCAGACTCCGTCGTTTAGCAATCTTCGTGCGATGTCGTGACGGCTGTGCAACCTCAATGAACTTGCCATAACTGCGTAGAAAGCTCCAAATCACATGTCGTTTGATCAGTTGAAAACTAGACTTGATATCCTTTCTAAATATAAACTTTTTGCTCATTTGACACTTCAGAATTGGTGCATGAACCTTCATGAACTTTACGGACAGAACAGCAAGCACCATGTTGATTGAAACTTGATTGCTCTTATTTCTTCCTCTTGGGACGACCTCCCACTCCTCTCTTGCTCAAATAGATGTATATGCCATATATATCCTCATCATAAAGTCACACACACGCACATATGCACGCATGTGCGTATATTCGTATGGCAATTGTGTGACTTATGACTTACGACGCGCGATCATGAACGTGTCATAAACCTAGTCCATATTTTTTTCGCTAATCGTGCACTTCTTTATCTCCTTTTAGACTGGTCAAACTAGTGTGGTCGAAAGACCAGTATGGTTGAAGCCATAGACCAATGTAGTTGGAATATAGTAGTCAAAGACCTTGTCGAAAAAATACTAGTCGGATTCATAGACCAGTGTGGTCAAAATAAAATCGTCGAAGTCATACACCAGTGTGGTCGAAACACAATGGTCGAAAAACATTGGTTAGATCCATAGACCAGTGGCTCGAAATAAACTGATCGAAACCATACACCAGTGTGGTCGAAACCTGGTCGAGACACAATGGTCAAAAAACACTAGTCGGATGCATAGACTAATGTAGTCGAAATACACTGGTCGAAGTTGTAGACCAGTGTGTAATCAGAAACTGATAAACACTACTTAATTATCATTAATTGGTTTTGAATTAGCAGTTAACAGTTGTGTAATTTGTGCTTTATTAGGCAGTTACTATAGGGTAATTGTTTTGACCTTTAAAGGTTATGGAGACATCAAGGCCTAGGTACGAAAAAGAGCTTTCTCCCAATTCTTCTACTTCCTCTCTTTTGAACTGTGCTGGAGAGTTGTGCTGTCGAACTAAGTCGTCTCTTCTCCTCGGCGTACACTGGGAAGGAGGGTGAGCGGGTATCTCCTTCCATTGCTGCAGAGTTCACCTGCAAAGGGTGGCAACAAGATTTCTGGGTAGCGTATTTGCGCGGCCGCTCGCTGCGCTGTTTCATCTACGCTCTGCACTGCATCGAGACTGCACTACTTCATGTTCTTCATCAAGCCCGACTATAAGTTATTTGTGCGGCCAAGTGATAATCAGATCTTTGCGTATGATTAGCAGTACAATGTGTTGTCTGTTGTTAGTATTACTTTATATATCTCTATTTTTTGGGATATTTATCTCATAATAAAATCCGAAAATAAAATATTACCGATGTTTCCACATCCAGCACCTCCCTCTCTATCTAATCTTACGGGTAACACCACCATCAGCTCTATTATTTGGACTGTCCAACCAATTCCGAGCACCAAAAAGCATCGCCTAATTATTGACGCTATCTGACAGCATGAATACCGCCAACTGGAAAGCACATGCATTTAGGTTAACTTGAGCCAAGATTCTTCATCGGATCAATTCTTAAAGGATCAAAGCAGCAGATTCCGTCGAAAAACAAGCAGGCAAGTAGCCAACTCCAATAATTCCAACCGGAGTCTGAAGCCTCGACAAAGGAAAGGAAATTCGGCCGAAAGCTACAACACTCAAGATACCCAACAGCACCGGCACGGCAGGGCCCCGCGGGCCGTCGGAGAATTCAGAGCAGTCGGTGAATTAAAGAACAAACAAAACAAAGAGCACCCGGAGAAACGGTAAAGACGATGGTGGAGGATACGCGTGTTTTGCCTGATTCGACCGTTCGGGGTTTAAACAAAAGAGGTCTTCGAGGGGGGAAGGACGCGTGTGCGAACCAATGGAGAGGCGCCACGTCAGGAGGAAGCACGTGCGCGCACGGCAACGTTCCGAAAGTCAGTGTTCGTTGGAGCCGAGCCACCAGTGCGGGGGATTCCCTCGTGGGACCGGTTTCCTTCGCACACGTGGGCCCCCCCGCTCCGTAGATTTTTTTTCGACGTGTAGAGCTGTAGATTAGGCTTTGTGCTATTGGAACTTGATGCGACCAGTGTTGTCCCACTTCCAAGTATCTTAATTTTTCATTTGTACGAGTTTTAAAATTAGTTACTTTTAGAACGCGATATGATGAGCTTTCAGCCTTTGAGAGTCAATTTATTGCATGGTATATTATTTATTTTCTATGTTCGTCGACACCATCTTCAAAATAGAAAATTTGACTGGTAATTGCAATCATAACATGTTAAAACGATAAAAGAATATGTTCTAGTGTAATTATTTTTCATGATAAATATAAATTGTCTTAATATGACTAATATATGAATATATAGTTTTACCAATATTAGTAAAGTAAGAAAATTTTGATCATACTATGTAAAATTATATATATTTATGAACGGGGTCGTAATGGCTACAAAACTAGATCATATAAAATTACTTTCAAATATGAATCAAATAGTACTATTTTTATGTCACTAAACCTATTGATGCGGATTGAACCTCCCATCGAAGCTATGATACCAACTGATGCAGATCGAATCTCTAGATGAGATTAAATCTTGGAGGTTGCACGATCTTTCACGGTTGAACAGCGGTAAAAGTGCAATAACACTCCTGCATCCGTATAGCAACGCGATGTCTTTCGTGAGTAACACTCTGCGTTAGTGTAGTGACACGATGTCTTTCGTGTAATAACAATGCGGTGGTGGTGTAGTAACACGATGTCATTCGTGCGACAAAACTCCGTGGCGGTATAGTAACACTCACGTCTTCATGTAGTAACATGACTTCGCGGCGTAATGCGAGCTCGATAACATCATTGAATCACACTAGACTGCGGAAGTGAAGTAAGCGATCGATCGTGCCTCCGAACTATGAAAAATGATTGATCGCGAATTAGAAGACCAAATTGTATAGATTTCTGATAGATGGTTTTGGTAACTTGGAATCGAAACCTAGATAGAATTCCTCAACCCACGTAAACCACACTCGTGAATGAAAGATATCAAATCAATTGATCCAATGGATGAGAATTGACACCATAACGAATCCATGCACCCAAAGAAGAACCCTCGATGAATTCCTCAAGAACACTCACGATAAAGGGATAAAACCTAATGACACACAGTCGAAACACACACGTGTTTATAATTCATAACTCTACTATGCCCCTTTACATTGGTCACACCCCATAGTCTCATATAGCCAACACCACACATAAATCCTTGGCACGTAGGTCACACACACACGACTTAATGTTGATTAGGACTCTCACACGTACATTATTAACATGCTCAACCTCGACTCTTCTGGTTTTCCTAGAGAACTCACAAAAACCGACCCATTCCTAAAAACATAAAGTAAATAAGCCGAACTCTTGGTTATTAGTGGACCCCCCCATGGCTCGAGAGAAAGGAATGTGCATGACGCTAGTTTCTTGCTTGCACGATCAACAAAAAAAGAACGGGTCTCGGTTCCAAATTCCTTGGCTGATACGTCCTATTTCTAGCTTATCTCTAAACAGATATTGTGGTAGTTAGAATCCTCCTTGGAAAGCAATCTGGCGCACAAGGGAAAGATCCCGTTCGGATCGGTCCAAACGAGTAGAATTCTTCTCAATCCTCACGCCAATTTCCAAATAGTCTAAATTGATGTCTTAGTTGGAAACAAATGCAACATAGACTTCTGTTGGTATAGTAGTAGGAATAGTAGTCATGGTCACATCATCCTCCCTTCTTCAAGCGAAACTATCATCGGTTTCGAGTTCATATCCAATCCTTCATCTGCAACCTGTACGGGAACCAAAAAAAATTCAGCAGGTTTAGCCTCCTCCTTCACTCTCCTCATGGGCTTGCGTGGTGTGAATTGACATTGTGTCAACACCTTCATCTCCACACACGTGGTGTAGAACGAATCACCTTGTCAATCCTGATTCCACTGCAAGTCAATCCACCATCATAGCTCATCGCCGATCAGCGCTATCTTGGCCAGTCTCATCTTCTTGTTAGAAGAGATGTTCTAGCCCTGAAAACGTATTCCAGATCTTCCACCCACTTGCAGTAATCCTCTGGAGTGCTCCCAACAAATAGCAGCAGGATGTGCATCGGTAGACTCAACACACACCTATCATCTGGACTCCAATCATCTGGCATCATCATCATCCTCCTTAACCTGCGAGCAATGAACACTTTGATACCACACTACTATAAAAAGGCTAATACTGGATGCCTCATCACAGATGGTTGACGTCTGTATTACATGTAATCACAGACGGTTTTGGTTTAGAGACCGTTTGTGTTACTGGCTGTGCTAAAAATCGTATGTGAAGAGGTAATATCACAGACTGTTCATGATAAAAACCGTCTATGAAGTATCACAGATGGTTCTTAAAAATAACCGTTTGTGATATTTAGAAATATCACAGACGGTTTTCAACAAACAACCGTCTATGATACTTCTCAGACGGTTCTTAATTATAACTGTCTGTGGTAATATCCCTTCAGCTGCCTGATGAGTTCCTTCGTCGCCGTCGTCACTGATGCATCTCTTCATCACATCAATGCCGCTTCGACTCACCGATGCGTCTCTTCGTCTCACACGCATGCTGAATTTATTCCTTTTTTTATAAAAAGGATCATTCGCTATCGAAGATGATCATCATCGATCCCCCACATATAAACTCTACTCTTCTAAAGCTAGCAAAAATAGCTCTCTCTTCTGTTTCTTTGTCACCGGCATTGATCGCCTACCTGGCCATACTATACGAGCACCTCTCCGGCTGTACATTGGCGGATGCGGCGGAAGGACACTGTTTGACCAACAGTGTCCTCACTCCTCTGTCCGAGGATTTGTCAGAGCAAGTGGCGGCCACCTTCCGCCATCTTGACATCCTCTTCTGCTGCGTCTTCCGAGTGATCTCCCACTTCCAGCGAGTTTATCGTGTCATCGACGTGGTCCTCCACAATGACGTTGCACGTCTCCAGGAGGCTCACCGTCACTTGGACTGCTTAATTGAGGTGGTGGGTGACCGAGTCGACCATGCCGAGACCCCTCAAGCAAAAAAAGAGAGTCTATGAGCTCAATTCTTATTGATTCAACGATCGAGGGTCTTTGGGAGACACTCAACGAAGCGTCGTGGTGGGCGCATTCGGGTTTCATTCGCTCATGAACCGTCCGATCTGCCGCCTCACAGTTTTGAAGACAGAAATAGCGACCTACCTCACTAGAAAAACTTTGTTTATTTAGATTTCTACTTTTTAATCTTTGTAAGAAGCGTGACCATATTTGTTTAGCCATATATATGTAAATTCCAAAATGTAAAAATCTAGTTTGGAGGTGATCGAATTACTATATTATATGTTGAACCATATGCAAATAATTTTCAGCAATATTTAAATGACAAAATTGACATGTAAACATGTAATTTCTTCATGTCATGTAAATGTATACATGACAGTGTATGCTCAAAACATATATAGAACTTTGAACAACCATATTACAGATGGTTCCATAATAGAACCATTAGTGATATGATCTCATATCACTGACGGTTCTATTATAGAACCATCTGTGATATGAGATCATATCATAGGCAGTTTCATAATTGAACCGTCTGTGATAACTCTTTATTAGTAGGAGCCGCTAGGGTTTGCGCCCTAACTCGTCACTCCCCAGCGCCCTTACTCTCGCATGTTCCCCTCCCCACCTTGATGCCACCGCCGCCCGAAGCCTCCTCCCCAACCCCGTCGTCGACGCCGTCGGTCCAATCGACCTCCCTGCGGCTAAATCCACCTCGATACCGATAGTCTTATGGTGAAATTGAATTGATAATTAGTTCATATTTGAGCTCTAATAAATTGCTAACTACTGTACACATACAAATTTATACATTCTGATATACAATTGAATTGCTAACTGATATCTCAAATGCAATTGGATGTGATATTGTGTATAGATTGTGTGTCTTTTAAATGACCTGAAGGATTCACATGTTTATATGTCAATTATGTCTTTTAATTTTGCTATTCCATTCCAAAACAAGACCAGATGAGTTAAAAACTACTACAACACCCCTTCACCTGCCTGTGTAATCGTGTTCATACCGGTCAAGTTCTCCTTCCTTGCGCCCTAGGTATATCCTACCATTCCATTCCCGATCTCTTCTCTATAAAGTTTTCAAGCAGTGGCTGCTTATGCCTTTAAAACCAGCTTCATATATATATATATATTATTCGTAGTCCCTCAACCAATTTCGAGGGGTCATCCACGCAGCATGAGGAGGATGGGACAACAGCCACGGGCAACTTCATTGATCCCCTACAAGTTCAAGAAGCATGGCGGCCAGAAGAGCGCGTGGACATCCAATTACCTGGATGTCGTCGATAGGTAATTGGACGTCGCTATGTTCAGAAAGTGATGACATCCAGGTAATTGGATACTTAGACGGTTTTAAAGGCACAAGCAGCCATTGCTTGCATACTTAGACGGTTTCAGCTACAAACTATTTGTGATACATCAGCTATCATAGACGGTTTCAGCTACAAACTGTCTGTGATATATCAGCTATCACACACAGTTTCATCTACAAACCGTTTGTGATATATCAACTATCATAGACAGTTTCATCGAAAACCGTCTGTGATAACCTTATGTCATTACTGACCCATAAACTCAGACGGCTCACCAAACCGTCTGTGATGACATTTTTGAACCGTCTGTGAAGATCTTTTCTGTAGTAGTGCCAACTGATGCAGATTGAACCTCCTATCGAAGCTCAAATACTAACTAATGCAGATTGAACCTCGAGATGAGATTAAATATTGTAGGTTGTGCGATCTTTTGCGCTAGAACAACGGTTAAAGTGCAATACCACTCATGCATTCGTGTAGTAACATGACATCTTTCGTGCAGTAACACTCCTGCATTCGTGTAGTAACATGATGTCTTTCGCGCGCAGTAACACCGGTGGTGGTGTATTAACACGATGTCCTTTGTGAAGTAACACTCGACGATCGTGTAGTAACACTCGGCGATGCGTGTAGTAACACTTCATCTTCGATGCGATAACCACGACTTCGCAGCGTAGTAACAAGCGATAATGTGGTTGAATCACACTAGATCGGCGGGAACCAAAGTAGAAGTGATCAATGTAGCCTCCCAAACCATGAACAATGATTGATCATGAATTAGAAGATTGAATTCGATAGATGGTTTGGGAGCTTGGAATCAAACCCTTGATATAATTCCTCAACTAACATACACCACAACATGTGAACTAAAGATATAGGATCAATTGATCCAACAAATGAAAATCGACACCACAACTAAATCCCGCGCTTGAAGAAGAACCCTCAATGAATTCCTCAAGAACACTCATGATACAGGGATAAACCCTAACAACACATAGCCGAAACACACATGTTTTCAGTTCATAATTCCACTCCGCCCTTTTTCATTGGGTGCACCCCCATAGGCTTATATAGCCAAAACCACGCACAAAACCTTGGCACACGGGCCACACACACACACACCACGACTTAAGGCCGATTAGGACTCTCACGCACATACATAATTAACATGCTCAACCTAAACTCTTTCTGGTTTTCCAAGAGAACTTACAAAAACCGACTCGGATTCCTAAAGAACGAATAAATAGACTCGGACTACTGATCATTGGTGGACCCCACCCCATGGCTCGGAGAGAAAGGAACACGTGTGGCACTAGTTTCTTCCTTGCATGATCAACAACAAAGAACATGTCTCAGTTCCAAATTCTTAGCTGATACATTCTCCTTCTATCTTATCTCTAAACAGATTTTGTGGCAGTTGGACTCCTCCTTGGAAAGCAATCTGGCGCACAAGGAAAAGATCCCATTCAGATCAATCCAAATGCGTAGAATTCTCCCCAAACCTCATGCCAGTTTCCAAACAGTCCAAATTGATCTCGTGGTTGGAAATGTGTGCAACATGGACTCCTGTTGGGATAATAGCGGGGATAGTATTCGTGGCCGCATAACCTATATATTATGTGACTAATTATTGGTAAAAACTCACAGAGTTTGATTCTGGAAATGCGTGGTTGCCTTGTAATAAGAAATTGGGAGTATTATCTCCGGACGAAATATTTAAATTTAACAATAAATTTTCCAAATTTTTACACAAATAGAGAGAAACAAAGGTTTTTTTTAGAACTACCATTATTGAATTCTATGAAAGTTGTAATATTCTCTTAATTATGTGTTGTTAAAACTGAGATGCTGGAAAAAGCAAATCTTACCTAAACACCTTAAGTTACATAAATCTACTTAATAAACAATCATTTTGGTTCTTTCTAATTTTGGCCCCACACCTGTGAATTCAAGTTTGAAATATGTAATATGACCAGTGGCGGATATATGTGTAACCTGTGGGGTCAACTGACCCCACAGGTTTTTTTAATATAGTTGTATTTCTATTGATAATTTCATATAAATCTATAAAATTCCGAAGATATTAAAGTCATTGACCCACAGGGTATTTATCCTGGCTACGCCACTGAATATGACTCGACGACTAATGTAACCCCTTTAATAGGCTGAGAGAAACTAAAACATCATCCTTTTTAATTAATATTTTTCAGAGAGTTTTTCCGACGATAATATTAAGAAATGATATGGCTATGTTTACGAATTTGTAACGCAAGAATCGGTAACATCAACTTGACCATTCAAGTATAGCCTGATCATACAAAAAAAAAAAACCGTTCAGCCTGCTACAAAAGTAAACGCTACTGGTTTGGAGTACCTTTGTTGGCCGGTTCGGAACTTACGACGCAAGTGGTGGCGAGGGGAGATGTTTCCACGTAAAGACCAGTGAGAGAGAGAGAGAGAAAGGGAAACAGGAGCCAACAAATTTGGAACAGCGCCGGTTAAATTGATTTCTTCCGTTCCACCGGCTGCACGCCTGCACGCAGGCGCGGCATCGCGTCGTTGTCTCACGGCCGCGGACGGCGCCGTTAACGGGGTTGCTGTACGCGTCACAGCCTACGCATTCGCCGAATCTCTTTCGTCTCTCTCTCTCTTCTCTTTCCAGCTCATCCCTTCTTTTCTTTCGTATCCCCCAAGCACGGCTGGCCTGAAAGACCCTTCTCGTCTTACTAGAATACTAGGCTCCTCTCCTTGGCCGTACCTTTCTATTGCACTATATTCGGAAAACCTACCAAAATTATAAAATCGTAAAAAAGTATTTTTTTCTAACCATTTATAATTTTCACATATTTTTCATGGTAAAACTCTTTATGTAACCGGAGGAACCAATACAAAATGGGCATACCAGACTCTCGGCCTGTTCAGGTCTGCGCTCATGGTTCCAATTTTAGCAACCTGATTAAATTCAGCATACAATTCGTTAGCTGTCATTTTTTGGTAGTAATCTCTCCGTTCGAATATTCTTGACGTCCTGCAGATCTATCATGTGAGTACCAACGTCAAATATAAAAACCGAAGGGAGTATTCTACTTTCATCAACTTTATAGTCCCTTTTGCTACAAAATCTCACCAAATTCGTGTTTAGCTCTGTATCCCCGAATTGCTCCGGTGATTAGATTTCCATAACTTGACTGGTGGAGGTACATTTATTAATGAGCGTGTCTAACCCCAGCAAAAAATTAATATCTTGACAGTGAGATTTCTTTCCCCAGCGAGCTTTCATCCCAGGACAAAACCGTCAGCAATTAAAAGAAGCCCCGCTTTCACGAAGCTTCGCCTCCCCGGCACGTCACGGCGTTAAGTGAGGTACGGCCCACCACGAATAAATCAGCTGCCCACACCTTCCGCTTTCTCTTTCCATGCCCCAGACCGACCACCTCCTCCTGTTCCTTCCTCCACAAACCAAACCAAACCAAACCAAAATTTCCCCGTCTCTCTCGCTCTCTCATGCGTGAACTGCGGAGCAAGGAAGAGTCCTTGGATTATTAATCACGCAATTTCTTCTCTGATTCGGGTGGTAAGTCTGCCTCTGATCCTAACCCCATATGCGCCCGATTCGGTGCTGAGGTTTCTCCTGATTTTTGGGTTGTTTGCTTTTGTGTTGGTTTGAATCGATTGGGTTGGGGTGATCTAATGTGAGGTGTGATGTTGCAGATTTCGACGGGAGGAGGAGGGCCGTGAGCTTGTGGCGCCATCGGTGGCCAGATCGAAGGAATCGATCGATCATTTTGTGTTCTCCTAATTCGGGGAAAATTATTCTGTTTGTGGTGAAATTTATCTCAAATCTGTGCAATTTTACCTTGTTTGTACCTGGGGTTCTGAGTGAGTTTGTGACTGATCGCTCCAGACGATCTCACCCTTGCAGATTCTGTCACGCGATTCGGCCATCAGTGGGGGCAAAGGCGAGATTTTGCGCCACTTTCCCCTCAATCAAACCATGTCTGGTATGTTTTCCTCACGACCTTCTGGAATTTCACCATTTTTTTGGAGTTTTGGTGACCACTAACGAAGGGCGCTCTAATTTCTGTGCAGACTTGATGTGCTTCGAATGTAAGATGGGGTTGTAACACCGGTTGTGGTCTCGCTTTCCCAAAGGTTTCCTCCATCCTAGAAGGAAGAAACCCTTGGCTCAGCTTCCCATGGATTCAATTCTTAGTGCAAAGGAATACTTTTAGTGCTAGTGTAAATAGTGGTAGCACTTGTGGAAGCTTCGGCCTCCTAAGCCCCTCCTGTAAAGATGTCGTCAGCAGGTGTAATTGCCCTCTTGCCTATCAGCTTCGACGGCAGCCGTTCGCCCCATTGTTTGTCTGGGTCACAGCTGCAGGATTCCATTCTTATCTTTCTTGCTGTGCCTGGTGCGCCCCAATGCCCATGAGTGTGTTGGGCTCTGAGTCCATCGCCTCGGTCAAGCTGCGCATCCAGAGGTTCAAGGGTTTGTGGTGACAAAGCAGAGGCTTGTGCTTGATGGGCACGAGCTGGCGCGCAACAACTGCCCTGTCAAGGATTATGGGCTTGCTGATGGAAATGTCCTGCACCTTGTTATCCGGTTGGCTGATCTCCGGGTGATTAACATTGAGACTGCCAGTGGGAAGAAGTTTCAGTTGCAGGTGGACCAAAGTCGCAATGTCAAGTATCTCAAGAGTAAGCTTGCAGTGGAGGGTGATGAGGACCTTGGTAGCACGGAGGATCACAAGCTTGAATATGATGGCGAGGAGCTTGAGGATCACCAGTTGATTGCTGACATTAGCAAGAAGAATGATGCCGTGATTCATTTGTTCATCCGCAAGCCAGCAAAGGTACTAACACAGCAAGTTGATAAAGATACCGTGGTTACAATTGTCAACCCGCGGGAGAAAGAGAACCTGCAAAATGAAGCTCTTATTGTGAACCCTGAAAAACCGTCTGGTGGTAGGCCTGCCCTTGTTGAACCATTTGTTGTTAATCGGAAGGTGAAGCTGTCACCTGATGTGATGAAAATGATTGGCTCAGCGATAGCTGGTCTCGAGAATGGACACTTGCCAGTGATGTCAGCAGAAGGTTCAGGGGGTGTTTACTTCATGCAAGATGCATCAGGCCAGAAGAATGTTGCAGTGTTTAAGCCTATCGATGAGGAACCTATGGCCGAAAACAACCCGAGGGGGTTTCCAGTGTCGACTGATGGGGAAGGCATGAAGAGGGGGACACGTGTAGGGGAAGGTGCCCTAAGGGAGGTTGCAGCCTATATTCTCGACCATCCAATTGGTGATCGCGAATCGGGTCACAGTGTTGGGTTTTCTGGTGTGCCTCCCACTGCATTGGTCCGGTGCTTACACAGGGGGAAGAGCTTCAAGATTGGATCTCTGCAGATGTTTATGAGGAACAATGGAAGTTGTGAGGATATGGGTCCTCGGGCTTTTCCAGTGAAGGAGGTCCACAAAATAGCAGTGTTAGATATTAGGTTAGCGAATGCTGATCGTCATGCAGGGAACATTCTAGTGTGCAAGGAAGGAGAAGGTGGCAACTACAAGTTGGTTCCCATTGATCATGGTTACTGCTTGCCAGAGAAGGTGCTTATTTCTCTCTTGTTACTTTTCCCCTTGTATGATTGTTCCTCTGTCAGGTAATGACAATTTTGTTGCTTTGTTGCGATGCAGTTTGAAGATTGTACCTTCGAATGGCTCTACTGGCCCCAAGCCCGTGAGCCGTTCAGTGATGAAACCATTGCTTACATTAAATCACTGGATGCTGAAGTGGACATCAAGCTTCTCAAGTTCCATGGGTGGAGCTGTCTCCAAGATGCGCTCGTGTGCTGCGCATCAGCACCATGCTTTTGAAGAAGGGCGCAGCGCGAGGCCTCACACCATATGACATAGGGCGCATACTGTGCAGGAAACTGTGAATAGAGACTCTGAGATTGAGGACATCATCCAGGAAGCAGAGGACGCTGTTCTTCCAGGGTCTAGTGAAAATTCGTTCTTAGAAACCGTATCTGAAATCTTAGACCGTCACCTCGACAGGGAATTCGTTTAGGCACTCGGAATAACTGATCTAGTTGTTCAAGCTGTATCCAGTTTGTTGTATGTTGACAAGGCACTGCTGATGGGACTAATGATTTCATTTGTTTGTAGCCTCTCAAATGATTTCATCCGTTTGTAGCCGCTCAAGTACATTTCCGACGTACATCCTTTTGTGAATATATATATATATGTCTGTGTTGCGTTAGAACTTAGAACTAGCTCCGTACATTGAATGAGACGACCGGAGCCTTTTCTTACCAGCGTTGCTTGAATGCATATTGTCTGTTTTTTTTACGAAGTAGCATGAATAATACGAACGTTTTGCTTAAGCTTCAATGAAAACGAACTGGATCTGCGCCTGAAAGTAGAAGAAAATTGGCCTGGAATTTGTAGTCGCTTCTACATTTGGGTCGTCTATTTTGTCATCTTTATCGCTTCTTGTGGTCAAGTTGTGCTCTCTATTTCAGCAAGTTGCATGGGAGATTTATCATTGCCGTCCTAATCAATGACATTAATCAACTCATGAGAAGCGGGGGATCAAAAGGCCGAAAGGCACGTACAACAATTTACTTTGACTTGCACGGAGCCTGAAGTCTAAACTGAAGGATGCGTGACTCGTTCTCTAGATGGAGTCGTGGAGAGAAGGCAGAAGCACTTGTGTATGCAATCTGGGTCTATGGACCATGGGGCCCAGCGAGCAGTGTGATGGAGGTGGTGTTAAAAAGAGGAGTGCCGTATTGGAGAGAATTTATCCATGAAGTAGAATCCGATCTATCCTCCTCCCTCAGTTTCTTCTTCATTTGTACCCGAACCCAATTTCTTCACGCCCGCATTCAAATCCGTCTATTCTTCTTGCAGTTTGTTTTGCTTGTTTGTTGGCGATCTTATCGTTATTGTTAGGGCATGACACCGTCCATCAAAGTTAAAATATTTTCACAGCACACACGTTCTGCTGCGTCACCTTTTTTCTCTCTATCGGAGCGCGTATATCCCAAACAGGCCAACAGATAATTACACAGGTAGAGCTTTGTTGCCCAAGACCAGACCTAACACAAGCCTAGTTCCCTGCCAATGGGCCATCAATGAAACGGAAAAAGGACCCAAGGGCCGACCCAGAAATAGGAAGAAAGCCCACAAATCTGTCCGCTTGGCCCGGTTCACATCTAATGTCCCATGAGCCGAAGCCGAACCCTAGCCTCCGGTATATAAACTCCCTCTCACGCTTCCCTCGCAGACTTCGCCGCCATCTCGCAGACTTCGCCGCCGCCGCTCCCGCAGACGCCTCCTACCTGTCGCCGAGATGGTACGACGCTTCTCTTCTTCTTCTTCTTCCTCCTTCCTTTCCTCTCTATGCCTAAAAGCTGTACCCTTGGCGGATTGCCTGCGTAGATCTGTGCGATATTGGAATTATACGCTTCAGTGTTCATAGTTTATGCTTCATTCACAGGCTCTGTACAGTATGAATTGTTGTTTGTTATTCTTTGGAGGATTAGTGGCTACGGGAATTTCTTAGGGTTTGTCTAACTCGATCGTAGTGTTTGTGGGTGCTAAATCGTGGGAGTTTGCCGCATTTACATATGTAGTGTGAATGTGTGATTAGGTAAGCAATCTCGATTCCTTTTGGTCCATTTGTATTAATATTGAGCTGTGCTTTGTTTCCTTGGTGCAAACATGCTTCGGGCCAATCGATGTGTTCTTCAATTCGCTTAGAATTTGCAGGTGTTTAGGATGGGTACCAGATATCCAAACAGGCCCTTATTAGGGTATATAAAGTCATGGAGGTGTTGTGGTTAGCATATGCTAGAAACACTGTAAAAGCTAAAGCTAGCGTGGGTTATCTTCTGTGAGGACGACGCACATAGGGTGTTGATGTCTTGATATAATGTTTGAGCTCCTACCTTGGGTTCACTGTAATGAAGTTGGGCTGTAGTGCTGTACCAATCCTCAAACTCAGATATCCAAGGTTTTGGGTGTTTGGTTGATGTTTAAGTTTGTCACACCTAAGGTTAGCCAATGTACTAAATGATACCCTAAGAATTGTGGCATGGCAAACTTTGACATCCATTGAACAACCACAGTTTCCTTAGACGGCAAACTTCGGTATCCACTGAACAGCCACAATTTCCTTGGTACTGCTATGCTTTACACTAGAAAATTATGAGACTAATATTCAGCAAGGTTAGTGAGGTAGGATTATGCTATACACATTCAAAACCATTAGTATTAGACATGATATGGTATTTTTGCTATTAATTTAAGTTTAGGTGCAATCGTGCAATGCTGCTGGTTATAGTATGCTAATGACAAACTTTTTGAAAAAAGTATTAGTTGCCAAGATAGTGATGAGATACTCCCTCCGATCTCAAATACTTGCTCTATTGAACTTGCATGGTCTCGAAAATGTGATTTTGACCATTATTTCTTATAGAAAGTTATGAAAGTATGATATTATCATAGATTTAACCACATCATCGAGTGTTAATGTTAGAGAGAGAGAGAGAGAGAGAGAGAGAGAGAGAGAGAGAGAGAACACATATGGATAATTGTATTGCAAGGGGGCATATATTGAGTACAAGAAACCCTACCCTAGACTAAGATTACATTACCACAACTACCTTTAATTTACACATGTTATTATACTACTACCCTTAACACCCCCCCTCAAACACAAGGAGTATCAGTGTATGCAATAGCATTGAGTTTGAAAGGGATAACACTAAGATCACAATAGTGTGCAATAACATGTTTAGGGTCAATAACATGTGTAGGTTAGAGATAGTTGTGGTGTTATAGTCTTACTTTAGGGTTAGTTTACTTGTACTCTCTATATATATGCCATTTGGGCCCTTGCAATACAATCATCCATTTTTCTCTCTCAAACATTAACATGGTAGCAGAGGCTAGATCCCTAAAATCCTAACCCTAGACTAAGACTACAATATCACAATTATCCCTAACATACACATGCCTTTAACACTTAGAAACTATTCTGGGTCAAAGATTAGAAAGTTTGACTAGTCAAAGTCAATAGTGCTAAGTATTTGAGAACAGAGCTAGTATTTTATTAGTATTTTGAGGGCCTGTTTAGATGGGTTGTTTTCATCCTACATGCTTATGAAAATTGCAGTGGATTCGGATAAGCGTATATAGGTCAGATTCATGAAGAGCTTTTCTAGGTACAAACTAGTTTCAGCCCAAAATATATGAAATTAAATGACCGTAAGTTTACTGTACTGTTCATGTTATGTTCTCTTTGTGTTTCCTACACCTCTGTTGTGTGATGGGAGGCTGTTGTCAGTATGCTGCACCTGGCAGCATCACTGCAGCTTCCACTGCTGAGTTCTAGCCACTGCAATTCATTAGTTTATATCTTCTCCTGTAGACAACTTCAAATGTTTACATGCAATTGACAAGCATTTGGCATGACATGTATAGTGGTCAGTAGCAGTTCACTTGCATGCAATGTTTGTGATCATTTTGCTAGTGGAATGTTAATAGCTATCAGCATAATTTAACTGATAATTTGGTACTAGATCCTTATGGCTTCTAACGCTACTTCATTGTAATGTTGGGAAATTCTATATTGTTCGTACTTGTGGCTTGTGGCTTGTCACCATTTGTGAGTGCAACCCGCATGTGATCAATTTTAGTAAGCAGTCCTATCTTTTAGTGTTAAATCTGCATTAATACTTTTCAGTCGCAACTGCACCAGTTATATCATATTGATCAATTTTAGTGAGCAGTTGTGTAATTTGTTGTTTTGCAATGTCTACTCAGACAGCGCACCAAGAAGGCTGGAATCGTTGGAAAATATGGTATGAACTTCTAAAATCTGGCATATTTCCTCCTTCATCTGTTTCTGTTGCATTATGAAATTAATCCTTAAAATGTTATAGGCACTAGGTATGGTGCCAGTTTGCATAAGCAAATCAAGAAGATGGAAGTGTCTCAGCACTCCAAGTACTTTTGTGAGTTCTGTGGGAAGGTATGTCTTCCGTCAGGCTAGCTGGTTAATCGTCTGAATACTTTCTTCTGTTTGTGAACTTAAATAGTTTATGAATTATGTTGTACTATGCACCTTCCAACGAGGGCCCAAATCCATGAGGACCAAAATTCCTGATGCTTATTTATGTTTACCATGATATGTAGTATGAGTTTTCCATGCTTCTATTTTCTCCCTATGGAAGCAATAGTATTGCTGTGGCAATGGTAAACTTTAGTCCATTTCTTCAGCTAGGCTAGACTGTCCTTTGTGGTCTCATATTTATAATATCTTGTATGCATCTTTTCTTGTAATATCTCTTTATATGGCAAAATGAATGCTACATTTAATTTATATTTTATCCATTTTGTATATTTCCATCGTAGAAACATGAGCTATCTTGATCTACTTTGGACTTGTTATCACAACCAATCGGTTCTGAACTGTAGAGTAGTTTTGAGCACATGAAAGCAAAGCTGTCTTAAATCTATCTCCTACTCTATTTTGCTTTTATTTAATATTTGAATATTTGGTTTTATACATCTGGAGTGATTTTTTGGGTTAAAACATAGATGCGTCTTAATTCTTCCTTTGCTGTGTATTCTTACCAGTTTGCTGTGAAGAGGAAAGCAGTTGGAATTTGGGGGTGCAAGGACTGTGGGAAGGTCAAAGCTGGTGGTGCTTACACGATGAAGTATGTTCTCATTGTCAGCTTTCATATTCCTTGCAGTTGTGACCCATTCATTGTCAAATTGCATGTTGCTAATTCCATAGTATGCATTTGCAGCACTGCTAGTGCCGTCACTGTCAGGAGCACAATCCGTCGTTTGAGGGAGCAGACTGAAGCATAATTGCTAATACTGCTGTGTCCTAAGGAGTCCTGAGGTTTGTAGTCTAGTCGAGACCTGCTAATCCACTATATTGGCTATTTGGCCAAGCATCTTTTAGTGATTCTGCTTTAGGATTTTGAAAGTACTTTGCTACAGTCATACTTGGTCGCTTATTGCAACCTTCATCGGTGACCTGTTGTGCGATTCGCACTTTTGTGCTCTCAAATTCCGCGTTGTTTTACACTTTTAGCAGCTGTGTGAGCAGCATCTTCAGCTGGTTGAAGTAAATGGTCTCTCACAATCATCTGTTTGACGATAATCGAGTTGCTTTCAGCTTTCTTGCGAGGTGGTTCTATTATGCAGTGGCTAGCTACCAAGCAGACCACTGCTTTCATTTATGTCAAATTTCATGTCGTAATTTATGGAAAATTGATGTCGAATGTTCAGCTGTTTGCATAAAGATCAGCTCCTGCGAGCTTGTTGAAGGTTCAAGTTCACGCAAATAATGAGCAGGTTCGTGTTCAGGCGAGACATACGTTTGTATAAGAGACTACACTGTTGAGTCCTCATGTTCGAATCTTGAGAAGGGTGTTGAGATGCGGCTGTAGGCTGGCTGGGATCGTTGCCATCTGAACGACGTACCAGAGCTCCCCGTTCACCACTTGAAAACCTTTCTTGACCTGCTTCGCCTGACAATCACACAAGATTATTTTTCACGATATATAACAGAACAGAGCTACGCTCCTTTTGTACCTATCCGTTCTCTTTCCTACTCGTCGCTTTAAAATGAATACAGTCAATCTTTTAAAATTTTGACAACTAATATGCATCCGAATATTTAGATTTGTCTCATTAAAAGACATTAGTAGACTTAAAAAAAAAAACACTTTCATATCACTAGATATTAATATAAAAAAATCGATGAATGTATTTATTCTGTACTATTGGTTATACGAGGGAGTAGTTGTACCATAAAAAATGTCCCCCTAAATTTTATTCATTACCAAAACTACTGATAAATCAGAAATTGTACGGAAGATATAAAGATCTCCAGCTAATAGATTAAACAGTGAAGGGCTACCAAGAAAAATTGATCCCAACAGTACAATCAATTATTAACAGTACAATAGATACGTAGAGATGACAAAAGAATTGTGTGTTTTACACGCGTGTGCACACGGCAAGACAATAGAAAACGGTGGTAATTCTAGGCTGCTAGGTAGCATGCTCGGTACATTTTACGGCCACACCTTTGTGCTGAAAGGTGACCCAGTAGGACTCTAGGGATTGAGAAGCATCAGGGTCATTTAGATTAGAAAATTCCTTCACTAGCACCGACAAACACTCTAATCCATGATTTGCTATCGACAAATTTGTTATTCCTATATATCGATAAGAGAAAATGATCTCTTCCATGCCATCGACGTCAGTCAAATGTCCGTTAAGCTCAAATCAATTGTGTATTTCGTCCGCACATAAACTAAAGAAAATATTCTCCGTGCAACTCTATGAAAACTTCTGGTAGCTTCTTTAAAATGCTGCAAGGCTAGAAGATATATGTATGTCTACACAAGCGATCTATCCTCAAAAGCCTAGACAAGAGAAGGCGTTTCCTCTGGGCGGGCGGGAGCATGTGCGATCTCTGGTTGGCATTGGCAAAAGTTTAGTTCCGGAGTTCTTTTGTGATACACTTAATTTAATATGGACCGTTCATTCTTTTTTATCTAATGGTTTAGACTATTTATGATTTAATTATAATACATTTAATTATAAATATAGAGAAAAGTCTATTATACTCTTAACAAATCAATGATCAGATTTAATTTATACTACAACCGTACACTTAGTAGTAGTATGTACAATAAAATTTCTCCAGTTTGGGGGTGAACACACACAACAAATTAGCAGAGTCCGTATGTTACGTACCCGATTGGATGAACTCGACTGAATACAATCAACCGCTTTAGTACCAAAATCCAACACAATATGCAAAGTATTGGAGATACAAAATGGGGAGGATTAGAATCAGAACGGAGAAGGACAATCTAGACTGGGAAGGAGAAGCAGGGGATGGGGAATCGGAGGAATGGAGTGTAGGGGAGGAAGCAGCATCGGGGAGGAAGAAGAAGCCAAAGCTAGTTCTGAAAAATCATGTTCCATCCCTCTGGTGTCCTGTCGCTTGCCCCTTTGTACTCCCCTCTCGCCTCCTGGGCCTATGGCCCACAAACAGAAGCTCAAGCCGGTCCATGACATTCCTCCCTTCTTGAATTTCGGCTTGTTCCCAAATCGATGCCATGAAGTCAGAAGAAGCACCAAACCACCAGGGTCCCATGTCATCTGAAATCCCCATGCACGCAAACAGTCAGCCTGAGCCTTCAACTTGTAAGCACATAGGAGACCGTACTTGCCCAAGGTGGAAGTCAGTAAACCTCCACGCTTCTGCAATTCCCAGCCATCTCGTCGCTTTGGCCTACGCACAATACTAGCCTTCTTGTATGCATCTAACCGTACAAGTGACTTCACATACATATAGGATTGCATGTTATGTCCCAGTGGGAGCTGAAATCTAACAACTTCACCATCTTGCTCAGTTCAATCTCAAAGCTTTGGCCCATCAATTCATAGCAATATATGTTACTATAAAGATCATGCATCACAATCTTATCCCAATGGATGAAATACGGTCCCCTAATGTAAACTAATGATAACCGAGGAATCAGGCAAAGAATGCCATCTTTCTCATTCCTTATCAGTAATTGCATCATCATGTGCACCCCAGGACTTGCTCCATCTGTAAGGAAGATGTCATCTGCATTAGCGGGGAATCATCATGCGAGGTGATCCTAGCGACAATTGCATCACAGTCCTTTGATACCACACTTGTGGCTATAAGCTCATGTTGCTCTTCTAGGAATCGAGGCAAGAATGCGCTTTGCAGAAATAGCATCGACATTGAACAATGATTTGGTTTCTTCTCTTTCCAACAAGTACAGATGATCACAAAGTGCAAGAACCTCCCTGAAGAATGTAACTGGTTGCTGACCAAGTGACTGAGGATTCCCAATGTTGCAATAGAGGATCTCATCAAAAGGAAGATACAACGGTTGAGTCTCAGAGTTTGTTGTTGCAAACGCGAGCATGGCGACAACACTGCATACTCACATTTTAAGATCTGTGGTTCGACTTTGCTCTACCTTGTTGTCAGTGTTTAGATCTGTAGCTTCTCTATAAACCAAGAAACTCTTACGATTTGAGCCATATACACCTTCCCATCAATCGCTATGATCTGGTCATCCAGGAGGATCACCATTGCCACGGTGCGGAAGAACCTCCATACCCGACGACATGAAAACAACCACCACCATGCTTGCTGCACTAGCACACGAAGACAACACAAATCAAGGTGCGGGATCCTTTCATCTTGCGGTTTGCTAGGAACCATAGCTCCATATTTGAAACTATCCCGCCACCGTACTTCTAATTAATTGGCATGAGAAATGGTACTTTTGGTCGGCTCTCTTCAAATAACATCTGAGTCCTCATACTTTGTCTTCTCCAGAGCATGTGCAATTGTTCCCTGAGTGACTCCTAGTTTGCCAGACATGAGGGATGCAACCAAGTTGCCATCAGTGTAGTTGCCGATGGTCAAGTCGGGTTTGCCCTCCAATACATCAAGAATTTTGGCAGCTGTGTCGGTCTCCTCCGTCTCTACTTTGTCATGCAGAGATTTCTCTAGCTCTTCAAATGCAGCCATGGTCTCTGCATCGAAGCCGCTAGCAAACTGATGAATTCTGAAGGCAAATCTCATAGCCTAAAGTAGCATGTACTCCAGAGTTGGATCCTTGTTCAGAGGTCCCATAAATTCAAGTTCCATAGACACTCTTTTCATATAGATCTTTGCTAATTTGACAGAAGCGAATTTTATCTTGCTAATAAGATTGTTGTCAAGCATCCAGTCAGTAGGAATATTAAACTCCTTACACTGCCTCATCATAGCATCCCTTGTCCTCAGAAGGTTGTAGACACCTCGCTCCGTCTTTTCAGATACTGTAACCACTTTCTTGAGTGCAATGTCACAGGGAAGACGTGGATCATTATTATAGTTTGAAACTTCTGATTCCAATTTTTAGGTCTTGGTAGGCAAAGCGCCTCTCATAGAGTGTCGCCTTCCTCTCGGGCGATCAAAATGCTTGACCTTGCTCTCTCATCCACTAGGAAGCCAAGTTCATCATTGAGCCACTTCACAAATGCAACCACATCTATATCTTTGTAAGCTGCATCAATCACCTCCTTGATCAGTGATTTAACAAATCCATTGTTATGATCCCTATCGGTGATAGAGGTGGTCGTCGGTGCGGTCACCAGCGGCGGCTTGTCATCATCTGAGGAGCCGGGTTTCTTCGTGGGTATTACTTTGAGCTCTTCTCGCACTTAGAGAGGTTGCGCCTCCCCTTATGAGAGAGGAATGGCAATGGCTGTGCCAATGGCAAGTGGGCTTGCATCCACGCCATTCCAACCAGCGGTGGTGTCGGTCGAGCCCTCGGGGACAGTGGCATCAGAGGAAGCTAGGGAAGTCAATGGCCACCCGAGCCTATTGTACAACGTCTCCTTCACCTCAGTCACCATCTTCAAGCACCTTTTCTTCTGCTCGTCGGACATGGCATCCCAGTCACAGTCCGGTGTAGGCGGTGAGAGCGGCTTAGACTTGGGCTCGTTGGTGCTAGCGGAATGCGTGTCAGGTGGTGAGGAACATGGAGCCTCGACGACGACCTCTGGGGCACACACGGAGGCCACCGTGTCGCGCCGCGCCGTCTTAGTGGAAGCTGCTTGAGTTGTCAGTGTGAGACCCCGGTTTATTAAGCTTGTAATACTTAACCTTCCACTGGCTCTAGTATCACAAACAGAATAACTCGTGCCTCGATGGACATGTGCTTCCCAGAAATTGCAGTACACATACATCATACAAAAGCATGCATCAATTCCATACAACAATATATATCAAGTCTACCAAAAGACATACATAATAATAAGTTATTACAGAACAGCCGACCGGCCAAATGACATAAGTATTAAGTAACAGCGGAAGCAAACGTTGCCATAAGATGGCTTAAACCAAAAGACGACCGGTTAGCCACATAACACCACAGGGCAACCGACCGGCCGCAAGCTAATCGCCCCACACTGCGCCACAAAGACAACTCACAAAAGTGAGGCCCTTCGGCTCACCTTCTTCCTCTACACACAATAAGCAATGCAGATGAGTACAATAATGTACTCGCAAGACTTACGAGTAACAAGCCTATACATAGCTACATGAAAACTGTATCAAAGGAAGGTTGGTTATATGGTTATTTGGACGCATAAAGCAAGTTTCATTTGCAATAATGTAATAGATTGAAAGCAATTTAACATTCAGTTTTAAGCATTAAAATAACAACGAGTAACAATAATTATTAAGTAACCACCTAGAAGTGACTAACCCAATAGCCACCACACATAGCATGAATCCCTGATTCATACCACCCATCAAGTTTTAATTAAAAATGTTGTAGTCTAACTCTTGAAAGACTTCCCCAAGCGCGTCCATAACCTAGGGCGAGGCTATTGAATAGTTTTAACCTGCGGGGGTGTACTAATGTACCCACACTTGGATCGCCTTTAAGCCACAAGATTAGCACACTTCCAAAGGTATGCAGACACGCTAAGTCCTACGAGACATTTCCAATATCGTGAATCAACTACAGTCGCTCGTATGGATAGAAACCCATACGCTTACATTGTAAAGCCGAAAGTCAACTACCTATAAGGGTAAAGCTTAGGACAACTACAATGCTCCACACATAAACCCCCTCATTTTACCACAACACAACACACGCACGCCCACCTGCGACTCATAGCTAACACACGCCAAAGTACTAAGTCAAGAGAGGTCCCATACCCTCTAGTGTGATTAGCACGCAAGAATGCTTGGTTTAGTGTAACAAAATGTTCGGTCCTTGTTGACTCAGGCACCATTCCAATCACACCCCAAAAGATCACACTATCTTACCAATGTGCCCAAGTCTAAATTGTTTTTATTTTCAGTTTTAGTTTTGCAATTTGAACATAGCACAGAGCTGAAATATAGAGATCATAATAAGTTTGTGTGATCAAGGTTATCGACAAGTCGATAACCGCCCATTTCTACCGATAGCTAGGCATGGCTAAGCGACAAACTCGTAAACTACTAAGTGACAAGGATCCATCCAACAAACCCAAAATCACAGCAAGATAAACCTAGGCTCGATGAGTAGAGGATAAACATTTGCCTCATCGATAATGCATCTCTTGGGTCAACTATCGACAATAGTTAAAACAACATAGCAATGCATACATAGAATTTGCAAACAATATATTAGAATTTGAAAATAGTAGGACAACATGATCAAATGATGCTACATGCGCTTGCCTTCTTGGAGTGCAGGATCGATGGTCGTGGCTCGATTCAATGTCAATATTATCTTGGAACCTAACTTGAAAAGGCGATAAAATTAATAAGAACGAAGAACACCAAATAACTCCAACAGCAAAAGACATCCAAATCTAATGAAATTCATACAACAACTAGGGGATGATTTTAGACAATTTTAGGAACAAGAATCATGCAATTTGGATTTAACATGCAAAAGTTATAGCCAAAATACACACTCTCAGCCTATAAAATCAACTAAATTAATTACTGGTACTGTTCATGGCGAAAATTTCTGGAATGATCTAAGGTCTGAAATTTTGTGACAGGTAGGTTATGACATCCCAATGACAGCAAAGTTGAGTTTACTAAATTTGAAGTTATAAAGATTTACTTATGATTTTTCTAAGTTGTAAACCTAGCACAAGTTACTTTACAGAAACATAGCCATGTTCAAAACCTATTTTCTATTAAAGTACACTAACAGAGGAGTTTAACAAAATTGATTTTGCACAAATTGGATTTATACAGAAAAAGATATGCATTTTTCAAGGTCTAAATTCATTTTCTGGAATATTTTTAAAATGACTGATATCAAGTTTTTAATGTTTGTAAAACTCTCTATTACCGAAACTTATCTAAATGCATTTTTAGATTAAACTTTAGTTAAATATGAACCTACCCCAACTGGAATTAACTAAAAAAGAATTATAACAATTTAGCTATACATTTTCTAAGCTTTCCTAGAATTACAAGGACATTAAGTAATGGCAGAAATGAATTAATAAAGCTTATAACATTTTTATGCTGCAAAAACAAGTCTCAATGTATTTTTAAATCAAAATATAGTGAAACATGAATTTAATGCGATTGGAAACATCTAAAAGGATTTAAAATGAATTAGTTATGGGTTTCTAAAGTTTTAATACAATTTCCAACTTGATAAGAAAATGCTTACTGAAATATAACCAATCTAACGAAATAAGCAGCGTGGGCGCTCGTGGGCGTTGATGCGAAATCCAACGGGCCACATGCACGGAAAACGGCGCCGTAGCGTGATTCCAAAAGGAGCTCGCGTTGGATCTAGATCCAACGGCTCACATGGATGGAAATATTCGGAGGTTCGAATGTTTCAATCAACCTGACCGCAGATGTGGAGAAGGAGGGCCTAGGCGCAGCGCGTTGGAAGTCGAACGCACTCACGATCTCAGCCGCAGATCAAGAGATGGACGACTCCGAGTGATATGGACATCCGGAGGTCCGATTGCTCCTCAGATCTGGGCCATTGATCACGAGATCGACGGTCCACGATCAACAATGCACAACGCACACACGCACGTGGGTTTAAAAGCGTCGAGAGGAGTTTAATGAGTGGACCCACAAGGCGGTGACACAATCGGCGGCTTAAGACATCTTAATTACTCCCAATGATTAAGACCTTAAATGTGTCTTAACGACCACGGCACAGAGGGAGTCGTCGTCAAAAACCGAGCGGCAAAGATGAGCTCGTCGCTGGCGGCTCCGGCCACGGCGGTGCAATCTTAAGACTAAAATGGGTTCGCAATAGGCTTGCGATCCGATGGTGGTGACCTCACCGCGCGATGGCCTAAGCGGCGGCGAAAAAATGAAGATGTGGGCTTTTCTTGCAAGCGAAAAGAGCAAAAGCTCATTGCGGTCAAAGAAGCGAGTGCCACGACCTCTAGGGACTAATAAGAAGCTACCTTGACCGGGATGAGCTTCAAAGATGGCCGGAGAAGGTTTGACCACGGTGGAGCTCGCCGGACCTGAGGAAGACGATAAGAAATTAGAGAACTGATCCAAAATGAACATCACTGGTGGTCAAAATAGCTACAAAATAGCCCATATAAGCTTCATGAGCAATTAATTGAGAAATGGAGTACTAACTGGAGCTAAGGAAGAAAGGGGATGGTTTCGGCCGAATTTGAACAAACCCCAAATTTGTCAAATCCTGTGAATGAAACCCAAAATTAAGTGAGGGGAAATGATTAGGGTATTAAGGAGTTGAAAAGGGTACAAGAATATTCGAAGAAGAACCACTGGAGCTTCATGATCCACAATGGAACTCCACGGGTCAACAATGATGATTTGGTGTTTTTGGTGTATTAAGCTCCAAAAATGAAGAAGGAGCTTAGGATGGTGTAAAGGAACACCAGGAAGGAGTTTTGGGACCTTTATAACGTTTGGAAAAACTAGGGTTTGGCAAGAGGAGCCTCTCGGGTGACAATGGCTTAGGGCACAAAAGTTGGGCCGAAAAGAAGAAGTGATGGGGATGTAGGAGTAGGTTGAGACCGTGGCCGAAAGTGCCCTACAATCCCTAAATGTCGACTAGGAGTGGCTGACGGGGGAGCACGAGTTGACAAGGCCATGCCTCTCTCTGTTCACGCACGGCTGGAGGTTGAAGATGACCAGAGAAAAAGCTCGGGCGATTTTGGACCCTTGGATTTTGATCGGGCGGCTGATATCGCGCCACGCTTCTGAGGTTGAAAAACAACGGAGGAGATTGTGAGCGTTGGATTTTAATCCAACGGCTCAGACCGATCAAAACAATCGGAAGTCCGAACGTTTCTGGCTACACGGACGGTCCAATTTTAATCCAACGGCTAGGGTTCGCCCAAAGCTCTGAAGGTTAGAATCAACAGAGAGGATCGCGAACTCTTCGATCAGAAATGAACGGCCACGATGAGAGATTGCATTCGGACGTTCGAATGTTCACGCGAACCTGGGCCGATCGATAAGGATCCAACGACTGAGATTGAAAGCGCGCTTTTAAGCTGGACCGGGTGCAGTTAGTTGACTGGACCAAGTCAAGTGGCTTGAGCCCGAGTCTGACTCGGACCCAACGCACAGTGAAAACAGGTTTTGGGTTTTAAATTGAGCTGGGACTTTGGGGATTTATTTGAGATAGCAAAATAACTCCAAAAATTATGAAACTTTTACTGGAGCTTGCTAACTTAGATATTAACCTTGTGTAAAATTTTCAGAGGTTTTTATGTAGTGCATTATTCTCCAAAAATTATGCAAGGCTCTGGTTTATGGTTTGACTGAAAGTCAAACAGGTTTGACTACCCTCTAAAAATATTTAAACAATTTCTAAAAATTGTGAAATTTTTCAGAGAGGTCACATGCCATCCCAGGAACTTAGGAAAAATATTTTCAAAGGATGATCACAAGATTTGAGATGAATGTTTTTGGAAGACAAGGTTTTGGATCAAAAGACTTGTGACTTTGTATTTCCATAATTCTTGTACAGGAATTGTTTAGAACATACAGGAAATACATGATGTAAAAAAGTTTTAATTTCTACTCATTTTCTTACATTTGAAACACAAGTCCAAAATCGGGATGTTACAAATCTTCCCCCTTACAAGAATCTGCCAGATTAGTTTACTCGGAGAAGAAAGACGGGTAGTCAGCACGAAGGCGATCTTCCCGCTCCCAAGTTGCTTCGTATTCTGAATGATTTGACCACTGAACCTTAAGGAACTTGATGACACGGTTCCTAGTTCTCCATTCAGATTCTTCGGAATACGAACAGGATGCTCATGGTAGGTCAAATTCTCCTGCACATCGAGATTTTCCAACGGAGTTTCCTCAATTGGAACACGGAGGCATTTATTCAAGTGTGACACATGGAACACATCATGCACCCCCTCAAGTGTAGCTGGTAACTCCAATCTGTATGCAACAGCTCCCACCTTCTCGATGATGCGATAAGGCCCAACATATCGAGGAGCCAACTTGCCCTTGATGCCAAATCGCTAATGGCCCTTCAACGGTGAGACTTTGAGATACACAAAGTCATTAGGCTCAAAGCTCAACTCACGACGACGACGATCCGCATAGCTCTTTTGCCTGGACTGGGCCACGCGCAAATGCTCACGAATCAACTGAACCTGGCTTTCGGCCTCATTGATTGAGTCTGGGCCGAAGAACTGACGCTCACGAGTTTCTGACCAGTTCAATGGGGTTCTACACCTCCTCCCATACAATGCCTCAAAAGGTGCCATGCCAAGACTGGACTGAAAACTGTTGTTGTAGGAAAACTCAGCAAGTGACAGACACTTCTCCCAATTCTTCCCATAGGAAAGAACACAAGCACGGAGCATATCTTCCAACACTTGGTTGACTCTTTCCGTCTGACCATCAGTTTGAGGATGAAAAACTGTGCTGAAAGTGAGGCGGGTACCCATAGCCTCTTGCAGACTATGCCAAAAACGAGAGGTGAAGAGCGCACCACGATCAGAAACAATCGTCTTTGGTACACCATGAAGACTCACGATCCTCGAAACATAGAGTTCGGCCAAAGGTCCCACACGAAGCTGAGTCTTGACAGGAAGAAAATGTACCACTTTAGTCAACCTATCAATCACGACCAAAATGGCATCATTCCCTTTGGACGAGCGGGGCAGGCTGGTGATGAAATCCATGCCAACGGAATCCCACTTCCACTCGAGCGGCAAGGCGAAGGAGACTGTTTGGGCGATGTTCACCTTGACATGACAAAGACACACGTCGCATTCGACAACGAACTTGGCAATCTCGCGCTTCATACGGGTCCACGAGAATCTCTGACGAAGGTCCTGATACATCTTGGTAGCCCCGGGGTGAATGGACAAGGGGGAGTCATGGGCTTCGCGGAGAACCAAATCCCGCAATTCCACAACCTTTGGAACCACAAGGTGTTGTCCAAACCATACAACACCGTGCTCATCCTCTGAGAAACACTTGGCTGTCCCATCCTTGATATTTTGCTTGATTGGACTCACACCAACATCTGTCTGCTGTGTAGCCTTGATTTGGTCCACCAAGGTTGGTTGCACAACCAAGGTAGCAAGAGAACCATGCTTAATCAAACCCAAATTGAGCCGTTGAAATTCTTCATGAAGGGTAGACTATTGCTCTTGGAGCACTAACGTATTGCAATACACCTTTCGACTAAGTGCATCCACAACCACATTAGCTTTGCCCGGATGATACTGAATACCTATATCATAATCCTTGATCAATTCCAACCATCTCCTTTGCCTGAGGTTCAGATCTGGCTGGGTGAACAAATATTTCAAACTCTTGTGATCAGAATACACCTCACAACGGTTACCAATCAGGTAGTGCCGCCAAATCTTGAGTGCATGAACCACTGCAGCTAACTCCAAGTCATGGGTAGGATAGTGGAGTTCATGAGGCCTCAACTGCCTTGATGCATAGGCAACTACCTTGCCTTCTTGCATAAGAACACAACCGAGTCCTTGACGAGAGGCATCACAATAGATATCAAAGCTCTTGTGGACATCGGGAAGCACAAGCTGGAGGTGAAGTCAGCGCTTCTTGAGTTCCTGAAAACTCTCATCACAAGCAGAGGACCATAGAAATTTCTTGTCCTTCTTGAGCAACTCAGTCATCGGCTTCGCGATCTTGGAGAAGTTCTTGATAAAGCGGCGGTAGTAGCCTGCTAAACCAAGAAAACTCCGCACATCGGTGACTGACTTGGGCTGACCCCAAGACAAAACATCGCTGACCTTGCTAGGATCCACAACTACACCTCCTGCTGAAAGAACATGGCCCAAGAATGCCACTTCCTTCAACCAGAACTCACACTTGCTGAACTTGGCATACAGCTGGTGCTCACACAACTTTCCCAATACAATCTGCAGATGCTCAGCATGCTCCTCTTCACTCTTGGAGTAGATAAGAATGTCATCAATGAAAACCACAACGAACTTATCCAAATACTCCATGAACACCGAGTTCATAAGATTCATGAATAAAGCAGGAGCATTGGTTAAGCCAAAAGACATGACGGTGTACTCGTAAAGGCCATAACGAGTAGTGAAAGCCGTCTTTGGAATATCCTCAGCCCTGATCCGGACTTGATGATACCCCAACCTCAAATCGATCTTGGAGAACACACGGGCTCCGGTCAACTGGTCAAAGAGATCATCAATGCGAGGCAGAGGATATTTGTTTTTCACCGTCACTTCATTCAGCGGACGGTAATCAACATACATACGCAGGGTCTTGTCCTTCTTCTTCACAAAAATAACTGGACAACCCCAAGGAGATGAGTTAGAACGGATAAAGCCCTTTGCTTGAAGCTCACCTAATTGCTTCTTCAGCTCCTCCAACTCATTAGGAGGCATTCGGTACGGCGTCTTGGAAATAGGGGCAGTATCAGGTAGCAACTCAATAACAAACTCCAGGTCTCAAACTGGAGGCATCCCGGGCAAATCTTCACGAAAGACATCCACAAAGTCACAAACTGTGGGCACCTCCTGAATCTCCAAGGATGGCTTAGCTTCAATGGCACAAAGATGTGGCCCTTGCAGCTGCGGTGAATCCCAACGTGCTCTCCTGAGGGACTGGTGAGGTAGACCCTCTTCCTGGCATAATCGATTTGCCCCAAGTGTTAGGACAACCAATCCATGCCAAGAATCACATCCAAGCGCGCCGAGTCGAGTAGGATGAGGTTCGCCAAGAATCACACTCCTTTAATATCAATGGGAATGTCCCGACACTCCTGATCAGCTCTCATTTCCGAACCCAGAGAGCGAATAAGCAAAGGAATCTCCAAAGGAACAAAGCGAAGGTCTGCGCGAAAAGATCTCGAAATAAAAGAATGCGATGCTCCTGAATCAAATAATACTGCAGCAGGACGATAACTGACAAGAAGCGTACCCAACACAACGTCGGGTGCCTCCTGAGCCTCCTCAGCCGCTATGTGGTTGACTCGACCACTCCCGACACCCTGAGTCTTCTGGACCACCTTACGGTCGGTGGTGACCATTCCTTACCGCGTCCTCCATTAGGACGAGGGGCCGCTCCAGTCCTCTGAGGGCAAATGTTGGCGTAGTGATCCTTCTTGTTGCAGGCGAAGCAGGTAATCTCGGCATCCGGATTGCGGAGGCCACCCTGCTGCTGGATCGCAGGTGCACGTGGCTGAAACACGGCCTGCGGGGGACGTGGAGCTGGTGCCGACAGCCTCGGCGGTGGTGAAGCCAAAGAACAGGCCCCTGGGGTAGGCCCAACACGGGGACGAGAAAGGCTGGCCTGTGCATATCGGTGCGCCTCCCACTTGCGCTTGCGGGACTCACCCAGCGCCTTCGCCTTGTGCTCGGCGACGATGGCCTTGTCCACCAAGGCCTGGAAGTCAGCAAAGTCCACAATAGAGAGCTTGTCCTGCAGCTCCTCAGACAAGCCCTCCATGAACTTCTCCTGTTTGGCCTCATCAGTGGCCACCTCACCCGGCGCATAACGAGCTAAGTGATTAAACTCGTAAAGGTACTCTGACACAGACTTGCGTCCCTGTTTGAGCGCGAGAAACTCTTTCTTCTTGAGCTTCATCAGGCCATCGGGGATGTAGGCCCGACGGAAGGCAGATCTGAACTCCTCCCATGAGACCACATGACCCGCGGGCTGCATGGCGAGAAAGTTCTCCCACCAAGAGAGTGCTGCACCCTCAAGTTGATGGGATGCAAAGAATGCCCGCTCCTACTCCTAGCACTGAGCGATGTTGAGCTTTCGCTCAACTAGACGAAGCCAATCATCCGCGTCAAGGGGATCCTCGGACCGGGAGAAAGTGGGTGGCTGCGTACGGAGAAACTCCGAAAGCCCACCACGAGACTGGTGGCCACCACCTCCAGACCCTGAAGCACCAGAGGGAGTGGAGGTGTTCCTCGCGATGACCTCCAGAATCCGAGTCTGATCCATGCGATTCCGCTCGATCTGAGCAAGAACCTCAGCCATGGTCGGAGGAGGGGGAAGCTCCTCATCGGAACCAACCGGCTGACTGCTGCGGGTGGTTCTTGCCATCCTGTTCCACAAAGATAAGTCAGCAATAACTCCGGAACAGGAGACAAAGAAAGACAATTAAACACTCTACAAAATAAATTCTAGCACCTTGAGAACCAACATAAAATCGCAGCAAGACCACAAAATAAAATCCAACTTCCTAGGATGACTAACTCGTGTGGAAGAATGAGTAATCAGTTTTTAGGAAGGCAATTTTCAGCACATTAACCTTGGTTCGAAACAGCTAGGAAACCAAGTAAAAGCTATCGGAAGAAAGGTTAGACACTTAACTAACTCATATCACTTCTTACCCTTTTATTCCCACAAGTTTTAGTTAAATTAACCTCTCATTTTCAGCACCCTTTACTCATTAGAAACTACCTGTCCAAAATCTGAAACTTGCTGTCCAGATTTTCTCCATCAAGTGTGCAGCCGAAATTTTTAATCTTCAGGAGCTCCTAATGTTTACTCCAAAACAGCCAACACTTCAATTTAAAGCTCTCATGGTTTTCCCAAAACCAATTTAATCGATTAAACAACTATCTTTTGAAAGAAGATGAGAGGAAAATCAGCATTTTAAGTTCAATCCAGAATAAGGTGAGATAAGCAAGCTAAGATAGATAAGAAGTAAAATCTGAGAACTTACTTAAGACTTTCATGAAACATTTGATATTTGGAAAGTAAGTTTTCAAAATATACTAGGGACGACCAAGCTAGGGTTTCTCACAGGTCGATGTGGCTCGATACCAAACTTTGTGAGACCACGGTTTATTAAGCTTGTAATACTTAACCTTCCACTGGCTCTAGTATCACATACAGAATAACCCGTGCCTCGATAGACATGTGCTTCCCATAAATTGCAGCACACATACATCATACAAAAGCATGCATCAATTCCATACAACAATATATATCAAGTCTACCAAAAGACATAAATAATAATAAGTTATTACAGAACAGCCGACCAGCCAAATGACATAAGTATTAAGTAACAGCGGAAGCAAACGTTGCCATAAGATGGCTTAAACCAAAAGACGACCGGTTAGCCACATAACACCACGGGGCAACCGCCGGGCATCCAAGCTAATCGCCCACACACGCCACAAAGCACAACTCACAAAAGTGAGGCCCTTCGGGCTCACCTTCTTCCTCTACACACAATAAGCAATGCAGATGAGTACAATAATGTACTCTCAAGACTTACGAGTAACAAGCCTATACATAGCTACATGAAAACTGTATCAAAGGAAGGTTGGTTATATGGTTATTTGGACGCATAAAGCAAGTTTCATTTGCAATAATGTAATAGATTGAAAGCAATTTAACAATTCAGTTTTTAAGCATTAAAATAGCAACGAGTAACAATAATTATTAAGTAACCACCTAGAAGTGACTAACCCAATAGCCACCACACATAGCATGAATCCCTGATTCATACCACCCATCAAGTTTTAATTAAAAATGTTGTAGTCTAACTCTTGAAAGACTTCCCCAAGCGCGTCCATAACCTAGGACGAGGCTATTCGAATAGTTTTAACCCTGCAGGGGTGTACTAATGTACCCACACTTCAGACCGCCTTTAAGCCACAAGATTAGCACACTTGCAAAGGCCTATATTTAAATTTTACGGTGCATGCATTCTACTAGTAGTATATAGTGGTAGTATAAATCAAATCTAACTTTTGATTTATTAAAGATATAATAGACTTTTCTTTATATTTATATTTTCTATAAGGGTATTATGGACTTTTCTAACTAGAATAGAAAATTTTACTCTTGTGTCATATGGTCCCCACACAGGCACTTACAATTCTACTTTCCTTAGTATTCTACTACTCATACTACCAGGTGTAGTATAACTAAATTCTAACTAATTTGAATCATTGGATAAAAAGAATGAATGTCCCATATTAAATTGAGTGTACTGTAAAAGAGCTCTTATATTAACAGAGAGCACACTACAAAGTCTCGAAGTTTACAATGTAGTCCATGAAATAAAGAAACATTACAACATGGACACCGAGGACCAAGCGCAAGCGGTAATCCTCCCCTTACGCTTCGAATGGTGCTGTAACTCATCGGTGATGAGTGAAACGACCGGCCGACGACCGATTGTTGATGTACTTATTGCCAGAGGTGTGGAGGACGATTGCCATGAACCTAAAGGAGTATCGGCCGGGTGGGAGCGTCGCTCGATTGAGGTGCAAATTGACCACCCGGCGAGCCTTGAGTGAAAAATCAAAGTTCTTGTGTACCTTCACAACATGATGCATCTTTGTTGAAGGTAAGTCCAAAGGACGTTGCCGGTGTGGAAGAAGGTGGATGAAGGTTGGCCGTTGACACCTGGATGCCAACGCCGAAGATAGTGTCATGGACCGTGGGCCAAGCCGACCTGGGCTCGCTACATGGGCCGTGGGCCAAAGAAAGCAAGTGGACATACTGTCGTCGAGTACAAAGGGGGCAAGGGGAAGCAAAGCAAAGGCATCAGAGAAATGATCAAGCCACAGGTTGCTTCTTCCTCCTCCCGCTCTACTCCTTAGTCCTTCCCCAAACTCTAGCTCTTCTTCCCAATCCAAGTGTTTCTACTTCTCGGTCTTGATTTCTCCATTCCCAGTCCACGATTCCTCCAATTCACTTGTATCCTAAAGTGTAATTGGTAATATATCTTTTGTGCTTGGTGTTGATCGGTGATAGTCTAGTGTGATCGTAACAATATGGTATCAGGGCCATTGATTCATGGGATTTCGAGCAAGAAGATAGTGTGGCGACTCATGGTGGCGGATGGTGGTTGGCTTTGGTTTATGCAGTGGTGGTGTCTATGGAGGAGGTGCTCATTACCTGTTTGACGAAATACCGAGCCACTGGGAGGCCACCACGGGAGATGTTCTTCGCGTCACCGTGAGCCATGTGCTCTATCCAATGACGGACGTGTTGCTGCACCAAGTCTTCAATGCGTATGGGGCAGAGCAAGTCGTGGTGCTAGAGAGGGCAGACCATGTTGAGGCGTTCATTCGGTTCCGATCGAGTTGTGAAACGGATCAGGCTCGAGATGTCACCCATGGGTGCTATGTCTACGACGGTTGCTGCTGGCTGGATGTCCAGTACATGCAGCTGACCCCTAGTGACGGCATCATGGCGACGCCCGCCACATGTTCGACGCTGGGTCTGAGCCACAACACCGACGTGTCGATGGCCGCGACTACCTCAGTGGCGGTGGCACTCATGACCTCGACCACCTCAGCAACCACGACAACGATTTCCCTTGTCACCGGAGCTCTGGAAGCCCCACGTGACGAGCTCAAGGAATTGGCTCCCAAGGAGACATCGGAGGAGCCAAAGAAGACGGTCCAGGAGTTGTGCGAGAAGATACTAGCCACACTTAATAGCATGATCAAGGACGGTCGCGACATCAACCTCGGTACCACCTCCAATATCGTTGAGCCTACTGGCCACTATGTGGTCTCCTTGCCGACGCCACCCGCCACCGTCAAGTTGAGCGACATCATCGTCTCCCTCCACGTGCCACCGGTCATCACCGATTCAGTGCTTGACTAGGACTCCACTGGTCACAAGGTACTCGAAGAAAGATCTAACATGAGTATGATAGTACTGTGGCCACCACCGATGAAGATGGACAAACGACAACCATGGTCGCCACTTACTCTGACAGCACTGATCAAGATGAGTTATCCAGCCCTACTGCAGATAGTTGAGATGAAGCCATGGCCACCACCTAGAGGAGAAACTTGTCTGCTGTTCAGTTCAGTTATAGGCACTCAAGATGAGTTTGGTGCAGTTCTCAAACACCATTTGGACAATTTGCTTGTTATTCACAATTCCTCAAATCAACATGAGTGGAGGTCACCTCAGTAATTGCTAGTGTATTGGGTCGTGGTGCTCAACAATTGCAATGCTTCCTATAGAGAGTCAAACCATGGGAATTTTCTTCAAGGCAATGCTGTAGAGGTGTGGGAAGCTCACAAAGTTGTAGTGCAAACTGTTCTGAAGCTGCTCTTTGGAGAACTCTTTACTGGTTCAAGTGATTCAACTATTAAGCTTTGGAAAGGAAGGACTTGTCTGCATATATTCTTAGGATATGCAGTTACTGTTTGATGTGTAGCATAGATGCCAGGATTGGGAATCCTTTTTGCCTCGCACGATCGAACTATCAAGTTATGGGCATTAACCAGCTAGCCCTTGTTGGAGATGATTGGACACACTTCTCTTGTATATTCTGTGGGTGCACATTCATCTGGTCTAGTTGCTGGTGGCAATGAAGATCGCTCTGTCAAGTTATGGAAAGATGGGATCTGTGTTCAAAGCATTGAACACATAGGATGCATATGGGATGCTAGATTCTTGGAAAATGGAGATGTTGTAACTGCATGTTATGATAGAATTGTGATGATATGGACAACTGACAATAATAAGTTGTGCAGTGATGAGAAACTTGCAGCTTATACAGATCTTATTTCTCAGTACACACTTAGCAGAAAGACTATTGGTGGACTGAAGTTGATGGATCTACCAGGAGTTGAGGCACTACATGTTCTAGGGAACTTCGAGGGTCAGACACTAATTGTTAGAGAAGGGGATGATGGTGTTGCTTATTCATGGAATTCAAAAGTGCTAAAATGGGACAAAATTGGTGAAGTGGTGGATGGACCGGGGGATGCTCCACAAGGTCATGTTTTTGAAGGTGTTCGCTATGATTTGGTTTTTAACGTTGACATTGGAGATGGAGAACCTATTGGAAAACTACCCTATAATCGATCAGATGATCCATATGTAGTTGCAGACAAATGGCTCCTAAAAGAAACTCTTTCTTTGACATATCGCCAACAAGTGGTAGAATTTATACTGCAGCATATAGCTCCACACAAGCATCAAGTTAACATGAATGCCACCAAGGTGAAGGTAGAGAACAAAAGCCAGACAGTTGGAAATGGCAATGCATCAACTGATCAAGTCATCCTCCCATTTCGATCTCTCTCCCTTGTATTTGATCATATCAATTATTTTGTTGACATGCTCAAGAAGATGGCAAAATATGGGGTAACAGATAAGAAGCTTCAGTTGTTACTAGATGTCAGTGGTGCTTTCACCGGTTGTGCTACTTGATTCGATGGGGATCACTTGTCTTTGGAAAGGCAACATTACTCGATGTTTTGGTGGAAGAAAAGCTGGAAAATATATTGAAGGCACTATTAGGACGATAGGCTACCCAAAGAAGCGGAGAGCGTTCTCAAGGATCTCGGGCTACTCTGAGCAGTGACATTCACTTCCTAATCTCACGTATGCAGTCACTTTGTAGTTTTCTACATGGCTTCGCCTTCCTTCAAATGTTATATCTCACCAAAGAGAAATGTTTATAGACGCAGTCAGGGACCTAGTTGAGTTAACTAGATTGAAGAACACCATGATATGGCTTACATGGCAGCGGCTTGAGGTCAAGCCGCATTTTAAGGAGAGAGGAATGTCATGGACCGTGGGCCAAGCCGACCTGGGATCACTACATGGGCCGTGGGCCAAAGAAAGCAAGTGGACAAACTGTCGTCGAGTACAAAGGGGGCAAGGGGAAGCAACGCAGAGGCATCAAAGAAATGATCAAGCCACAGGCTGCTTCTTCCTCCTCCCGCTCTGCTCCTTATTCCTTCCCCAAACTCTAGCTCTTCTTCCCAATCCAAGTTCTTCTACTTCCCGGTCTTGATTTTCCATTCCCAGTCCACAATTTCTCCAATTCACTTGTATCCTAAGTGGAATTGGTAATATATCTTTTGTGCTTGGTGTTGATTGGTGATAGCCTAGTGGGATCGTAACAGATAGGAACCCAGGGCCTTTCATGGCCGGATCTAGGGAAGGAGGGGTTGGTTCCAGTAGTTTGTGGGACTGGAGCTCAGGATTGGGGTGAAGGCAATAGGGGGGAGAAAACACGATGGTCGGAAAGAGGTAACCGACCGGTAAGGCTGTTCGTTCGGTATTTTTGCTTTATACGGTTCCGTAAATAGGGTATACTAGGCAAATACAGTATTGTTAGTTAGTAAATACAATATTTTAAAAAATACGGTTCGGCATTGGTAAATACCAATTTATTTTGGTACGGTATCGGTAAATACCAAATTTACCAAAATTAACGTGAATTGCTAGCGATACAGTGAGAAATTAAGTTATGGATTTCTTATCTCTCTGAAATTAAGTTATGGTTTTCTTCTCTTCAACAAGTTCTTGGAAGAACGAAGATGAAACCTGAGAAGTGAGAAACGAGGGTTTCTTTGACACGCAGCTGAGCAAATCTTTCATGAGAGGAGATCGATGCAGTGAGTATTGAGTACTTTTTTGCTTTTTGTCCTTGTTTTCCACTCATGCAATCTGCACGCATGCAGCCATGCATGCAAAGGAGTGCAGCATGGAAAGGAAAGAGATCAGATTTCAAGCCATGAAATTAGAGTTTGATGCTGATTTAATCTGCAGGAAACCCACACCAACAGATAAAGCACGAGAGGCTTTTGTCCACGTGACGTAGGACCGAAACTAGCGTGTGCCATTCGGCCAATCCAGGCGTAGCCGCACGGCTCAACACCAAGTCGCCAACAGCTCAACGGGCCAACAGCGGATAGCCAACGGGCAATGCATCACCGCGGCAACAAGCCAACCAGCAGCCCAGCGGCCAGAGACCAGTTGATCAATTTACTCGGTTTTTAGCCGGTTTTTACCGAAAAAACCGAATCATATAAATACCAGATTTTTAGAAACCGAACTGAATACCGATCAAACCGAGTTGACTGGTACGGTTTGGTTTATTCAGTTCGGTTCATAAGTGAACAACCCTACCGACTGGCAAGCACGATGATAAACGCCAGATCCACAGAGGGAAATGTATTTAAACGGGAATGGGAACACCATGGATGAAGTGTCAGATGGCGCCATGCCTACTCTAGTGGAGAGAAGGTTGCAGATGTAGACGCTGATCAAGGGAAAAATGGCGCAAGGAGGAAATCCCAAGGAGCGAGATGACACAAGTGCGACAGGCAGGAAGCATCACCGCGGGGAAGAACGCTAGATCTACTCCTCGAGTTTGCCAGAGATGGACGAAAACGGTGAAGAACCAGTCAGGGAAGGAGAGGAAGCTACAAACTAGGGTAACATACAGGGGGTTAGGGGTGGGACCCCCTCCCACTTGACGCTGGCGAGGAGCCGAGGAGAAGATAGGGGAGGGGGGCTGGATCTAGGCTGCCGGAGAGGGAGGTGGTGGAGACAATCCTACAGTGTGGATGGGCCTGTCGGTAGACAGGAAGACACGATGGCCTCTTCGAGCACTAGATTGTTGATCCAACGATGATAACATGTTATCCATCGGGAATATTCAATGTAACAGTTAGGCACTTGTGTAATTTATCAATAAGTTATTAATATAAAATAAATCAGAAGGTCTGGTCACGTATAACATGTATACAACGAGGTGCTCAGTAATAGGCAGATCATTTCAAATTAATGATTAGAGCTATCAAATCTAAAGCAATAAAAGAGTAGGACAGGGACGCTTCCTTTGGGTGCCCTAGTATGAGTGGCCATCATTGATCGACCGAGTTTTTTTAGAGTTGAGAGCAAAAACATGTCAGCAAGACAGCAAGCAAGAGCCATCAGCCATGAGCACGCAAACTTGAACTAGCCTTGCCAGGACTAGGAGGTACCGGGAATATCCTAATCTTTTACCTGTTATTAACGTTTTGTATATGTGTTCCTGAACGTGCGCATGTCCTATACAAAGAGCAGTAGAGGTCCTAATAGCAAGAGAGTAGGCTGATTCATGGTCCTAATAAAGAAGGGGAAATTAGCTTAGTGATATCACGTTGGGATGTAATCGGAGGAACGACACTCCATTGTGACGCACTGAAAAATAACATTGCGAATACCAAATATTATGTCGAATGACATCGCTGTCAGTTACTTCCGTTTGCAGAATTTTTTAAATATAGAGACTTAGCTCAAAAAATCATCAAATTTTTTGTGGAGCCTGTCGACACAGTTCAATTGCCTGTGTATTTTTTTTTCAAAATTTTATATATTCTGATTTTGTCTCTAAAATTTATTTAAGTATACAGTTTGTAGGGATTTTCTAATATATAAAATAAGGTCCAAACATTATAAAAAAAATTCATGCTCCTTACATAGTGGACTTGATCGTGTGATTTTTAAATTTTTTTTACAAAATTAATTAATGCAATTTCATAATGTCCACTGTAAGGAGTCTAATATAGAAAATGAGGTCCAAACATTATGAAATTGCATTAATTAATTTTGTAAAATTTTGTAAAAAATACACAATCAAGTACACTGTGCAAGGAGCCTAAAAAAATTCATAATGTTTGGACCTCATTTTCTATATTAAAAAATTCCTACAAACAATATACATAAATGAATTTTAGAGACAAAATCAGAATAGATAAAATTTTAAATAAAATACACAAGAAATTGAACTATGTCGGGAGGCTCCACAAAAAATTTGATAATTTTTTTTAGCTCAGTTTTTATATTTTAAAAAATCTACACATAGAAGTAACTGATGGCGATGTCATTCAGTATAATATTTGGTGTTCGCGATGTTATTTTCCAGTGCGTCACGAACGGAGTGTTGTTCCTCCGATTACGTCCCAACATGATGTCACTGAGCTAATATTCCCAATAAAGAAGGGTCACAAACAAGTTCAATTAGGCGATTCGTCTGATGGACATGCATGTCACACCTATTAGAGCATCTGCAGTAGTCCATTTCACTTGTTTCTAAGTGATGGACACATCAGCATTTATGTGATGTGGAGGAAAGATGGTGAGGAGAGAATGTGAGCTTGTTTCTAGATGAAGAAACAAACAAGTTGTTCATACCAAGATACAAAAAACAACAAAATATCTATTAGAGGCTTGCTTGTTACCTAAAAACTTATTTTGTGGGTAGCAATTAAAGTTTTAGATACAAGCTCAAGAAACAAGAAGAAACAATCTATTGGAAGACTTGTTTTTTTTTATTAGATTGAATACTCTCTCTTCTCTTAGTAACAAACTAAGAAACAAACTATTGTAGATACTATTAGGTTCAGGATGTATCAGGAATTTCATTAGAAGAAGCAGATTCAACGGAGGCTCAAACGTGCAACACATTGTTGTGTGTCATTCTTAAGTGTGTGTTCAAGGACTTTGAATTGTTAGTCATGTCTAAAATGTTTTGTGTGTGCATGAATCTAATAGTATGTTTTCCCCAATGTTCAGCTTATTTTGGAGGTTAATTTAATTGAAGTGACCACACCGATTTTCGCTTTCCTTTATGTTGGAACATTAATGAACCTATAAAACATGACGTCAATGCTTACAAAGCTTTCCTAATATGCCGAAACAAGTACAAAGAAAATCCGGTGTCTGGTTAAGCCAAGTACACCCATGTCTACTTAAAAAAAAAGCTTGTTTAGCACGAAGATGAGCCGCCGTATTAGCACTACGGCTTACAAAACTAATCTGAAACTCTAAAAACCCCTTCTGAGCTCCTCAATACGCCCAAGAATTGGGGCAGTAGCAGCTCCATGGTGTGCTCTGTTATTCCACGTATTAACGAGCACCTGAGAATCTGTCTCAGTAATTACCCTTGAATAATTCCAATCCGTAGTTAAAACATCTCGACACGCCATTGCTTCCGCTGTTAAAACATCTGCTATCCGGGAATACCACCGAGCTCTAGCAATGCAAAATTGGCCATCATTGTCACCTGTTGCACCCTGCATTGATGCATTGTCCAAGGCTGCATGCATCTACATTAATCTTGATGACGCCCTGCCCAGGAGGCTGCCATTTATCCATTCGCGCCCGTAGACCACGATTCGGAGCCCTGGATGTTGCCGCCTGTGCGAGTTCAGCGACGACATCCTTAGCTCAGTTCGCCGACTGTATTAAAGTCCACACTGTCCCGCCATTCCTCCTTGCATTATGCGCCTACCAGATCGCACACATGCTGCATATGATCAATGAAGTATCATCCGGTTTAAACATTTTCTCATCGAGTAGATCCGCCGACCAAGTATCTGGATGCAAGGCTGGCAGTCTGAACCCCGTCATAACTCGCAACATGTTACATGCGCATGCATGACGCTTTCTTCTTCGTGGCCACAAAAATCACGAAATGCCAAAGCCAATTGCTCTATATGCCGACGTTTAAGCGTCGCTCTTGCCAGCAAGAAACCATGTACCACCCGCCACCAAAAGACGCGGACCTTAGGGGGAATCGAGAGCTTCCAAACCGGATTCACGAGCCCAAAATATGTAGAAGCTGCTTGTGTAAATCCCATGGTTTTCAGCAGCCCAAGCACACAAGTCATCACCCAGCTTGCCTAGGGGAATGCACTCAACAGCTTGTACATCAGGTTTCAGAAGATTAAGCTCCAATCTCTGCTGATCCCAGGACTGACCATCAGATGATAGAAGATCCCTTACTGTCACTGCTGTAGCATTGGGCAATCTTCCGATTGGTTTCCGACTCAAATTCGATGTAATCCATGAAGAGGTACAATACTTTACTATTGTACTTTTTAGATATATTTTACTCAAAATTGGAGATAAAACCCTATGAAAGGGCTAGTAGCATCTTAGAGCATCTCTAATAGTTTGTCTCTTAGTTTGTCTCTAATACCCTCTATATCATCTTGAGACAATATTAGAGACAACTATTCCAATAGTTTATCTCTTAGATTGTCTCTAACACCTTCACAAGCATTTAAGTTTTGCATGAATCAAATAACCATACTGATCAACACTAACTTCAATCTTTGTGACCTACATATGTTATTTGGTTACAACTACATATATAAACAAGCAGTAATTCTAACACCAAGCCTCACAAGCATTGAAGCTTTGCATGATAATTTCAAAGGAATGAAAAACAAAGTCAAGTTCTTATCCAAAAAAATATTGAAGCTCTCGTAGCTGAAAGTATGGAGAACATCATAAGACTCTTTCTCATCAGCACAAGACTAGAACACGAAAGATATAGATCAAAACTGAGCAAGTCATTCGGATATCAAAGAACACAGGATAGTTCGTTAATGTTATTTCTGCTTACCAAAATCTTTGTGTTTGAATACTGCAAGACAACCATCACAGCCAACTTTACACATGCACACTGTCCTATCTTTCGATGAGGTCAAGAGATATAAACAAGCCTCACAAGCATTGAAGCTCTGCATGATTTTAACCCTAGAACTGAACAACAAATCAAATGCAGCAGCAGTACCAGCAGCTGCTAGTCTTTTCTATTACATCCTTGAAAGGAACAGCAAACCATCCAGACTGCCATGTTTATATAGCTGCTAATCATGTTGCATCCATTTTGAAGCCCAGGCTCATGAGCAGCTGCCGCAGGGCCTTCCACCCATTCTCTACTGGAACACCATCCTCGGACAAGATACTATCATCATCAGTTCTTTCAGCATGATCGTCATCAGCGTACGTTCCGACACTGCCGTTCTGCGGTGCCGTGTTTTCTAATTTTCATGAAGCTCATATTGAATTTTCAATTCATCCATCACTAACTGATTCAAGAAAAAAAGCATTGTATGAGTATGATAATAGATGGAATGCATCATTCAAATGACATCTGGCCTTAAAATAGGATAATATGAACTATTAAGAATGATCATCGGAATATGAACTATTAAGAATGATCATCGGATGAGATCTATGCAGCTCGCACTATACACTAAAACTAAAAGCCACCATCATTCAAATGACAATTGGCCTTAAAATAGGATAATATGAAATATTAAGAATGATCATCGGATGAGATCTATGCAGCTCACACTATACACTAAAACTAAAAGCCAGCAACATTTTTCAGAAAATCCTGAATTGTTCCACTTTACACCCATGTCCTTCCACCTTCTAGTGATATGAGTGATATAATGCTTGAAAATTCATTTCCCGTTGGCAGTTCATACTAAATACGTTCTTTCATAATTGGAAGCTCTGGCCGAACGTGCACTGCTTTTCTAACACAAATTTGATACGCACTGTCTTCCTAAGAACTGGAGACAACAGATGCAAAGATAAGCTTTCACCATTTCTATTTTGCAACATGACGAACTCATGGGAGAAACACGCTGTTGGAATTTTCTGACAGAGAATTCATTAAACTTTCCAAATTCAATGAACATGTAAAGCCAACACTCACCATCAGGGGGAGACGAGATTTCATCAGAAGTCACCACATCCCCATGGACCTCCTCATCAGCCTGCGGTAGCAATCGTACCTAAATCATCAGTCTCTCCATCACAAGCGCACCAAAATAAACACACCACATGCGCTCACACCCAATTTCGATTTGATGCAACTTAATTACCACGGGCGCTAGCGCTACGTCGCCCTCCTGCGGGGGCGAGAGCGGCTCGAGGGGCTCCTGGAGCGAGGCGACGAGCACCCTCCACCGGCCGGGCGCGGCGAGGCCGGCGCCCACGACGCGCCTCGGCCCCCGCACGCTGTTGTAAGCGAGCGCGACCGCCCGGACTCGCACGAGGGATCCGCAAGGCGCGGCAGCCGCCGCGGCCACCGCGGGTTCCATGGACGGGGATTTCGCGGGCACGGGGAAGGAAAAGGGCGCGGTGCTCTCTCGCGCGCGGATCTGCCGAGAAGAACAGACGCGTGAGCAAGCGACGACGCCCTCCAACAGAGAAAATAATTCGTCGCGAAGCCTCGTTTTGAGTAAAGCGACGGTCGTCTCGTGAAAACGACGATTTAGTTATCTCTCTTCTTTTACTCTTCGCCATGTTATCAAAATGTTTACATGACATCTCTTAGAGACAAGAAAAATAGACTACTAAAGATATCTTTAGAGGACCTAAAATTCGCTTAAAGCTCCCACTTGGGACATGCCTATGCACGCGCGTAGGAAATTGCGTGTGCTTTCGCGCTCGCTTCACAATCTTGATTAATTATGAAACTCGCCATTCTTATTGATCGGACTCCTATGGTTTTGCAGCTGTAATTACTACCATTCTTATTGACCGGACTCCTATGGTTTTGCAGCTGTAATTACTAACACAGAATACCTGGACTTGTTGCTGGCTTGCTTACAACATAAGCACGAAGATGTATACTCCCTCAAGTTCACGTAAGTAAGTCGTTTTGAAATACGTACAGTTAAACTTTAAAAACTTTGATTATTGATATCTTTTTAAATATTTAGATTAGATACATCAAAATCATATGTGTAGATTTATCTCAAAAAGTACTTTCATAATATTATAATTGTATCGTGTTTTACTAATATTTCACAATATTAATTAGTTGCTAAGGTTGTATTTTGAAAACGTGTCATGCCTAAAATGATTTGTTTTTGTGAACCGAAGGAGTATTATTTATCATTGAGTTTGTGATGCCGCATGTACTCGATCGTAACTCATGACATAAGTAAGGTTGCTCCCGTGCTCCACCAGACAGATATCTTAAGGGTGCCATATAGGCAAAGCGAGAGATGATGATAGATTAAATGAGATGAGAGATTGTTGCAGTATCTAAATAAGAGACTGCTCTGGCTCGAAGTCATAGACAAGAAAATTAACTCATTTCCATTTTGTACACACCACCTCCTTGAGATTCTACATCTAATTAATTAAAATGACCTAAGATACTACACCATAAGAAACCATGCATTGGGAAGATAGTATCCTAACACTCCTCATGCACTAAGAAACTGCACTAAGATACTGCCAATTGGGAGCAGCCTGATACATAAACTACTTGCATACCATGGAATTTTGTGCACTACCGGTCGTGGAGGTTGAAGTTGGCCGACTTTGCCAGGATTGTTGTTTTCTAGTTTGGGCCATACTATAAAGAAGGTTTTTGATATTATGAAAAAGTCCATTCTACCCTCTTAAGTATCGATATACGGACACCTAATCTGTTGAACTAAAAAATTAGCGTTTTGCCACCCTTAAGTTGCAAAACCGGACAACCTACATCCTTCTTGTTTAAATGCAGTGGTATTGGCTGATGTATCATCCGAATTATGCAGTTTCGCCAGATTGGCTAAGTGAGTGGTCTTTTAGCACTTAGACCCACTGTAAGTGAGCCACGACAAATAAAGTATTTTCTCTCCTTTATCCATTCACTCGCCAACACAGCTCCTTCTGGCTCATTCTTTTTTGCTTCTTCTTCCTCTTTCTTTTCCTCCATTGCTTCTCTCTTGTCATTTCTTCCCTGGTCGAAGCTCCCTCATGGTCCCTCTTCCCTCCGGCCCGCTCTCCATCTTGCCCAATGTCGCCTCCCCATCCCGCTCGACGCCGCCTCCCCATCCCATCCCGCCCGGGCGTCGCAGGATCCGCGCTCATGGGGGGTGCCGTGGGATCCGACGCTCATGGGGGCACCACGGGATCCGACGCACATGGCGGTGAGCCAAGGTGGGACGCGGAGGGCAGCGTGGTGAAGAACTACTCGGTGCACTCACGCACGTCACGCCTCGTCCAGAGCGCCGCGCTGCAGGTGCTCGACCTCAATGCCGCCCGCGCTCTGTTTTGACTCGGTTCTGTCCACTAAGGTTCCGCCTTCGACTGGCTCCACAACTCCCAATATCCACCATACAAAACGACATCCTAGTCGTGGCCCCTCTTGCGCCAAGTGTGAATGTCTATCCCAAGGTTCACACTTCCACCAAAACAGAACCGAATCAAGGCATAGCTAATTATTCAGCCAGGTCCACCCCATAATGGACTTGTGGTTGCATGGTATGACCCAAATCAATCACGCACAAAGTTAAATCCTTAGGGGTTACTCGGGCGAGATTTTCTGCATCGCAATGTGCATCCCGCACCCACCTTCGCCATCGATCACTCACTCGAGCATAAATCATTTTCGTTCAACCTGGCCAAATGACAACGCTTGCTATGGCACAACAACTTTTAACCATAGTGGCCACGCCACAATTTCATATATCATTAAGTCAAATTTATGATCTTTGTATCATGATCGAGAGACATCGCATAACTAAAGCGTGACTAAGCATAATATGCACCCATGTTGATATCACAATAATGTCCAACTAAGATTACCTAACCTATGGTGTCCAAGGGTACATATCAACATATCGATCACAAATATTCAAGGAGTCATACTGCTAAGAAGGTATTAACTATTCCCGAAACAATTTTTATACAACTAGCCATACATGTTGATATAAAGCGATATAATTTTATAAACAGTGCGACATGATCAAGGTTTACGACTTGTCTTCGTTGAAGAGTTGAGATGCTTGGTAGTGGTCGTCGAGTCCAAGAACTCTTCAAAATTTGGAATCTATACGTGCGAAAATGGCCAAATAAATAAAACAATTCAAGTAAAATCCAAAAAGAACCAAACTAGAACCAAAAGAAAGGTACTAAATTTAGATGGACTTAGAGACTTGTAACATCCCAAGGTTATGTTACCAAAATAAAATAAATAAAGTTATTAGTTTATTTGATTTTCTGAAAAAATTTTGGAAGAGTTTGATTGCTTAATTTGAATTTCTGAAGTTTCAAAAGTCAAAAGTTAAAATTTATTTGAAGTTCTTGAAGTCTCATTTAGTTTTATTTGAAAAATAAAAATTTACTTAATTTCTGGAATTTTCTGAGTTTTTAAAAGCCTTTTTTATAAATATTTTAAGCCAAAACAATTTATTTGCAAAATTAAAAAGCCAAGTATTAGTTGGAAATAATTTTATTAAGTCCAAAATAAGTATGGGAATTTCTGTGAATTTTTCCATAATTTTTGGATATATTTTGCTATATTTTAAAGCCTAAACTAATTTCTAGAATTAAAACAATTCATAAATCAATTTAAAATTCTAAAACCACTTTGGGCCGAAACCTACTCGGCCCATTTCTTTTTCCTCCCGCGCCCGGCCCATTCGGCCCACCTCCACCGCCGCTCTCTCTCTCCTCACTCGGCCCGCACCCGCCACCCACCTCTCCTCTTCTCTCACTGCCGCGTGTGGCCCGCGCATCTCCTTCTTCCTCCTTCCTCCTCCTTCCTCCTCTTCCCCATGACGCCGCGCGCTCCGCCATTCTCGGCCATGTCGAGCTTCGTCAACGCCACAATTCCCGCTCCCTCTCCTCTCACGACCGCGCGCACACGAATCGCACCCCACCACCGCCTCCAACCCCCACCTTTCCCCTCTCTCTCGGCGCCCGGCTCGTCCACTCCCCTAACCGCCGCCACCATGACCGCGCCACGATCTCCACCTCCGGTCCTCCGGCCCCTATAAAAGGGAGCACGGTGAGCCTCTCTTCCTCCTCATCCTCTCCCCCTCACTCACCCCTCCTCTCTCGCTCTCATCTCGCCGGAATCGCCGATTCTTGCTCGCCGGTCGCCGCCGGCACCGCCTCCACGCCGTCGCCGCCTACACCATCGGCACCGTCACCTCCTCGCCGACCTGGTGCTCACCTCCGTTCCGCCTGAGTGCCACCGGAGCCCCTTCCTCGTCGTCGAGCCGCAAGCGCCGCCGCTTCTTTCCCTCGCCGCCGGTGACCCGTGCTAGCTCTCGCACCGCCACGGTAAGCCCTAAGATCCTCGCGTTCCCCTCTTTCCCTTGCCGCCCTCGCCGGACCTCACCGGGCCGCCGTCCGCCGGCGCCCTAGGCACCGGCCGCCGCCGCCGCGCGCCGGCGTGGCGCCACCGTGGCTGCCACGATGCGCCACCTCACGGCGCGTCGCGCCACCTCCTCCTCGCTCCGCTCGTGCGCGCGCGCGGCAAGGTCCAACCCTCTCTCGCCTCGAACTCTCATGGACTTGGTCCATGAGCCGTGAGACCGACATGTGGGTCCCACATGCCGAATTTCTTTAAATCCTTTTAAATTCCGAAATTCTCGGTGACGTCGGCAATGCACAATAATTAGCTTTTCGGTGAAAAATAATTGAGAAAATTCTATTAATTCAGTTTAGGTTATAAACTTGTAAAATTCATATCTTTTGATTCCTAACTCCAATTTGGGTGATTCAAATTGCAAAATTTGTATAAAATCATTATCTAGCTAACTAAACCAAAATTATTTAATTTTGAGTTCATTTGACCACAAATTCCTTTAAACCCTAAATCCATCATTTCATGTGATTTCAAACTTCGAAAGCTCATATCTTTTGCATCGAAACTCCGTTTGAGCCCATTCAAATTTCTAAATTTATCTAAATTCAAGATCTAGCTATCTAAACTAAATTTATTTAATTTGGAGTTCATTTGAATTGTTATTTGAATTTTATTTGAATTTAGCTTATTTCGCGAATAGATTTTGACGACTTCGGAAGGTCAGATTTCAACGCCGTTGAAGAGCACTTAAGAGGATTGATTTTGACTGTGTGATCATCGTGATTGTACACATAGACTACCTGGAGAAAGTGCTTGTGAGTACTAGGTGACCTGTTAAGAAAAACAACATCACCTCAGTATCAGTGGATCTGTTCACCTCAAGCGAGGCAAGTTACATTCTTGATCATATTTGCACCCATTATTTAAAATTATTTAAATTATGTTTCAAATTATTATTGCATGCTTATTTATATTTCAGTAATTTAAATTCATGTTTTAAAGTTATAGTTATGCCCAAAATCCTTTGTATGGCCAATTTTGATAATTGAATCAAACATGTTGTCACCCTAGATAAAACCTAGTTGATACAATAGTATGGACTAGGATCATTTGGAAAATATTATGCTTAGCCATGCTTATAGACCAAATATGTTTCATTTGGGGAAGTTTAGCCAAAAATCAATTGTGGTTTAAATTGTATCCATAGCATTGGTGTGTTATGGAAGTTTATAAATGACTTTGGAAAATGAAATAAAATGATGGTTTGGACTTGGGCGAAATGGTTGTCTGGTGGGTGCAGGTTTATGCACGGGCTCAAACGGGTAGGTTGAGGCCCAGGGTTCTGTTGGTTGTCGCCCAGATCAATTAAGGACCGGTCTTCGAGCCGCATCTTGCTAAGCCACATCGTACTACCACATGTCTTGTATGGGCAGGACCTGGCTGATTAATTTGCAAAGTTCCATCATGGTCGTTCTTGTGATGCGGTGGGTGGTCTTTCATGACCTTTGTTAGTCCCACTTGGCGCAAGAGGGGGCCTGAACCCTGCGGACAGGTAGTCCAAGGGGGGTGAAACCTTAGCGAGGGAGGACTATGGTGGGATAGCGTATTGTAAAGGCATTGACACGTGCTCTAGACTGCTTACCTAAGGTAGTGAGCGGTGGTATCGACGGATGCCAAACAACTAGAGAATTCATGTCTTGTGGGTAAAGTTGTACAACCTCTGCAGAGTGTAAAACTATTCGAATAGCGCGTCGCGATCATGGACATCTTGGCAAAAGCCACTCGAGTTAGACTTTGATTTCAAAACGTTTTATAAAGCAGTTTGACATGGATGGGTGTCCATGAGAAAAGTTATGGGTTGAAGCCCGGGTTGGTGCGTGTTTATATTGGAGTTAGGTTGGTGCCTACACTATCTTTATCAATGCAAGATCAATTTTAGATTTTATAAAACTTGAGCTTTTGAACTTATTATGGTATTTAATGTCAAATGCTGATTTATGCAAATTAACCACATAAACCATCCTTTGTTACATCCATGTATACATGTCATTACATTATTTGTGGGTGTAACTTGCGAGCACGGAAGTTGTGCTCATCTTGCTTTATGCAAACAAAATTTCGAGAGAGAAGGACTTCACTTGGTGTGGATCTTGGCGACTAGGCCGCTACCCGATCGATTGCCTATGGCGGTTCTTTGGACCCTACTACTTCTTCATCGTCTTCGTTGTGTTTATTTAATGTTGCCTGTAAGACTATCTTGTAATCAACTCTTTGTTATTTAATAACTTTTAACGTTTATGGTTGTGTTATCATATTTGTTTCTTGTGTGAGCTAGCCACCGATCATGGGACTAGTTCGATTATGCACGAAGATGCAGGATGTTAATCCGGGTTCTTACAAGACTTGAATCACTAAAATCGGAGTTGAGCGGTAGAACGGGCCCTCAAAAGGAGGTTTGATTACAGGTGGTCGGAAGGAGGTTCGACTACCTGGTCAAAAAGAGGTTCGACTGGTCGGAGGATGGATACAAGAAAGATACAACTACTCAATATGACCGTAAGAAGGACACAAGAAGGATATGACTACTCAACGTGATCATATCCTATGACTACTCATCGTGGTTGTAAGAAGGATACGACTACTCAACATGGTCGTAAGAAAGATACAAGAAGGATACGACTACTCAATGTGATTGTAGGAAGGATACGACTACTCAACGTGGTTGTAAGAAAGATACGACTACTCAACGTGGTCATCAGAAGGATACAACTACTCAACATGGTCGTAGGAAGGATACGATTACTCAATATGGTCGTAAAAAGGAAGAATGATTCGATTGCTCGACGCGGTCGAAAAAAAATAAAAGACCAGGGCACAGGGAGCTTACCAAGACTGGGAGAGAGAGAGAGACTGGAGGAGTAGGCTGGAGGAGGTCAGAGACGGTAAAACAACAATTGAAGATGGCGTGGGCTCCAGCGAACTGTTTAGCGGTGTGGAAGTTGAAGACAGGGCGGGCGCTCTGGGTAGGGCACGGTCTTGTCAAGCCAATGGTGAAGACCACATTAGCGGAGAAGCTTTGACAGCAGTAGTGAGAGGTGACGGTGCTAGAGGCGATGGCATAAACTCCAGCCGGTGGTGGCGAAACTCGAAGCACGATGAAACATGGCGAGATAAAGAGGGAGAGTTGAGAGAAAAACAAGAGGAGACAAAGGCTCCCTGGTGCTCTATTTATAGATAAAGGAGGACCAGACGACAAGATGGAGCGACGGGATTCATAGCGGCGCAGCATGGGCGCACGACCAGCGAGTGAGGAGGATGGGGCGAGGTTGGGGAGGATACAAGAGGGGCAGGCGGGAGCGGTGGCGATAGCATTTAATGCGACATAATGGCATTTAATACGTGAGGACTTTCACGGCGGTCGTCACGCGATGGAAGGAAGAAGAAGGTGAGTAGGGGTTGAAGGCGGGCCGATCGAAATTGAGAGGCGATCGGAACCAAGAGGGTGGTCAAAACCAAAGGGTGGTCGAAACCAAGAGGCTAGTCGAAACCAAGTGGGTGGTCAAAACCGGAAAATTGGTCGAAATCGAGAGGTGGTCGAAACCAAGAGGCTGGTCAAAACTGTGAGATGGTCAAAACCAAGAGGATGGTCGAAATTGAGAGCGGTCGAAACCGGGAGGTGGTCGGCGAAGCGGTCAAAACCAGGAGGCTGGTCGAAACCGAGAGGTGGTCGAATCCGAGAGTCGGTTAGGGAAAAGGAGCGGACCGATGGGAATTCGGAACAACAGGGAAAGAGGATTTTAAACACTAGAGAACTCCAATAAACTCAGAATAAACCAATTTCGAATTAATTGAGGTTTGATTAGGTCATGTTAAATTGCTTTCAATTTATGAAATCTCAAGTTAAGCTTTAGGAATTCCACAAAAATAAATGGTTATTTTTATTTTGAAAATTTTCAAAAACTCCTGAAAACTGAGAGGGAGCCTTTGCCTCCTCTTGTTTTCCCCTCAATTCTCCCTCTTTCTCTCGCCCTGTTTCGCCGTGCTTCGAGTTTTGCCACCGCCGACTGGAGTTCGTGCCATCGCCTCTAGCACCATCGCCTCTCGTCGCCGCTGTGAAAGCTTCTCCACCAACGTGGTCTTTGTCATTGGCTTCGCAACATCGCGGCCTACCCGGAGCGCCCGCACTGTCTTCAACTTCCTCACCACCGAAGAGTTTGTTGGAGCTCACGTCGTCTTCAACCGCCGTTCGCCGTCTCTGACCTCCTCCAGCCTCCTCCTTCGGTCTCTCTCTCTCCCAGTCTTGGTAAGCTCCACGTGCCCTGTTCTTTCTTTTTTTTAACCGCATTGGGCAGCCGAATCATTTTCATTCTTACGACCACGTTGAGTAGTCGTATTCTTTCTACGACCATGTTGCGTAATCATATCATTCTTGTATCCTTCTAATGACCACGTTGAGTAGTCGTATCCTTCCTACGACCACGTTGAGTAGTCGTATCCTTCTTGTATTCTTCTTATGACTATGTTGAGTAATTGCATCCTTCTTACGACCACGTTAAGTAGTCATATCCATCCTACGACCACGTTGAGTAGTCGTATCCTTCTTGTGTCCTTACGACCACGTTGAATAGTTGTATCCTTCTTGTATCCATCCTCCAACCAGTCGAACCTCTTTCTGACCAGTTAGCTGAACCTCCTTCCGACCACCCGTAGTGAAACCTCCTTCTAAGGGCTCATTCTCCTTCGTTCGAGCTCTGATTTGAGTGATTCAAGTCTCTAAGTCCATCTAAATTTAGTACCTTTCTTTTGGTTCCAGTTTTGTTCTTTTTGGATTTTACTTGGATTGTTTATTTATTCGGCCCTTTTCGCACGTGTAGATTCCGGCATTTCTGAAGAGTTCTTGGACCCGATGACCACGACCGAAGCACCTCAACTCTTCAACAAAGGCAAGTCGTAGACCTTTGATCATGTCGTACCCAATTTATAAAATTATATCGTTTTATAACAACATGTATAGCTAGTTGTATAAAAATGGTTTCAGGAATAGTTAATACCTTCTTAGCAGTATGACTCCTTGAATATCTGTGATCGATATGTCGATATGTACCTTTGGACACCATAGGTTGGGTAATCTTAGTTGGATATTATTGTGATACCAACATGGGTGCGTATTATGCTTAGTCATGCTTTAGTTATGCGATGTCTCGATCATGATTCAAAGATGATAAATTTGACTTAATGATATATGGAATTGTGGCATGGCCACTGTGGTTAAAAGTTGTTATGCCATGGCAAGGGTTTTCATTTGGTTGGGTTGAACAAAAATGGTTTATGCTCAAGCGAGTGGTCGGTGGTGAAGGTGGGTGAGGGATGCACATTGCGATGCGGAAAGCCTCGCGAGCAATCCCTAAGGACTTAACTTTGTACATCATTAGTCCAGGCCATACTGCAACCACAAGTCCATTTATAGGGTGGACTGGCTGAATAATTAGCTATGCCTTAATTCGATTTTGTTTTGGTGAAAGTATGAACCCTGTGATAGACATTCACACTTGGCGCAAGAGGGGGCTGGTCGACTGGGATGTCGTTTTGTAAGGTGGATATTGGGAGTTGTGGAGCCAGTCGGAGGCGAAACCTTAGCGGACAAAACCAAGTCAAAACAGAGCTTTGTAAAGGCCTTGTGATAATCTCTTAGTCGCATACCTCGAAAGTGTGTGGGCGGACAGTATAAGATGATTATCTCTTATGGGTCAAGCTGTACAATCTCTACATAGTGTAAAACTATTTGAATAGGCGTGTCTTTGGTTATAAACAATGCTTGGTGATTTCACACAAGGGGTAGATTTTCTTAAAAATGTTGTCGTGAATAGGGTGTTTACGAGTTGTTTGGGAAGTGAACAGGGTGTTCACGAGTTGTTTCAAAGAAACTTTGTTACTTATGTATTAATCTTTCAAAATGTACTCTACAATCTACTTATTGTATCCAATATCAATACTGCTTTCTGCAAAATAAACATAAAGCTATCCTTGTTAAGCCTTGCATGAATACTATTTACATACGATTCCCCACGACTTGCTAAGTACTTTATGTACTCACGACTTTCGCCATTTGTTGATCGGTAGTCGAAGAAGACCCGGAAGCAAGGCTCTCACGAGGACGACTACTCAAGACCATGCGAACTAGGAGCCGTCCTCTACTCGATTGCCTATGGGAATGTCAAATGGCCTCTATGAGTTGTTTTGGTTTCCGCTGCAAGTTGTTTGTTGTCGTGAGCCCTGCGTGGCAAATTATGTAAAACCTTGACCATAAGGTCCTTTTGCTACTAAGAAATTTTGATTTGTCTGCTTGTTTAGCTATGTTATTGTGTGGTTACGATACTGTGCGAGCAAGCTATTGATCATGGGACTAGTTCAGAATGCACAGAGGGTCTCAGGGTTGCATACCCGGGGTCCCGACATATGGTTAACACATTCTACACTATCAAGCAACCATTCCGGTAATAACAAATTAACTACGCTACTTGCATGTGTACTTACATAATAATTACAGAACCACTAAGCTAATTACATGCTAATCACGTAGCTAAAACTATAGTCGCATGTGGATGAAAATGACCTTTTCTTGATGCTTGTAAGCCAACCAACAACTTATGCAATTGTGCAACCTTCAAATTCAGACTGAAAACCACCCAAAATGCAACTGAAAACCACCAACAACATAACTTCTTGCATGGCCTATATTCCTCCCTTCTCTGCCTCCCTCTTGGTCTCGTTCATGGCTTAGAAGAAATGCAAATGAGTTCGTGCGGCCGGGTTGGTGACGGCACAGTGTTTTAATGCCATAATGTGCTTGGGGGGAGGGTGATGGGTTGATATGCCTCTCGTTTGATGCGCGGAAGGGCGCGTGCGAGGCGGGCAGGCGCGCTGGCACATCAGGGGGGTCGTGGTGGTCGGGCGGGCGTGCATTTTGGGACAGCTATCTTCCGCACTCCGGTACTACGGAAGGTATCCGGCGAGCTACCGCGCTCCGGTGGCACAGAACCAGAACGACCACACTGTAGGGAAACGGGTAGGCTACACTAGCGCAAATTAAAAAATTCTACCCGTAAACCAAGATCACTGCAGTTATAGATCACGGTCTTACCACTAGATGCGCAGGTGCGGAAGTTGATGCGACACGTCGAGGCGGTGTAGTCGTACTCGATTGATGCGATGCGTCGGGCGGTAGTCGTACTACTTCCTGCGTCGCGTCGCGGCGTCCACGTCTGACTCCTTTCTTGCGATTCGTCCCAACGCCACGATGCGGCGTCTCCAAAGGTATCCACACGTGCGGGAGGAAGCGACGCCGCGGACTACTAGATCCGCGCGGCGACTAGGGCGTGGGAGGGTGGCGGCCGGGGTTTGAGGATGTCACGAAAAACTCATCCTCACACCAGCGCCCCGCCCTCCTTTTATAGACGTCCTTATAATGGGCTTCTACGAATAGAGACCCATTAGGACTCAATGCCGATCTAATTCGGATCAATCCGAATTGAGGCTTCACCATAAGTGTGTGACCCTATGGTTCACATATGTTTAGACATGACGCGAGTACACATACTTGGTCAATAGTTGGTAGCAACCTCTAGCAAGGCGTGCCAACTCCTAAACATACGTAAAGATCATATCGGACGAACCATCACAACGTTATGTACATGCCAATCCCTTTGCCTCACGATATTCGGTCGAGCTCCAAGTGACCGCTCTTTCTCGATCCTGTGATCCGGAATCCCTTACTAGGTTAACTCTTAACCTTAAGTAGCATGGCCATGCATTTACGGATCGATCACTCGAGGGCCAGAGATATCTCTCTCGGTAGAGAGGGCAAATCCACTCGGTGACCATGCTTCGCATGCTTCATGACAAACCCAGCTACCTTTATAACTACCGATTCACGAGTAGCGTTTGATAGCCCCTAAGTAGGTCGATTCACATCTCAAGTACATGCGACAATCTCGAGTCTAAGGACAAGGCGTACACATTGTGTAGAGAGAACCATAAGAATAATTACTATATCTCATGTTGGGTCGGTCCAACCCCATGTTCTAAACATGTGTCCACATTATTGGTTTGACATCTCCATGTCTATGACACATGTGAAACATGGTCATCAACCGATACATGTGCTAATCCATCATTCACATGTGTCCTCACATGAACTCCGACTAGGGACAACTTTAGAATAACCATACAAGTAAAGAGTTTCACAAACAAGTCACATACTTGTTAATCAACACAAAGGCAATATTCAAGGAACATTTATTAAATCATGGATACAATGAAATATCATCATCAATATGATTGCCTCTAGGGCATATCTCCAACAGTCTCCCACTTGCACTAGAGTCAATCTAGAAGATATCTAATACCCATAGCTCTTGTGTGCGCTCAAGCTTAGGTCAGTGGGAGGCTTCATCAAAGGATCTCAAATATTCAAATCCAGTGTGTATTTTGCATATCTTTAAATCTCCTCGATTAAGGATCTCTCGAATGAGATGAAACCGCCATGATATGTGTTTGTTCTTTTGGTGATTCCTCGGCTCCTTGGCTTGCGCAATGGCCCCACTTGTTATCACAAGAAAGATCCGAGGATTTGCACGCACTAGGAACCACACCTAGTTGATTATGAACTTCCTTATCCAAACACCTTCCTTTGCTTTGTGAAGCGCAATGTACTCGACCTCCGTTGTAGAGTCGACATGCGATCTCCTGCTTGGAACTCTTCCAACTTACCGCACCACCGTTCAAAAGGAACACAAAACCCGATTGCGATTTGTAATCATCTTTGTCGGTTTGGAAGCTTGCATCGGTGTAACCATTTACAACGAGCTCTTCCTCACCTCCGTAGACTAGGAACACATCCTTAGTTCTTCTCAAATACTTGAGGATGTTTTTAGCTGCTTGTCGATGACTCTCACTGGATCGGCTGGTATCTGCTCGTAACACTTAGAGCATAGGAAACATCTGGCGAGTACACATCATAGCATACATGATAGATCCAATGGCGAAGCATATGGAATCTTACTCATGCGATCTCGCTCATCGCTTATCGAAGGACACCGAGTCTTGCCAAGATTTATGCCATGAGACATGGACAAGAACCCTTTCTTTGCCTCCTCCATGTTGAACCGTTTCAATACTTTGTCAATGTAAGTACTGCGGCTTAATCCTATTAGCCTTTTGATCTATCTCTATAGATCTTAATACCCAAAATATATGCCGCTTCCCTAAGTCCTTCATTGAGAAACTATTTTTCAGGTGAGGTCTTAACGGACTCGAGCATAGGAATATCATTTCCAATCGGTAATATGTCATCTACATATAAGATTAGAAATACGAGTGAGCTCCCACTTGTCTTCTTGTAAACACAAGATTCTTCTTCGTTTTTATGAAGTCAAACCCTTTGACCACTTCATCAAAACGAGATGTTCCAACTCCGAGATGCTTGCTTCAATCCATAAATGGATTTTTGAAGTTTGCATACTTTTCTAGCATTATTTGGATCGACAAAACCCTCGGGTTGTATCATATACACGCCCTCGGTTAAATTTCCATTAAGGAAAGCCGTTTTGACATCCATCCGCCATATCTCATAGTCGAAATATGCAGCAATAGCTAGAATGATCCGTATTGATTTAAGCATCGCTCACAGTGAGAAAGTCTCATCGTAGTCAACTCCTTGAACTTGCCGAAACCTTTACGACAAGTCGAGATTTATGGATATGAACATTTCCATCCATATCAATCTTCCTTTTATAGATCCATTTGCACTCTATGGTTTTAACACCATCAGTGGTCAACCAAATTCCAAACTTGATTGTCTCCCATGGATGCTATCTCGGATCTCATGGCACTATGCCATTTCTCGAGTCTGGTCCATCATTGCTTCCGCATAGGTCGTAGACTCATCATTGTCTAACAATAATATATCTCGCGCATTGCGAACCTTCCGACCTTTGTGGTGGTGGTGCTTCCTTTGCCATGGGTTCCTCAACTTGTTCGCCACATGGGCATCATTCGTCGAGTCTTCCCGATTGGTTCATCTTGAACCTCTTCAAGCCGCACTGTTCTTCCACTTGTCTCCTGTTGAGAAACTCTTTCTCTAGGAAAACACCACTTGAGCGACAAACACTTTGCCCTCTAGTCGGTTGTAGAAGTAATATCCAAAGGTTTCCTTCGGATATCCCACGAAAATGCATTTATCCGACTTGGGGTTGAGCTTGTCCGATCAGAGTCGCTGACAAACGCCTCACATCCCCAAATCTTTAGAAAAGACAAGCCGTGACTCTTCCGGTCCATATCTCATATGGTGTCTTAACTACGGATTTAGACGGTGCCCTATTAAGTGTGAAAGCCGTCGTTTCTAGAGCGTAACCCCAAAAGGATAATGGTAAATGATCGGCTCATCATCGATCGAACCATGTCCAACAAGGTCCGATCGCGCGCTCGGATACCCCGTTTCTTTGAGGCGTTAGGGCGGTGTTAGTTGTGGAACAATTCCGCAACTCTTGGATGATTGCTAAATTCATGACTCAAATACTCGCCACCACGATCGGATCGCGAGCCTTAATTTTCTTGGCACGTTGATTTTCAACCTCATTCGGAACTCTTTGAACTTTTCAAAAGTTTCGACTTATGCTTCATTAAGTAGACATAACCATATCTACTAAAATCATCGATGAAAGTTATGAAGTAATGAAATCCACCTCTAGCAGCTTGTGCTCATTGGTCCACATACATCGGTATGTATGATTTCCAACAAGTCGCGCGCCTCTCAAAAGAACCTTTGAAAGGTGATTTGGTCATCTTACCAAGCAAACAAGCTTCACATGTCTCGTATGATTCAAAATCAAACGAAGTTAGAAGACCATCAACATGGAGCTTCTTCATGCGCTTTTCACTTATGTGACCCAAACGACAATGCCAAACATAGGTGGGATTCAAATCATTAGGTCGAAGTCTTTTAGCATTTATGTTAAAGATAGGCGCATCATCAAGATTTAAAATAAATAACCCATTCACAATGGGCAAAAAGCCATAAACATTCTATTTTTAGAGATCAAACAACCATTGTCTTTACTTGCAAATGAATAACCATCTCTCATCAAACATGAGGGGATAAAATGTTTCGACTCATACTAGGAACATAATAACAATTATTCAATTCCATAATAAATCTTGAAGGAAGTGAAGTTGCATGGTGCCGACGGTCAACGCAAAGAACCCTTGCTTTATTTCCGACGAAAATCAACTTCACTCTTGCGACTCCTCTACTTCTTATTAGCCCTCGCATCGAGTTGCAAATGTGAGCAACTGATCCAGTATCAAATACCCAAGAGTTAATAGGAGAATCAGCAAGAAAATGTCTAAAACATTTATGACAAGTGTACCATGGGTGGAAGTCTTACTTCCACCTTCTTCTTGCATTCATCGAATCCATGTACTTCTTGCGCTCTTCCGGTGACGGTTTCTTTACAATAAAAGCATACTGTCTCGGCTCAGTCCAAAGATTAGGCTTAGGCGTTGGCTTGAGATCATATCTTTAACCTTGCCCTTATTCTTTGCCATGGCTTCTTACCCTTTTTTTGAAGCTAGACTTGTTCTCACAGCCATCACATGGCTAGGCCCTGCACACTTCTTAATGTCACTCTGCTTTTGAGCATCCCACAAAGCTCATTAAGGCCCTTATCCGCCCCATGCATATGGTAGTTCAAATGAAATGCCCATAGTTAGGTGGAAGAGACGCTAAATGAAATCGATTGCCAACTCTTGGCCAATTGGAAAACCAAGTTTATCCAAAGTCCGATCAGAACCAACCATTTTGATCACATGTGGACCTACGGGTGCACCTTCGTTAACTTGCATTCCGTAAAAGCCTTAGAGACATTGAACCGCTCAGTCCCGCCCGTATGCGAACATGTCTTTAAGCGCTATGATCATATCATACGCTTCCTGATCCTCAAACTGCTTTTGAAGGTCAGGTTCCATGCATGCAAGCATAAGACATCTAATCTCAAGAGAGTCATCACATGCTTTCTTGTAGGCATTTTTAACAGCAGCAGACGCATTGTTTGCAGGTTCTTCTGGGATTGGGGTGTCCAGAACGTTTTCCTTTTTATCTGCCCTGAGAACAATTCTCAGGTTACGGACTCAGTCCGAATAGTTTGTTCCATTTAATTTCTCTTTCTCAAGAATCGATCGCAAAGCAAAAGGGTGTGCGTGGTTGCTAGATGCCATTGATCTACAATAGGAAATGCAAAATACTAAGACAAATAAAACCATGATAGAGTAAACTGTATTAAACAAATTTAATAGAATGTACTCCCACTAAAATCAACATCCCTCTGTTGATTCTTAGCGATTCAAGATCCGCAATTAACGAAACTACTAGTGAGCTTTTGCATCACCGCTAGGAGACAACGTAATTCGGTAAGCAACGTCTTGCTAATCATATCTCTATATGACTCTTGTTGTTGGGTGACATCTCTATGCCCCGGCGTCCAACCTTTATGCCCCAAGGCCCATAACCTTTATGATAACCTTATTAAGTTCACCAATCCTTATGCATGTAAGTATCCGATACAAAACCCATCTAGTCAAGGAAAGTTGATGGTGCCCTAATTTTATAGACCCACCATCAATTTACAAGACATGGGATGGTGCAAAGTTTAATTGGGAGGGCATATGTTTAACTTAACATTTTGTGAGGGATCACTATACTTCTACCATTCAAACATGCATAGGAGTAAAACAACAGGAATAGCATTAACACAGTTGTGACTCAGTATGGCCTATTTTCTCATGGTGATGTCCATCGCCATAGAATCTGTCCGCCATGATGATCTCCATCTCCATGGTTCATGTGTGCCATCCCTCCAAGTGATGTGTCCTCCGAGTACTAATATAAGCTATTACTCATAACAGCTAGTAATAAAATACATGGATACTAGGAATCATCACAAGTCGGCACGCAGGTGTTAATACAATACTTTGACAACACATTGGCTCCAGCCGTGTTGCCGAACCCATGACACGCAGGTCATGAAATATTACAAACATGCATCACATACACATTAGGCCATACTGGTCACATACATCCTGCAAAAACAAGTTTATGCATAGAATCGCAATCTACCGGATAGGGGGTCGAGGGGGTTTCCCCCCGCGGGGTTCGAAGGGGCAGCGTTCGTAAAAAAACAGAGATCCAATCTATGCAATTTTTACTTAGGATTTTGATCGGCAAATCATATTTACCACAAATCGACTACTGTTCCGATTCGACCAATTTGTACTGATCTTCGCGTGCAGCATGCCGTGGTTTGAGAACCAAGACAACTCTCAGCTCATGGAGCCCGAGCGCACGAACACGGTACATCGATTATTAATCTAGGTTCCGATTCGACCAATCATATTGGTCTTCACATTCCGCAACCGGTTTTACGTGTCACTGTCTACCCCGATGGCGAATCCGACCGGTAGGGGTATGTTGTTTCACGACCTTAGCAGCATGATCACGGAAACCAGATCAATCCATTACCAGAACTATACAATCGATCACATCGATCATACCGATTTACATATCGCCATATGCAAATCACCCGAACCTATAACATGACAGCAACCGCTCTGATACCACTGTAGGGAAACGGGTAGGCTACACTAGCGCAAATTAAAAATTCTACCCAGTAAACCAAGATCACCGCAGCTTATAGATCACGGTCTTACCACTAGACGCCGCAGTGCGGAAGTTGATGCAACGACGTCGGGCGGTGTAGTCGTACTCGCTTGATGCAAGACGCGTCGGGCGAGTAGTCGTACTACTTCCTCGTCGCGTCGCGGCGTCCCACGCACTGACTCCTTTCTTGCGCGTTCGTCCCAACGCCACGATGCGGCGTCTCCAAAGGTATCCACACGCACGGAAGGAAGCGACGCACGCCGGACTACTAGATCCGCACGGCGACTAGGGCGTGGGAGGGTGGCGCCGGGGTTTGAGGATGTCACGAAAAACTCATCCTCAACCAGTGCCCCTGCCCTCCTTTATAGACGCGTCCCTTATAATGGGCTTCTACGAATAGAGACCCATTAGGACTCAATGCCCATCTAATTCGGATCCAATCCGAATTAGGCTTCAGCCCCTTAAGTGTGTGACCCTATGGTTCACATATGTTTAGACATGACGCGAGTACACATACTTGGTCAATAGTTGGTATCAACCTCTAGCAAGACGTGCCAACTCCTAAACATACGTAAAGATCATATCGGACGAACCATCACAACGTTATGTACATGCCAATCCCTTTGCCTCACGATATTCGGTCGAGCTCCAAGCTGACCGCTCTTTCTCGATCCTGTGATCCGGAATCCCTTACTAGGTTAACTCTTAACCTTAAGTAGCATGGCCATGTATTTCTGGATCTGATCACTCGAGGGGCCCAGAGATATCTCTCTCAGGTAGAGAGGGGCAAATCCCATCTCGACTGACCATGCCTCGCAGCATGCTTCATGACAAACCCGAAAGCTACCTTTATAACTATCCAGTTACGGAGTAGCGTTTGATAGCCCCTAAGTAGGTCGATTCACATCTCAAGTACATGCGACAATCTCAGTTCTAAGGACAAGGCGTACACATTGTGTAGAGAGAACCATAAGAATAATTACTATGTCTCATGTTGGGTCGGTCCAACCCCATGTTCTAAACATGTGTCCACATTATTGGTTTGACATCTCCATGTCTATGACCTGTGAAACATGGTCATCAACCGATACATGTGCTAATCCATCATTCACGTGTGTCCTCACATGAACTCCAACTAGGGACAACTTTAGAATAACCATACAAGTAAAGAGTTTCACAAACAAGTCACATACTTGTTAATCAACACAAAGGCAATGTTCAAGGAACATTTATTAAATCATGGATACAATGAAATATCATCATCAATATGATTGCCTCTAGGGCATATCTCCAACACACACGACATTCCACGTCGCATCATTGGTTCCCGCACCTACCTGGTTTCCACGCCTGGCACTGTCGTTCCGCGCTCCGTCGGCGTGAAAAGTTACACGTGTCAGCCTCCAGTTCTTCCGTGCTCGGCAGGAGGCCATATTAGCAATTTTGAGGCCAAAAGGGCTATTTTTACAATTAAGATGGCAACACTAGGCCGAATTAAAAAAAATCATCCTATTGCTCTTGTACAATCTCGATACGCACATACTATTACACGATTGGGCATGGACCGCAAGAGGAAATGTGGACATCATGTGTGAGGAAGGGCAGATAGACGGAAGCGGATCCTCTATGTTATAGTATGGGCTAATTTAGAGGAGCACAGTGATATGTATCAGATCATTCTCTCCATCGTCCGATCCAAAATGAATAATCAAGATCAAGTAGACCGAAATCGCTGTTTATACAGCGATCCTCTGCGGTACAGATCCAGATCCCAGGTGGGCTTGAGAGTGGCAACAAATGCGATGGGACTCGACGGGAGGCAGTGTCACAGTGGCAAATAGTGTCTGAATTGGAGCGACGGACAGTGCTCGAGATATGCTCATTAGTTGCGAACAATGGCTGGTCAGGAGTCAGCGGTGTCCGCAGTAGCCATGGAATACAGACATGCATCAATGATCACAAGCTTGCCATCGTGTTGGGCAAGTATTTTTTGGACGATTGAGGGCTAGTTCGCAAAGAGAGCCAGGAGTTTTTTTCCCTCCTACCAAATACCTCTCTTTGCTTAGTAAGCGACGAACACAAGGTGTTTGTTTTTTATTTGCCAAACGTAAAACGATTGTAAGTTTTCTATAAAACTATAATAATTACTTAAAAGAAAAATATATTTTTTAATATTTGGTGGACCATAACATAACAATGTAATGATGAGCAATCAAATCTTATGTGCTCCTAGTGGCGAACCGTCTCGCGCTGTCCGACATCCCCTCAAACTCTGTAAGATTTTAATATTTAATCTGTCAAGAAGAATATAGAACAAATATATACTTACCAACTATTCATCACAAAGTAGAGAATTATCTAAACCTAGCTATTTAAGTATGAAGACTGTAGGTACTTAAGATATTTTCTTTGAAGGGTGTCTAGGACCCTACCACTTGGCAAGGATACCGGGGTATTGTAACAGTAAACATAGCGGTGCCCAGCTCCCATTTGCTATAAGCTTACTAGAGGGCAGTGACATACGGATGGCTTTGTGAGTAGTCGTTCAAAAGAGAGTAGAGATTGATAGCTCTTGAGTTGTATCAAATTTTAAGCTGTAGTAGAATAAAATTTTGTATTCTTCAAATTTTAAGAGTGGTTGTCCCCTGTTAAGTTGCGTAGTCCGTAATCTCATTAACCCGTGGTCACTACGTAAGAAAAGATATATTATCCGACAAAGTGAACATGTACGTAAATAAACACACACTAATCCAATACATTTAGCTCGATAGTCTCTACATTGGTAATTGGAGCTCAGACGAATAATAAACGGATAGGAATTTAGCAAAATGATTAGAATGATTTAGTGTCTATTTAATCGGATACACTTCAAACTTGAAGGTGTTTTTATAATGCTAGTTAGGGCTATAAGTCATGATATACCAACTCAAAGCATAAGAATTGTGGAGTTCCAATAATTTCAATGATCTTTTTTATGAGACTGAACTTTAGATATATTTCACATTTTGTGAACTTGTAAGTATATATGATTACCCATTGGATCGAAACCATTGTTTGAGCACTAATAAAGAGAGAGGCAGAGCTATAAACCAAATATCATTCATATACCCCATCACCTCCATCCAGGTGTACATGTGGTGTAGACTTATCCACTAAACTGCAAACACGTGCCGCAAAAACTTGCCCACTAAACGACACACAAAGGTCTGTTTAGCTAGGGCAACCTCAAGCGCCTCACCCTGCATGCAACGCTGAAAATATATTAATTTGATGTTGTCTTAATATACGCTTCCATTCCAATAACGTAAGTTTCTCACGTGGAAAAAGACAAATTTGTATCTGCTATTTGGAAAAAAAATATATTGATCCTATTTATGAACATGGGAAACTTGTAAGCCCAATGCACTCACTATATATAACAGATTCTTTCCGGCTACACAAGATGTTGGGGCTAGTTAGTAACGTAGGGCAGTTTGTACAAAAACGACTGGATTGAACCAAATGCTTGACAATATGTATTCCTTTGTTTTGTCGCTTGATGCAAGTGTTTAAAAAGACTGGAAGTTTGACACGGAGGTATCACGACAAGAACTCATGAAGATGATAGCTTTTGCATGAACTATCTTTCAGCATAGTTGAGAGTTACCAATTTAGTAAATTCGTGGCTAGCTTAGATCCACTATTTGGGATGGTTTCTAGGACAACGCGAATGCTGACTACACGAGTACTTACAAAGAACAGAGGTTAGACCTAAGAGGGTTTCTCTAACTACAGATATGTGAACATCTTCTCAAACCTTGAGTTACATGTGTGTCTCATTTCATAGACAAGTAATGGAATTTGCAAAAAAAGAATCATATCATTCACTTCAGCTGAGACACCTCATGATGCAACAATTTTGTTTAATGTTATGTTGAAGAGCATGCTGGATTAGAACCTAGAAAATAATATCTTTAGTATAACATTAGATAACGCATTGGCATATCCTGTGAAAATAGTCTCTCTCTCTCTATGTAGCCACTCGTTGGAATTCAACATTCATAATGATCGATACAGCTTTACAGTTTAGGAGGGCATTTGATGCTTTATGGTTGCAGGATCCTCTTTATATGTGTGCACCTTCGATTGAAGAATGGAAAAGCGCAGAGGCTGTTTGCAATCTGTCACCATGGTAGTTTCTGGTTCATCATATCCAACAACCAGCTACTATTTTCATGAGCTTTGGAAGGTAAAGTTAATGCTGCAAAAGGAGGTCTCGAATAAAGATGGCATAATTACAGCATTGGTACATAAAATGAAGCTGAAATTTCAAAAATATTGGAAGCGTTCATACATAGCAATCTGCATACCTATCATCCTTGATCCTAGGTTTAAGTACAAGTGTCGTAGCTATAGACTAGATAATAGAGAAGGGGGACCCTCGGGCTCCTTTAGTGCGAAGGGGGAAACCCCAAAGGTCCTCAAATATGGGAAGTGGTATTAAATGTGTCTCTTTATTGCTAAAAAGTCTCCCTTAACCACATGGGAAAATAGGCTATTTATAGTGTTACATCCAGGGTACAGGAGATTACAATTCTACCTCTAAAAAAGTCCTATGTCTATAGGGGCTATAGGGTCTTTGCACCTCCCTAGGCGTAGCCTCTGGTGCACGGTAGACCATCATGAGCTTAGTCTACCATACCTATACTCTCGGTCCACAAGTGGCCTTAACTCTCTTTACTCCATGCGGCGCGGGCCTGGAGCGCAGGCTCCATGGACCCCCCCCCCTTTGCTCCGTGCGAAGTTGTCTGGAGCGAGGGCCCGTGGGACCCCTTCGCTCCAGGGCATGATGTACTCTTTGGTTGAGGCCGCCTTCGGCAGCCTTTTTGTACCCTTCACTCCATACGAGGGGTACTCAGTACCCTTCAACTAGGTCGTGGTGTACCCCTGGCTTGTTGTCTTAATTTTGTGTTACCTAAGGTTGGAGCACTGCTGGAGGTTTTAAGTCGTCTCTCCTTCCTTGTCGACGAGCTTGAGTTGAACTCGGACGGTATGTAATAATAGCTGGTGATATGCTGGTGAGGTATACAGAGGAGCTCACAAGACCAATCCAAGAAGCCGATGAGTTCTTCAGGAGCTTGGAGGCACAGATGGTTTCTAGCTAGTTTGACTTTGTAACTTTATTCTTTTTTTCCCATTCGGAGGGGACGTTGTGAAACCTTTTGTTTTCTCTTTCCTATAATGTGTTTGCCATCAGAATTTTAATTGGATTTTAGATGTCTTGCTAGAGGTTGCATATAGAAACTATTGTCTAGCAATTGATTGGTTTGGCTCAAAATTCAATTTTTTTATAATAGAATAAACTATCACAAACAATTCTGAACGGTTCTGGTTCTGAACAAGAACCGTCTGTGATAGCTTTTTTCATAGACGGTTAAAAAACCGTCTATGATGACCTTATGTCATCACAGACATATTAAATCAGACAGTTCAGAAACCGTCTGTGTCATCACAGACACATAAAATCAGACGGTTCAGAAACCGTCTGTGATAACGGTTTAGAACTGACTGTGATGACCCTTTGTGTAGTAGTGTTTACTGCATATTCTTCAAATATTGGTGACTCAAGCATTGCCAATGAGCAAGAAAGAAGTTATGTTGTACATATGTTGATGAAAATGATCCATGGGCTGATTTGGAATCAACATCTCAGTGCACAATAAATGAATCGAGCAAAACGTGAGCTTCATAGATACATGAAAGAAAATGTACTCCCTCCTGAAAATTATTTTAACATTTTGTCGTGGTGGATGATGCATGTCCACAATATCCCATATTGTCTCGTATGACCCGGGATGTGTTGGCAATCCCTGCATCTATCGTGGCATCAAAGTTTGCCTTTTCTACTAGAGGTAGAGTTGTGAGTAATTATAGGAGCAAATTGACCAACGAGACTGTGCAGATACTGATTTGTCTGCAGGGTTGGATTAGAGCATATAGTAAATTCACTCTGCATTGTACTTAATATATGCTAGTTTTATGATATGCCAAAGAAAATTATGTAAATTGCTATATTTTTATGATTTAGGCCCTAGTCATGTCAACACGAAAACAATTGATAACTGTGATGGTGAAGATGTACTACTATGATTATTTTTTGTCCAATACGATTTATTTCTTATAAGAATCCAAATGAACCTTTATTTTTACTGGGACATATGTGCATACTTCATAATTTCATCATTTTGCTATCATGTTTAGACATATGTGATTGGAACCTAGCATCGTTTTGATAGTTGGAAGTTGGAACACCAAGATACATGCTTTTACTCCGCAATTCAACTTTTGAATATCACTTGGTGTTACTAAAATAACCCCTATTGTGATTGTTGAGAGTTGGAACACCAAGGTTTTAATATTTATGCAATTCCAGATTCCTTTCTTCAATTGATTCTAGTCCCAAGATAGATATGCCTTTGATTTGCCTCCCTGTTGCTTGCCTCTTGCCTTTCCAGGTAGTGGCAGAACCAGGAATTTAGGAGACTTGGGGCAAACTTGTAGTGTAAAAAATACCGAGGCACAAGGTGATTCAATAATCAATATAACTAATAATATCAAATACGTTTAAATAGTCAAGCTCTAACTGATACAACCAGACAAACATAGATCTAACTGATACAACTAAACAAGCATATAATACAATATTAAGAGCTCATAGAAACTACTAACAAGGACTCCTGATGCGTGTGCGCATCGGTGGCTGCCACGAGATATCTAGAACACTAGCACTCCAACAACTACCTACAACACATAAACACAACATAATTTATAAGAACTTGAATTCAACACAAGTGCAATAATAATTTGAAACTTAAGATAGGAAAAGAATTATACCACTAAGTTCTACAAGGTACATGAGGTAAGTCATTTCTACACTCCTTCATGGCTTGATAGCGTCGCATAATCTTGTTGTCATCAATTGTCGCAAATATCTCTTGTTCAACATAGCATACCATCATGTCATTCAACAATTCATCATTTATGTTATTTCATAGGTCTGCCTTTATGATATTCATGGCTGAGAAAACTCTCTCAACTGATGCGGTTGCCACAGGTAATATCAGTACAAGTGTGATGAGACGATAAACCAATGGGAAGATCAAATGTTGTCTAGTTTCAACCAATATGACATCAAGCTCAAGAAGACTACCACAACTCAAAAAATGAGGACTTCTTTTTATGACATCAATGTATATGTTGAGTTGATCATTCAACAGATGACGATCTTGTAGGGAAAAGTCCACAGAGTAAATATTTGCAATCTCAGCTAGCTTCTGAATGAATCTCTAGGATCTAGACATGCAATGCATTTAAATAGTTGTGTCGAAGTTTCACTAAATCAACTATGCATCTCAACTAAAATTTTGTCAAGCACCTCATTAAAGATCTCTGCATTATAATGATGGAAGCAACTAACCATTTTGCATAAACGTCCTCAGGCCTCAGCCCACGGCCATCCCCGCGCCCCGCCTTGGTGGCTTGCCATCCCTGCGCCACACCTCAGTCCTCAAGCCTCAACCCGCAGACGTGCCGCACCTTAGTGGCTTAGCCCCGACCCACGCCATGCCTCAGCCCCTACCCGCGCTGAGCTCCCGCCGTCGCGTTGCACTACGGGATGCGACGGCTGCACGATGGTTGTTTAGGGAATGGTTAGGGACTTAGGGTTACAATATGAGTAATGACTAATGCCTTGGGAAGTTGGGCCGACTGCCACTCTTGCCTACTAGCCATGTCCCACTGCCCATGCTTCTCCAAGGTCCACGATGGCCCACACTTTCAGTTTCTCCATGGTTCACGACAGTTGCACGCTCATGGAGTCATGGTGGCTTGGTGACGGTCGTCGGTGGGCTGGCCGGGGAAGGGGGGTCTGCTGGCATGTGAGACCCGGGTCCGCTGCCCTGGCGGTAGTTCCACCACTGTTTCCAAGTGGGGATTTAGTACTAGTCAAGAGGCATAGTTTCAAATGCATCCATGAATAGGCAATTAGGCACATGTATTAGCTTCTGTTTTTTAGGATAGGCACATATGTTAGCTGATACCTATGTAATCTCTAGTTTCTTTGCTGCTGACTAGTTTTCATCTGCACATCTGTCGATAGTGCAATACATTATGTTTGAGACTTAGTCTATCTACTACAGAGCATGGTTACTCGCTGTCTTGGTATAGGGTACCATTTTGCTGGTGTAATTAGTTGTTAGTTGTCTTTGTCTTTTGTCCATCCTGTGGTTGTAGCAAAGTGTAAATGAGTTCCTTATATCATACCATGATTTTAGAATTCTGTTATCTCGATTGATGATAACAATTTTGGATTTGTATTTTGTCCATACTGTAGTATGTTTTATTAATGTCTAAAATGTGTTCGCTATTATTATATCTTATACATTGTTAGAGCAAATTAATGATGCTATTTTGTAGAACATTCATGGTCCTCCCAACGCTATTGCTGCAACAGCCCTTCTATTTGCTTTTGTCAAGGGATTTGAGTGTTAGCGATATGATTTGGGTTGCTTCCTTAGATTTGGTTTGTTGTATAGGAATCGGATCAATCTCCCAAATGGCATTCCATTAATGTAAATTGCATGTAATCTTCTCGGTTGTTGTTTCGTTACTATGCAAGCTTGTAACCGATATATATGTAAAGCATTATCGCGCCCTGATTCAGTGTGGCATTTCTCCAATTATCTGTCATTCACATGGTATAATATAGGCTACATTCCTGACCTCCTGTTCTTCTTCCCGCTCGCGACTCCCTGATTGCATCACTTCCTCTACTACTATGGCCACCAGCGACTCTCCCTATTGTCACCCCTCCCCTCCGCTCACCCAGGCCATCAATGTTGCCTGTGTCAAGACACACATGGCGGTGTGTCTCGGCCTCAGAGCCTCCAAATACTCCAAGTGGAGGACCTTCATCACCGTTCTGTTGGGCAAGTATGATCTCCTTCAGCACATCATCGCTGTCGATCAACCAACGGGCAATAGCGCTTGACCATGGCTGGACTTCCTCATCTGTTTGTGGCTCTACGCATCCGTCTCAGAGGAAATTTTGACATCATCATGGAGCCCGATCAATCGGTGTGTTTGGCGTGGACCAATATTGAGGACCTTTACCTTCATAACAAACTGAATCGTGCCATCTTCATCGAGGCCAAATTCCGCTCCCTTGTCCAAGGTGATATGACTATCACCGAGTATTGTCACACGATGAAGACCTTCTTCGATGCACTCCGTGATGTTGGGCAGCCAGCCTCGGATCAAACCTTGGTGCTTAACATGCTCTACGGCTTGAACGGGTGGTTCTCTGACATGACGACGATCATCCCCATGTAGAACCCTTCCCTAGCTTCATCAGCACCCGATCTCTCCTATTCCTCAAAGAGACCCAACTCAACCACACCGCGAAGCTCTCCACCACCATGGCTCTCTTTGCCAACGCCGGTGGCGGCTCGTCCTCTAGTGCTGGCGCTGGCCATAGTGATCATGGCAATCGCGAGGAGCATGGTGACCCCGAGCGAACGTCGTGATAGCAACAGCTATGACAATAATCGTTGATGCTCCAACCACGGCAGTGATCGAAACAACAGCAATGGCGGTGTTGGATCCACTCAGCCCAACTGGGGGGACCCCAGTTGGACCAACGCCATGTCAGTTTCTCTCTCCCTTTTTTTAGCATTTTCCTTTTCGGCAAATCTTCTGAGAGCTCGTTCTCCCTCATACGAACTCTGATTGAACCCATTCAAGTTTCTAAATTCATCTAAATTCAATATCTACCTTTTAGTACCATTTAATTTCAATTTGGAGTTTATTTGGATTGTAGTTTTGATTTTTTTTTTGTTTTTGCGCTTTCTTTCTCGTTAGACGTTGAAGTTCCGGAATTGTCTGAAGGAGCTGAAGGTCAAGAAAGTAGAAGATTGAAGATAAAGTAAGAACAATTGCTATAGTAAGGTAAGTTGTACCTTTGACCATGTTGAACCCAGTTTTCCAAAATTACCTTCGTTCAAATTACTGTATTTTACTTTAAGTATTTATTTAAATATTTTGGGATTAGTTATACATTATTTGATTATATCCACTTTGCCTATCGTATTATCATGATCTTTTGTTACGTTAGTTTGGTTAATTATTAGTTGGTAATATCATAGCACCAACGTGGGTTGGTCAGATACGAAAAGTCTACTTAGCCATAAAACAGGTCATTGATATCATTTGAATTGCTTGACTAAGTGACTATGAAACTTGTGTAAAACTGTGTGCAATATGCTATTACTTGTTGATGGCATGTGTTGCACTTAACCAATAGGGTGGCTTCGTCTTCCTCTATCGGTCCATGGATTTGCTTTAATCTCTGGACCGTCCAGGTTCATCACATGGTGTCTCCTGAACCTTGGCGTGCCCCCAGCACTGGTGTTCTCAGCTCACACCAGTCAGCTCCCACGCAACAGGCGTACGCGACCACATTCGCGCCTCTTCATGGCACGCTTCCAGCATTGCCGACCCCCTCCAGCGCCGGTGCTTCTCCCAATTGTGACCAGGCTGGGTTCATTGCGGTGATGAACAATTTGTCCATGTAGTCCTGTTGGGACCACCTCGGGATGTACCTAGAAGATCTCCCAGGACCTCTTAGGGAGGTCCGACAGGACCATCCGGAGGTCATGTAGGTCCTCTAAGAACACCCACGGAGGAGGTCCTCTAGGACCTCCCGGAGGTCGTGGACATCTGTGCACTGAGTTAGTCCCAGGAACCGAAGCTAACTCACACAGGTCAACATAGGTGCAATCACAACCACAAGGTCCTCAGAAGGAGCAACGAAAAAAGGTACAATAAATAATAAGCAAGGGCCTTATGGCCAAGGTTGCTTACATCGGTTGCCAACAAGGGCTACAAAATCCGACAGCACCGCTTACAACACTGAAAACGCGTGGTGCCAGCCGACAAACCCAAAGGCTGCCGAGTGGAGGACGTCCCTAGAAGGTTGGATCGTCGAAGAACTCCTCCTCGAAAAGGCCTGAGCTACCTTGAACTGGGTGACCCTCCTCTGTTGGTTAAAACAGAGGGCACAAGCCATGAGTACGTTGAATGTACTCAGCAAGTCACAGGAAACAATTATGCAAATAGTATTCATGCACTGGCTTACCAACGGAGGGCTGCAAGGTTAGTTTGCAAAGAGCAATATTTCACAGGAAATATCATAATTAGATTAACATCTCAAATTAAAAACAATAATACATAAGTACATTTGATTTGAAAAGGGGAGGCCGTGAGCACCAACTCACTCCCAAAACCACTCGTGGGAGGTTCTGGTCGCACCCACATCCAGGACCACCCCCACGACCACCCTAGAGCACCAACTCTAGGACGTCCGGGGCACCTACGCCGAGCACCCTGGACCACCCCCGAGCCAGCCACGACCTCTATGGAAACGGCCAAGGTCTCTTCGAGATAATAGCCATGGCCTCCCGTGAGCGTTCAGGACCTCAACATTTTATAAAAGTCAACCCATCGCATAAAATCACTAGGCAACTGTCCATGAGCAAGGACTTGGCTATACGAATAGATTTTTACAATCTGCAGAGGTGTACAACTTTACCCACAATTCATGACCTCTCTAGCGGGGCGGTTCCCATCGAAACCTTGCTCATTTCCGAAGATGAGCAGCCTAAAGAGCGCGATAAGGCCTTTACAAAGCTTGGAACTGGCCCAAAGCTGCCCGCTAAGGTTTCACTTCTAACGGGCCTCACACCACGTCAGATTTGTGCCCCCTCTTGCGCCAGCGAATCACACGCTCAACCACAACAGAACCAAGTTAGCTCTTTGCTAATTATTTGGCCCAGACCACCCCCACAAAGTGATCTTATGGTTGCACAAAAATACCTGGATCATTGGATCACAAAGTAAAGTCCTTAGTTGTTGCTCAAGCAAGACCAACCACAAACCAAAAGTGACTCTAGGGCACCACCCTAGAGCACCCACTACTCACTCCCAACCATCTTGCCCGAGCATAAAACAGTTTTAGGGTTCACCCAAGACAAAGGACCACCAAGTCCTGGCACAAGATTAACAAGGTGGCATCACACCACAAGTTCCATAGCTTATTAGTCAAGATTATTAAAGAAAGAAAAATAAGGTTCTCCTATTCACGGGGTTCTAAGCCAAGCTAAGCATACTAGGGACCCAAGTTGGCAAAACGAAGGGTGACAAACAAAACCAGCCCAACTAAGGTTTTCGAGGGAAATCATGCCAATATGATAAGTACAAATACCCAAGAAGGGATAGTGTCAAGTAGGTAAAGCTACTGCCCAAAACCTTTGTTACAAAAGTAGCCATGCAAGATAAAGTAAAACAATATACATTTGAAAAGCTAGGTTCAATAATGATCAAAGGTCTATGACTTGCCTTCATTAGGCAAAGGGGAGGCTTTAGTAGAGGCCGCTAGATCCAAGAACTACTCTTCGAACTCGGAACCTACACGTTCGCAAAAAACTAAATAAAAGACAAGCTCAGGCAAAAGAACTTACAAGGAACAAAAGAACTTAAGCAAATCCAACTTAAAACCAAAAGAACAGGAGGTCCTGGCTTGAGGGTAGGTCCAACTCAAGAGAGAGTGAGATTCGGATCTCAAGCATGGAGAAAACAAGGTGAAAGCAAAGAGGCTAGGAATGAGGTAAAAGGTGGTGAAGGAGAGCTCTCTCGGCTACAAATAGCAAGAGAGGGGCAAAGGTGAGAGCACTGAGGCTCAGGGCAACGTGTCAAGGGTAGGTGAGCAAAAGTACAAGGATAAGACAAGGCAAGCCATCAAAAGGAGGAATAAAGTACCTCAGATGTGACTACATTCAATGTGCCGCAACAACATTAAATGTTCAGAGACTTTCCGTTGCCAAGTGTGCGAAAAAGCCAAGGGGGACAGAGCTGGCTCAAACAAAGTGGTTGGTCAAAGCAACAAAAAAAAAGTCACGACCACAGGAGGACGTCTTGCGAGGGAGGAGGTCCTGCGAAGGAAAAGGTCCTACGAAGGAGGAGGTCCTGCTCCACTTGGGTGGTTTTTGCAAAAAGACCAGGGGTCATGACCATATAAGGTGGTCGTGACAAAAGAGGGTGGTCTTTGCAAAAAGACCAAAGGTCATGACCACATAGGGTGGTCATGACAAAAGAGGGTGGTCTTTGCAAAAAGACCAGAGGTCATGACCACATAGGGTGGTCGTGACAAAAGAGGGTGGTCTTTCGAAAAAGATCAGAGGTCATGACTACATAGGGTGGTCGTGACAAAAGACCAGAGGGGAGGTCCTAAGGACAAGGAAGTCCTGAGGAAAAGAGGAGGTCCAAGGGTTAAGGAAAAAGGCACACAAACCAGGGCCACACGATCTTGATCGGGTGATCCAAGGAGATGGAGATGTTAGTGCGCGTGAACGCCGCCACTTACATTGGGGCCATCCAAACTCAATCGGACGCTCCACCATGTAAGGGTACGTTCAGACCATCCGAACACCTCTTCTCAATCGAGCCATCCAAACAGAATCTAATGGTCCTGGAGAGGGGAAGGCGTGCACTAGATCTGTACTTAAAGGAGGTCCAGTACAAAGGGGTTTCAACGGATAAGATTCAAAGGGGTAGAGGATCTAATGACGGAGACCCATGAAAGAGGTCAAAGGCTAAGGAACTCAAGGGCACAAGGGTACAAGGGGAGGTCCTGGCGATCAAGATCTACAAAGGGGAGGTCCTGGCGGTTAAGATCTACAAAGGGGAGGTCCTGACAGTCAAGATCTACAAAGGGGTGGTCCTGACGGTCAAGATCTACGAAGGGGAGGTTCTAACGATCAAGATCTACAAAGGGGAGGTCCATAGGACTAAGGGATCGGGTCCAGGAGGAGGTCCAGAAGAGGAAAACTAGGCTAAGGGGCACACAAGGCAAACAAAGAAAAAGAGCCAAAAGCCAAAGAACAACAAGGAACTCCAGCAACGAACAAAGAGCTAAAAGGATTTAGTTGTAGTTAAGTTAATTCAAGTTAAACCTCCAACATTTCCAAAGTTCTAGGTTAAGCTTGAGCAAACGAATAAATCGAATGGTTTCTTTTTAGGTTTTGAAATCTGGCAAGAACTCTAAGACAATCGGGGCGTTACAGACCTTCACCCCTTAAAGGGAATCTCGACCCCGAGATTCGGGCTAGCTAGAGAATAGGTGCGGGAACTCCTTCTTGAGGTCCTCTTTATGCTCCCAAGTTGCTTCTACTTCAGTGTGGTTGCTCCATTGCACTTTGCAAAGCTTGATGGTCTTGGTTCTTGTGACTCGCTCAGACACGTCCAAGATCTTGATAGGCTTCTCTTGATAGGTGAGGTCTTCTTAGAGGTCCAGGGTTTCTAAGGACATCTGCTCCTCAGGTACTCGCAAGCACTTCTTTAACTGGGACACATGGAAGACACTGTGCACACCAGACAGCTGAGGAGGGAGATCCAACTTGTAGGCAACTTCTCCTCTTCGGGCAAGGATCGAAAAGATCCAATAAATCTTGGTGCAAGCTTCCCACTGACCTTGAAACGGTGCATTCCTTTGAGAGGAGACACTTTTGAGGTACACTTGATCTCCAGAAGCAAAAGCTAGGTCTCGAAGTCTATTGTCGGCATAGCTCTTCTATCGGGTTTGAGCAGTTTTCAACTTTTCTCTTATGGACTTCACTTAATCTTCGGCTTCTTTTAAGAGATCTGGTCCAAGAACTTGTCCTTCACATGACTCTGTCCAGTACAAAGGTGTTCTACACTTTCTCCTATAGAGAGCTTCAAATGGTGACAATTGAAGACTTGCTTGGTAACTGTTATTGTAAGAGAATTCAGCATAGGGTAACATCCGGTCCCAACTAGCTTGCTTTTCCAGAGCACAAGCCCTTAACATGTCCTCAAGGATCTAATTAACCCTTTCGGTTTGGCCATCAGTTTGTGGGTGATAAGCTGTGCTGAAGTTGAGGTCTGTGCCCAGGACATCATGCAACTTTTGCCAAAACTTAGAGGTGAACTGAGATCCTCTGTCCGACACAATCTTCAGAATAGGTGGTCTTGACGGGAATGAAATAGGTCACTTTTGTCAAGCGATCCACAATCACCCAAATGGAGTCAAAACCAGCTTGGGTCCGGGGTAGACTAGCTATAAAGTCCATCCCGATCTCTTCCCATTTCCACTCGGGAATGGGCAAAGGCATCAAAAGACCTCCTGGTCTTTGGTGTACAGCTTTAACCTTTTGACAAGTATCACACTTGGCTATAAATTCTGTAATTTCTCTTTTCATGCTAAGTCACCAGTACATCTCCTTGATGTCTTGATACATCTTTGTAGCTCCTGGATGAATGGAGTACAAGGCTTCATGGGCTTCTTTGAGGAGAACCTTCTTGAGGTCTGTGTTATTTGGTACACACAGCCTTTTATCGAACCAAACTGTCCCTTGTTCATCTTCTGAAAACCTTAAAGATCTCCCTTTTCTCATGTTGCTTTTGATCTCTTGGTTGTCGGTATCTTCAACTTGAGCTACCCGAATTTGACCTTGCAAGGTGGGTTGTACTTCAAGAGTTGCTAAAATCCCTTCTTCAACTAACTCAAGCCTGAGCTTTTGAAATTCCTTGTGCAAAGTTGGTTGGCTTTCTTTGATCATCAAGGTGCTGCTATAGACTTTCCTGCTCAAAGCATCTGCGACTACATTGGCATTGCCGAGGTGATAGTGAATTCCCACATTGTAGTCCTTAATTAGTTCCAACCACCTTCTTTGTCTCATGTTCAAATCAGCTTGTGTAAAAATATACTTCAAGCTTTTGTGATCTGTGAAGACCTCACAGCGGTTCCCAATGAGATAGTGGCAGCAAAATTTCAAAGCATGCACTACGGCTGCTAGCTCCAAATCATGTGTAGGGTAATTTGCTTCATGAGGTTTCAATTGCCGAGAGGCATAGGCTACCACTCTCCTTACATCAAAACACAACCAAGACCTTGTCGAGAAGCATCACAATAAACCTCAAAATCCTTTCGGACATCTGGCAAAACCAGAACTAGGGCAGAGGTCAAACGCTTCTTGAGCTCTTGGAAATTTTGTTCACACTCAGAGGTCCAGGAGAACTTCTTCTCTTTCTTCAACAACTGAGTAAGAGGTCTTGTAATTCGGGAGAACCCTTCAATGTACCTTCTGTAATAAGCTGTCATTCCAAGAAGCTTCGAATTTGAGGCACTGACTTAAGAGGTTCCCAATTAAGCACGTCTTGGACCTTATTGGGGTTGACATAAACTCCTTTTCCGGACAGGACATGTCCCAAAAAGACCACTTTATTTAACCAGAACTTACATTTGCTAAACTTGGCAAACATTTGGTGAGCTCTAAGCTTTTTCCAAAACCAAGTTGAGGTGCTTTACATGCTCTTCTTCACTTCTGGAGTACACACGAATGTCATCAATGGACACAATGACAAACTTATCAAGGTACTCCATGCACACTCTGCTCATCAAGTTCATAAAGTAGGCAGGGGTATTGGTTAGCCCAAAGGACATGACAGTGAACTCAAACAACCCATATCTTGTTGAGAAAGCTGTCTTGGGGATGTCTTCTTTTCGAATCTTGAGTTGATGGTATCCTGACCTCAAATCTATCTTTGAGAACACCCCAGCACCTTTCAATTGGTCAAACAGATCATCAATCCTTGGTAAAGGATACTTATTTTTGATGGTGAACTCATTTAGAGCACGATAATCCACACATATTCTTTGTGTGCTATCTTTCTTGGCAACAAAAATCACTGGAGCTCCCCAAGGTGAGGAGCTAGGTCTAATAAAACCTTTGCTCAACATATCCTCAATTTGTTGTTTCAGCTCTACTTGATCATCAACATGCAACCTATAAGGTCTCTTGGAAATGGGGGAGGTCCCTGGAACAAGGTTTATGACAAATTCCAGGTCCCTATCTGGTGGCATCCCTGGGAGCTCACTAGGAAACACATCTGGGAAGTCTTGGACCACTGGAACATCTTCCAAAGAAACCACTTGGGCATTGCAAGCTAAAGCTTTATCAAACCTTTTTGAGAAGGCCTCAAACTTCACTGTGACTCCATTGGGACTAGTCAAGGATATGCTTCAGCCATTACAATCCAACATGGCATGGTGGTCTGCAAGCCAATCCATTTCTAAAATCACATCTAGGGATTTAGTGTCCAAGAGGATAAGGTTGGCTAGAAATTCTACTTCTTTTATGACCAACTCAACTTGTGGACAACCCTGGTTCGTACTTAACTCCGAACCAGGGGATTGGACCAACAAGGTTACTTCAAGAGGGGCAAATTCAAAACGGTGCTTGGCAGCAAAACTTCGAGAGATAAATGAATGAGGAGCCCTAGAATCAAACAGAATAGCAGCTGGCACTGAATTTACTAAGAACGTACCTAGTACAGCATCTGGGGAGGTCTGAGCTTCCTCTACTGCAACATGGTTCACACGACCTCTTCTAAAAGGTTGGGAGGTCCTACAGCCTGCTGGGAGGTCCTAAGGAGGAGGTCCTCACAACTTGCTCTGTCCTTTGTGGGCACTGGTTGGCAAAGTGCCCCATTGATGACACTTGAAACAAGTGACTCCTATCGCTGGGGAGGTTGTGACTTGTTGATTGCTGCTACTGACGTTGCGACGTTGACCTTGAGTAGCAGGGCGGGAGGTCCTAGCAGAGGTCCTAGAGGTACTGGGAGGTCCTTGGCGCCAGTGCTGGTACCGCGCAAAGGTTCAGACACGTTGAGGAGGTCCTTGCTGAGCACTTGAGGGTGGCATCTTCCTTTTGTAGGACTCAGGGAGCTCTTTTTGAGATTCTTCAATGAGCAAAGCTTTGTTCACCATATGTTGAAAATCAACATAAGCATTGCCAATCACTTGAACCTTCAAGTTAGTATGAAGACCTCGCTTGAAGCATTTTTTCGGGCATCATCAGTGGCAACATCCTCCTTGGTGTATCGGGACAATTGAGTGAATTTGGTAAGATATTCACTCACGGACATGTTCCCTCGCTTGAGGTCCCGAAACTCATTTTTCTTCATCTCCACCTTCCCAGCAGGGACATGGGAGTAGCGAAAAGCTTCTGCAAACTTCGCCCATGTGATCCTCTGGGAATCAACATGAGAGGCACAAAATGTGTCTCACCATTCTGCGGCTACACCACCTAATTGGTGCGAAGCAAACAAGACCTTCTCACAATCTTCACAACAAGCAATCTCAAGCTTCTTTTTTGTGGCTCTCAGCCAATTCTCAGCGTCTAGAGGCTCAGGAGAACTTGAAAAGGTGGTCGGGCGTGTCTTCATAAACTCAAACAACCTCGACTAGGGGTGCACAAAAGGTGGAGGTGATGGCACAACTGCGGCTTGGCTGCTTTGACTCATCATGGCAAGCAAGGCTATGGTGGTCTGGCTTTGCTGGGCCATCATTTGATTCATGTTCTGCATCATTGAGCTCATCATCTGTGCTTGAGCTGCCATGAACTGCCCTAGACCTTGTTCTGACACTGGTGCTAGAGGAGGTGGTGGTGGAGGCAACTGTTCTGCTGGCTCATCTTGCCTAGCTGACTGTCGAGTCTGAACTATCTGCATAGAACTCTCAGGTTAAAAGATAAGAAGGAAAGCATAGTAGATAAGGGGGAAAAGCACAAAAGTGAGTTAGAGCAGGGGAGAAAGATCAGATTAACCTATTAGGGGTAATCGGTTAAACCCGAAAACCAAAAGCCCAGGGGCTAAAGAGAGGCAACAAAACTCAAACGGGAGGTCCTATTGACCCTACTAACTGGTACCGAAAACTAAAAGGACCACTACCACTTAAAATTAAAGAAGCAACTCTATAGAAAATTACAAGGATAAGGAGGTCAAATTACTCTTACAAATAAAGTTCCAGAGAGAGGAGAAAAGAAGAAAGTAGAGTAGGATGAGAAAAAGAATCGGACAAGGTAAGATCAGAATAGATCGAGGCAAGAGAAGAACCACTAGGCAAGTTGCAAAGTTGATTTGATTTAGAAAAATAGCTTTTTGAAACTTGTCTAAAAACGACATTTCTATCTAGGGTCACGTCCTACAGCCGACAAGGCTCTGATACCACCTCTGTCGGGACCACCTCGGGATGTACCTAGAAGATCTCCCAGGACCTCTTAGGGAGGTCCGACAGGACCACCCGGAGGTCGTGTAGGTCCTCTAAGAACACCCACGGAGGAGGTCCTCCAGGACCTCCCAGGAGATCGCAAGGACCTCCCGGAGGTCGTGGACATCTGTGCACTGAGTTAGTCCTAGGAACCGAAGCTAACTCGCACAGGTCAACATAGGTGCAATCACAACCACAAGGTCCTTAGAAGGAGCAGCGGAAAAAGGTACAATAAATAATATGCAAGGGTCTTATGGCCAAGGTTATTTACAGCGGTTGCCAACAAGGGATACAAAATCCGACAACAGCGCCTACAAACAAAACATTGAAAACGCGTGGCGCCAGCCGACAAACCCAAAGGCTATCGAGTGGAGGACGTCCCTAGAAGGTTGGATCGTCGAAGAACTCCTCCTCGAAAAGGTCTGAGCTACCTTGAACTGGGTCACCCTCCTCTGCTAGTTAAAACAGAGGGCACAAGCCATGAATACATTGAATGTACTCAGCAAGTCACTGGGAACAATTATGCAAATAATATTCATGCATTGGCTTACCAACGGAGGGCTGCAAGATTAGTTTGCAAAGAGCAATATTTCATAGGAAATATCATAATTAGATTAAGAGCTCAAGTTAAAAACAATAATACATAAGTACATTTAATTTGAAAAGGGGAGGTCGTGAGCACCAACTCACTCCCAAAACCACTCGTGGGAGGTCCTGGTCGTACACACGTCCAAGACCACCCTAGAGCACCAACTCTAGGACGTCCGGGGCACCTACCCCAAGCACCCTGGACCACCCCCGAGCCAGCCACGATCTCTCTGGAACCAGCCAAGGTCTGTTCAAGATAATAGCAATGGTCTCTCGTGAGCGTCTAGGACCTCAACATTTTATAAAAGTCTACCCCTTGCGCAAAATCACAGGCAACTGTCCATGACCAAGGACTTGGCTATTCGAATAGATTTTTACACTCTGTAAAGGTGTACAACTTTACCCATAATTCACAACCTCTCTAGCGGGGCGGTTCCCGTCGAACCTTGCTTATTTCCGAAGATGAGCAGCCTAGAGAGCACGACAAGGCCTTTACAAAGCTTGAAACTGGGTCTGAGCTGCCCGCTAAGGTTTCGCTTCTAACGGGCCTCACACCACGTCAGATTCGTGCCCCCTCTTACGCCAGCGAATCACACGCTCAACTACAATAGAACCAAGCCAGCTCTTTGCTAATTATTTGACCCAAATCACCTCCATAAAGTAATCTTGTGGTTGCACGAAAATACCCGGATCATTGGATCACAAAGTAAAGTCCTTAGTTGCTGCTCAAGCAGGACCAACCACAAACCAAAAGTGACTCTAGGGCACCACCCTAGAGCACCCACTACTCACTCCCAACCATCTTGCCCGAGCATAAAACAGTTTTAGGGTTCACCCAAGCCAAAGGACTACCAAGTTCTGGCACAAGATTAACAAGGTGGCATCACACCACAAGTTCCATAGCTTATTAGTCAAGATTATTAAAGAAAGAAACACAAGGTTCTCCTATTCACGGGGTTCTAAGCTAAGCTAAGCATACTAGGGACCCAAGTTGGCAAAACGAAGGGTGCCAAACAAAACCAGCCCAACTAAGGTTTCCGAGGGAAATCATGCCAATATGATAAGTACAAATACCCAAGGAGTGATAGTGTCAAGTAGGTAAAGCTACTGCCCAAAACCTTTGTTACAAAAGTAGCCATGCAAGATAAAGTAAAACAATATACATTTGAAAAGCTAGGTTCAATAATGATCAAAGGTCTGTGACTTGCCTTCGTTGGTCAAAGGGGAGGCTTCGGTAGAGGCCGCTGGATCCAAGAACTCCTCTTCGAACACGGAATTTACACGTTCGCAAAGAACCAAATAAAAGACAAGCTTGGGCAAAAGAACTTACAAGGATCTAAAGAACTTAAGCAAATCCAACTTAAAACCAGAAGAACAGGAGGTCCTGACTTAAGGGGAGGTCCAACTCAAGAGAGAGTGAGCTTCAGATCTCAAGCACGGAAAGAATAAGGTGAAAGCAAAGAGGCTAGGAATGAGGTAAAAGGTGGTGAAGGAGAGTTGTCTCGGCTACAAATAGCAAGAGAGGGGCAAAGGTGAGAGCACTGAGGCTCAGGGCAATGTGTCAAGGGTAGGTGAGCAAAAGTACAAGGATAAGACAAGGCAAGCCATCAAAAGGAGGAACAAAGTACCTCAGATGTGACTACATTCAATGTGCCACAGCAACATTAAATGTTCAGAGACTTTCCGCTGCCAGGTGTGTGGAAAGGACAAAGGGGACAGAGCTGGCTCAAACAAAGAGGTTGGTCAAAGCGGTAGGAAAAGGTCGCGACCACAGGAGGAGGTCCTGCGAGGAGGAGGTCCTGCTCCACCGGAGTGGTTTCTGCAAAAAGACCAGGGGTCGTGACCACATAAGGTGGTCGTGAAAAAAGAGGGTGGTCTTTGCAAAAAGACTAGAGGTCATGACCACATAGGGTGATCGTGACAAAAGAGGGTGGTCTTTGCAAAAAGACCAGAGGGGAGGTCCTAAGGACAAGGAAGTCCTGAGGAAAAGAGGAGGTCCAAGGGTTAAGAAAAAAAGGCACACAAACCAGGGCCACACGATCTTGATCAGGTGATCCAAGGAGATGGAGACGTTCGGACCGCGCGAACACGCACTTACATCAGGGCCGTCCAAACTCAATCGGACGCCCCACCATATAAGGGTACGTTCGGACCATCCAAAGACCTCTTCTCAATCGGGCCATCCAAAAAGAATCTAACGGTCCTAGAGAGGGGAAGGCACGCACTAGATCTGGAATTAAAGGAGGTCCAGTACAAAGGGGTTTTAACGGATAAGATTCAAAGGGGTAGAGGATCTAACGACGGAGACCCAGGAAAGAGGTCCAAGGCTAAGGAACTCAAGGGCACAAGGGTACAAGGAGAGGTCCTGACGGTCAAGATCTATGAAGGGGAGGTCCAAAGGACGAAGGGATCGGGTCCAGAGGAGGTCCAAAAGGGGAAAACTAGGCTAAAGGGCACACAAGGCGAACAATGAAAAAGGACCAAAAGCCAAAGAACAACAAGGAACTCCAGCGATTAACAAAGAGCTAAAAGGGTTTAGTTGTAGTTAAGTTAATTCAAGTTAAACCTCCAACATTTCCAAAGTTCCAAGTTAAGCTTGAGCAAACGAATAAATCGAATGGTTCCTTTTTAGATTTTGAAATCCGGCAAGAACTCTAAGACAAACGGGACGTTACAAGTCCCCATCCATCGGTGATTAGGTCATCGACTCCGGTGCCTCCTCCCACAAGGCTTCTGATCCCGATACTCTCCAGCCCTAAGCCTCTTGTTTCGTCCACTTATGTCACTGTTGGGAATGGGTCCACCATGTTGATTAGCCATGTTGGCCACACATATCCCTCCCACCTTTTTGTCTTAACAATGTTTTTTTTGTTCCCTACCTTGTTAAAAATCTCATTTTTTGTCCACAAATTCACCTATGTTCATTCTTGTTCAATAGAATTTGACCCTTTTGGCTTTTTTTATCAAGGATCTTCATTCCCAGAGAGATGCTTCACTGCAATAGTGGAGGCAATCTCTATCCCTTCGGCCATGCCACCCCACCCGCCTCCTCTAACGCCTTTCTCTCCTTGACAGATTCAACCAACTAGTGGCATCTTCGCTTTGGCCATCCTAGACGCGACACATAGTCTCTCCTTCGGAAGACTCCTCGTATTTCTTGTAGTAAAAACACACGCACCATCTATCATGCCTGCCAACTTGGCAAGCACATGCATTTACCTTTTGCTAGGTACAATTCAATAAGTGTCGCTCCTTTTTAATTAGTTCATTGTGACTTGTGGACGTCTCCAGTTCTTAGTTGCTCTTGATGATTTCTCTTACTTTATCTGGACCTTTCCGCTACGTCGCAAGTCTAATGTAACCTAGATTATTCTCAACTTTCTTGCATTCGTTCGGACTCAATTCCAACAGCCCCTTCTCTCCATTCAGGTTGATAATGGGAGCGAGTTCGTCAACTCTCTCCTCACTACTTCCTTGGCCAGTGACGACACTCACCTTCGCTTGTCGTGCCCCTACACCTCACAACAAAATGGCAAGGACGAACGTGCAATTCGCACCATCAATGATGTTGTTCGCACTCCTGTTTCATGCTCACATGCCACCTTCATATTGGGTTGAAGCCCTCACCACTGCAACTTATTTACTTAACCGACACCCTTCTCAGTCCATCCAGTCCAACACTCCCTATGAGCGTCTATTCTGTTCCTCCCAGAGTACCACCATCTCAGAGTGTTCGGTTGCTTGTGTTTCCCTAACACGGCGCCATAGCACCTCATAAGCTTTCTCCTCGCTCCACAGCATGTGTATTCCTCAGATACCCTAGTAATCACAAGGGTTACCACTAATTTAACCTTACCACTCGCCACATCATCATCTCTCATCACGAAACCTCCTTTCCTTTTGTGGCTCACAGCCCCTCCCATTCGGTGTCATCATTGGATTTTCTCCTTAACTTTGTCTCCAGCACCACACAGCCAGTCCCTGCCGCTCTCTGTCCCAAAAGTGTGCCCAGGCTCCACCTTAGTAGCTCCAGCCAGGTTTGCCACCTCCCGTGTCATGGCCTCATCTCTCTCTACCATAGCTTGCCCAATACACCTTGTTGTGGTTGGCTTGGCTCCCGCCCCAGCACCAATTTTCCTCTGCAACGACAGACTCGGCTCCTACCATGGCACCACTTTCCTCTGCTGCGGCAGGCTCGGATCCTGCCACGACACCATTTTCCTCTATTGTGTCGTGGTAGACTCGATTCCCTTGTGCCTGCCTGCCACGTCTTCGATGATGTCAACCCTCATCGTGCCCCTGCTGTACCACTCATCGGCTCTCGGTCTGTTGCACGCCCGAGCACCGACCCACCGCATGACCACCTGGGCAAAATTTGGCATTGCTCAGCCCATCAACAAACTAAACTTGTCAATTGTTCATTCTCCTTTGTCACCAGTACCCAAGTATTACCGCATTACTCTCCATGATACGCACTAGTGTTAGGCCATGCTCAACGAATTCCAGCTCACTCAAAACAAAACTTGGACCCTTGTTCCTCATCCACCCCGTGCCAACATTGTCACTGGCAAATGGAATTTTAAACACAAATTCCACTCTGATGGATCACTTGCTCGGTACAAGGCGCGTTGGGTTGTCCGCAGTTATTCCCGATAGCTCGATATTTGATATTGATGAGACTTTCAATCCAGTGGTCAAATTGTCAGCCATCCCAGTGGTCCTCACCATTGCCACCTCTCACTCCTAGCCAATCCACTAGCTTGATGTCAAGAATGCCTTTCTCCATGGCAATCTTGATGAAACCGTTTACTGTTAGCAGTTGACTAGTTTTGCCAATCCCTCTAGGCCCGATTACATCTGTCTTCTGCACAAGTCCCTCTATTCACTTAAGTAGGCACCTCTGGCCAAGTACCAATGCTTCGCGCACTACGTCTACCGCCTTAGCTTCATTGCCTCACAGTCGGATGCCTCTCTTTTCATCCTCAAGAGGTGTTTAGATCTCGTGTATTTCTTTGTATACATTGATGACATTATCCTAACTGCCTCCAGTACCTCTCTTCTTCATGACATCACTCGTTCCCTTCATTCTGAGTTCACCATGACTAACCTTGGTCCCCTCAGTTATTTTCTTGGCATTTCTATCACTTGGTCTCCCAACAAACTCTTCCTCTCTTAGCAGCAGTATGCGCATGAGCTTCTTAAGCATGCTAGTATGGTTCATTGCAAACCCTCTAGCACCCCAATTGAAATTCGCACCAAGCTCGTCAACTGCTGATGCCACTGTGGCTGATCCTACCGAGTATCACAGCTTTGCTTGTGTGCTCCAGTACCTCACTCTTACTCGACTGGATATCGCCCACACGCCAAGAAGTTTCCTTGCACAGCATGATCCATGAGAGCAGCACCTCAACCTCGTCGAGTGGATTTTGCAGTACATCAAAGGCACTCTTGCCTACGACCTTCAGCTTCATGCCTCATTGCCCACCTCCCTCACTGCCTACTCACATGTAGACCAGGATGGGTGCCCCGACATATGCCACTCCACCTCAGGATATTGCATCTACCTCGGTGATAACTTGGTTTCGTGGTCCTCAAAGGGACATGCCATGGTCTCGCGCTCGTTCATCGAAGCTGACTACCATGTGGTTGTGCACGTTGTGGCTGATTGTTGTTGTTTGCGTCAGCTTCTACAGGAGCTCCATCATCCCATCACCTCGGCCACCATGGTATATTGTGATAATATCAGTGTGGTCTACATGTCTACTAATCTTGTACAACATCGGAGAACCAAACACATTAAGATTGGCATACTTTGTCTGTGAGTAGGTTTCACTTAGGTAGGTTTGCGTTGTAACATCCCCATTTTTTAACTTGTGTTTCAAATGTAAGAAAATGGGTAGAAATTAAAACTTTTTCTTACATCTTGTAATTCCAGTATGTTTGGGAAATTCTTGTAATAAGAATTATGGAAATACAAGCCACAAGTCATTTTGACCTTAAACTTTGCCTTTCCAAAAATCCTCTTGTCAAATCTTGTGACCATTGCTCTGGAAATATTTTTCCTAAGTGCTAGGGTTGATTTGTGACCCCTATGAAACATTTTACAATTTTTGGAAATTGTTTGAATAGTTTTAAGGGCCAGTCAAACTTGTTTGACTTGTAGTCAAACCCTAGCCTAGCACTCTGTATGATTTTTGGAGGAAAGTGTACAACACAAAAACCTCTGGAAACTGTACACAAGTTCCATCTCTAGGTTAGCAAGCTACTGTAAAAATTTCTTAAAACTTGGAGCTAGTTTGCTATCTCTAAAAGTCCCTTCAAGATCTCAGTTCAAAATAAACCCTAAGCCCTCGTCCGAGTCAGACTTGGACTCAGACTTCCAGGTCTTGGTCGCACCGAGCCGCTTAGCCGTGTCGGGCTCGGGCAATTGGCCACGTGTGGTCTGGACCGTTGGATTTCTATCCGACGATCAAAGACCTCCCACCCGCACGTCCTCCTCAGGTTCTATTTGCAAAGACGACCCTCGAGGACCTCCCCTAGGACCTCCTTTGCACCTTTTGCAAAGACCACCTCAGGCGACCTCTCTCGACCCTCCACGACCACCCCTAGCACTTGGGTGATCGTGGGCAGCCCATCTTGAGATTTGTGGCTCGGACCTCCCTAAGTGTTAGGACCTCTAATACATAGTTCTAAATCGAGCCCTTAGATTTCAATCCAACACTCACGACCTCCCTAGTGGAGCTCAAATACGATTTAGCCGTTGAATTCTTTGATCGTGTCCTCCCTAGTTCTCTCACCGATGGGGGCTTATCATTATCAATTTTTGTGCATGACAGAGAGAGCAAGGCCTTGTCAACTCTAGGGTCGACAAGCGGCTATGTGTTGCCAACATTAAATGTTTGGCAGCCCCTTTTGCTCAAAAGTCTCTCTCACAACCTACTCCCATCATTTCGAGGGTGCCCTAGAGCAGTGCACATGAGCTGGCCCGGGTTCCTTTTTGCAATGGCTATAAGAGGAACCCTAGCTTCTCCCAAAAGCTTCTTTTGAATCTCTCTTGCACTTCTAGTTCTTCCCCTCCTCTTGTGCTCAAAACACCCGAAAGCTCTTTGCCTCCATTGCTGAACTTTGGAGCTCTCCGGCAACCTCCGAGCTCCAGTGGTTCAATATTGCAGTTGTTGGCTGTCATTTGTTCTCTTGGTCACCTCCAAATCTCCCTAATTTGCTTTGTTTAAACCTTCACAGAGGTTGACAAAGTAGGAGCCTGCTGTTCGTGGCCGGGAGCTTCGTCTTCTTCACCTCCGGCGACCTCCACTGTCACCGGAGCTCCTGCGACCACTCCCGCTTCTCCTTCAATCTCGGTGAGTACTTCAGTTCCAAAACCTGATCCTCTTAGACCTCTTCGGTTTCGCCGCCGCATTTGGTCTCCGGCGGTTATCTCGGCTAGCCGCTGTAGGGTGCGCCTAGCCCTAGCTGTTGGCACCTTTAGGTTCTCCTCCCTATTTGGGACTCATCCGTGTTCTTGGTTCCCGCCGACGAGGTCCACGTCGCCGCGGCAAGTCGTGGGAACACGCTCGGTTTTGTCACCAAAACCTCCGTTTTATTCATGTTCTTCGGACAACTTTAATGCTCAAATCATTGTATCATTTGGTGCATTAATGGTGTCTTAATCTGTGCCGTGGAGTCACTGACGTGTGGGCCATGAGTTTAGAATTAAAGTCCGGAAGTCTTTAAGTGCTCCTGTTGGATTCATTTATTGTCAATCATTAGATGCTTTTAATTTGTCTTAGCCGCCACCTTTTCGTTGTCCGAGGTCCCGCGCTTTAAAACCACTCTAGGACCTCCTCGCTAATCTTAGCCGCTCACGACCTCTCCAAGATTGGATCTGGGCCTTAGGATCTTTTTCGAAAAATCCTAAGTCTCTGGACCTCCCCTTGGTGGTGATCCTAGCCGTCCAGGACCACCCTTGTTAAATCTTAGTCGTATAAGACCACCTCTGTGTTTCCGCAAAGGACCTTCCCCGAGGTCCTCTTTGCAAAAGACCTCCCTGTGGTCTTTTGTAAAAACCACCACTAAAGACCTTCCCCGAGGTCCTCTTTGCAAAAGACCACCCCTGGTCTTTTATAAAGAGAGCCTCGTGACCTCCCCGTGTTGATCTCGGACCGCTCAGACCTCCTAGGTCAAATCGAGCCGCCCGGATCTCCTCCCGTGAAACCCTATCGCTTAGGACCTCTCTCGAGTTCATCTTAGCCGCTCGGGACCTCCCCGAGATCGTGGACCGCCTAGGACCTCCATTAGATCTCAGAGCTTTAGGACCTCCTCTCGAGTCTAAACCGTTAGATCTAGATCTAACGGCTAAGACCTCCTCCGTAGATTTAACCCTAGGACCTCCTAAGGAGGTCAGACCGTCGATCTTGATCTAACGATCCCGACCACCTTTAGGCGCGAGGACCTCCTCCGTGTGCGCGTGCGTGCACCGGTCGTAGCCGCTGGATTCAAGATCTACGGCTTAAACCTCCTCGCTAGATCTTGCCGCTTAGGACCTCTCGTTAGATCCGCACCGTCAAGTCTAGATCTAACGGCTAATACCTCCCGTAGGCGCGATGAGGTCTTTGCGCCCGTGTGCTCGCTTGGGTTTTGGCATCGAGCTCGTGAGCCGTGCGATCTTTGATCAACGCCCACGACCTCCCGATTCGCTGGTTTTGATTTAGTTCCCAGAGCTTTTATTTGCACTTATTAATTGTTTTAAACTTCAAAAATGCATATCTTTTCTCTGTAGTTCCAAATTTAACAAACTAAAGTTCTATAATTGCATCTGTTAAAGTACTTTAGCATAGTATAGGTTTTACAAAGAGTCTTTAATCCGAAATTAAACATGCCTTAGATTTATAACTTAGAAAAATCATAACTAAATCATTTTAACTCCAATTAAGATGAAACCACTTGTGTTAGCCTTAAAATGTCAGTAGAAACCTATCATAAAATGTTCAAGTCCAGAAAACCTCTAGAAAATTATTTATGAACAGTAACCTATTTAATTTTAATTTCGGCCGAACTGCAGTGTTTTGTCCATATCTTTTGCATAGAAAGTCCAAATCAGTTGGTTCTTGTTCCTAAAATTGTGTTAATTCGTGCTCTTGCTGCTGTAAAATTTTCAGAGCATTTGGAGCATTTTGGCTTTAGAGTCTTTTTCGTTTTCTTTGTTCTTATCGGTTCTTTTTCGCTTTTTCGATTAGGTGCCGACGAGTGTGTTGACCTTGAGAGTGATCCTCAGCAACAAATTGAGCAACAACATCAAGGCAAGCAGTTTGATCATTTCCCATTTGATCTCATTACTTTTAAAGTCTAATACTTTGTTTAACTTGTATGTATGCATTGCTATTTTGTTGTTAAATTGATTAGTTAATCCCTAGTTGCATAATCTGTAGGTAAATAATTATCCTCTACTACCTGAGCTTAGGTTATTTGCTGTGATTAGAGTTCGTTGGATGAGATCTTGTCACTTAGTAGATTATGGCTACTTATTGCTTAGCCATGCCTAGATATCGGTAGTATTGGGCGATCATCGACTTAGTCGATGGTCTTGATCACACAAATACTTATATTATTCCATTATGTCCAATCCTTATGTTTTATTGATTTACAAATCAAAAACTGAAAACAAAAACTATATCTTGACTTGGGCACAATGGTATGTTGGTGTGATCTGTTGGGTGTGAATGGAATAGTGCCTAAGTCCCTAAGGACCGAGTTACTTGTGCCATTGATCCAAGCAATTGTTGCATGCTAACCACACGAGGGGGATATGGAACCTCTCTTGACTAAGTACTTTGGGAGGTGTTAATTATGAGCTGGTCGGTGGGTGTGTTGAAACTCTGTGTGTGTGTGTGGTGTTGGAGGGAAGCATTAGCAGACTGGTTAGGCTGTCTAATGTGTCCTTCTCCCGTGGGTTGCGGCTCTTAATTAGCATCGTCCATTGGAAAGTGTCTTGTTAGACTTAGCCGTGCCTCGCATACCAAAGGAAGTATGCTAACCGTGGTCGGTGGAAAGGCGGTCTATCGTGTGGTACATTGGTACACATCTGCAGGTTAAAACTATTCGAATAGCCTCGTCCTAGGTTATGGACACGCTTGGTTATTTCCCACAAGAACTAGACTACAACCTTTTAAAAAAAACTTAAAACTTGACATGGGTGGTATGAAGGGGTACTTCATGCTATTGTTGTGGTGACTATTGGGTTAGTCACTTCTAGGACATTGTTGTTCTCTATCTATTGTTATACTCGTCTCACTTTTATTTGAACAATAGAAATTAATTGCAAACTTGCTTTTAAATGTATTACCTTATTGCAAATAAAACTTGTTTTATGCTGAAAATAAGTCCAGAGCCTCATCCACTTAAATAAAGCTTGCATGTAGTTAATTATAGTTCTGTTATCTCACACGTCAGTCTTGCGAGTACAAAAACAAGTTTTGTACTCATTTGCTTTGCTTAACTTATATTGTTGCAGAGGAAGAAGGTGAGCCCCAAGGGCCTTACCTTTGCGAGATGTGCGGTTTCTGGGACGATTAGCTTGGCGGTCCAGTTGGTTGCCTTGTGGGTTAAAGGCACACTGATTGGCTTTTGTTTATCGTCATCTTATGGCTCTTTTGCTTCCGCTGTTTACTTATCTAGTTGTATGTCTTTTGGCCGCTCGGCCTCTCTTTTGTAATAACTCTTTATATTATGTATGTCTTTCATTGTTGCTTGTTTCTGTTCTATGTGAATGAATGGAATTGATGCATGATTTTGTAACGGTGTGTATACTGCACTGCAGGAAGTATACATATTCGAGGCTTAGTTTATTTGATTTGTACTGCTAGGACCAAGTGGATGGTTAAGCAATACAAGCCGAATAAACCGGGGTCCTCACAGCGTGCTCCATGTGCCTTCAAAACACTAGTTTGTGAAAGTCATGACAAAAGGTCTTCCGATGAAGTTGTTACAGGATTTTTGGTACAGTCTTTGCATTCACCCTGCTCATGCTTCGACTAAGGGGGGAGGTTAGTGATATGATTTGGTTTGCCTCCTTAGTTGGAGATATAGTTTGGTTTGTTGAATAGGAAGCAGATCAATCTCCTGGATGGAATTCCATCCATGTAAATTGCATGTAATCTTGTCAGTTGTTTTTCCTTGCTATGAAACAATGTAATTGATATATATGCAAAGCATGATCGCCCCCTAATTCGGTGTGGCGTTTCTCCAATTCTCTCTTGTTCACATTGAGTACTCTGAACCATGGTTGTTATGCTTTCAATGTTGTAGATTCATAGAAGTAGCACAACTGCATAAGTAACCACTAGTAGCAAGTTTTCTTTCGTAGTGCAAACTCTGTGTGCACACGATTTCTTCATGCTTCATTTTTATTTTGCAATTACAATGAAGATGCACAGGCACACACACCACCACACACGCACATGCGAGTGCACCCCCTTAGCACACGTCTAGAAAGATGGAGGCTAAGAATAATGCCAGACCCCAAATTTGTAATTCGAGATCTTCAGTATTTACAACACCAGTCCTTAGATCAGTAGCTAGTGCTCACAATTACATGATTGAATATCAAACACATATCTTGAAATTGTAAAGTTATTGCATAATAATAAATAAACATAAATATACCTCACGACTTTTGAATTTGTAGATCGGCCGACTAGGCCAAATACCTTTTAAAGAACAACATCGGAAGCGGAATTTAAAGTGCAACATATGGAACCCTCACGATATACCCACAAGCAATCAACTGGGGCTCGCAGCCTAGTTCCTGACCTTCTTGGTTTTTGGTCTTGATGAATGCTCATAAGCGTCCACATAACTTTCTTTGTTCTCACTTATTGAATAATAATATTGAGCGAGTGTAGGTACACAACCATACTCTCCGAGCCAATACACCTAATATAGTTATAATATATACAGGGCTAATCAAAGGAAGGTTCATGGTTCTTTTATTTGCACAAAACTATGTTTGAATTAGAATAATTAGTAGGCAATTCCTAGGACCTAGTATTTTTAACTAACACAGGTTTTAACGAAATTGAGTATTTGTTGCAGTGGAGGTTCCAACCTCCTATATCACTAAGTGGCTCCATCCACTTAATACTCATGTTCCTTCTCGGGTCACATCCCGTACTTCCCATTGGTTCTCAACCAAGTCAACTCAAATATCTAGGATCTTACCTATTTTTTCATCCCACCCACAAATTGTTTTATTAAAATAAAAGCTACTTCAAGCAAGTTCTCAGTACCACCCATGACCGTGGGCACGACTGTCCAAATAGTTCTCACTCTACAGAGTTCGGACACTTTATCCATAAGAGATAATCGTCTTACAATGCGAACACGCAACCATAGGTATGACACTACGATAATTATCATAAGGCCTTTACAATGCCCCACCTCAACACAACCTGTAACACCCCGAAATCTGGACTGTTTTGGCCTTGTAGCGCAAATTAATTCCTAAACTAGCCCCCTTAGCGTGAAAATTCCAGTTTTAGCCCCATCCTAGTACCTAATGCCGTGCCAGTCGGCAGCATGTAGGTGCCGCTGTACAATTGGCAAAGACTCAACATGTCGCCGAGCCCCACAAAGAAGATGTAGTTGTTGCTCCCAAAGACGGCAGACTGCTGAGCTACAGTATGCCACCTAAAATAGGAAAAAAATGTTAGGGTTAGCAGATTGGGAAAATTAGGGAAAATAAAGGAAAAAATAGAGAAAAAACAGGAAAAAAACCAAAAATTGTTAAAAAAGATTGAATTTAATAGAAGTTAATTTTACTCATTTAAAATTTTTAAAATTTTCAATTAAGCTTTAATTGATACACTAAAATAGAAATGGTTTATTTTAATTTTTTGAAGCTTTGAAAAGACTCTGGAAAAGCGAAAACTGAAGAGAAATAATATCTTGATTGCTGCAGTTGCTGATCACATTACTTCTGATTTTTTTTTTTACATAATCTATTGTATGATGTTATTTTGTTTGGAAAATAAAAGTGTAGCGACAACGTTGGTTGGTTGGTTTGTTTGTTATTTTCGTAGAATATGAAGGGCAAAAAAATTGTCAGACTCACAATAACATTTTGTGATCGTTGTATATTGTTGTAGTGCGTTAAATTTCCGAGAAATTTTACGAGGACGATTAAGATAGTAATGAGTCGTAAGTAGGAAGGTAAGTGATATTACGATGCGCCTGTTAAAAATGACGGAGTTAAAGCATATTACTCTATGGAGCTTCCACAAAATGCAATTAAAGGGGCTGAGAACGTTCGTTGTTATTATGAAGATGGCCTAAAATGAATTATTGAAATGTTGGGGGCCAGAACTGTTGTGGTTCCATACCGTATATGCACTGCACAATTTTCTTGAGTCATTTCAATTAGGGTTTGCATAAATGAAAAAAAGTAGGGTTTTCAATTTAGGTTAGCGTTGATAGGAATACGAATTTTTGTTCAGTCATTTCAATTCGGGTTTCAACAGGCACTAATTTTTGTTAAAAAAACATTCATTAAGTAACATGGGCACCGAGGTTTGTAAATTAGGGTTTTATCGTTCAACGATATGCGTATATAGGCAGCAAATGATGAAGTACTTTATCGCTTATACGTAATATGATTGAAGGGTTGTGAACGCCATTGTTATTACGAAGATACCCTAAAACATGGACGATTCGATGTCGGTGCGAATGGTTGTTTCTGGGATTCCACTAGAAGAGGCATACTTGCAATATATGTTTTGATGGCTTAGCGGAGACACGGAACTAGAACTACATCGAGTCCATGGACGTACACGCTACACGTAGTGACATGGCATGATGGTTCGCTAATTGCTTTAGTCATCCTCGCTACTACTACGGTATGACCGCGACACAAGCATCCGGATCATATAAGTATGCATGCCTTTAGGGATAGTAATGGGGGTAGGACAATGACTACTACGTAATGACTTGACCTCATCGCGTGGACCGGGCCATTTTCCCTTTCTTGCTAGCTCGCATTGAACTCCTCACCGCCTTCCTTCCCTTGTCGCGGGAGTGTCCACGCCGGTGGTATATCGAAGTCGTCCATGTCCTGCGATTCATTGATGTAAGTGCACCGTATAGTGAAAATCGTAAGAAGGATGTAAATTCTTCATAACTGACGTCGTCAATACGGATTCGCCGGGCGACGGATACGCTATGGCGCCGGCTCGGCCGCATGACCTTTCCTTGCCCTTGCCGCGGATCGCCCACGCGCGGCCGTATGTCGGTCGCCCATATCTCGCGATTCCATGATGTAAGTGCATCATATAGTGAAAATCGTAAGAATGATGTAAAATCTTCATAACTCATGTCGTGGATACGGATTACGCCCGGGCGTCCGGATACGCTGTGGCGGCCGGGCTGAGCCGTATGAGCCTTTCCCTTGCCCTTGTCGCAGGACTGTCCACTTCGAGCTGGTATGTCGAAGTCATCCATGTCCTGCGATTGTATGATGTAAGAACACTGTACAGTGAAAAACGTAATAAGGATGTAAATTCTTCTTAACTCACGTCGTCGATATGGATTACGCCTGGGCGACTACTGGGCTCCTTTGGTGCCTCCTTAGCAGGGTCCGGTATGTAAGGTTTCCACCGCACGAAGTTCTCAGCCCGGACCGAGTAGTTTAGCATGTACTTCTGCTGGATGAATGCCCTATCATACATCTCTGGGCCGTTGATCCACTGGAAGAAGTGGCAGCGCATCTCGGGCTGCCATTACGTGGGGATCAAGTTAAAAATTTAAGGAATTAAGCGTTGACGAAAATGGATGCGCGCGAAAGAAACGCTTACGAGGTGGTGCCCGCACGTGTAGTACGCCGCGGCAAGTACGGGTGTGTGGACTGAATGATCTCGCGAGTTCGCCACACACACCGCGGATCGAGAACGTGGTGGTACCGGAGCATCTTTCATTGAAAAACTGGTATTGTAAGTGTTTCCTCTTACGCTAAGCCACTTTTGCTTCCGCAACATCCTCGCTTGGTATTGTAAGTGTTTCTCCAAAAGTCGTGAGGCGAGTGTTGTCACGCCTTTTTGCGAGTCTTGTCTTTCTGGTCTCAAAAGTCAGTGGGCGAGTGTTGTCACGCCTTTTTTGCAGAGTCTTGTCTTTTCGGTCTGAAAAGCTGGTGAGGCAGAGTGTTGTCACGCCTTTTTTGCAGAGTCTTGTCTTTTCGGTCTGAAAAGCTGGGGAGGCAGAGTGTTGTCACGTCTTTGTTTGCAGAGTCTTGTCTTTTCGGTCCAAAAGGCTTGCGAGGCAGAGTGTTGTCACGTCTTTCTTTGCGTAGTGTCGTCTTTTCGGTTTGAAAAACTGAGGAGGCAGAGTCTTGTCATGTTATTTTGAAAAAAATGGTCACGTTCTGCTTTGTAGAGAGTAGTTGTTAGTTCTTGTCGTTGTGAAAACTAAGTGTTCCGAATTTGTATCCAACATTGCAGATTTAGGTCTCCAAAATTTGGATTTGAGGTTTCGAAAATTAGGGTTTCATGAATTCCCACACAAAGTAATACAAGGATACACGATACCATCCATGCGTAGATAATGTAACTGGTTTATTCTCATCCATGTTGTACTGCGATGCATAGATAAAGAGTGAACATTACAATCTCATTAGAACTAAACTTCTACTTGGCAACCACAAGAAATAATAGAAGAAATACCACAAAACTAACTAGCTTAACTAATTTCTGAAGCATTTTCTCAACTCTTTCCATCCTTTCATCCGCCTTTTAAGTCTATTCTCTTCATTCTCGTTGGTGGGTCTGAGGGTCGAGGCCCGGACTAAATGCAAAGAACACCACGGAGTCATCTTGCAAGGCAAAGAATTTGCATTGCAATATCTTGAACCACTGGGACAGCTTCATCAGCCCACTGCCAAAACCGGCATGTTGTGCTCTAAAAAAGAAATGCAGCCTCAAGTGAAAAAAACAACATGTTGTTTCCAATGCAATTCATTCGAGATGATTAATCAAAAGTTACCGTAAGATTTGAACACTTCAGGAACACTCGAGATGGATTCGTTGGCGTATGCGAGGTGAACACATTCACCGGATCCCTGCAACGAGGGCAAACCAGCTGCTGCCGCAGTGATTCCAATTGTCTGCTCACTCGAAAGTTAGATGAGGCCGTAGACATCCCGTCTAAGACTGGTAGAAAGGAGAAGAGGAAATGAAGAGTGAGGTGAATGGCAGCCAAACCATCCTTATATAGCATGCGGCTCCTAACATTGGGTTGAAGGAAAATCGCGTCCGTGAGGCAGCGGGCCCGAGGAGGAATCGTGTGGCAGGGTTGAAGGAAATTCGCGTCCGCGAGGTAGTGTCGGATCCCCTAGCAGATCAACCACGGGACCCGCGAGATATTCCAAAATCACGGATGTTTGAGATACAAACCAGAGCTTAGAACATGTTGTGTCCATAAATCACAAGGTCACGCTGCACACTGACACTACGTAAATCACATAGCATGACATGCTGCACACAATAGCATACCGCTCGTCAAGAGCCCACCTCTCTCTGGGGGCGCTCAGGACTAGGCTCGGAGGGCCGACGCCGGACGACCACGCCAGGCATCGATGTCGTCCATCCCAGCGTGCATCAAGTAGCTCATACGGGCCGTCAACTGGAGGCTGCGCCATCTCCTGCCGAGAGATAAACAACATGTAAGTCTACATATATAACATAAATTATGGCATACAAAAAGAAATCGAAACATATGACAACAAAATGTAAGACAAAGTGAATAACACATGTACAAACTCGTACAACATAGCAGTAGATATGACCATAATGAGTTAACACATGACCCACAGAACATAACATTACATCCGTACACAAAGGCATGGATTGAGAACGATACAACTCATACTAGGCATTAAAATAAGCATGCAACATCACGACTTGGTAATTGTATCTTGGGCGCTACGGTCGCCGCTTGTGCTAGGTCTGCTTGGGCAAGAATCGATGGAGTGGCTAATCGTCTTGCATAGTTCAGATCCGGGCGGCGAACCCGCTTGCCGCGTTGGTCGTCGTCCCATGTCGCTCGATGCGTCGTGATCGGCGTCTTCCACGGGGGTGCTTGTGCGCCATTGGGCACCCACTTCACCGCCTCTAGCCGAGGTCCTCGTGAGTGCATGTCCATCCCGTAAGAATGGAACTCGCACTCCAAGTGCCATACGTGGTGGATGTCGTAGTACTCGGAGATGTAATGCTCGAGGCTCGGCGCCACACCGCGCACGCCGCATACATGGGAGCATGGTTTGTGGAGAAGCGCGCGCTTGTTGCAGTGCACGACGCCGTCACCAATCGTGCGCACTGCCGATCCTCTAGCGTGGCCCATGACGTATTTCTCCCGAGCCGATCTCGAATTTCTGCCTGACGCCATCCATGGTACGAGCAGTGTGCGAACGAGCCTTGCTGATCTTCTTCTCCATGTGGGCATGCATTACCTCTGAGAATTGCTTGCCATCCTCCGGATGCTTCTTGGCCATCATGGCTCATAACGGCGCAGCCGACAATACGGTTCGAGCTCTCCTCCATGATCGCAGTGATCGGCAGGGATCGAACACCCTTGAGGACACCGTTGTACACCTCCGACATGTTGGTAGTCATGATCACGTACCTTGCACCATCGGTGTCATGTAGCAGGGACCATTTCTCCAGGTCGGGTGCGTGTGAGTTAACCCATCGTGTGAACTCCCCAACTCGCGGACCTCTTGCCGCACCTTCCTCCGCGTCCGCCGAGTTCCTTACATGCTTCCGGTCTCCTCGCCGAAGCCGTCTCCACACGGCGTCGAACTTCCGCCTTTGGTTCGCATGCGAGCTTCTTCAACATCTTCATCGGTCCTTGTTCAAACCTTGTGTGGAAGTTCGCCGCAAGATGCCTCATGCACCAATGCTCTAACATCATTCCACTGGAACAACGGCCGCCCCATTTTGCATTGTGCTCAACGCACAACAACCCAAAGATTGCGGTCCGAGATGACACACATCCGACGGTCTTGGACCACCACCGCTTCACATTTGACAGAACCATAGCCAACTTTCGTGTTTCGCTCTCAACAATTACGAAGGCCACGTGGAGTAATCGTCGTTCAGACGGCCGCAACCGCGGTCAGGATGGTACCCTTGTACTTCCCCGATAGAAAGGTGTCGTCCATCGTCAACACGGGACGACAATGCTTGAACCCTTCGATTGCCTGAGGGAAGGCCCAAAAGACCGTGTCCAGAACAAAATAATTGGGCCCCTCCCTCGGATGCACCCGGTCAATCTTGTTTATGTATGTCCCGGGATTTGATTCTGCGATTTGATGCAGCAGTCTTGGAACTAGGTTATAAGCATCTTCGAATGTGCCGAACATTCTCTCCACGACCTTCCGTTTCGCCCGCCATGCCGTCTTGTAGCTCACTTGGAACCCCACCATGTTGGCAACCTCCGCCATTAGAAGCTTTGGCGAAATGCAAACATCTTCAGCCACGAGGTGGCTTATTAGGCTGGCAACATACGAGGAAGTCATGTTGCGGTGCCTATGAAGCGGCTCAGTTAGCTCACACGTGTGGTCCTTCAAAGACCGTGATCCGAAGCTCGTGCTCGAGGTGAATCATTGCGCACGACCTTGCCAAGACAAGATTCTTCAACACACCTAACGATGTAGGTGTCTGGGTTGGACCTCTACGCACCGATACGTCCCACCAATGTTAATGGCGATTCGCAATAGCATGTCGGGCGCGATCGGCAATAGCATGCCGGGCGGCGCTCTTGTTAGGGAAGCGCCGCCTAGGAGCAGGTGTCTTCATTAAACCCCGGCGGCCCCCTCGGTGTGGCAGACCAGCGATGTCATTGCGATGTCGCCCAATCTAGAGGGCGTGTCGGTGTCGGTGGTCACGTAACCACCACCAACACCTCCTGCAGCGGCTTCTCGCCTTCCTCGTCTTCGAATGGATGTTTCCACATCCTCCTCTTCCTCGCTTCACCTCTTCCACCGGTCGGCGGTACTGCGTGGCAATCAATACACGGCCGCCCACCATCCGCCCACTCTTCGTTGGGCTTGAAGTTGTCGCGACGCCTCCTCGGTCTCCATCGCCCACTTCCTCGCCCGCGTCTCCTCCAACACCGGAGACCAACGCAGGCTCCTCCTCACCAGCAGCCTCACCGGAACCACCCACGTCGGATGTCCACGTCCTCTCCACGAACTGAACATAGACCATCGGCCGCGCAAAGATCGCAGCAGCAGGGTTGCAAACAACCTCCATGTAATTGGCCCATGAAGCGTCACTTGTCACCTTCATAAGTTGCCAAATGGTCTCCCCTCCGTCACCCACCACCGAGACGTACAACGCCTCGATGCGCAGCTTCATCCTTGCAGTGGCGCGATCGAACACGATCGCAGACGCACGCCTTAGCTCCGAGGCTCATGCCCTCGGACCAGCCGCCGGATCATCGTCCGGCCGCACTTACACAGTCCGCCCATACGGTCCGTCGCGTACAAGTGCGTTCCCGTGGAATACGAATAGATCTTGAATCTCTGCCATGAAGTACCTAACACATGTGCATATAAAACCACTAAATTATATGTAATGCTTGCACCATCCACTTATTTGTGGATTTTTCAAATGAATTCTTCCACAATTTTACTCATGGTTAGCTACAGAATAACATTTCATGACCAACAAAAATTGATTCATATGAATTTTCTATGAAATATTGAACTTAATTCAATTCGTACTATACAAAGAATTCTTAACCGAATTTAATTCAAATTCGCAAATTACCTGTGCCAGTAACAAGTTTCAAACCTATTCTAAGTTAAAGTACAATAAAAATAGAAACCAACAATATTGGTTTCACTAAATTTGAAGTTACTATCAAATAGTTATGAATTTTTAAAGTTGTATGAATTTACAGTGCAAAACTAAATCACTTTACAATGCCTATTGCATTTACAAATTTGTCTACTCGAGCTAAACCTAGCCTCGCTATCGCCATGTGAGGTCTCATCATGCAAAGTTAGGCCCGCTTGTCATGAACTCGGTCCATGGCATACTTGCATGGACCCAAGGTCAACATGGCGATCAAGGATCCATAGACCACGCGACGCGGTGCACGCGCTTCGGTGGGACCCGATCGTCGAACACTAAGTCTTCTAATTATCGCATTACGAAACAAGTTTCAAACCTATTCTAAGTTAAAGTACAATAAAAATAGAAACCAACAATATTGATTTCACTAAATTTGAAGTTACTATCAAATAGTTATGAATTTTAAAGTTGTATGAATTTACATCGCAAAACTAAATCACTTTACAAATGCCTATTGCATTTAAAAATTTGTCTACTCCAATAAACCTAGCCTCTACCACTAACATGCGAGGTCTCATGCATGCAGTTAGGCCCGCTTGTCATTAACTCGATCCATGGCATATCTTGCATCGCGCTTCGGTGGGACCCGATCGTCATCGACACTAAGTCTTCTAATTACATGCACTAAACCTTCCAATTACATGCTAATCACGCTAAGTATTCTAATTTTACATCAGAATGCTAATTTTAAATACACATACTGCACAACACTAACTACTAAGTTGCTACAATAAGAATATACCATTTATCTAATTATATGCTAATCACATTACTAAAACTATAGCCCTATACGAATAATAATTACCTTCTCCGGATGCTTGTCTCGACGATGCACGCGCGAGCTTCAATCGCTCTCACGAATTCCTATGCTTGGCTTCTCCTTTCCCTTCCTCTAGCTCTCTTCCTCTGGCTCTCTTCCTTTCACTTGCTAAAAATCACTCGCATTCTTGCGTTGGGCCATTTTATTCAAGCCGCTCGGCTCTTTGCTTAGCGTGGCGGCAAGCGGCGGCGCGCGCACCCGGACGGCATCGACGAGCGCGCGTGGCGGGCCGGGGGCGCTAGCGCCAGCCGTCGCGTGGCGGTGAGCTCAGATGTCGCCGACGGAGGCGCAGCTTCTTCTTCTGCCGCATGCGGGCGCAGCGACAAAGATGCTACCGTGCGGTGTAGCAATTTGCGGCGCGGAGCGCGCTACTCGATTCTTGTCGCTGTCTGCATCGCAAAGACGCGATGAGGGCTAGAATCGGAATTTTCGCGGTACAAGGGCCATTTCTGGAATTACGTTGCTCTGTGAGGCCATTTGGGGCCAGAATTCTAACACCCCAGCCAAACATTGAGTCTGGAATGTCACCAAACTACCCTAACTACAAATTTTAACAACCATTAACAATAAATTACAATAAGCAATTCAATTTGCAACTGGCATCCGCCATAAACACAAAGCTCAAACAAGACCCAAGAGAGTATTTCACTACTCGAGAAACCGCCATTTTACATATGTATTTGAGATAATGAGAATGATCTGTAAATGCTTTAAAGTTTCATATGTTGTATAATGAGAATGATTTGTCATTGATATGATGTTTCTTATGCCGTTTGTTTGTACTTGCTGAGTCTTGGACTCACGCTTTTTTATTTAATGTTTTAGGTGAACGTTGATGTCGGCATGCTTTGGGGAGAAAGTAGAACATGGAAATTTTGCACTTGAGAAGCACTTCACTCCACTCATGATTCATTCATTTTGGAATTGTAATAATTGATTAGGTTGTGGTTCCCTTAGTTCCTCATGGTCGATATTATTGCTAGTTGTTGTTTTCCCTTAAATGAAATTTATCTATAATGCATTTGATAATTATTTAGTTTGAATTATAATTGGATTATGATTGGCCGGCTTGCTGAAATTTATGATCAACTCGTTGTCGAGCGTTTAATTGTGATGCCTAGAAGGTTGAAATCCTTGAGTTTGATGTAGAAACTTGTAGTGTTAATAGATGTAGGTGACATCTTGGGCTTTTCTTAAGCCAGGGTGTTACACAACCCCACCCGCTAAGGTTTCCACCACTGTGGGCCACGCCCCTCGGAGGCCCCCTCTTGCGTCATGTGGTTTCTACCCATACCCACACCACACACCCACCAAATAGTGAAGCCACGCTGAGGCGAACAAATTAATTAGCCAGGTTGTACCCATTATAGACTTGTGGTTGTGCTGTTTTTACACGAGAGATCATCACAAGATCCGGGTCCTTAATTGACTTGGGCGGTACTTCCCCATACCCACTCTGTCGTGCTCTTATTCGCACCCACCACGCTTTCAAGTCGCCTAAGTCGAAATCTGTTTTTCTTTTTTTTTTCTTTTTGAAATTCTTTTCTAGTTCAATATACCAGCTAGGCTCCAACGTTGACTACCCAAATCCAGTTTCAAGTTTTGGATGATGTTGGGGTAAATCATTGCCCACATGTCAATGTATACCATTATTACTAAGGTGACACAGATAGTATCTAAGTTCAAGGATGGGAAGGTTATACTCAATTATCATTAAGGTATTAACTATGAGCAAGGTCAACATAATGGGATAAATCATAGCAATGCAATTTTATAATTTAAAATAATATAAATTGCATTTCAAAAGTAAGTGCAACATGATCAAAGTGTTCACTCGCCTTGCTTAATGTTCTAATAACCTTGGTCTCGATCTTGCTCTTGTTTGGACTGTTGTTCCATCATGGCTTCAGATTCTAACTACATGGAATCCGATCAAATCCGAGAATGTCTAAAAGCAACCAAATAAAATCCAATAAATCCAATGACACTTGAAACAAAAGGAAACACTTCAAACAAAAGTCAATAAACCCAAGAGTATTTGAAGTAGGAAATACTTAAGCAAAACTAAACATATTTAACAATACCTTGAAAGAAGGTAGTATTCCAAATGAAATCAAATACTCCCAAGGGGTTTTATGAAGGAAATACTTCAGACGAAATGAAGTACATCCAGGGATATTTGGAATGAAGGAAATACTTCAGACCAAAATAAATAAATGCAAACTTCATTCGTTTGGCTAGCGGTGGGGTTTTGGGTTGCTAATTAAACTTAGAGTTAGGTAACTGTTTGATCCGGAGTTAGAGCGAGAGGGATCGAGTTCTCGGAAAGTCCCTTGGTGTAGGAATTATGACTCCAATGGGAGGGAGAATATTCACATGAACATTCCTCATCAGTCACCTGGATTGGAGGGATCACCTTGTGAGGTAAAATTCTTTGATCCACATTCGGGTCACGATTTGTACTTCTACCAGGAGCGGATAGCGAGGGGTGATGGCTGGAATCTATAGGATGGTGATGGATGGTTGAACTATTACCACCCACTTAGGGACATCTTATAGCTATCCACCACACAACGCCTAGCTGATCTAATGACTTCTTTTGTTATTATTTCCTATTTATCGAGGAAGTTCCATGAAAGTCAGGTGAAACCTATGTATAGGTTCAGGGTTCATACTGGGTAGACATAAGTCTCACCGACACATGGGGTTTGGTTGATTTAATGATTCCTTTTTATCGTTTTGTATTTACCAAGGAAGTCCTATGAGCTTTAGCTAGGAGTTGTGTACGGTTGTGATGGGCCACCTATGATGGATATGATTTTAACTAACATATGAGACCTAGTTTACTTAACGATTTATCTTATCCATTTATATCTATCAAGGAAGTTCCATGAATTAGGTGGAACCTCCAAGCGTTGGCTAGACATCAATCTTACATCTTATTCAATGGTGTCTAGGGGGGTTCGAGTTTCATCTTTGAGGTGATCTTTACTTAGTCTTATTACTTACGTGGCTTGGCATACACTATTACACTAGGCTGATCCTTACCTATAGCATCTTCTAGTGACTACTTCTAATAAAGTACATAACTACAATACAAGGCCTAGGGGCTCTTGTTTTATTGATTCCTGAATAGTGATTATCCTATTTTAGCCTCTAATTCCAATTAAGACCCAGTTATGTGTCAGCCATACTCGTCATATCATGTTTTAATTGAACAGTGCTTGTTGAATGAGCTACATCTCAACTCAGTCATTGTTAATGACCTAGGGTTAATAGCCACCTGAACATTCCTTATGTTTATATGACTAATTCTTATCAAGGTGCCCATTTTATGGTTTGACACCATCTTAATCAAAGGTCCTAGTTTACTTTAACTATTTTCATGTCATATTAAGTAGTTTCAATTCGGATCTATTACTATTACCCTTTTAATTGGCATCCTAATATAGTTACCCTTAAGCCCGTGGGTTAGGTGTGTATTTTATTTATACCTTAATGACACACTACTAGCTTCGCTTAACGCCTATCACTATTACACTTTACCTAGCATCGTAAAATAGTTAACCCTTATGTTAGGGGATATTGGGACTATCAGCTAATGTGATACTAGTTATCCTTGGTCAACTCCTTAGTGTTTAGGTCCTATGTGTTAAGGGCACATCAACCAATCCTAGGTAGCCTTCAATTAAACTAATTATTTTATCTAATCAATAATTAGTAAGGATCTATTTGGTAAGGGTATGTTTTTACGTTTTATTAAAGATAATGTTTTGTGTAGGCATGCTTATATTCTAGTTAATATCTTCATAAAATGACATACTAATTATCTTAACCAATTAAATTGTTGTCATTATAGTTATTATACTTTTAGTAATGGCCTAGGGCCCACATGCCATTGGGACAATCATACCATATATGATCTATTATTAAATCTTTGATCTTTTGAATTTAGCTGCTAATGGCAAACTAATTAGCCTCTAATTACTTAAACTGGTCCTATTGAATTATCCACTAATTACCTTAAGAAAAATGCCATTTCTAATTGCATTACCTACTAACTGCTTAACAATTTCTAATTACTGATACAGACCAACTAGTAAACTAGCTGATTCGTTGGGGGTGACCCGATCTTTCAGGGTACGATCAATAGATTTCTCCTTCTCCTTGTGTCTCGGGTTCAATCCTCCTTGAACCTTGCGATGAAGATGACGGCAGCATCGGCTTCTTCGTCATAGCGATGTAGATGGATATCAATCACAAGGAAGATTAGAAGCATGAACTCGAAGTCTCTCCGACAGTGAATGGCAAAGATCACAAATTAGACGAGTTAAATCGTACAGATTCGGTAGGCAATCTCAAGAACGAGATGTTCTTGCCTTGTACCAACCTCAACAAACCCTAGATGAGAAAACCTCAACAAACACATAAGATATTGCGCCCAAAGTCACTATAACTTTTCTGTATTTCTTACTAAAAATTCAACTCCCTTTACAATGGGCAATGCCCTGGCCTTATATTGGCACCTACGGGTGCGGTCGATTCTATCTCTAACTCTCGTATCATACAAAGATTCTTTCCTAATATAGTTATGGAAAGATTACAACCGAAATTCTTTCCTAATACAGTTATGAAAAGATTACAACCGAATCAAACTAAGAGATATATACCAAAACTTATCTACAAACGAAATATCTCAGCCCCAAGAATCCTTCTCATGATTTAGTTCGGATCTCTCAGTCGTGGACTTGGTCGTAGGCTATCTGGTCGTGGTCGTGGGCCAACTGGTTGTGGTCGAGGTTAACCGGTCGTGGTCGAGACCACCGACGCCAATGTTCCCACCGAGTACGCCTCCCACCGAATACTGTTCACGACGAGTGCTCCTTTTGTCGGGTACTGTTCTTGACGAAACTGTTTCCAATGAGTACTCCTTCCACCAAGTACCGGTCGTAGAGCTGGTGAAATTGGTCGTAGACCTTCTTGAAGTGGTCGTGGACCCTGTGGAAGTGGTTGTAGACCTTGGTGAACTGATCATAGACCCCCAGGAGCTAGTCGTAGACATTAGGGATCTGGTCGTAGACCTTTAGGAGCTGGTCGTAGACCTTGTGGAACTGGTCATGGACCTCGCTTCCTCCTGGCTCGGCTTGCACCTAGCTTTAGCTTATCTCCATGTACCCGAATAGAACTGGTCGTAAGTATATCCGAACTGGTCGTAGGGATATCCAAACTGGTCATAGGGATGCCCGCATCATCCCCTCCCCCTTCAAGCGAAACCGTCCTCAGTTTCAGGGTATTCTTCAGAAGATCTTTGCTCTTGATAACAATATCAGAATAGATCTCCTCATCTCTTTTTGGCAACAAAGAATGAAACACACCTCTATGCATCAACGTGAAACGATTAGCTCTCCCTTGGTGTGTAACATTGCGATCAAACTGCCATAGATGCCCTAGCAATATGTGACATATGTGCATCGTCACGGCGTCGCACTCCACCTTGTCTTCATAACCATCAATTGAAAACGGTACTGAAACTTTATGGGTAACCTTCAGCTTACCAACATTGTGAAGCCATTGCTTATAGTATGGCTTAGAATGATGCCATGTTGTCAATGAGAGTGCATCAACCATGTCCTTGCTAATCATATTGTTGTAGCTTCCTCCATCGATCATCAGCTTGCACTGTTTGCCCTTGATTATGCATTGGGTTTGGAGACTCTACGTCGCTGTCCCTTCTAGACCATCAACGTATTGTCACCATTCACCTTGTGAGTTATCAACATCGGACCCACTTCGGGATCACAATACACGACTTCGATGTCGGAATTCATGGATGACTCTTTTTTATGATCAGCATCATCGCTATCACTCTCCGATGCATATCCATCTTGTACAAGTAGTATTTGTCTTGAATTTGGGCAATATTTCTTCATGTGCCCTCTACCCTTACACTTTAGCACTCGATGTCATGTGTTTGAGCAGTAGAGAAGGCATTCGAATCGGATTTAGATGCCTCCTTGCTTGTTGTACTTACGGCCTTTGAAGCTTCTTTCAATTGTAGTCCCGTCGGGTTGGTGGATACAACTGGCTTAGAACTTGAACCTCCTTCACCATCTGGCTAAATTGGACACCTCCAACTCGATGGATTGGTGCGGCCAACCTTTGGATGGTGGTCCCTCACCCATTGTTTAGCACGCTCCGCTTGGTGAAGAAGCTCTTGTACGGTGTTATACTGCATCAAATCAACACGATTTCGCATGTCGTCGTTCAGCCCTTCAAAGAAACGTGTCATGGTAGCTTCAGCGGACTCACGAACACCAGTACAAATCATGAGCACTTGCATCTCTTGATAGTACTCATCCACGGACTTGGAGCCTTGAGATAGATGACATAGCTTTGTATGCGGCGTCCTGGTATAGTATGCTGGAACAAATCTAGTCCTCATGACTTGTTTTATCCCCTCCCAAGTGTGTAGACGATCTCCTACACGGTTCAATTGATCCCACCAAATAATAGCATATTCGGTGAACTCAATTGAAGCAACACGAACCTTCTTTTCTTCGGAGTAGTTATGGTTGTCGAAGATTTGATTGACACGCGTCTTCCACTCCAAATAAGCTTCAGGATCAGCTCTTCCCTTGAATTCCGATATGGTGATTTTGATTCGGCCAATACCATCGTCCTCGCGTTGCACACCACTATCGCGGTGTCCTCCATGGGCAATAGGTTAGCGGTCAAAAAGATCACGCCGTGGTGGTCATGGATAGCCTCCACGGCCATCGGACATGTCATCATCACCAGCACCATAGTAACGAGCGTCGTCATGTGACTGCGCACGTCGTACCAAGTTTGGTGCCCGATGCCGGGTGCTGGTCCCTTCAAGCAGTGGTAACCTCTCCTCCAAGCGATGAAGAGTACCAGCCAGATTATTGAAGCCCTCCGTGAGGCGAGCATTCAACGTATTTTGCACTTCGGTGATCTGCACATTCACCCCATTGATGCTTCCATCAAAATCAACATGGATGACATCCTCTCGACGCTTGATGTGGCTGAAGATTGCCTTGAATCGTGCTCGTACAACGAGTGGCAATTCATCATCGAGCGGTTCTCCCAAGTTGTCGCTGGGCTAACCACTTAAAACTCTTCTACTCGCCCCTGACATCCTGAAATCAGTAAGAAAAAAAATTTCCGTACCGTGATCAACCACGCTCTAATACCACGATGATACGGACCAACTAGTAAACTAGCTGATGCGTTCGGGGTGGCTCGATCTTTCACGGTACGATCAACGAATTTCTCCTTCTCCTTGCGTCTCGGGTTCAATCCTGCTTGAACCTTGCGATGAAGATGATGGCAGTAGTGCCTTCTTCCTCGTAGCGATGTAGATGGATATCAAGCTATTCACGCACTAATCAATCACAAGGAAGATTAGAAGCATGAACTTGAAGCCTCTCCAACCGTGAACGGCAAAGATCACGAATTAGACGAGTTGAATCGTATAGATTCGGTAGGCAATCTCCAAAACAAGGTGTTCTTGCCTTGTACCAACCTCAACAAACCCTAGATGGGAAAACCTCAACAAACACGCTAGATATTGCGCCACAAAGTCATTGTGACTTTTCTGCATTTCTTTCAAAAAATTCAACTCTCTTTACAATGGGCAATGCCCTAGCCTTATATTGGTATCTACGTGTGCGGCCGATTCTATCTCTAACTCTCGTATCATACAAATATTCTTTCCTAATACAGTTATGGAAACATTACAACCAAAATTCTTTCCTAATAGAGTTATGAAAAGATTACAACCGAATTAAACTAAGAGATATATACCAAAACTTATCTACAAACGAAATATCTCAGCCCCAAGAATCTTTCTTATGATTTAGCTCGGATCTCCCGGTCGTGGACTTGGTCGTAGGCTATCTGGTCGTGGTCGTGGGCCAACTGGTTTTGGTCGTAGACCAACTGGTCGTGGCTGTAGACCACTTAGACACTAAATGTTCCCACCGAGTACTGTTGGCGCCGAGTACTATTCTCACCGCGTACGCCTCTCGCCGAATACTGTTCACGACGAGTGCTCCTTCCGCCGGGTATTGTTCCTGACGAGTACTATTTTTGACGAGTACTCCTTCTACCAAGCACTGGTTGTAGAGCTGGTGAAACTGGTCGTAGACCTTCTTGAAGTGGTCGTGGACCCTGTGGAAATGGTTGTAGACCTTGGTGAACTGATCGTAGACCCCTAGGAGCTGGTCGTAAACCTTGGGGATCTGATCGTAGGCCTCTAGGAGCTGGTCGTAGACCTTGTGGAACTGATCGTGGACCTTGCTTTCTCTTGACTCAGCTTGCACCTAGCTTTAGCTTATCTCCATGTACCCGAACAGAACTAGTCGTAAGGATATCCGAACTGGTCGTAGGGATATCCGAACTAGTCGTAGGGATGCCCGCATCAATTACCCTTCTAATAGACTTCACTAACCACAAAGGGGTGGGCCCCACAACACACAGAGAAAGAAGCAGGGAACAAGCAAAGGGAGCAGGGCCAGAACAGGCGAGGTGTGGCGGCCGAGCGGGTCGAGCTCCCTGTGGCGTTGCTTCGCATGAGAAAGAGAAGGGGAGCATGGTGAAGAAAGGCAAGCGCGACTGCGGCTTAAGAAGTGGGAGGTGAATGATGGTGCGGTTGTGCGGCGACGCGGGAACATCGAGGGTAGCATGGTGCCCGATGGGACGGAGGCAGGTGAAGCAGTTGTGTCGCGGGCTGGTCGTGGAGGGGATGGCGATGACACGGTGACGTGGTGGGTGTCGTGACGTAGCACACAGGGCGACAGCATGGCTACAGCCATGGTGACCGGGGCGCGAGATGGCGACAGGGCAAGTGGCAAGGCGATTGGGCGAGTGGCAAGGCGCGTGTGGCACATGGAGGTGCTAGGGAAAATAAGGGGAGAAGGGAGGAAGAAGCCAGGGGCTGGCAGGTGGCCCGAGGGGGGTGCGGAGGAGAAAAAGAAAAAGGAAGGTATCAGGTTGGGTCGGGTAGTTTTCGACCTTGACGACACTTTTGGGATTTTATTTTATTTTATTTTTATTTTCTTTTAAACTCCAGTTTGAATTATGATGAAGGTTTGAATAACATCCCAAAAACTCCAATACCAACAAGGCGCATTAAAAAGTTTTAAAATTTTCACATTTTTAAACAATTTCAAATGCGTCAAATTTATGGGTTGTTACTGATAAATCCGCGACCTCACAATATTCCTACTGAAAGTACATTCGCGTGTATGTAAAGGTGAACACTAGGATTTCAACTCACCCGCTACTCCACCACCCCACTAAGAGGTAGTTCCCTTTCTTCATGCTTCGTTAGTTACCTAAGTAAAATATGTTGTTCTTATGATTTCTTTGTAACAAAAGTCGTATATGGCAAAGCACGAAACTGAGATTGATCACATGAATTAATCTGAAAAAAATCTTTCTTATTTACCATGTTAACTTTTCTTTTCGATGTTTCAGGGGCTACTAATGTCAACCTCTGCTAAGAAGATGTTTTAATAGCTGCACCACTCTGTTGGATGATGTTTCACTAGCTGCGCCATTCTTTTGGTCTCTCTGTCTTTTTCTTCGTTCTGCTTATACAATATGCTGAAAAGATGTTCTAGTGTTTAGTACTGAAATTACAAGCAAAGAGCAGGGAGGTGATGAGGTCATCGGGTCAAAACCCCACTGAAGTTGAACTGCAGGATAAGAGTGGTGAGGTCATTGGGTCAAAACCCCACTGAAATTACAAGCAAAGAGCAAAGAGCATTTGGTACTAATTCGGTAGTTCTATTTGGCATTTGGCATTTGGCATTTGGCAAACAACCCAACGGTAGCAGCTGGTGGGCTCAGCTGCCAAGCCCACCAAAAGCACACAGCACTGCGGGCTTGTGGGCAGCCGCAAGGCCTGCAAAAATGTAATTTTTACATGCAGGCTAATGTTTGGATGCTCCCAATAAGAGGAGAGGCACACATAACTAATATCTGGCAAACAATTTCATCCTCCAAAATTAGGAAGAAATCAGGAAATATAAACAAAGTAAACAGGCCAGACCCTCAACGTCCATAACAGCATTGATAGACACTAGCCAACAGTTATCCTTGTGGCCATTGTGAATGCAAAACCATTTTCAAAGTGTCATGCCACTTTTGTTTTTTGTGAGGAATGTATTATGCCATTGTTGATGGAGAACAAGGAAAATCGGTAAAATTGTGGGAAAGACCGTTGAAAGAGGATCAACATTTACCTTCGCCTGTGTATGAAAGCACCACCAGTTACTCTACTTTATTCATCCTTGATCAGTTGATCTGATTCTCAATCTCACTAGCAGTAACAACCTAAATTAGAGAGAAAATAAGACACAAAGAAATAGTATATGAGTTTTCGTAATTGGAATGCCCAGCCGAGAACGAAAATGCCCAGAAATGATATATGTATATTATTGCAAGAGAGGGGAATAGCCACAGCTACACTAGATTTTCAGGTTGTATTGCAGCTTCTCACCTAACTCGACACCAAACCCAATAAAATATACTAACGATGCTAGGCAATGGAGATGATTTTGAGCGAAAGGGAGTGGATGTCCTTACCAGAGTTCGTCGGTAGTAGCCGCCGGAGCGCCACGGCCACCAGCGTGGGTGAAGAAGAAGCGGCGGTGCGGTTGTATCTTGGGGTTGATAGGTGGAAGAAGTAGCACGGTAATGATGCTAGGCGGCGGATATAGGTCGCCGCTAGTGGCCAATAGTGTCGTGACTACTGGTGCGGGAGGATAAGAAATAGCGGCACGCCTCGATCTGGCCACCCAGGTGTGGAAGAAGTGGCGGAGGAGAAGGAGAGATGCGAACCGCAGAGGACGGAGGTGCTACAGGCGGAAGAGGGCATCTCCGGTGTATAATGCAAAAGTAAGCCTTAATATATGGTGACGTCACTATTGCTATTTCCTGCAACGTCTAAAGCCCAAATAAGGTATTAAGATGTAGGCCACATGGCAATAAAATAACCAAACCCTACCTCCCTCTTCCCCTCAACTTCCTCTCCTTCTCCCCATTGGACTCGCAGGCATGACGGCGCTGCATGATCCGTGACCTCCCCCACAATGCGCCTCTTCTCTTCTCGGAGTCTCCCCGCCTCCTATTCTTCACTACGCTCCATCTTCTCCACTGCGTCCCCACAATCGCCCTCCTCTCTCTCTTGTTCTCATCAAGTAGCATGATCTGGAGGTCGTGCTCGGAGGCGACGACCGCCGACAAAGTGCTCTCTTGCATCTGTGTGGAATGATTCGGTGGTAGTGGGCTTCGATGTATTCCCAATCTTCCACGTAGCTAGCTACCTCCTCGGCTTGCAACGACAACCACCACATCGTCTTCGTGCCATCCCATGGCCTGATTTCTTTCTTTATTCGCTAAGGGGGCCAAAAGCCTAAGCTCCACTCATCTATTTAATGCGCTAAGGCCGATCTCCATAATATATGATGCCGACCATATATAAGCCGGCTCATCCTTAAGACCTTCTTTTTCGCTGTCTCTATTCTTCAGGTGGCCAGATGGGTCAGGCAAGCTCGAAGCACAACATTCTTAGTCCGACCCAAGTACGGTACGAAGGCACGTGTCATGTTTGGGCCACACCCTTGGCACAATGGGCTGGCCTGACATGGTACGAATGGTGTCGGGCCGTGCTAGGCATAGCACAAAGCCAGCACGACCTGCTTGGCCTATGTGCGGATAGTCCGAGGGAGGGAGGAGGAAGGGCAGCCGGCAGCAAGGGAGGGAGGGGGAAGCCAACCGACAACGTGGGAGGGAGGAGAAGCTGAGGAGGAGGCCGGTACGGAGGAAGGAGATGGGGCGGCGAAGGGGTGCATCGCGCACGGCGCGGCGACGAGGAGTAGAGGAGGAGGAGGAGAGGAAGAGGAGGGCAGGGCGGGGCGGCGCCGGCGCAGAGGGTGGCAGGGGTGTGCCGTGTGTTGCGAGCGTGGCTGGTGGTACTATACGCTATTTGCAAAATTTATCGCAATAAATTGTCTGCAAGGTCTAAAGGTAGAACGAGACTTGTTTAGACATGCTACAAGATGTAAGGCCAAGCAAGGATTGGTTAGACACAACTATAGTATAACCCCGACGGTGCGGTACGTAGCTGGGACTACGGTCCTGAGGTAGCTTGTCAATTTCTCTGTCATTTAATTGCTTCTGAGAATTTACCGTTAGGTTTTGGGAATCTATTGCTTTTCAAAGTCACATTAAGACTGCACATAATCCTAGATTTTCTACTGTTTCTAGATAGATCACAACTAGGGATCTATTAAAATACTACAATGAACATCGTAATAAAATAAAGGAACTATTTAGTACGTGCACATTTTCGGTGGCCCTGTCCACGGACATATGGAGTCGTCGTGCTAGGGAGGATTATCTTAGTGTAGTTGTTCATTATGTTAATGACGACTGGGTAATGTAGAGAAGAATTATAGGTTTTAAATTAATTGATGTAACACATACGGTAAGAATATTGTGAACTATGTTATCAAAATCATGGAAGACTTTGGTCTTACAGACAAAATATTCTCAGTTACTTTAGACAATACCTCTTCGAACTTTAGGGCCATGGATATTCTTACCCCGGTGTTGAGCATATACTCCGATTCCTTCTTGCTACATCAGCGATGCACTCGTCATATTATTAACCTTATAGTCAAATGTGGCCTCATATAAGAACTTCTACAGGGTGATGGATGTACGTCCAAGAAAATTCGGTTTAGACATGCCAGTAAGATGGAACTCTACTTACCTAATGTTTAAGAGTCTTTTACCATATAAGGGCACTTTTTCTATTTTTATTCAAACACACTATTAGAGCACTGACGGTGTTATACTATTGACTAAGCAACATTGGTTCGTTCTGAGAAGATACTATTGTTTTTAGAAATTTTTTATGAGGCCACTGTTGCTTTGTCCGTTGTCTACTATCCAAGATCTCTTATTATTGTGCATACTATTTTACAGATTGTTACTCAATTGAAAATGTATGAAAATAACTTAGTTTTACACGAGGATGAAAACTAAATATCTTAAATATTAAAGAGAAATCTTTTTCCTATATGTATTTATATTTATTATAGATCATAGAGGTAAAATTAAAGCATTTGTTAATGTTCTTGATCTTCTTAGTGATGTTACTGGGCTAGACTATTCTAACTATTTTGTAGAAGTTCATTCTCGATTACACGAGGTTTACCAAAGGTATGGAAATAAGTTCAGGGGAGTCCGCTTGCAACGACCTCCAGGAGTCCCCACCTCAAGTAGCAAGACAAATATGTGGGTCACAATCTTCGGTGGCTCTTCCTCCAGGCCCATATCTTCTTCTTCTACAACGCTGCTTGCTCAACCAAGAACAATCCCAAGGAATGAGAAACTATCCATTTATCTAGACAGTGATACAGTGGATTTCAACTCAGAAAGCTTCGAAAATTTGCAATGGTGACAAGCCCATGAGTTAGCATATCCCGTGCTATACGTACTTACACGTGATGTGTTAATTGTTTCTATCTCGATGGTTTCCTCCAAGTCTGTTTTTAGTCTTTCTAGAAGAATATTAAAGAAGAGAAGAACACGTCTCACAAGTGGGATGTGGAAATACTTTTAACTGTGAAGGACTGGGAACAAACTGATTCACAAACACAACACTCTGTAGAAAATCCAGAGTTGTCGGAGGTATTAAAAATATGTACATAGACAATGACACATAGAATAAAGGTACATGTAGAACTATAGACTGTACTCCTTTTCCTTTGCCAAGGTTTTCTTATGTTGAGTTTTTACTTGGTAAAGATTTTATCGATGCAGCTATTTGAACATTAATAAATCTCTTTATTACATTTTTAATATGCTTATCTCATTTTTAATATAATTTTCATATCTATTTCTGAATGCTGCTACACATTTTCCTATTTTTTTGGGATTTTTTTTTGAGTCTAACAGGCTAAGTGGGCCGCAACCGACCCATCGGGTCAAGTGGGCTCGGACCGGCACGGTACAGCACCACAAGCCTTCAGGCCATGCCTTGGCTGCTTCCTTGGCACTACACGACCCATCTCCTTCGCGGGCCAAGCTGGGCGTGTTGCTCATCTAAGCCACCACTACTCTATTCTAAATTCTAATCCTAACCATACTTATTAATTTCATTCTGGTACCGACCAGAATGGTCGGAACATGCCATACTGGCACCCAAACCGACACACAGTAACCTCAATCCCGTATCGGCCTAAATACCGGTCAATACCTGCCATTCTGGCCCATTCCGGTCCATTTCGGTCATTCCGATACCGGTAAAAAAAAATCAAAATTGAAGTGACCACTTGTTTAAATCAATTCGGAAGACGAATCCAATACTACTCCTTGGTAAGTAAATTATGCTAGACTATGGTAAAATGTATAAAATTATGAACTCATGTTGTATTATTTTACTACGTACGACTTTTACATTTATAAAGTAATTGAACTATGTGTCATTTTTATTCTATAGTTTTGTATTTGAAGTGAGATTCCAAGTGAAATTATATGTGTATATAATTATATATATATTTATAAATAAATAAATATTATTATATTAAAATCTAAAAGAATATACCGAAGTAGACTGGTACTAACGTATTTCATACCAAAAGATAAATCAAAATGACCTCCAGAATAAAATTGATAACTATCATCCTAACACCCTCTACACGATCCGACCCGTTGAGTTATGAAAACCGAACCCGAAACTCCGATCCTGCCCACTGACTGACCCCCGAAAGGACACGAGCCCCAAACTCTGACCCGACCCTCCCCGGCGACCCCATACCCCGCCGCCGCCGCCGCCGCCGGAGATGGACTTCCAGGTCGTCGTCCTCGCCGGGGGCACCTCCGAGAAGCTCTCGCCCCTCGTGTCCAAGGTCCGCCCCCCCAGCGTCTCGCCCCGCCCCCCTTACACCCAAGAACCCTAGCTAACCCTCTTCTTCTTCTTCTTCTTCTTCTCGCACAGGACGTTCCCAAGGCGCTGCTCCCGGTGGCGAACCGCCCTGTGCTCTCCTACGTGCTCGACCTCCTCGAGGCCAGCGACCTTAAGGACATCATCGTGGTGAGCGAGCGAGCGAGCTCTTCTATTTCTGCTCGGGATCGGCTCCAAAGGTGGGGGCTTTTCGCTGATGTGCGTCTGCGTGTGGTGTAGGTGGTGGAGGGGCAAGAGGCGGCGTGCCTCGTCGGAGCGTGGGTCTCGAGCGCGTACCTGGATCGCCTCCTCGTGGAGGTGAGTTCGAGGCCGATTTGGCATTTGCCCGCTTGAAATACAAGAATCTGGGTGCTGCTATTTGTTGTTAGAAGCACCTGGTTCCGATGCAAATAGATGCTTCCTGGTTGCTTAGTTGTCATGTAGTTCGAACTTGATTGTTATGGGCTAATGGCTGCCTCAATTTTACTTAATTTGCAAGAGATTTTGCCTGCTGAGATATAACTGAAAATCATCTCTTTGGAATGCTAAATTTTATGGCTCAATTCCTTTGGAGTTTCACTTCACCGAAATTGTCTCGTGGTGGTTTGGATACCTAGCATAAAAATTTCAGACCTTAGATCATTCTAGAAATTTATGCCATGAACAGTATCAGTAATTAATTTAGTTGAAATTCCAGGCTGAGAGAGCATGTTTTCATTATAACTTTTTCATACTTAATCCAAATGACAAGATTTTTGTTTTTAAATTCAGTTAAAATCAATCTCTTGCTGCTGTATGAATATCATGAGATTTGGATAACTTTTGCTTTTGGGTTTCTTTTGGTGTACTTCGTCCTGATTGGTTTTATCGCATTTTTGCGTTAGGTTCCGAAGGAATTATTAATTACGTGAGTGATCCTCTCCAGCAAGAAAGTAATCTCCAACAAGGCAAGTAGTGTAACATCATTTGATCATATTGCTCCTATTACTTTTAAAGTTTAATATCTTGTTCGCAAAACCTAAGTATGCATGCTTCTTGTGTCAAGATTTATTTTGTCGATTAGAGGTAGCTAATCCCATTGCATAGTTTCTCTGAAATTGTTCACCCCCGCCACTACCCTAGGTTATTATCCTCACTAGTGAATTAGAGCCCGGTGGATGATTTATGGTCTTTTTATTTATATTTGCGATATGATGCTTATCAATGCTTAGTTACCGGTAGAATTGGGTGGTTATCGACTTAGTCAATGACCTTGATCACTCAAATACTTATTATGACTCTATGTTTCAGCTTTGAGCTATGTTAAATTGTGAAAACTAAAAACTGAAAACAAAATGATTTGGACTTGGGCACAATAGTAAGATGGTGTGAATTTGGGTGTGACTGGAATGGTGCCCGAGTCAATTAAGGACCGAACATCTTGTGAGTCTCTGTTATCCAGACAATTTTGCGTGCTAACCACGCTAGAGGGAATGGGACCTCTCTTGACTAAGTACTTTGGGAGGTGTTAATTACGGGTCGCAGGTGGTTAAAACTGTTTTTATAAGGGGGGAGCATCCGCAGCGGCTTGAACCATGGGCGGATGTAACCTACTCTTCTGGTTGTCGCGACTCTTAATTAGCACCATTCATTGGAAATGTCTCGTAGGACTTAGCCGTGCTGGCATACCAAAGGAAGTGTGCTAAATCATGTGGCAAAAAGGCGGTCTGAGGTGTGGGTACATTGGTACACCCCTGTAGGGCTTTGAACTATTCGAATAGCCTCGTCCTAGGTTATGGACACGCTCGGGTAAAGTTTTCAAGAGTTAGACTACAACCTTTTAAATTAAAACTTGGCAAGGGTGGTTCGAATGGGTAATTCATGCTATTGTTGTGATGGCTATTGAGTTAGTCATCTCCAGGTTGTGGATATGTTATTACTTATTGTATCGCTGTTATTTATGCAATTAAAATTCAGATTGTCAAAATTGCCTTCAAATTATTATCTATTGCAAATAAAACTTGCTTTATGCTAAAAATTAACCTTGAGCCTTCTCCTTTGATTAAAGCCTGCAAGTAGTAGTAACTAGGTTTGTTACCCGTAAGTCTTGCTAGTATATTTTTGTACTCATTTGCTTTGCTTGAATTGTTGCAGAGGAAGAAGGTTGATCCCCAAGGGATCGACTTTGGTGAGTTTTGCTATGGAATAGACGAATAGCTTGGCGGCCCGGTCGGTTGCCTTGTGGGTTATGGCTAACCAGTCGAATTTTGGTTAAAGCCATCTTATGGCACCTTTTGCTTCCGCTGTAATTCGATACTTAATGTCTTTTGGGCCAGTCGGCTCTTTTGTAATAACTTTATATTATGTATGTCTTTGGCTAGACTTGTTATATTGTGATGTATGGAATTGATGCATGATTTTGTAACAAGGCGTTTTTACTATATTTCTGGGAAGTATACATATCTCGAGGCTTGGTTTATTTGATTTGTGATGCTAGGGTCAATGGAAGGCCAAGCATTACAAGTCGAATAAATCGGGGTCTCACACTAAGCCAGGAAGGGAGCGCGAGGAAGCAGGAAAGGATCCCAAACCGAAAAAGAGAGGAATCCAATTTCCTGTCAATTTGGAAAGGATCATCCATGTGGGAATTATGGAAGTTCCAATCAGAATCAATTCCGAAATCTCTTTGCGATTTCATTCCGAAATTAAAGAGTCCTAGTGGTGTGCATTTAGATTTAATTCCGAAACTCCTTTTTGCTAATTTTTAATTCCGAAAATAGGAGAGTTTGAATTGTGCGTATTTAGTAGGTTGAGTTGGTTCCGGACACTGTTCATGAGTATTGTTCACGTGCGTTGTTGTTCGTCCGGAGCAATTGTGCTTACATGGGAGGCTATTTAAGCCCCACGGCCGCACCATGTAAAGTGATAAGTTATGATTTATATTAATAAAAATCAGAAAAGCCACTTGGCGCATATTGAGTGTTCGTGAGTTGTGAGATGACTTGAGAGATTGAGAGAGAAAGATTGAGAGAGAGATCAAGATATCCATATCTTGCTTCGGAGTACTGTTCACGGCATAGTACTATTCACCGAAGGTAACTACTACTTGCAATGCAATCTATTAGATTGGTTTGTGAGTGTATTGATTTTCTTGCAATTCGATTCACCGAATTGGTTTGTGAGATTGCTACTGATCTTTGAGTGGTACCGTGAAAGATTAGGCCAACAATCGATATCATTCTAATCAGCTAGTTGGATCCTTGTGAGAAGCCCATCTGGAGATTAGGGTTTTGAGGGAGGAGCTAGTTGATGGCATCCATCCTCTGCCTCCCCTCCAGGTAGCAACGCCGCCACCACCACTCCTCCTGGTCTCGATGATTATGAGCAAAAACTCAAAAGGTGCGAGATAATTTTGAAACTAGTTTTGAGAAACATCTTAGAAAGCTTCACGAATTTTTTTCCTTGAATTTTTTAAACCTTCAAATCTTGAAATTGTGGGGATGTTACTACATCATGAAGGCCATATAATCTTGGTAGCAGAGTGTGGTTGACACGGTAAGATTATTTACCCTAGCTAATTTTATATTCCTATAGTCCATAAAATTTCATAAAAAATATCATCAAATACAAGTCTTTTATGATTAGATATGTTCTTAGCTTTGCATTATCAAGTTTTAATCCATGTGTTAATCCATCATTAGTTGTTGTCAACTTGTTCTCGTTCACATATATTAATCCTATGATTGCATCTGTCAGCCCGTCCGTGTTTGCACCTGAAAAAAATTGCATCTGTTTGCATGGTCGCCGCTTTACCCCAAACCTAATTTCTCACCCCCGTCGTCTCCCTGTTTCCATGCGCAGTATTACCACTTCGTTTCCCTTGCGCCAGTTTTCGTCGCCATGAGGATAATGCAGTCTGTGTTGCACAAGTGAAGATTAGCTATGTCAAGACACATATGACAAAGCATATACATGAGAAAGAGAATATAGAAATATAGAAAATCCAAACATGTGAGAATCTTGTAGATTTATTTACAAAGGCTTTGTTGGCTTCTGCTTTGGGGAAGCGCATACATGCCATAGGCGAGAGGATACATAGAGAGTTGTTATACTAAGGTGTGTATGTCATTCATGAAGTGTTCATCATTGTGATGAAAAGATATTGTACTATTTTTTCCTTAGTTGAGTTTTGTCCCATGGGATTTTCTCAATTTAAGGTTTTCTAATTAGGTAGCATGTGCAATGGTAAGGACGCGAGCTATGTACTCTTTTCTTCTTGCCGATTGTTTCCACCGAGTTTTTCAAAAGGAGTTTTTAATGAGCCATGTGCATGGTGTTGGCAAAGTAGCCAAGGGGAGTTCACTTGCTGATGGTTCACTTGCTCTTGGTCAGTCCGCTGTGAAGCTTCAAATGATAGCGATGACATGACTTTGTAAAGGAACTAGAGGGCTACACACTGACAACAGATGATGACCAAAATGACTAACACCATTGCTCGCAATAGTCCAAAAGATTTGGATGATACTGCTGACCCCTCTTCAAGCTCGGGTAAGAAGCCCAAGCATGTGAAATCATCTTCCAGTAAGCCACCTAAGGCAAGCTGTAGTGGCAAAGTATCAAACGATGAGATGGCAGCTAGTATTAAGAGGCTTGCTGATGCAATAATGGGTGTCCCGATCTTTCGATGAGAAGGATAACTCGATTTGGTGGAGATGACTCTCACGATTCGGCTACCAATGGTACACGACCAATATGCCCGGCAATCACTGAACCAACTCCGTGATTGTTATCGACCTCGCTAGAAGCACGATCGACCTGACCATGAAGGTCTAGAATAAGATAACAAGCAATTTAAAATTGTAAATAGGATTGAAATACTCAATAAGGTGGGATGCTAAAGCGGTATTATGGTTGGTCTAATCGACACAAGCTAATACACGAAGTTGCGTTGTAGCTAACTTTTAACTAAACGAAATCTAAATTCTAAAGTGTCACACACATGAGAATATATGAGGATGACGGCCAGGGGGTGGTGGGCAGGGGGTTGGGCGCATGCCCCTAGGGTTACAAGGCCCATGAACCCAAGTGTAGGTGGTGCATCACCCTTTTGTCTCGGGCTCAGAAACAACATCCGATTGTTTTGGCGATTGCGGTGCGCACAAAGGAATTTTGAGGTGGGGACAGATCCGTTGGAAAAAAGGATGAGATAAGCTTTCCATCAAGTACTCGTGTACCTCAAACGGAGTCCGTATGCGAATTCTATGTATGTTTGAAGTTGGTGCTGTCTCCAGAGGCCGAATTGGATTCCAGAATGTGTCTAACTTGAACTCTTGCTTGACTTGGAACCAAAATGATGTGGGAACCTTTCTTGTACCATGACGTGGTGTAGCGGTTGTATCCGGAGGGTTGATGTCCTCATCATCTTTTCCTTCTTGCATTTGAGTCGTCCTCGACTCACACTCATCATCCAGCTCTAAGAAAAGCTTAAAAACTTGTAGCAACGCACGCTCATCTTTCTGCAAAATGTTAGCAACAACAGGTGGTAACAAAATAGAGAAAGCTTTGCAAATTAAAGGTGAGTGTGCATGCATCAAATCAGCAAAGGTACATTTTCTCATAGCGTTCAGTTTGTAACTCAATTTGCAAGTATAAGTGAAGTATATAGTAGAGTTATTCATCGCCCTGTTATGAAAGAAAATTATCCTCAACTTCTGTAAGTTAATGAGCAGCACAACAATTGATTTCAAAGTGCACAAGTTATTCATATAATCATATTTTAGTTGAGCAATAGCAAATTCATCTAGCAAGGGTGAAAAGATGTGTAAGTTCTTCCATACTTCAATATCATTATTCAAATTGTCAACACTAGATGGTGCAATAAGAGAAGAGCACATAGGCATTGGATGATCACTAAATTTTATTTTTCTCTCATAATGAACAAGATTCGGCACACAAGAATCATTGTTCAAAACAGCAAGCTTCAATTCATCCATGTAATCACAAGTTATGTATATTCGATATACAAGAAATTGATTGTCTATACCATAATTTCCAATCCAATTAAACTTATATCCAGGGGTGTAAGTAGTAAACAAGGATTTCGAATATGCAACTACAAAAACTTTTGTAACATCCCTAATTTGCAAGTTTTTGAGTTTTTCCAAAAAGTTTTAAAAGTAACCATTTGGTTTAAGTTGGAAAAGCTTAAATTTAAAATTTAGAAGTCAAAAACCTTTTAAATTGAAATAATCCAACTTCAATTAAAATAAAAAGTTAGTTTATTGGAGCTTCTTGGATTTTATTGGGATTTTAAGCCTTTATTGCATTTTCTGGAATTTAATTTGGCTTTTCCCTTTTTGTTGGAAGCCAAAATCTATTTTGTTTACAAAATTAAAAACTAAAGCATAGCTAAGAGTATTTTTATTAAGTTCCATATAATTCAAGGATATTCTGTGAATTTTCCTATAATTTTTGGACGACCGTAGCTATTTTCTAAAAAGCCTTTTTGCTTTTCGGGATTTCTTTATTCGGAAATCTTTTGAAAATTCGTTTTCGGCTCGTGGGCCGAATCTCTCCCTCGGCCCAGTTCGCCGGCCCGCTTCGCTCGCGCGCGCCGCGCCCCTCCCCTCCCCTCTGCGCCCCGTCCGATCGCAATCGGACGGCCGCTAAGACTCCACGCTTGCGCCCGCGCCTCTCCCCTCCCCGCACCGTCCGATCGAAACCGGACGGCATCCCCGCATCCACTCCTCCTCCACCTCCCACCGTCCGATTGAAATCGGACGACCGTCGCTCATCGTCTCCCCACGCCTTCTTCCTCCTCCGGACCCCCCCTCTCTCTACCGCGCCGTGCGCACGTGCCCGCTTTCCTCGTCGGCCGCCTCTGCTCGCGCCCGTGCCTCCCTGACACGAGCATCGAGTGCGGCGTGTTCCGCCGCACTCATTGCCGCTCCCGCGCGTGCACCCTTCTTCTCTCTTCCCGCCGACGCATCCCGGTGGACCCCACCGCCATTGACCTCCACGCCGCTCTCCCTGTCCGAGCCCCCCGAGGCCTATAAAGGCGAGCACCGAGATCGCCTCCTCTCTCTCTCTTCCCCTCTTCTCTCCCGCCCCCTCCCGCTCTCCTCCGACCGCGATTGCTGTTCTTCGCCGCCGGCCACCGAAGGTCGCCGCCGCCTCTAGCGCCGCCTCTGAGCATCCCCCACCGCCTCCGGCCCCGCCTCTGGCTTCGCAAGGACGCCGTTCTCGTGGCGCGCACCCACTCCTCTCGCAGGCCACCGGAACATCACCGCCGCCTACGACCGCCGCCTCCGCCGTTTCCTCCTCGTCGCCGACAGCCTTCCGGTGACGCTGCGTCCTCGGGTTGGTGAGCAATGAGATCGCCTCGCTCCCCTCTAGCCTCTGGTGCCCTCGCCGCCGGTCAAATCCCGGCCAAACGCCGGCGACCCTCGGGCTGTGAGCGCCGCCAGCTCTGGTCCGACGTGGCTGCCGACGTGGCCGCCCACATCGCCAAGTCGTGACCACATCAAAGACTTTGTCGATGTGGCGACCACGTCAAGCCCGCGTGGCACACCCCCACTCTAAACCCAGTGCCAAATCTTGTAGACCCTGTCCACCGTGCACCCTCTCACTGACAGTGGGCCCCACATGTGTAATATCCCGAAAGTGAGTTAAGAATTGAATCGAGAAAGATTAATTTTATTCGGGAGAGATCGATTAATCGGGGAAGGATCAAATGGAATTTCGGGAGGGACCTTTAGGAGTTTTCTCGCTTAGACTCTTAGAGAGGGGTTAATCATTGTTAGTCAACAACTTTGGGCTTGGGCTTGGCCCAAGTGGGCTTGTGGTGGCCGGCCAAGGAAGGGGGGGGGAAGCCACTCCCCTAACCCTAGCCGAACCAGCCCCTTCCCCCCCTCTCCCACGCCCCCACTTCCCCAATCCTGGCCGCCACTTTCCCTCTCTCCCACGCCTCCCCTACCTGGTTGTCTTCCTCCTTGCGCCCCTCCCAAGCCCTCCTCCAAGGTTCCCCTTTCTTTGGCCAAGGGAAAAAGAGATCCTCCATTTGCAGCTGCCAAGAGGAAGAGAAGAGAAGGGAAGAAGGAAGAGAAGAAAGGGAGAGGGAAGAAGGATCCGCAACCGGGAACTTGTGGTGATCACCATCCGCGCAGCGTGCCTTCGTCGTTTCGGCAAGGGTGGCAGCGAGATCCCCAGGGCAGCACCCACTTCGCGTCCGCCGTTCTCGCGCGGTTGAGGCAAGTATTCGGGCTATTATATGTGTATGTTTGGTTCATGCGTTTGTGATGCATCTTGATAGCATAGCCATGCTTGCCTGTTATGAGATGTGTACTGTTTACCTTGATGACATGCTAGTATAGTTAAATGGATCCACTGTATGTTGTTATTGATTACATGTTAATGAGAACTTGAGGTATTCTTGCGTATGAGTATGTTATCATGGTGCATGTGCATGTTGTGAGCATAAAGGTGCCTTGGTCACGTGGTGACCAAGCACACTCAGTTGAGGTCCCCGTCATGTAGATGACGGGCTTGTGGTCCCCACATTCATGGAATGTGGGCTATGAAATAAAGAGGTCCCCATCATTAAGTGATGGGCAAAGGTCCATATACATGTGGTGTATAGGCTCTTGGTCCCTGTGCCAAAGGGCACAGGCAAGGGTATACAGCGACGGTTGTGTACCCGCATTCTTGGTAAAATGCGAAGAGAGATAAAGTTTAAAGGAGCATTGCATAGTTTGCATTTCATGAGATATTTGGCTATGATTAGTGTAATGAGATTGTGGTTTACAGATGCTATGTTTGAGATTATGTTTATAGCCTTGTTGATACTTGCTGAGTCGTTGGGCTCACTCTTGCTTTAATGTGTTTTAGGTACCCATGGCGAGAACGATCGATCGGAGGAGTAGATGTGGATGCACTCACTACTTCACATACTTAATGCGTTGTCTTTGCTTAGTCTAAATTTAGAATAAAATGAATTGTTAAATTATCTCCCATGGATGGCGTGGTTGAGTTTACTGTTTAGTTGTAATAAAGAAGTTACTAGCCTTGGTTGGTTCTTTTGATATTCATGCATGATTGGAATAAATTGATTATGAGGATTTTGTTTATGCCATGTGTTAGTAATGAACTCCCAGTTTTGCTGATTAAACAAAGGAGACTCTGCCGAAAATTTGTATTTGTGCTAGAATAGTTTATTTCCAGTAGCATTCCAGGCTCTTTGAGAGCTGGGGTGTTACAACATGTCAGTTTCTTTTTCTTTTATTTTTCTTCCGGACGAATTTCCTCTGCTGACATCATATTGACCTTTTCCTTCACAAAAATAATTCCGGAAAATGAGAAAATCCCCAAATCTTTCATTTTATGTGTTTTCCAACTTCGGAAAGCTATAACTTCTTCGTTCGAACTCCGATTCGAGTGATTCAAATTTCTAAATTCAACTAAAATCCCCCTCTTGCTGTTAGTACTAATTTGGTATTTATTTGGAATTTATTTGGAGTGATTTTATTTATTTTGCTCTTTTCGCACGTGTAGAAACCGGCTTTTCGGAAGATTTCTCGGACCCGACGACCGAAGCTCCTCAACTCTTCACCGAAGGCAAGTCATAGACCCTTGATCATATTGAACCCATCTTTATAAAACTATATTGTTTTATTTATACATGCATTGCTATTTTATATATTAAATTGTTTCGGGAGTAGATAAATGCCTAATTGCTGTATACCTCCTTGATAAATTGCAAACAAACATGTACCCTTGAACGACATGAACCCTTCGACACCATAGGAGGGTTTATTTTAGTTGGACATTAATAAATTACCAACTCGGGTATCGTATTATGCTTAGCCCTGCTTTAGTTGTACGTCGGGACTCATGATCACATGCTTATGAATGAACGTGACTAAAGGAATTATGGAATCGTGGCGCGGCCACTTTTATTAAAAGATGTTGTGCCAAGGCTAGGGTGGTCTTTGGCCGGGTTGAACTGAAAATGTTTTATGCTCGGGCGAGTGGATGGTGGTAAGTGTGGGTGCCATAACGCACATCGGGGCGTGGATTAGTCTCGCCTGAGCAGCCAACTAAGGACTTAACATTGAACCATTGATCTGGGTCACATCGTGCAATCACATGTACAGGATGGGGTGGACCTGGCCTATTAATTAGCAATGAGCTGGCTAGGTTCTATTGCGGTGGAGCGTGCTGATTCGCTGGCGCAAGAGGGGGCACGAATCTAGCGGGTGCGAAGCTCGTTAGAAGCGAAACCTTAGCGGCGCTCTTAGCGATTCAAAGCTTTGAAACGGCCTTGTGATAATCTCTTAGTCACACGCCTTCGGAAGCGTGAAACGCCTGACAGTATAAGATGATTATCTCTTGTGGGTAAAGCTATACAACCTCTGCAGAGTGTATAAAAACTATTCGAATAGCCGTGTCCCCGGTTATGGACATGCCCGGTGATTTCACGCAAGGGGTAGATGTTTTCTTCAAAATGGTGGGAATGATGGTTCGGATGGATTGGTTGGGTGGACCTCTAGTTGTTTCAAAGAACTGAATTACTTATTTATTACTCTTTCAAATTGTGCTTTCAATCTACTTATCGTATTTACTGTTAAATGTTGCTTTCTGCAAAAAAGTAAACATAAAGCTATCCTTGACAAGCCTAGCATGAATAATAATTGCATACTGTTCCCTATGACTTGCTGAGTACATTCAAAGTACTCACGGCTTGCGCCCTGTGTGATTAATCTCCACAGAAGAACCAGGGAATTCATATTATTATGAGGAGGAGTATCCCGAAGACTTTGCGAACTAGGTCGCGTCCTCCACTCGATTGCCTGTCGGCATGTCGCGTGGCCACCACGAGTTATTATGTTTCCGCTGCAAGTTGTATTTTGTTGCTTAGCCCTGCGTGGCGTACTCTGTAAGACTTGACCATAAGGTCCCTTTTGCTACCTAGTAATATTAATTTGTCCGCTTCATCGTTATTTTGTTGTATGGTTGTGATTACACCGATTTTGTAACTGTGCGAGCTAGCTACTGATCTGAGACTAGTTCTGAAGGCACAGAGGGTCCTGGGGTTGCATACCCGGGGTCCCGACAACTTTCTCCATAGCATATGGAAATTTCATAGGTGGATTCAACATAATGTAACATAAAGAATCAGCAGGAGAAATTATAGTCAAAACTTCTATATGTCTAACCAATTCCACATGATCATTATATGCGATTAGCTCATCACATGAAACAGTCAAAACAGCAGGCAATTCAATTATTTTATCACATGGTGCACTCAAGTCAGTAGATAAATCAACAATTTTATCAATTGGTGCACTCAATTCAGCAGGCAAATCAATCAAATTATCACATGATTCATGCAAATTCTTAATAATAACATATTCTTTAGCTAGGATATTAATATCCGTCTTCTCAGCACGAGGTTCCTTCAACTCATGTGATGCAATGGTTTCTACTACAATCTGATTTTTCCCTTTGTTCAATGATACTAGGCATGAAATCATGGATATTGATCTAAGGTTGAGTGTTCAAATCAGTACCTTTGGTATTACCTTGTAGGCTTGACTCAGATGATGTGGGTACGGGAGGTGGTGAGTTGTCGCAAGCTTTTCATTCTTCTTGCTCCAGCTTAATTGCCCATGAGCGAGCTAATGATGCAAGACATCGAGGCATAGTGCCGCTCACAGCAGCAAAAGAAGTAACCAAAAATGAGCTTGATGTGGAGGTGTGTACCGTGTGCTTGTTTGTTTCATGTACACGTGAAGGTGTAGTGGAAATAGACGAAAGTGCACGACTAGTCTTGGCTTGCCGTCCCTTCCGTGGTGGAGAATCTTGTGTCAAGCGTGCATCTTTCTCGCGGACTTTCTTGCGCTCCCGTTCAATGGATCGAAGAAGACGCGGATCTATCTTGTAATCATCCCATGATCCTGCCATAGTTAGTAGAAAATAAGGAAACAAATCACAAGTATATGTTCCTATGAACTACTAGGATTTGCAGGTTCAAAGTCGCTCACACTAAAGCTCATACCACGTTCTTACCAATTCTTACCAAGCAAACAGGCGGTGACCGGCAACTAGTGTTGGTGTCAAACTATCTCCGAAGATTGACAAAGCGATTGCAAGCAACTGGTACATGTACAATGGTAGTAGGTGGAGCTAGGATAGGCTTCAATATGGTAGCAAGGATTAGCAATAATCAAATCAGTAAATGCAAGTTGAAAATTACTCAAAGTACTAGTCAATGTTGCTGATCCTAGCCTAGAAAGAGCTAGCTAATCAAAGCCTATGAAGAGGAGTGTATGAACACACACGCAAAGATCAATGTGACTTGATGTAAGCAAAGAAAAATATCACACCAAGTGCTAAGAGAAACGCTAGCCAACTATTCAAACTTTTGTCTAGGGCACTGTTGGGACCCAAAAATACAATTCTGGACCCTCTGTGTATAATGCACTAGTCCAGGATCATGTTAGTGCACACAGTGTCAACATAAATGAATATTGATCGAGACAAGCGATTAATAGAGTAAACGATTAATTTGAATAACAAATACTGGTTTTGACCTTATGGTCGAGTTCACAACTTATTAAGCCACACATGGCTAACAGAGAATTAAATAGCAGCGAAACAGATAAACTCCAGCAAAGATCCCATCAATTCACCATAGGCATCCAACTGGGATCCAGACCCTAACGATCAACACCTTCAACGAACTCCTCCTCGAAGGCAGGCGATGAATCCTCCTCTTCTGTAGATTTGTTTGCAGCAAGCATGAGTACACAACCGTACTCGCAAGACATACCACAGAATGCAACGTATAGATGCAAGCTTATTCCAAAGGAATGGCTTATGTGGTTCTTTTGCAGAAATGCAACATTTGCAATTGAATACAATAATAGATTGAAAGCATAATTAAAAACAAATAGACAATATTAATTTAACAGTTATTTCACAAAGACATATATGACTTAGATCACACAGTTGTCCCTTCCTAAATGTTTTTATGAAAATCTACCCCTCGTGTGAAATCCTCGAGCATGTCCATGACCGCGGACGCGACTATTTGAATAGATTGATTAACACTTTGCATAGGTTGTACACTTTACCCACACGATACAACTAGTGTAGCTAGCACTAATCATAACAAAACCTTTCTGAAACTTCATCTCAACATTGACTCTCCCGATGTGCTTTACCGCCAGATAGCCCCACACAGGAAGCCAGTCTGACACACACCGTAGTACACCTCCACCCATGCAACACAGCCTAACCTACTACCTGAGTAATCAATGTCAAGAATTCATAACTTACTAAGTTAGGCCCGTCCCATCAGGGATGTGGTCGTACAATAAGGCTCGGTTCAATGGCGCACAAAGTTAAGTCCTTAATTGACCAAGTCAAGACTTCCAATTTCTAATTATCATTCCCTATGCACACAGCTTAATAAGCCCGTGCACACAGCTCCACCATAACAAAACACAGTACCACTTGCCTCCGTCTAAATCTTTTCTCACCCTGTTGGTTAAGTGCAAGACATGTCATCAACGAGTAATAGCACGTAGTACACACAGTTTTATCACTTAGTTAGGTTTATAATGGCAACTCACATGAGATGATGACTCGTGGCACGACTAAGCACACTAATCGTATCTAACCAACCCACGTTGGTGCTACGATAATACCAACTAAGTAATGAACCAATCTAGGGTGACAAAAAATTAAGACACGACAATAGACAATGTTGATATAACAAGTTGGATTAATAAATAAACCCAAAAGTATTTAAATAAATAATTAAAGTAAATGCAATACTTTGAAACAAAGTACTTTTGAAAACTGGGATTCAACATGATCAAAGGTATGACTTGCCTTGAAATAGATCTAGGTACTGATCTTGATCTTGAGGCACTCCTTCTTCGAAGTTTCCCGAAGTATCGACGTCTACTCGCAAACGAAGAAAATAAACAAAATAAATAAATAACAGAGGCAAAACAAACATCAAAAATTAAATAAAAAATCTTAGATAAATAGATCTCGAATTTAGATGAATTTAGAAATTTGAATGGGCTCAATCGGAGTTCGGATGCAAACGATATGGGCTTTGAAATCTTGAATCTAAAGAAAATACCCTAAAAAGGATTTTATCAGATTTATCCGAATTATTCTTCAATAGAAAATCGAATTATTGCGCAATGATGATGTAAGAAAATTTTTTGGGAATTAAAAGAATTAAAAGGAATACTGACATGTGAGACCCACATGTCAGTCTCACGGCTCACGGTGGACTGGATCCACCGAGCGATTGGATCTGGGCTGGGCTGGACCGCCACGTGTGCGTGCTGATGCGGCCGTGACTGGATAGACACGCAAGCACCGCGGCTAATGTGGTGCTGAGATGGATGCCAACGCGGACTACCACATCAGCTCGACGGCGAGGCGACTGGGTGGTACATGACAACGGCGAACGGTGGTGATCTACCGGCGGTGGATGATACCAGGAGATAGCTGGGGCTATTGCGAACCTGATGAGCTACTTCTAGGTGGTTGGGGTGTACGGTGGTGACCGGCGGCGATCGTTGAGCGGCGGAAGATTTCGGGTTTTGTCGGACATGGGCTCCGATGAGGTATTAACGACGGTGAAAGGTCCTGGAGGGTGCGCTGGTGACGGCGGACCCGACGGTGTACTCCACGGGGGCAGGGCGTCAACGGCGGCGGCGCAATTCGATGTTTGGCCAGCGGCGGCGAAAACCCTAGAAACCAAATTGCGGCGGCGCTGGGGCGATCGGGGTGGAGTGGATGGCGGCTATAGGATGCGGAGGCACTAGGGATCCTCGGGGACTATTTATAGGGGCTCAGACGGCACAGGATAAGAAATCCCCAAGTTGAGTTTGTTTCGGTCATGAACGAATTCGGAGATTAGATGCGATACGGAGTTTGATTCTAACCAAAACGGGTGCGGGAAACTAGGAGATAAGATTTGGCGAAGAAATCCGGGGGGTTTTAGATAGGAAAGTCCCGTTGTCGTACGAGCCTTGAGTTTCGGCAATGGTGGACGCAGGCGGAGTTGCGCGAGGAAGAAACCGACTCGGAGACGACGACGCACACAGGCCCACCTGGCAGAGGGACGGGACGCGCCCAGCGCCACGACGAAGCGAGGACATGCGCGCTGAAGTTGGATTACTGGCGAGATGGCCGAAATGGAGAGAATGGGCCGATCAGGTTGGCTTTCTACCAAAGAGATTCCCGAGATTTTTAATTAGTTTTCTATTTTAGAAAATACTAGAAATTCAAATAAGCAAATAGCAAATAGCAAATGAGCTCAGAAAAAATCTAGAAAAATCTAAAAAATATATCTGAGCACATAAAATCCAAATAAAATAGTTTTGACAATAGTTCATGTTGACTTTAATCATATTAAATTGTTTTGATACTAAAGTCCAAGTTTAAGCTTTTGAATTAAATTCAAATAAAACCAAATAGTGACTTTTCTCCATACTAACTAATCAAAAGATTTTGAAGACTCAGAAAATTAGGATGTTACGGGCACAAGATTGTTCACATGATGTAGAGCACAAAAAAATAGTATAAATTGCAATGTAAACATCCCTTTAGTTTAAGCAGTAAATAACAGCTAGTTTCAAAAGATGAAAAAGCAAAGTTTTATATGACTTATATATACTCCATTGAATTTTTTTGATGAGATCTACCACTTTGCAGTTGAGGCGCACCCCAAATTCCGAAGGGAAGACCGAAAGAAACTGCAAAAATAAAAACCAAAAACTTGCGACACGAATTTGGGGCCGAAGATGGCCGATTTTGGGGGTCCCTGGAGATCAACTAGCGCAAGTGGGTTGGTTTTTTTTGGATGCGCCTCGTCATTGACTTTCCAACTAGCACAAGAACATCTAAAATGGACATCGTATGCAAAAGTTATGCTCGTTTTACTGAAGGTTTATCAGAAACGGAATCCTACTCGGACTCGAAACTGTCTCGAGTTCAAATTGAAACTTCTATATCTTTCAAACCCATGGGCCAAACTTGCTCAATTTTTTTGCGGAAGCTTGTGGCTATATGTAGAAGGTCTCCACCAATTTTCACTGGTTTTGGCAAAAGATTTTTTTGTGCCACGACTTTTGTTCTATGTGGCGGTCTCTTTCTCCTTCTACATGGTTTCTTTGACGGGTTCCAAAACAAACTCGATATTAGGCTCAGTAAAAGTGTTGTACATGTCCTGGACACTTCCAAATTGCAAGTCCTAGCCCAGAACATGGCGCAATGCACAAACAGCACCGACAAGCTACACATGCAGAAATTGGAAAAACAACCACACCGGATTTGGATTTTAGGAGATCCAACAACTCAAGCAAGGTAAGGGAAAGTTTTTTGTTGTGATTTAGGGAGTCTAAACCATAATTTTCTTATTATGATGTTTCTATTTGGTGCGGATTAGAGGAGTTCTAACTCACGAATTTTCTGTTTAGATGCAAAAACTAAGAACCCTAAAAGAACGATCAACCGACACGAAGGAAACATGAGATGCATAAGACAACAACTATGCAATTGAAACTAATGGATTGAACTATAATTCAGCAACTTGACACGACGATGCAACCAATAATTCAACGATGCAAATTACCGAAAAGAAAATTGCAGGGCACAGATTGGTTTGGACAAGATGAACTAACCCTTTTTTCGTGGCTTTTGTGGACTGTAGGTAAATAATTCTCACCAATCAACTTGAGCTCTGATACCACCTGATGCGACAATGGGTGTCCCAATTTTTCGATGAGAAGGATAACCCGATTTGGTGGGGGACAATTCTCACGATTTGGCTACCAATCGTACATGACCAATATGCCCGGCAATCGCTGAGCCAACTCCATGATTGTTATCGACCTCGCTAGAAGCACGATCGACATGACCACGATGGTCTAATCCTGCATGCAACCGAAGAACAAGCAAGAACAAGATAGTAAGCAATCTAAATTGTAAATATGATTGAAATACTCAATAAGGTGGGATTCCGAAACAGTATTATGGTCGATCTAATCAACAGAAGCCAATACACGAAGTTTCAATGTAGCTAACTTTTAACTAAATGAAATCCGAATTCGAAAGTGTCGCACACATGAGAATATATGAGGATGACGGCCAGGGGGTGGCGGCTAGGGGGTGGGTGCACGCCCCTAGGGTTACAAGGCCCATGGGCCCAAGTGTAGGTGGCGCAGCACCCTTTTGTCTCGGGCTCAGAAACAACACCGGATTGTTTTGGCGATTGCGGCACGTACAGAAGGAATTTGGAGGTGGGGCTAGATCCGTTAGAAAGAGGACGAGATAAGCTTTTCATCACGTACTCTTTAACCTCAAATAGAGTCCATATACAAATTTTATGCACGTTTGAAGTCATTACTGTTTTTAGAAGCTGACGAGGATTAAAACCTCTATGTATTATTTTAAATACATAAAGATCATACGTCTTCATGGTCGTAACCCCTGAGGTTCACGACCTCGCATGTCGTAAGGATTCCAGAGGTTACACAATGGGTACCCTGGTCGGACAAGGTCCTGTGCCTAACATCCGACCAGTAAACTGCTTGTAAAAGTTATGAACTGATATTTGGAACTCATTCCAGGTATATTCTCTACCGTGTGATGAATGGAACACGTGCGTATATTCCATACCACACGACGTTTCTTATCCTAAGACACTGATGAACAATCACCATACGGTTAAGTATCTCACAAGCATACAACCGCTGAACGGTTGATACTCCATCAACCGTCATCTCACTCCGACCAGTTGCGATGCTTCACAACAGACGTTTTCTCCAAAAGTAACTGCCACCTCTTCAAGAGCTATTTAAAGATGGAGCATGCACGGAGCAAAGGAGGCCTCAACGGACTAAAGCATAGACATCAGATTCGTGTTTTAAGTCTAACATTGTAGCATAGCAAGCAATGTTCTCAGTGTAAACAGGATTAGTCCACCACCTAGTCATAAGGCATCCCCTGTAAAATCCAGTTCATATTAATAAAAGAGCAGTCCCATTCTCCCCAAAAATTCCACGTTCCACGTTATTCTCTCCTATTCATTTCGTAAGATCGACGTCTTGATCGTCGACAGTTGGCGCCGTCCGTGGGGAACAAGGCGTGGAATTTTGGAAGAAGTTCTTTGCTCATTAAAACCTTGTCTGTTTCCCATTTGTAATTGCTCATGCGGTTATGGCAGGAAGTTGGGACGAGGAAAACTGATTCGACCTGGCGGACTACTCCAACCTCGATATGGACGCATGCATCTACGCCATGCAGGAAAACGGAGTCTCTTCATCATCCTCCTCCTCCGCCGGTTCGCCCATCGTAGATATCAGCAAGGTCGACCGGATGGATGAGGATACACCGCTACGATCAGTGGCGGATTCAGAGGAAGTGCTTCTTGTAGGGATACGGGTAGGCTACGCTAGCCACAAATCAAAATTTCTACCACGTAAATCAGGATGCCAAGCAAGATATATGATCACAGATCATTACCACTAGGCGCGCAGTGCAGCGGAAGTAGAGTCGGAGTAGCCTAGTCCGACGATGAACGCGCCGATGTAGTGGTCGTAGATGATCGTCCAACGTTCTCGTAGTCGATCGTCTCCTCCAGCAGCTTCCACAGTTCCTTGTGAAGATCACGGATCGTCCTCAGCGCAACAGCGACCGCAGTAGCGCCTCTACGGTATCCACACGTCCAGAGAAGGAACAACCGTACGCCGGTGTGCTAGCACCAAATCACACGGGAAGGCTCTCTCAAGAAGATGGCGGTTAGGGTTTTGGTGGAAACAACTCACGTGTCTCTCTTGTCACCCCAAAACTAGCCTCAAGCATCTCCTTATATAGTGCCCTGTGTCGGATCCTATCCGAACACTTTTAACGAATCGTATTCGTTCTGGTTTGTTCCATCCCATTAAGTGTGTGACCCGTTAGGTTTATGTGTAATCGGTTGTGACTCGGAAAACCTTTCCGATCACGAGTCGTAGCGGTCCCTAGCAGGACATAACGATTCCCGAATACACACAAATTATATCGGACGAACCTTAATGCAATATGATCTATGACTAGGTCCTCATCACTTACTACCAGATCTTATCTATATACGACCAGTTCGTACTCGGTCACGACCAGTACGTAAACCCTTACGACCAGGTTTCGACCACTCTGTGATGTCGTTCGATCAGTCTACGACTTGCTCGTATCACCATACGACTTGTCCGGATCTGATCAAACTAAGCGATCGACTCGATATTCTCCTTTTGCCTCACGATATCTGGTTTGAACTCCAGGTGAGATAGTGTGTCATCCATGGACTGTTCAATACTTTCTCGATCGAGTTGTCGGATAACCTTACGTGGTCGAACTCTTTGACCACCTCATCAAAACGAATGTTCCAACTCCGAGATGCTTGCTTTAATCCATAGATGGACTTCTTAAGTTTGCATACCTTTCTAGCTTCCTTTGGATCGACAAAACCCTCAGGCTGTGTCATGTACACATCCTCACTTAGGTTTCCATTTAGGAAAGCCGTTTTGACATCCATCTGCCATATCTCATAATCGAAATATGCAGCAATAGCTAGAATGATCCGGATAGACTTAAGCATAGCGACAGGAGAGAAGGTTTCATCATAATCAACACCTTGAATTTGTTTGAAACCCTTCGCAACCAGTCGTGCCTTATGAATGTGAACCTTTCCATCCATATCTATCTTTTCTTAAAAATCCACTTGCACTCAATGGTTTTAACATCATCAGGTGCATCAACCAAGTTCCAAACTTGATTGTCATGCATGGACTTTATTTCGGATCTCATGGCCTCAAGCCATGACTCAGAGTCTGGGTCTACCATCGCTTCCGAATAAGTATTAGGCTCATCATTATTCATTAATAAAACGTCATGCCCATACCTTATAGGCAATTGACGTGGCCTTTTAGATCTACGTGGGTGATGCATCATCTACTGAGTTTAACAACATTTTGTTCATCTGTAGAGACTCGATAGGAGTTGAAACATTTTCGGATGTTTCCGAATTTCTTCGAGTTGCACCTTACTCCCACGACTCCTTTGGAAAGAAACTCTTTCTCCAAGAAGACACCATTACGGGCAACAAACACTTTGTTTTCTTCCGCTTGTAAAAGTAATATCCTTTAGTTTCCTTAGGATACCCCACAAAGAAGCACTTATCGGACTTGGGTGTGAGTTTGTCGACGTCAAGCGTTTGACATACGCCTCACAACCCCATACTTTGTGAAAAGACAAGCCGACACTTCCCGTCCATATCTCATATGGTGTCTTCTCTCTGCTTTTGATGGAACCCTATTTAATGTGAAAGCTGCGGTTTCTAGAGCGTATCCCAATTGCAATGGAAGATCAGATTGGCTCATCATTGACCGAACCATGTCCAACAATGTTCGGTTCCGTCGTTCGACACCCCATTCCATTGAGGCGTTCCGTGAGTGAGTTGTGGAACAATTCCACATTTCTTTAGATGATCACCAAACTCATGGCTCAAATATTCACCTCCACGATCGATCGTAGACATTTGATTGTCTTGCCAAGTTGATTTTGTACCTCATTTTGAAATTCCTTGAACATTTCAAAGGATTCCGACTTATGTCTCATCAAGTAGACATAGCCATATCTACCGAAATCATCGATAAAAGTTATGAAGCACGAAAACCACCTCGGCGAAGTGCTCATAGGTCCACATACATCCGAATGTACAAGGGCCAACAAGTCACTCGCCTTTCACCTCTGGTCGTGAAAGGTGCCTTTGTCATCTTGCCAAGTAAACAAGATTCACATGTTTCAAATGATAAAAATCAAATGAGGTTAGAAGACCATCTTTATGGAGCTTCATCATGCGCTTCGATTTATATGACCAAGTCGACAATGCCGGATAAAAGTGGGATTCATTTCATTGGGTCAAGTCTCTTAGCATTAACGTTATAGATAGGCATATCCTCAAGATTCAAAACATACAATCCATTCATCAATGGAGCATGGCCATAAAGCATATCTTCAAAATAGATTGAACAACAATTGTTCTTTATTCTGAATTCATAACCTTCGCTCCTAAACATGAAGCGAAATAATGTTTTTGCTTAAGGTGGAACATAATAACAATTATTTAGTTCCATAACTAATCCCAAGGTAAAGCTAATGGTAAAGTTCCAATAGCTAATGCAAGAACTCTTGCTCCATTGCCTACGCTAAGATCAACATCTCCTCTTGTCAAAATTCTACTCCTTATTAGTCCCCGCATCGAATTGCAAATATGAGCAACCGATCCGTATCAAATACCCAAGAACTGGTCTGAGAAGTGGCAAGATTAATTTGTATAACATTTATACAGGAATCGAAGTCATACTTCCTTTGTTCTTTCTCGCCAAGTACTTCTTGCAATTTCTCTTCCAATGCCCGTCTCATGACAATGGTAACATTCATGTCGCTTAGGACCCAGCTTTAAGCTTCTTAAGCTTAGCCTTGAGACTCTCGATCTCATCTTTAGTCTTTCCTTTTGCCTTTTCCCTTTCCCGACTTACCCTTCTTCTTGAAGGTCAGAGTCTTTGAACCATCATCACATGATTGGAACTTTTCTTGATGCTCTCCTCGGCACCCTTAAGCATACCATGTAACTCGGTCATTGATTTCTCCATGCCATTCATATGAAAATTCAGTATGACAGCTCAAAGCTCGCAGGAGCGATTGGAGAATCACATCAGTAGCCAACTCTTGACTAAGGGGAAAACCAAGCTTTTCCAGGCTCTCAATAAGACCAATCATTTTGATCACATGAGGACTGACCGGGTTACCTTCTGATAGCCTGCAAGAAAACAATGCCTTAGAGGTGTTGAACCTCTCTGCCCTTGCTTGATCCTGAAACATACCCTTCAGACTCACAATCATATTGTAAGCATCTGTGGTCTCATATTGCTTCTGAAGCTCAGAGTTCATGGTTGCAAGCATTAGACAGTGTACATCGACTGCGTCGTTGCAATGCTTCTCATAAGCATTCTTTTCAGTTCGAGTAGCATCAACACTCGGTTCCTCAGGATAGGGATTCTCTAGAACATATTCCTTCTTTTCTTGTTTGAGAACAATTCTCGACATTTAAACCGATCAATAAAATTTGAACCATTCAACTTTTCCTTTTCAAGAATAGATCGCAAATTAAAGGTAGGTGCGTAAGAAGTAGTAGGTGCCATGATCTACAACGAAAAATATATGCAAAGATTCAAAGACTATGTTTATGAAAGATCTTCTATTAATCATATATGTCGGTGGTTATGTTCGACCAGTCTACGACACGCTCGTATCACCATACGACATGTCGGACTGTCAGATCACTATACGACCAGTGGTCGAATTTTTAACTTAACAATAGATAATGAAGATACTCCCACTATAAACCATGTTTCCCTCAAACAACATATAGTGAGTCCAAGATCCATAAGTCATTAAGTTCTAGTGAGCTTTGGCATCACTGCTAGAAACCTAGTGATTTATGGTAGGCAACCTCTTGCCAATCATATCGTGTATATGACTCTTGTTTGTTGGATGGCATCATGATGCCCCGGCTTCCAACACCATGCCTCAAGGCCCAAAACTATTTTGATAGCCTTGTCAAGTCAAACCAACATTATGCATATGGGTGTCCGACACCCACCCCATCTTATTAAGATAGTTAATGGCACCCTACTTTGGTAGACCTGCCAATTAACGATCAAAATCGTGATAGGTGCAGCAATTGGGAAGGCATCAATTTTACTTAATTTTCTCGAGGGAGACTATTCTATCATGTCAAAAACATTTAATGATAAAATAGCATAACAGGAATAAACATAAATATTCACAGATAATCAAATTAAATTGTGAAATAGTATGGCCCTTAACATGTCGATCTCCATCATCATGCTCCCTGTTCTCCGACCACCATGCTTGAAGTTTCCGATCGCATTCATCTACTAAGCATTTACTCCTAAAAACTAGTAAAGAATTACATAGGATAATTTCAAGCATCACAAGTCGGTACGCAGGCCGTTATACAATAATATGATGGCTATCTCAAAGCATGACACGCAGACCATGAAAATCCATTCATGCATCACATACACAATGGGCCATACTATTCACATCAAACCCTGCAAAAACAAGTTATGCAAAGAATCCAATTCTATCGGGCGACATGAACACATACTATCTATAACGCACGGCATTTAAAACCAAAGACGGCGGTCCTGCTAGCCGATTAGCGGGCTGGGCTCGAAGGGGCAGCGCCCCTCGCTGGTCGAGGGAAGCACTCTCGGAAAAATTTCCCGAGACATGAATCTCATTCATATATCCGAGCCTTGGAAATCATCGGATTAATCATATTAACCCTGTCCCGAACCAATCTGATCCTTGCCTTGATACGACAACACACTGCGACGTACTCCGATGGCGGAACTCCGACCGGTAGGAGTATCACACAAGATAGTTGAAAAATAAGTCAAGCGAATCATATGGTGCTCTTAATATGTGCCTCCTCGAAAAACCCATCTTCTATCGCCGAACAACGATCGATCCTATCGACCAGTGCATAGATCGTTTCATACATATGAACCAATCTAGGTTATCAGACCAAACCAGTAATAGATCCAATCTACTACTTCCACATATACAGTATATGCGACCGATCTAGATCAAAAACTATGCAAGATGGCTCTGATACCACTGTAGGGATACGGGTAGGCTACGCTAGCCACAAATCAAAATTTCTACCACGTAAACCAGGATGCCAAGCAAGATATATGATCACAGATCATTACCACTAGGCGCGCAGTGCAGCGGAAGTAGAGTCGGAGTAGCCTAGTCCGACAATGAACGCGCCGATGTAGTGGTCGTAGATGATCGTCCAACGTTCTCGTAGTCGATCGTCTCCTCCAAAGCTTCCACGGTTCCTTGTGAAGATCACAGATCGTCCTCGCCGCAACGGCGACCGCGATGGCGCCTCTACGGTATCTACACGCCCGAGAAGGAACAACCGTGCCGCGGTGTGCTAGCACCAAGTCGCACGGGAAGGCTCTCTCAAGAAGATGGCGGTTAGGGTTTTGGTGGAAACAACTCACGTGTCTCTCTTGTCACCCCAAAACTAGCCTCAAGCATCTCCTTATATAGTGCCTCGTGCCGGATCCTATCCGAACACTTTTAACGAATCGTATTCGTTACGGTTTGTTCCATCCCATTAAGTGTGTGACCGTTAGGTTTATGTGTAATCGGTTGTGACTCGGAAAACCTTTCCGATCACGAGTCGTAGCGTCCCTAGCGAGACATAACGATTCGAATACACACAAATTATATCGGACGAACCTTAATGCAATATGATCTATGACTAGGTCCTCATCACTTACGACCAGATCTTATCTATATACGACCAGATTCAGTACTCGGTCACGACGATCGTAAACCCTTACGACCGTGTTTCGACCACTCGTGATTTCGCTCGATTAGTCTACGACTTGCTCGTATCACCATACGACTTGTCCGGATCGATCAAACTAAGCGACTTACTCCGATATTCTCCTTTGCCTCACGATATCCGGTTTGAACTCCGTGAGATAGTGTGTCATCCATGGACTGCTCAATACTTTCTCGATCGAGTTGTCGGATAACCTTACGTGGTCGAACTCTTCGACCACTAGTGGCACGCCATGCACTTTCTTTATCCGACTACTTGAGGGCCGAGACATCTCTCCGTTATGTTAGGAGGGCAAATCCCATATCCGGCCAGTCACATCCCTCCGCATGTTTCATAGCATACCCAAAGCTACCTTTATAACTACCCGATTCTAGTAGCGTTTGGCAACCCCTAAGAGTGCTATTACACATGTAGGGAACCATGCTGATCTCAGGTCTAAGGATTATACATCATCATTGCTTGAGACCAACTAATGACACATAGAATCATAACAATCTCTATAGTGTCTCAAGGTGGGTCATTCCAACCCCATGTTCTCTAACATGTGTTTACATTATTGATTTGATATCCCCATATCCATGACCGGTGAAACATGATCATCAATCAATACATGTACTGGTCGTAGAGTCACTGGTGTTCCGATCAATGACATTCGACCAGGGATACTTTTAGAATGACATCATATAAGTCGAAGTGTTTCACCAACAAGTCACATACTCGTTGATCTTCAGAACTAATGATTCATTCAAGGAACAGAATAACATTTATTCAAGAACTCATAAACATAGACGTGATACAATCATCTCCATGATTGCCTCTAGGGCATATCACCAACACTTCTGACCAGTTCGGAACACCCAAAAACCTCTGTAAAACCGGACTTTTCGACCGACAAAAAAGGTGATGAAAATTCAACACCGCAACTCAAGGATCAATATACCCTTGATGCGATCATGGTTGACAGGTACTCACCGACGGCTTCTAGCAATTACAGGAGCCAACCGACATCTGGTGACGGTGTCGATGAAACCCCCACTGGTCATAGACCAAGTAGGAATGGTAAGGCTCAGCATACGATCGGCAATCCGCTGGATCAGGTTGAGACCATTACGAAGACCTTAGGAAGTACTGATTACCGACCACTCTCCATCATGGAAGCTTCTCGCAGAAGCTCTGAAAGGCTCCCCATCGATTACGATGGAAGCTCATAGGAGGATCACTGCTGGAAGCACGAGGTCAATGCGATCGAAGATACAGATCAAAATGTCATGTACGGTCCTCCATATGTTGCCTTGCCACCACATAATGATGGAGATGGTACGAGCGGTCAAGCACCAAATGCCAGAGGTAACAGAACTCGTGGACGTCCATCAGTTAATTAGGCTGGTTCTACCCCAGCCCATGTAAGGGACCAGGCAAGACCAACTAGGAGGTTGGGGGGGGGGAATTCAGGCCATCAGACACCTTCTTCTGGCAAAAATCCTCTGATACCTTCGGTAACGGTACTAAACCTCCAGCGACTTAGAGATATTTTAAATACTTCTAACCCTGTTTTGGCAGAGACTCCGGGTTTTGTCCAACTTGTAGGTCAGGTATCAGAAATTATCCAACCGACTATGCAGCGCACAGAAGCATATCGGTAACGAAAGCATTCACAAAGTCAGACCATGACTTTATCCCAGCATTCTTCCCATAGCAGAGGCCATCATGGTCATGCTGAAGACCAGTTGATACAAAGACCACCTCGATGACTCCGACCAAGAAGTCATGAGGGAAGAAGACTATTCCAAAAACCTCACCCTCACTTCGTCGAGGGGAGCAATCGCTTGGACCTGATGATCTTCGACATCATCTGAATCAAGCAAGCGATCGGAGGCGTCCTATCAACATCCACGACCGAATCAGGGCACCGGAGCACCGGTAATCTAATTTAAGAAACCGGTCTCCGATCGATTATAATTCGGCACCTTTTCAAAGAAGGTGCCATGAAACTATCACAGGTTGTCGAGCCTTCTCTGCAAGGCTCCAGACTGTGCGTTGGCCAAATAGGTTCCGACCGGCCAATTTGGATAAATAGGTTCCTTTAGAATTTCTCCAGATATACACCACCGCCATCAGAGCCGCTGGTGGTGATAAAAATGTAACGGCTAACTATCTTCCCACGGTATTAGAAGGATTAGCCCGATCATGGTTACTCAACCTACCGGTCGGATCAGTGTATACTTGGGAGCAACTTTGCGACCTTCTGATTGCAAATTTTCAGGGTACGTACGCGTACGACCGCCCTAGAAAGGAGGACGATCTCCACCGAATCCGGCAAAAATCCAATGAGACTCTCCGGCAGTATATCAAAAGATTTACCCAGGTTTGTAATTCAACACCAGAGGTTGCAGAATCTTCTATCATTCAAGCCTTCAAAGCAGGACTAAGAAATCGAAGGTTTACGGAGGATTTATCCATACATCCACCACGAACAACCATCGAGCTTTCGATATGGCCGACAAGTACGCAACCACCAGCGAAGCGGTTGAGTGGAACAAGGCCATTGATCGAAAAGATAAAATCCCCCAATCTGCCTTAGATAAGACAGAAAAGAAGCAAAGGAAGGCTCTCAAGAAAAAGAGACACCGCAAACCCAACGATAAGGAGGTTCTTGCGGTTCCTGAAAAATTCACCAAGGGAAGGAAAGATTATGCCGGTCGTGGCAAGGCTAAAGCCCCGACTAATGAATACAAGAAAAATAAGATGTGGTGTCCACTTCACCAGCAAGGAAAACACGATTTGCGTAACTGCCATGCCTGCCAAAAGAAGTTGAAAGTTTATGATGCAGGTAAAGGTCCACTCCCCTCAATACAAGAGCTCGGAGAGACAAGCTTCAAGAAGGACAAAGACGGTGACGAAGAAATAGAGTACCAAGAACCTCAGCACACTGTCGACGTGATCTTCGATGGATCTTCTTCATACGAGTCCAGACGTCATCTGAAGGCCATGGAGCGGGAAGTCAACCTTACCGAACATTCAATCGCTGCTAAACCTTCAAGGTGGTCGGAGACGATAATCTCCTTCAGCAAAGAAGATTGCCCCATCCCTTCGACTCGACCAGGTAGGTTTCCTATTGTCGTTGAGCCTACTATTAATAAATGCAAGGTTAATCGGGTCTTAATAGATGGAGGTAGTTCTTTAAATATTTTATTTGCGAGCGCATTGGAAGACATACAGATTCCCAAATCCAAGGTAAAATCTGTGAAATATGCCTTCCATGGCATAGTTCCTGGATCCACCACTAAGCCAATAGGGCACTTGTCCTTACTGGTTACGTTCGGAAGTCGTGATAACTTCTGGACAGAAAAGATTTCATTTGATGTGGTGAATTTCGAAACCACATATAATGCAATCCTTGGTCGTCCGGCCTTAGCAAAATTCCTGATAGCCACGCATTACGGTTATCAGAGTTTGAAAATACCGGGACCAAAGGGTGTCATCACAGTTCGAGGCGATAAAAAAATAGCTTACACATGTAATCGGAAATGCTTGGAACTGTTCGACGAACTTCCGTCCAGGGGAACTAACACCACTACCATGCAGGTCAAGCACTTGAGGCCAAAGATGGCACCAAAACCTTCCAACCAGACAAAAGAGTTACAGCTCGACGAAATCGCTTCTCCAGAGGGCGCCAAAATACTGGTCGGAGTAGGACTCAACCTTAAATAGGAAGAGTCGCTCATCTCCTTCCTCTGAGCAAACCAGGACGTATTCGCTTGGCAGGCGTGCTGTCGGGACCCGAAAATACATCTCAGGAACCCTCTATGTATTCTGAACTAGTCCCAGATCAGTAGCTAGCTCACACAGGATAACAGTGATGAAATACCATCCATTTATTCAATTTAACTAAGAAGATGTCAAAGTGACAATTAATAATAATAACTGGACCTTATGGTCAACGTTTACTTAACTTGCCACGCAGGACTAAAGAAACAAATAAACTCTTGCAGCGGAACGAAACTCTTCAAATGACCAATCAACATGCCCACAGGCAATCGAGTGGAGAAACGCATCCTAATCCGCAAAACCTTCATGGTCCTCCTGGGCGAAGAACTCTTGAGCAGCTTGATATTCTTCAACTGAGCAATACAGGGCAAAAGCCATGAGTACTTTGAATGTACTCAGCAAGCCGTAGGGAAATGTATGCAAATAGTATTCATGCAAGGCTTGAACAAAGATTAGCTATATGGCTCTTTTGCAGAAAGCAGCATTTACGATAAATACAATAAATAGATTGAAATGCGTCATTGAAAACAATAATAAGTAATTAAACATTTTCTTTGAAACAACCAGTGAACTTCCCATTCACTTCCCAACCAAACCAAGGATAAGTGAATTCCCCATTCACCAACCGACACAAACAACCAAGTGAATGACCTATTCACCAAACGAACATTATATTCATCAAGTGACCTTCCCATCCACACTCCGACACATTTTTGAAGAAACACTATCTCCCGTGTGAAATCCCCAGGCACGTCCATAACCGCGGACACGGCTATTTGAATAGTTTTACAATCTGCAGAGGTTGTACAGCTTGACCCACAAGAGATAGATCAACTTATAATGTCAGGCATTTCACGCTTACGTAGGCGTGTGACTAAGTGATCATCACAAGGCTTTTACAAAGCTCCTTCTTAACCCGATTACGCCGCTAAGGTTTCAACACCGAATGTCTTTCCACTGCACAGGCCCCCTCTTGCGCCACCGTGAGAATACGTTTCTCGTAACCACGCTCACACGCATGTAACCGAAATTAAGACATTGCTAATTAATCACCAGTCCGTCCCATACCGCACATGTGGTTGTACGGTTAAGGCCCGTTCAATGGCGCACAAGATTAAGTCCTTGACAAGTTACTCAGGCGAGACTACCACAAACCCACAACATGTTCAATCCACATCCCCACTATCCACCAACCACTCGCCCGAGCGAAAACCATTTTGTTTAACCAACACCCATGACATACCCTGTCAGGGCTTCCAAATTTTAACAAGAGTGGCTCACCACCACGATTCCATAAATCATTAAGTCAAAATTAATTATTAAGACACATGTGATGACAAACCCGTCGTAACTAAGCAAGACTAAGCATATGTACGATACCCATGTTGGCAATACCCATGCTAAGGTGACAAAGGATTCATGACATTCAAATAATCAATGGAGGTGTAATGATAACAGGTAATAACTAATCCCAGAATAATTTATATAAAGATAGCATGCAATTGTATAAAACAATATACTTTTAAAATCATAGGTTCAATATGATCAAAGGACCATGACTTGCCTTGGAATAAATCCAGTGATTGATCTTGATCTTGGTATGCTACTCCTTGCTCAAAGCTTCCCGAAGTATTAACGTCTATTCGCAAAACAAGCAAATAACACAAATAAATAAATAACAGAGAGAAAACAAACTCCAAAAATTAAATAAAAATCTCAGATAAATAGATCTTGAATTTAGATAAATTTAGGAATTTGAATGGACTCAATCCGAGTTCGGATGCAAAAGATATGAGCTCTGGAAGATTGAAATCTCATAAAATACTGAAAATCAGAATTTATGGATTTACTGAATTATTTTTCCGAAGGAAAAGAAGATTATGACGTCAGCTGACGTCAGCAGAGCGGTTCGGACAGGATGACAATTCTTCCGACAGGTGGGACCCACTCGTCATAGACTTGGTGTTTGGTGGACTGAGTTCAAGGAAGTTTGGCTCTGGTGCACCACATGCACTGACACATGTGCGCTGACAGGTATGATGACTGGGCTGCCACCTAAGCAAATAGGTGAGGTGGAGGGATGAGTTGGAGGCCACGGTGGCACAAAAGCAAACCAGAGGGGAGGAAGCTCCGGAGCGGACCATGGCCGGCGGCTTGGGCTTGACGTCGACGGCGAGGGCTAAAGGCGGCGAGGCAAGGTCAACCAAATAGGAAAACGAGATACTCAGATCACAGCAAAACTCCTGGTGACAAAGGTGTGGCAATTCCGGCGATGAGTCGACGGCGGCGGCGACTTTGGCGGCGGCGAACTCCACGGGTGCGACGACATCGAAGAAGGAGTGGCGCCTGAAGAGAATTGAGGGGAGCACCGGAACGGCGAGATGACGAGGATCAGAGAGAGAGGCTCGGAATAGCTAGAAGATGACCGGAGCGGCGGCAAGACGACGATGACCGGAAGTGGAGAAGAGGCACGGCGGCGGCAGCTCGGTGGCAAAAGAACAAGAAGGAGGTGGGGAATTTGATGAGAATAGCATGGAGCACAAGGTGACGCGCAAAGTTCAACGGAAAAGCTCACCGGAAAGTAGATCGGGGTGGAGCGGCGCGTCGTTTGTCGGACGAAACCAAAACGAGAAGTGGTGGTCTTGAGAGGAGATGATGGGAGCACGGTGTAGCCTCGATGATGTGATCACGACGCGGTGGAAGCTTGACGGAGATGCATCAAGGCGGCGAACTCCGACGACGAAGAAGCTTCAACAAATGGCGGCACTCGGTCGAAAACCGGCACAAAGAAGAACAAATCGGAGGCGGTGCCTTAGGGTTTTGAGAGAGGAGACTCGGGCGAACAACTTTGACGCGACCGGCGGCCTTTAAATAGTGCCGAGAGGGGAGGAGTCCAAGAGGGAGCTGCGGCGCTGCTGTGTTTGCTACAGACTCAGGAGTCCTTGACAGCCACGGGATGAAGACGATGCACAGGTGGCAAGGGCGGTCCCACGCAGCAGTGAAACCAGAGAGGGAGGCGGCTGGGCTGCGCGAACGGGAGGAAAGGCCAAGGCGGGCTGGGCCGACGGAAGAAAGGGATGGGCCAGGATTTGAAGATTGGGCCCGAAGACTGTTTCTGAGATTTTAATAGTTTTCCTTTTTAGAAAATAGCGTAAAATCCAAAAAGGCAAATAGAAAATAGCAAATGCACTCGGAAAAATTCGAGAAAATTCTAGAAAATATACCCAAGCACATAGAAGCCAAATAAAAAAAATTGATAATAGTTGATGTTGACATTAATCATGTTAAATTGTTTTTTAACTCTGAAAATTCATATTAAGCTTTTAACTTTACCAGAAAAAATCCAAATGGTTATTTTTCTTTTGAAACTTCAAAACAGACCAAAATTTTGGGATGTTACAAACCTACCCCCCTTAAAAGGGAATCTCGTCCCCGAGATTCGGGCTGACTAAAGAATAGGTTCTGACGCAGGTCTAACCTGAAGACTTACCAGAGGTGACATTCTGAACTGCTTGTGCTTCTTCTGCAGTGACGTGGTTCAGTCTTCCTCTTGAGGCAGTTGATGGAGTCCTGGTGGCTTGATTTGGGGTCTGAGGCACTCCTCTTCCTACCCCTGGCAAAGAAGTCCTAGTGGGTGTTGGCCCTAAATTGAAAGGAATTGGTGTCAGCCCTTGCTTCTGCGGACACTTGTTAGCATAATGACCTGTCTGACGGCAGTTGAAACAAGTAACTCCCGTGCCATGATTGGGGTTTCCTTGAGATCGACTATTGTTGCTGTTGTTGACATTGGGTATCCCTGTGTTTCCTGCATGAGACACTGGTGCTGGGGTCCTGAATCCAACAGATAAATTATTGGGACGAAAAGGCTGCTGAGCATGGGTTCTGGCTCTCTGGAGTTGATTCTGATGAACTCCGTGTTGTATCATCTTCCTTTTGCGAGATTCGTCTAACTCACGACGAGAATCTTCTATGAGTACGGCTTTATCAACCATATGCTGAAAATCCACATAATCATTTCCAACAACTTGCACCTTCAAACTGGGGTTGAGTCCACGCTTGAATCGCTTCTGACGTGCATTATCTGTAGCAACATCTTCTGGAGCATAGCAAGAAAGTTGAGTGAACTTGTTGAGATATTCACCCAAAGACATGTTTCCTTGCTGGAGTTCACGAAATTCATTCTTCTTCATTTCCACTATACCATCAGGGACATGAGCTTGACGAAAAGCTGTTGAAAATTCCTCCCAAGTGATAGCGTGAGAATTCCCATGAGCTGCGGTGTAGTTCTCCCACCATTCTGCGGTTGTACCTTCCAACTGATGTGAAGCATAAAGAACTTTCTCACGATCATTGCATTGAGCAATGGCGAGCTTTTTCTCCACTGAACGAAGCCAATCTTCTGCATCCAAAGGTTCTGACGAATGAGAAAACGTAGGTGGACGAGTCCTCATAAACTCTGATAGCTTGGAGTGATGATGAACTTGCGGCGGAATAGCTGCTGCTTGATTATTTTGACCATTCTGATTGTTTTGGTTCAACAAGTTGACTATTGCAGCGGCGGTCTGACTTTGCTGTGTCATCATGGCGTTCATGTTCTGCATCATTGCACTCATGAATTGCGTCTGAGCTGCTAGAAGTTGTGCCATGTTTGGCTCTGTGGCTCCAGGGGCTGGTGACTGGTCACTTGCATTGACATTGGCATGGGCATTGGCATCCTCTGACTGAGTACGGCTCGATGTATTGCGAGTATCAACCATCTGCGATAATCCTCCACAGGTTTAATAGGTAAGATAGAAAAGCAATGTAGATGAGAGGGAATAGCAAGATAGATGAGATAGACAAGACAGAGTAGATGGAAACAACCTAATTAAGGGAACAGATTATACCCAAAGGCAAAGACAAGAAGACATAGCTGAAACGCTATGAAAGCACAATAAAACTCTTCAGATTAAAGCCTTAGTGTGACTGCAACATAATGCTTGACAGCAAAACTGCAGCTCCCACTTGCACACAACCCAAATAAAGACCTATTGCAACAACGATCTAAAACGCTACTAAAACTCTAATAGGACGACTTCAAATCTAAACTAGAGAACGAAGGTTCGTTCGAAACAACTGGAACGAAGCGATGAAGATACTCTTGATGATTGCCGATGATTTGACTTCTTTTTCCGGACTAGAGAAATTAATGAGGTGAGAAAGTCAAATTTAAGATTGTAAAACAACATTCAGCAAAGGCAAGAGACAAGATCTCTGGCACAGGATGAGTAGAATGGAATAGGATAAGAATAGAATAGACTGAGATGAGAATAGAACCAGAAGAGATGAGAGAAAAGGACAACTACTCAAGTCAAGTTAAGTTGATTTGATTTAGAAAATAAATTTTGAAGCTTTTAGCTAAAATGACCATGCTAACTAAGGTTGCGTTCCACAGTAGATATGGCTCTGATACCACCTCTGTCGGGACCCAAAAATACATCTCAGGAACCCTCTGTGTATTCTGAACTAGTCCCAGATCAGTAGCTAGCTCACACAGGATAACAGTGATGAAATACCATCCATTTATTCAATTTAACTAAGAAGATCTCAAAGTGACAATTAATAATAATAACTGGATCTTATGGTCAACGTTTACTTAACTTGCCACGCAGGGCTAAAGAAACAAATAAACTCTTGCAGCGGAACGAAACTCTTCAAATGGCCAATCAACATGCCCACAGGCAATCAAGTGGAGAAACGCATCCTAATCCGCAAAACCATCATGGTCCTCCTGGGCGAAGAACTCTTGAGCAGCTTGATATTCTTCAACTGAGCAATACAGGGCAAAAGCCATGAGTACTTTGAATGTACTCAGCAAGCCGTGGGGAAATGTATGCAAATAGTATTCATCCAAGGCTTGAACAAAGATTAGCTATATGGCTCTTTTGCAGAAAGCAGCATTTACGATAAATACAATAAATAAATTGAAATGCGTAATTGAAAACAATAATAAGTAATTAAACACTTTCTTTGAAACAACCAGTGAACTTCCCATTCACTTCCCAACCAAACCAAGGATAAGTAAATTCCCCATTCACCAACCGACACAAACCACCAAGTGAATGACCTATTCACCAAACGAACATTATATTCATCAGGTGAACTTCCCATCCACACTCCGACACATTTTTGAAGAAACACTATCTCCCGTGTGAAATCCCCAGGCACGTCCATAACCGCGGACACGGCTATTTGAATAGTTTTACACTCTGCAGAGGTTGTACAGCTTGACCCACAAGAGATAGATCAACTTATAATGTCGGACATTTCACGCTCCGTGGCGTGTGACTAAGTGATCATCACAAGGCTTTACAAAGCTCCTTCTTAACCCGATTACGCGCTAAGGTTTCAACATCAATGTCTTTCCGACTGCACAGACCCCTCTTGCGCCACCGTGAGAATACGTTTCCCGTAACCACGCTTCACACGATAGAACCGAAATTAAGACATTGCTAATTAATCAGCCAGGTCCGTCCCATACCAGACATGTGGTTGTACGGTTAAGGCCTAGTTCAATGGCGCACAAGATTAAGTCCTTGACAAGTTACTCAGGCGAGACTACCACAAACCCACAACATGTTCAATCCACATCCCCACTATCCACCAACCACTCGCCGAGCGAAAACCATTTTGTTTAACCAACACCCATGACATACCTTGTCAGGGCTTCCAAATTTTAACAAGAGTGGCTCACCACCACGATTCTATAAATCATTAAGTCAAAATTAATTATTGAGACACATGTGATGACAAACCCGTCGTAACTAAGCAAGACTAAGCATATGTACGATACCCATGTTGGCAATACCCATGCTAAGGTGACAAAGGATTCATGACATTCAAATAATCAATGGAGGTGTAATGATAACAGGTAATAACTAATCCCAGAACAATTTATATAAAGATAGCATGCAATTGTATAAAACAATATACTTTTAAAATCATAGGTTCAATATGATCAAAGGACCATGACTTGCCTTGGAATAAATCCAGTGATTGATCTTGATCTTGGTATGCTACTCCTTGCTCAAAGCTTCCCGAAGTATTAACGTCTATTCGCAAAACAAGCAAATAACACAAATAAATAAATAACAGAGAGAAAACAAACTCCAAAAATTAAATAAAAATCTCAGATAAATAGATCTCGAATTTAGATAAATTTAGGAATTTGAATGGACTCAATCGGAGTTCGGATGCAAAAGATATGAGCTCTGGAAGATTGAAATCTCATAAAATACTGAAAATCAGAATTTATGGATTTACTGAATTATTTTTTCGAAGGAAAAGAAGATTATGAAGTCAGCTGACGTCAGCAGAGCGGTTCAGACGGGATGACAATTCTTCCGACAGGTGGGACCCACTCGTCATAGACTTGGTGTTTGGTGGACTGAGTTCAAGGAAGTTTGGCTCGGGTGCACCACATGCACTCACACATGTGCGCTGACAGGTATGATGACTTGTCTGCCACCTAAGCAAATAGGTGAGGTGGAGGGGTGAGTTGGAGGCCACGGTGGCACAAAAGCAAACCAGAGGGGAGGAAGCTCCGGAGCGGACCATGGCCGGCGGCTTGTGCTTGACATCGACGGCGAGGGCTAAAGGCGGCGAGGCAAGGTCAACCAAATAGGAAAACGAGATCCTCAGATCACGGCAAAACTCCTGGTGACAGAGGTGTGGCAATTCCAGCGACGAGTCGACGGCGGCGGCGACTTTGGCGGCGGTGAACTCCACGGGTGCGACGACATCGAAGAAGGAGTGGCGCCTGAAGAGAATTGAGGGGAGCACCGGAACGGCGAGATGACGAGGATCAGAGAGAGAGGCTCGGAATAGCTAGAAGATGACCGGAGCGGCGGCAAGACTACGATGACCGGAAGTGGAGAAGAGGCATGGCGGCGGCGGCTCGGTGGCAAAAGAACAAGAAGGAGGTGGGGAATTTGATGAGAATAGCATGGAGCACAAGGTGACGCGCAAAGATCAACTGAAAAGCTCACCGGAAAGTAGATCGTGGTGGAGCGGCGGCGGTCGTTGTCGTCGAACCAAAACGAGAAGTGGTGATCTTCGAGAGGAGATGATGGGAGCACGGTGTAGCCCTCGATGATGCGATCACGACGCCGATGGAAGCTTGGACAGAGATGCACCGAATCGGCGAACTCGACGACTAAGAAGCTTCAACAGCGCGGCTTTCGGGAAAACCGCACAAAGAAGAACAAATCGGAGGCGCGCCTTAGGGTTTTGAGAGAGGAGACTCGGGCGAACAACTTTGACGCGACCGGCGGCCTTTAAATAGTGCCGAGAGGGGAGGAGTCCAAGAGGGAGCCGGCGGCGCTGCTGTGTTTGCTACGGACTCAGGAGTCCTTGACAGCCACGGGATGAAGACGATGCACAGGTGGCAAGGGCGGTCCCACGCGGCGAAAACGAGAGGAGGCGGTGGGGCGCGAACGGGAGGAAAGGCCAAGGCGGGCTGGGCCGATGGAAGAAAGGGATGGGCCGGGATTTGAAGATTGGGCCCGAAGACTGTTTCTAAGATTTTAATAGTTTTCCTTTTTAGAAAATAGCGGAAAATCCAAAAAGGCAAATAGAAAATAGCAAATGCACTCGGAAAAATTCTAGAAAAATCTAGAAAATATACCCAAGCACATAGAACCCAAATAAAAAAATTTGATAATAGTTGATGTTGACATTAATCATGTTAAATTGTTTTTGAACTCTGAAATTTCATATTAAGCTTTTAACTTTACCAGAAAAAATCAAAATGGTTATTTTTCTTTTGAAACTTCAAAACAGACCAAATTTTTGGGATGTTACACGTGCGATATGCCCGGAGTCCTAGGGAGGTGATCGAGCATAGGCTAGCCTTGCAGCCTGACAAAAAAAACCAGTCAAGCAGAAGTTGAGGCGTTTTGACCTGATCGGAAGGAAGCAATGCAGTCGGAGATTGACAAGCTTCTCAAGGCTGGGTTCATTCATGAGGTCGACCACCCAGAATGGCTCGCCAATCCTGTAATGGTTAGAAAAGCCAATGGAAAACGACAAATGTGTATTGACTTCACAGATCTTAATAAAGCTTGTCTGAAGGATGACTTTCCCCTTCCTCGTATTGATCAACTTGTAGACTCTACTTCTGGGTGTGAGTTGTTGAGTTTTTTAGAAGCCTACTCAGGGTGCCACCAGATTAATATAAGTAAAGAAGATGAAGAGAAAACTTCCTTCATTACTCCATATGGCACTTACTGTTATGTAAAGATGTCATTTGGTCTCAAAAATGCTGGTGCAACATTCCAGAGGTTGATGCAAAAAACCTTTAGTCCGAGATAGGTCAGAATATGGAAGCCTAGATTGATGATCTGGTCGTAAAAAGCATCAACGCTGGCGATCACATTCCAGATTTACATGAGACTTTCAATAACTTAAGATGCCATAACCTTAAGTTAAATCCGGAGAAATGTGTGTTAGGAGTTTCTTCTGGAAAGCTTCTTGGGTCCCTGGTTTCAGTTAGGGGCATTGAAGCAAACCCAGCAAAAAAATCACGGCCATCGATCAGATGTGCCCTCCGACCACAAAGAAGGAAGTTCAGAAGCTAACCGATTGAATGGCAGCGCTAAGTCGTTTCATAGCGTAGTTAGGTGAAAAAGGACTACCTTTCTTTAAGCTTATTCGGAAACATGGAAGTTTCGAATGGACTAAAGAGGCAAGCAACACCTTCGAAGAACTTAAAAAGTACCTTACGAGTTCCCCAATCTTAGTTTCTCCAAGATCGGGAGAGACATTGCTGATTTACGTGGCTGCAACGCTACAAACAGTCAGTGGTGTGCTGGTCGTAGAATGTGACAATGACCAACGGCCGATATATTATGTAAGTGAAGTATTACATGGACCAAAGGAAAGATATTCACAGGTACAAAAATTGCTTTATGGTCTCCTTATGGCTTCAAGAAAACTAAGGTATTATTTTCAGGCCCATAAAGTGGCCGTACCAACTGGGTATCTCCTTGGTCAAGTCCTAGGAAACAGAGAGTCATCAGGACGAATAGCAAAATGGGCGATTGAGCTTGGGGCGTTTGACCTCCATTTCATCCCACGAACAACAATCAAGTCCCAGGCAATAGCAGAATTTGTTGCCGAATGGACAAACCCTGAACCCACCCAAGGGCCTGAGTACGAACACCATGACGAGTGGACAATGTACTTTGACGGTTCCTTGATGCTCCAAGGCTCGGGGGCTGGGGTCATCTTGATTTCCCCTACTAGCGCACAAATAAAATACGCCATTCAGTTAAACTTTCCTGCTACTAACAATGTGGCAGAATATGAAGGTTTGCTGGCACGACTTCGAGCAGCTCGTTCGCTCGGGATTCGCATATTACTAGTGAAAGGTGATTCTCAACTAGTAGTGAATCAAGTCGGGAAAGAGTATCAATGCTCTAGTACCAAGATGTCATCATATCTAGCGGAAGTACGAAAACTCAAAAAGCATTTCTTCGATTTTCAGATCCAACATATTTCTAGAAAGGAAAACTTTCTGGCAGACCAGTTGGCACGGATGGCTTCTACTAGGACATCTGTCCCGCCCAGAGTTTTTCTCGAGCAACTCGATTCACCCTCAGTGGTCGAGCCTTCCGAGGACATAGATGTTCACAAGGAGGTCGTCTACCTCAATTCTGCGAATATGGATGCTCCACAGGTCTTTGATGGTTGGCACCATCACGATCAAGGTAGAGATTGGATGACGTCGATCTACAATTATCTTCAGCATGACCTCATTCCAGAAGATGATATAGAGGCTGATCGTATAGCACGAAAAGCCAAATCATACACTCTTATTGAAAGTACCTTATATAAGCGAGGATCTCATGGGGTGTTGATGAGATACATATCTCAACCGGATGGCATTAAGTTGCTAACTGAAATTCATGGAGGAGTCTGTGGAGCACATCATTCCTACAGAACGCTGGTCGGTAAAGCCTTCAGACAAGGATACTACTGGTCAACTGCCCTTCATGATGCAAAAGAGCTCGTGACGAAGTGCGTATAATGTCAGTTTCATAGCCAACAAGTACATCAGTTGTCCCAAGCTTTGCAAACAATTCCTCTTTCTTGGCCTTTCGCAACCTAGGGGCTAGACATTAGAGCACCCGGGGGCTTTGAGTTCCTTTTCGTCATGATTGACACGTTCACTAAATGGATCGAAGCCGAGCCAGTTGTCAAAACTACAACTGAGGCTGCCAAGAGGTTTCTCACAAAAAACGTGATCACACGATTTGGTGTGCCCAGTCGTATAATCACGGAAAACGGCAACCAGTTCTCAAGCAGTAATTTTCATGAATTCTGTGATGACCTAGGTATAAAGATACATTACCCTTCTGTTGCTCATCCGCAGAGCAATGGAGCAGTTGAGCGCGCTAATGGTATCATAATGCAAGGAATCAAACGACGAATTTTCGACCAATCAATTACACAGTCAGGGGCTTGGGTTCAAGAACTTCCTTCTGTGTTATGGGTCGTTCGTACCACGACTAGTCGTGCGACCGGTAAAACACCATTCTTTTCGGTTTATGGGGCTGAAGCCATGCTTCCTCCAGAACTAAAAATAGGTTCTGCTCGGATGATTGTTTTAATGAAAACGATCAACATGAACGACGACTTGATGACATCAATTTCCTTGAAGAACGACGAAATCAAGCCTTGATACGATCAGCAATCTACCAACAAGCCCTGCGTAGGTACCACAATCGTAAGGTGCAACCTCGTAGCCTCACTATAGGTGATTTGGTTCTCAGAAAACTTCAGAGCCAAGCGAGTCGCAACAAACTTTCACCCAAGTGGGAAGGTCCATACACTGTGGTCGAAGTCACCCGACTAGGTTCGGTACGATTAGCCTTTTTGGACGGGCAAATCTTGTCTAATTCTTGGAATATTGATCAATTGCGTAAGTTCTTTGTATAATTTCTTCTATTCCTTTCATTTTATATTTCAATAAAGATGCATTACCTTTTCAAGATAAGTATGATTGTTTATAATTATTATTCGTTGCTAATGGCCACATATCATTATTGTTTACGTTGGTTGGGGAAGACATTCATTCTCTCCGATATCCCTTAAAAAAATTGAGAGGGATCTCCATTACTCATTGGTTATGACTTAATTGTCAAGCGCCAAACCGGTCTTAGTCGTGATCATTTGCTTCAATGATTCCCATGCACGACCACATACTCTTTCCTCAAAGAAACATACGAGTAAATGGAGCACAACACAAACAATTTATATGGTTTTGTTATTCCTCGAGAATTCGAAGATTAACTTTCTTATTTCAACTTTCTATTCTACTCTTGTTTGGCTACTGGTTGGGACACGGAAAGCCTCCTAGTCGAAGTCTCTCCTCTCTGGACGTGGTCCTGCCCACTGGAAGGAGCTTCCTAGCGACAGTCCTTTTCCTACGATCCTCGTGCCAGTCGGACTTGAGCATGATCACGTTTCGTGAAATATTTTACAAATCTTCAATTCTTAGAATTCATTACGACCAGTTTCGGATAATTTATATAAACAAAGATACTTATCCTTTCCTTTTTCTTTGCATACATTTTTTTGCATACTTTCTTATCATCAAAGCAAGTCTTGTCATATCTTCAGACTATATGTGGTATCTCACAGTGATCCGATAATGGACAAGATCTAGACTAGTCGAAATCATAAACTAGTTCCGACCACATGATTTCCTAGTGTTCACTATATCATTTTTTGCAAACATTATCAGCACATATACCATGGTCGTAATTATTACTCAGTTTCTTGGTCTACTGCTTCTTTAGTAAAGTTCATCTACTAATATAAGCAGTCGGGGGCTAGGAAATATTTGAGTATTTAATAACAATGATAAGACAAAATAAGAACTTTGTTGATGATAAAATGTGAGTTTCATTTATAGAGTCTAAATATTACATTCATCGCTGGTTGCTGCGTGATGGAGATCCAACTTCCATTTCCTCCGCAACTTTCTCTCCGAGAGGCTTTACTTCCTTGAGAAATTTGGTTGCTTCTTCTTCGGAGCAGTCGAAGTCTTCTTCAACAGCTTCAAGACGGACAGAGGGGTCGGAAGCCTTTAGTTTCACCAAGGCAACACTAACTCCATTCGCAATAGCTTACTTCATCGTCCTAGCATGGTTCTCTCGAAAGATTGTTATCACTTTCTTGAGGTCTTCGAGTTGATGGCCAAGAAAATTGATTCTCTCTGCAGGGTCTCTCAAACTGGGCAGTTGCGTTCCCGACTCCAGGTCGAAGAGCATCTTGTTCAGAGCCTTGACTTTGTCTTCAAGACTCCAATCAAGTTCAGCCCCTTGGTCACGCTCAAACTCAAGAGCTTTTTCCGCTCTTTCAAGTGCTTGAGTTTTTTCTGCACGAGTGTATAAAAAGAAGTTAAAATACACTTTAAATTGGAGGCATGGAATACTAGTCAAGTCTATGACTAGTTACCTTTGATTTTCTTCTCGCAAGAGTCGAAAACCTCCTTTTGCCTGGTCATCGCATGCGCGATCGACCGGTCTTTATTTTGATTTTCTTCTTTAAGTTTTCTTTAATTTTCTCTAAATCTATCAAATATGATAAAGAGAGAAGATTGAGTTACGAAAGAGGAACAGGATGATAAAATGTAAGAAGGCAAGAGAAAAGTTCTTACTTCTCAATTCGGAGTGTTTCTGCTCCAGAGTTTTTATTTGTTGGGTCAGCCCTCCGACCACAGCGTAGTTTTCGACCATATGCTACAAAAATAAGTCCCTTTCTTTGATAAGTTTCCAAAGAAACTTTAGAGAAAGAGTTATGAAGATGGTCGTAAAACACTCACTCGAATTGCCACATCATTATATTCGGCAAAAATTATATCTGGACCCATCTTGACTTGACGGTCCGATATCTTTCCCCAGGCCTCGTCAAGTTCCTTATCCTCAATAAATCGGGGGGAAAGCGGAACTTGTTAGCCTGAGGAGTGTTTCCAAGGGGAGGTGGAACCTGTTGGGGATCTCTAGGAATGACTACCTCCAGAGACGAAGTGAGAATCACTAGTGGATCCTGAGCAGATGTCGGCACTGATACTTGCTCGGGGGTTTCTTCAACCACTTCATCCTCTACAATCTTAGCTTCAGGAGCATCCTTGTCTGGAACCTCCAGGACCACCTCGTCCCCAGGAACCTTTTCCTGAGGAGTGGTCTGGTCAGAGACGATTGGAACACCAGAAGATCTATAAAAGAAAAAGTAAGGAAGATCAAGGTTTCAACATATCAAAAATATTCAAGGTATATATTTACATGACTTCTTCATTTGGATATACCTGGTCGATTTTTTGAGTTTAACCTTGTAACGCATCAGAGTGAAATCTGCTGCTGGCTTTCCTCTTCTTCTCAACCAATTTCACCGGTTCTGAACCGGCAAGGTTGATTAGATCCTTCACATCCACTGATTGAAAATCAGAAGCAATATCCTCGACCAGTTGGTCAAGAATAAGATTCCTGGTCGCCAGGTCAGTGGGTGTAGATTCATCGACCTCCAAAACAGTAGCTTCAGTAGCGACTGGTAGGTCCTTAGCAACCTTGCTAGAGTGTACGACAACTGCCTAAATAAACCATCAAAGATAATTAGGCGATGAAAATCATTCATCAGAAACATACATTTATGTTCGGTTACCAACCACTGGAAGGCTGACATCCTATGTGGTCGTAGGGATTATCAGATCATCAATCGGCTAACAACTTTCAGTGGCCTCATTGATCCTCAACCCAACCGACTACACATCAAAGAGGATTTATGGTACACCGATCAGAGAAAGTATGTATAGCAAAAGAAAAAGCATAGTTGATAGTCTTACTTTAAGTCTCTCAGCCCTCTCTTTGGCGGAAACTACCGCTAAGATCCAAGGGAAACTAGCCTTGCCACCAGGCTCTCCAGCATAGATCACTTTGATCCGGCTTCTAATCTCGTCAGAAGATAAAGCTGTAAAGGTAAATAAGAGACTTAAGGATACAAAAGTAATCAACTAATATAGACTAAGTGGTCGTAATCACTCAGAACTTACCCTCTTGGAATCTTAGGTCACATCACGACCAATATACCAGAGCATCGGGTATGCTCGGGCCTTCAAAGGACTAATCTGGCGCATGAAAAAAATCCTTCATTATGTGCCAGGATGTTAGACCCTTGACACTAAGGAGCTTCATGGCTTCGGCCCATCTTTCTATTTTTTTCCTCCTTCTCCACGGAGGAGCGCCATCTCGGATTCTCGACCGCCTTCTTACCAGAATAATAAAGGCTATCTTTCTTCGTGACCGTCATATAGAACCAACTTTTCTTCCATAACGACCACAAAGATTTTGAGTACATGAGGATGTACTCATCAGCTTTTCCGTCATGGAGGCGCAAGGTGCACTCTCCAGGCGTCTCGATCGTCTTTCCCAGACTTCGTCATCCTATAGTACTACTTGAACAAATCCAGATCTGCGGGAATCCCTAAGTATGCTTCGCAAGGATAGATGAAGATGCTGAGATTGGCGATAGCATTGGGAGCAAGATTTACCAATTCAACTCCATAATACTCCAAAACTGTAGGAAGGAATGGGTGAATTGGCAATCTGAATCCACATTTGATATATGTGAGGAAAATAGGAATTTCCCCATCTTCATTGCTCGAAGAATGTTCTCCGGCCGCTGACCTCCAAGAAATCAGATTCTTGTCGGGAAGCATCCCGATCTTCTCCATGCCCTCAAGCTTCTTCTCGCTTAAATCAGAAGCCGACCAGTTAGTAATTTGGTCCGACATGGTCAGGCTTTTGGATGAGGAAAGAGGAGGGTTGAAGAATAAGAGGTCAGAGGCAGTTTTTTCCGATCAGGAGATGAAGAGGAAAAACAGGAAGTCTAAAAACTCGAGGCCTACAAAGGGGTTTTTATAGCTTCAGAATTTTTAACTGCAATCGAGAGTTATCAAAAAAGTCCAACGGACAAAATCTTTTCTCCAACAGACACAAAACTCCTTGATTCCCAAGGCAAGTTCTTAACTTTAAAGTGAATATAAATCGCTTCAAATGTCACGACATTTAATAAGCATCTACCTGATACAACTTCATCGGAAGAAAAGTGTTCACACGACCAATTCATTTAAAGTTCGGGGGCTAGCTGACGAGGATTAAAACCTTTATGTATTATTTATAATACATAAAGACCATACGTCTTCATGGTCGTAACCCCTGAGGTTCACGACCTCGCAGGTCGTAAGGATTCCAGAGGTTACACAATGGGTACCCTGGTCGGACAAGGTCCTGTGCCTAACATCCGACCAGTAAACTACTCGTAAAAGGTATGAACTGATATTTGGAACTGATTTTAGGTATATTCTCTACCGTGTGATGAATGGAACAGGTGCGTATATTCCATACCACACGACGTTTCTTATCCCGAGACACTGATGAACAACCACCATACGGTTAAGTATCTCACAAGCATACAACCGCTGAACGGTTGATACTCCATCAATCGTCATCTCGCTTCGACCAGTCGCGACGCTTCACAATAGACGTCTTCTCCAGAAGTAGCTGCCACCTCTTCAAGAGCTATTTAAAGATGGAGCATGGACGGAGCAAGGATCAAGCCGCATCGAATTGAAGCATAGTCATCAGCATTAGATTCATGTTTCAAGCCTGATATTGTAGCATAGCAAGTAGTGTTCTCAGTGTAAACAGGATTAGTCCACCACCTAGTCATAAGGCATCCCCTGTAAAATTCAGTTCATATTAATAAAAGAGCAGTCCCGTTCTCTCTCCAGAAATTCCGCGTTATTCTCTCCTATTCATTTCGTAAGATCGACGTCTTGATCGTCGACAGCTGGCTTGTGTTTAAAATATAAGAAAATGTGTAGAAATTAAAACTTTTTCTTACAACTTGATGTTGTACGTATGTTCTGAAGAATTCTTGTAAAAGGATTACGGAAATACAAATCACAAACCACTTTTGACCTAAATCTTGGCCCTTTCAAAAAAAAAATCCTGGTTCATCTTGTCATCATCCTCTGAAAATATGTTTCCTAAGTTCTAGGGTTAGTGTGTGACCCCTCTAAAAAATTTCACAATTTTTAGAAATTGTTTGAATATTTTAAGAGGTAAGTCAAACCAGTTTGACTCTGAGTCAAACCCTAGCTCAGAACATTGCAGAATTTCTGGAGGAAAATGCACTACATTAAAACCTCTGAAAATTTTATACAAGGTCAATATCAAAGTTAGCCAGCTCCTGTAAAGATTTCAGAAATTTTGGAGTTTGTTTGCCACCTCAAACATTTCCCCTAAGCTCTCTGTTCTAATTTTAACCCTAGGTCTCAGTCAGACTTGGGCTCGAGTCAGACCCGAGCCCGACCGCATGTCTTGGTCGAACCAAGTCACCAAGCCACACTCGGGCGCGGTCGTTTGGGCGCGTGTGTGAGCCGTTGGATTTCCATCCAACGCCTCAGACCTCCCCTGCCGTGTTGGACCTCAGGAGGTCTTGAGCAATCCCAACCGTCCGTCTCTAATCTAACCGCTCACGACCTCAGGACGTCACTCTGTTCTTCTTCTTGCTCGTGCTGTGCAAGCGTGCACCATGGCAAGTGAGAGGTGCAGGCACTGGTCACCTCGTGGGGCCCTGTAACGGCTCTGAGCCCTCATTTTTGCCTATGTCAGTGTTCAGCTCTGATCCATACCTGCTCCTCCCCTCTTTCTCGCACTTGGTAGAGCTTTAGGTCTTGTTGCCATTAAGCCTTGTCCTCGTGCTACCGTTGACCCCGAGCTATTTGAGGACCTCAAGCTCCTCCTCTGGCTTCCCTTTCACACTTCTTAGTCACCCCCAGCTCTCTCTCTCTCTCTCTCTCTCTCTCTGTGTTGCGCGCAAACCACCGAGAATGTTGTTTTCGCCATTACTGGACCTTGGAGCCCTCGTCGACGATGGTGCTCCAGTGGTTCTTCATTTCCTCTTTTCGTGTCACCTGGACCACCTCGTGATCTTGAGCTAGTCCCTTAACTTGAAATTGGGTTGTCTTCGCAGGAACAGCCCAGATTTGAGTTTTGGACCTTGGCGGCCGAAATCCTTCCTTTCTTCCCCGACTCCGGTAAGGTGTTCTCCTCTTTGATTCCTTGCTCATGGACCTTCCTTGGGCCTTAGCAAAGCTACTTTGACCACCTGGTGGTGTTCATTTTGTTCAGGGTCTCTTCTCAGCGTCATCGTCCTTAGTTCCGGCGTCGGTCTCCGCCGCGAGGACTTCCCCGACCTCCTTTGGACCTCCTCTGGGCCCAGGTACCTTCGCGATAGCCCCTTAGTGCTCGAGCACCTGTTAGATTAGATCGTTGCGGAGCTTTTCGCCGTTTTTGATTTTTTTCCGTATTAGCTCCTCCACCCCTCTCCGGCTCGTCGACTTTCTAGGCCAGCTCCACCGTCGAGAGTGCCCTTAAAGTGTTCGCAATGGTATTGCGAACGTTTTGCCACTTTTGGTTTGCGCCGTCGTGGCTGGGGTCGCCGGCGGCGAGCTGGCGAGTAAAGCGCGAGGTTCTGTCCTGTTGTCGTAACTTAGGCAGGTCACTGAACCTCTTAGGTGTAATCTTAGCCGTTAATGATCTCTGTGGGATAGCTCTTAGCCGTAGGATCTCCCTCTTGCGAAACCTTAGTGCCAAGACCTCCCCCAGCTTTGATCCTGACCGTTAAGGACCTCTCTGGTTTTAATCTTGACCGTTAGGATAACCTCTTTGCACCAGACCACCCCGTATTCGTTTTTGTAAAAACCACCCTCGGGACCACCCTTGGGGTCCTCTTTGCAAAAGACCACCCCTTGGTCTTTTGTAAAGAGAACCTCAGGACCTCCCTCCCCGTAGATCTGAACCATTAAGAACACCTCTTGTAGATCATATCGCTTAGGAGCTCCTCCGGATAAATCTTGACCGTCCAGGATCTCCACTTGGAAATCTGGGTCATTCAAGACCTCCTCTTATAAGATCTTTAGTTTTAGAACCTCCCCTCAGCTCTGGACCGTTAGATCTAGGTCCAACGGTCTAGACCTCCTCAGCGTTTTCGAAGTCTTAGCGTTCCGATCTCTTTTCGTCGTTCATTTCTTGATCTACGGCTCTGATTGCACGAGCGTTCGGACCTCTGACCGGGACTCTCGCTGTGAGCCGTCCATCTTTAGATCAGCGTCCCACGTTCGTTGGAACGTTCGGACCGCCGAGCACCTCCCCCGCTATGGACCGCTGGATCTTATCCAACGGTGGGTTGTGTGTGGCGCTGTACGCGGTGCGTTCGGCCCTCGCGTTTGGGCGTTCGATTCACGATCTGCGGCCCACATTTGTCCACATCGTTTCCTTTTTGATAAGTTTGATGAAATTCCGGTGAGCTTTTATTTGTCAACTGAAAATGGTATTAAACTTCAAAAATTCATAACTAATTCATTTTAGCTCCATTTTAAGTGATTCCAATTGTGTTAAATTTTTGTTTAACTAAACTTTAATCTGAAAATATGTTTTGACACTGTTCTATACTAGAAAATTATATAGGTTGAATTAACTTGCTTAGGTATTAATATTATCTAGAAATTCATTTAAAACATGAAAAATGCATAAGTAATTCTCTGTAGCTCCAAATTTTGCAAACTAAAATTTGTTAAATCCCTCTGCTAATGTACTTTAGTATATAATAGGTTTTGTTCATGTCTATGCCTTTGAAAAATGATATGCCCTAGTTTCACAACTTAGAAAAATCATAACTAATTCATTTTAACTCCAAATGAAGTAAATCCAATTTTGTTGTTCTTAGATTGTCATGTTCTACCTACCATAAAAATGTCAGGTTCTAGAACTTTCTGCAAATTTGTGCTTTGAACAGTACTCGAAATCAATTTAATTTGAATTGTCTAGCTGAATGAAATTGTTTAGGCTATAACTTTTGCATGCTTGTCCAAATCGAATTATTCTTGTTGCTAAATTCATTTAAAATCATGACCTTGCTGCTGCGTCAATTTCATGGAATTTGGATGACTTTGGATTTTGAGTTTCTTTCGGTGTTCTTCGTTCTTATTGGATTTTCGCATTCTTGCGTTAGGGTCCGAAGAATTTGTTGAACCTGAGAGTGACCCTCTGCAGCAAGAGAACTTCCAGCAAGGCAAGCAAATGTAGCATCATTTGATCATATTGCTCGTATTATTTTCAAAGTCTAATATGTTGTTTGCAAAATTCTACGTATGCGTTGCTATCTTGTGTTAAACTATTGTCGATTAGATGACCCATTAGATGCATAATTTGTAGGCAAATGTTATCCTCTACTACTGAGTCTAAGATTATCTTGTTGTGATTTATTTTTCGTTGGATGAGCCCTTGTCACTTAGTAGTTTACGAGTTAATGTTGCTTAGTCATGCTTAGCTACCGGTAGACTTGGGCGGTTGTCGACTTAGTCGATAATCTTGATCACACAAAAACTTATTATGGCTTTATGATCAGCACCTTGTGCTATGTTTCATTGAGAAAACTAAAACTGAAAACAAAATGTTTTAGACATGGGCACAATGGTAAGATGGTGTACTTTTGGGTGTGACTGGAATGGTGCCCGAGTCAACAAGGACCGAATTACTTGCGCCACCGTACTGAGCATTTTGTGTGCTAACCACACTAGAGGGAAATGGGACCTCTCTTGACTTAGTACTTTGGCGTGTGTTAGCTCCGGGTCGTAGGAGGTTGTAGGAGGCAGATGTTTGGGAGCATTGTAGTTGTCCGAAAGCTTTACCCCAAGTGGGTAGTTGTCTTTCGGCTTTACAATGTAGCGTATGGGTTTCTTTCCATACGAGCGGCTCGTAGTTAATATACAATATTGAAAATATCTCGTAGGACTTAGCTGTGCCGGCATACCTTTGGAAGTGTACTAAATCATGTGGCAAAAAGGCGGTCTAAAGTGTGGGTACATTGCTGCACCCATGCAGGGCTAAATCTATTCGAATAGCCTCGTCCTATGTTGTGGACATGCTCGGATACACCCCGTGAGAATTAGACTATAACCTTTTCACTAAAACTTGATTGGGTGGTACGAATCGGGGATTCGTGCTATGTTGTGGTGGCTATTGGGTTAGTCACCTCCAGGTTGTTACTCATGTTAATTATTGTTACCTCGCTGTTATTTCAATGATTAAAAACAGATTTGACAAAGTGCCTTCAATCTATTACATTATTGCAAATAAAAATTGCTTTATGCGTCCAATTAACCATATGACCATCTCCTTTGTTTCAGCTTCCATGTAGCTATGTATAGACTTGTTACTCGTAAGTCTTGCGAGTACATTATTGTATTCCACTGCATTGCTTTGTTGTTGTAGAGGAAGAAGTGGATCCCCAGGGGATCAACTTCTGTGAGTTTTGCTGCGGTGGGTGCGACTAGCTTGGCGGCCCAGTCGGTTGCCTTGTGGGATGTGTTGGCTAACCGATTGTCTTTTGTTTATAGCCATCTTATGGTGCTTTTGCTTTCACTGTTACTTGTTACTTTGATGTCATTTGGCCGGTCGGCTCTTTTGTAATAACTCTAGATATTGTATGTCTTTTGCTAGACTTGGTATTGTAAGTGTATGGAAATGATGCATGATTTTGTAAAGATGTATGTGTGCTGCAATTCTGAGAAGCACATGTCCATCGAGGCTTGGGATATCAAATTGGTAATACTTGAACCGGTTGGAGGTTAAGTATTACGAGTTAAATGCCCCGGGTCCTCACAAAGTTGGTATCAGAGCCATACTGACCGTAGAAACCCCTAGCTTGGTCGCCTTTAGGATATTTTGAAAAACTTAGTTTCAAAACTATCAAGTGGTTTATGAAAACTTGAGTAAGTTCTCATATTTTACTCCTTACCTATCTTAGATTGCTCATCTCACCTTATTCTTGATTGAATTTAGAAAATTGTTTTCCTCTCTACTCTTTCCAAAAGGTAGTTGTTATCGATTACTTGTGGTTTTGGAAAAACCAATGAGAGTTATAACTGGAAGTATGGCTATCTTTTGGTGAAGATTAGGAGCTGTTGGAGTTGGAATTTTTGGCTGGAAGCTTAAAGGCAAAATCTAAACAGCAAGCAAGTAGTAGTAAATCGGGCTGAAATTGAGAGGGTAATTCAACTAAAACTTGTGGGAATAAAAGGGTAAGTTGTGATATTAGTTGGCTAAATATCTAACACTCCATTAGGTGTTTTTACCTTGCTCTTTAGCTATGTTGTGTTCTGAAATTTTACCTTCTCAATCGATTACTCGTTCTTTTACTACGGGTTAGTCGTGCCGGGAAGTTGATCTTGTGACTTGAGGTCTTGTATTGATTTTGTGCTTGTTTTCAAGCTTTTAGAGTCCATTTCTTAGATGTGTTAATTGTTTTCCTTGCCTTCCGTTTTGGGCTTGTTGCTAACTTATCGTAGTGGAACAGGATGGCTGGAAAAACTCGCAGCGGTCAGAGTCAGCGAGTTGGTCATGATGAGGAGCTTCCGCCTCCTCCGACCATGGCTGAGGTTCTCGCTCAGATCGAGCGGAACCGTATGGATCAGACACAGATCTTGGAGGTTATTGCGAGGAATACCTCCCCTCTCTCCGGTGCCTCTAGATCAGGGGGAGGTGGTGGACATCTGTCACGGGGGGGACTCTCGGAGTTCCTTCGCACCCAGCCGCCCACCTTCTCCCAGTCAGAGGACCCCCTTGAAGCAGATGATTGGTTGCGTCTGGTTGAGCGGAAGCTCAACATTGCTCAGTGCCAGGATCAGGAGAAGGCACTCTTTGCATCCCACCAGCTAGAGGGTGCAGCACTCTCATGGTGGGAGAAATATCTCACCATGTAGCCCACTGGCCACATGGTCACTTGGGAGGAGTTTCACACCGCTTTACGTCGAGCTCATGTCCCCGTCGGCTTGATGAAGCTCAAGAAGAAGGAGTTTCTTGCGCTCAAGCAAGGGCGCAGATCTGTGACAGAGTACCTACATGAGTTCCACCACCTGGCGAGGTATGCTCCTGCTGAGGTGGCCACTGATGAGGCCAAGCAGGAGAAGTTAATGGAGGGCTTGTCCGAGGAGCTGCAGGGCAAGCTCTCGATTGTTGACTTCCCCGACTTCCAGACTTGGTGGACAAGGCCATCGTCGCCGAGCAGAAGGCGAGAGCGCTGGGCGAGTCCCGCAAGCGCAAGTGGGAGGCCCAGAAGTCTGCACGGGCCAGCCTCTCTCGTCCCCGTGTTGGGCCAGCACCAGTGGCCCATTCTCAGGCTTCACCACCGCCGAGGCCGTCGACACCAGCTCCTCGTCCCCCACAGACCGTGTTTCAGCCACGTGCACCTGCGGTCCAGCAAGGTGGCCTCCGCAATCCGGCTGCCGAGGTCACTTGCTTCTCCTGCAACCAGAAGGGCCACTATACTAACAGTTACCCTAAGAAGACTGGAGCGGCCCCTCGTCCTAATGGAGGACGTGGGCAAGGGAGCGGGCATCCCCCTGACCAGAATACTATCCAGAAGGCCCAGGGCATGGACAGTGGCCGAGTCAACCACATCTCGGCTGAGGAGGCACAGGAGGCACCCGACGTTGTGTTGGGTACGCTTCTTGTCAACGCTCACCCTGCTGCAGTATTGTTTGATTCAGGAGCTTCGCATTCCTTTATTTCAAGATCTTTTGCTGCCGCTAGTGACCTTCACTTTGTTCCTTTGGGTGTTCCTTTGCTTATTCGCTCTTCGGGTTCGGAAACGAGAGCCGATCAAGAATGCCAGGATGTCCCCATTGAAGTCAAAGGAGTGTTATTCTTGGTGAATCTTATCCTACTCAACTCAGCGAGTTTGGATGTGATTCTTGGCATGGATTGGTTGTCCCAACATTTGGGGCAAATCGATTGTGCTAGGGAGGTCGTCTACCTCACCAGTCCCTTAGGCGAACAGGTTGGGTTTTCACCGCAGCAACAAGGGCCGAAAGTCAAATTCAGATTATTCGTGATCGTTTGCGCACGGCGCAGTCCAGGCAAAAGAGCTATGCGGATCGTCGTCGCCGTGACTTGAGCTTGGAGCCTTGTCGTAGCAGGGCCCTCTGGGGTGCCCCGCACCCTAGGGTCGTCAGGAATACCGCTATACCGTCAGGAATACCGTACATGTGTAGACCTAGCTTGTATAGGGTACATAGCTTGTATAGTGTATATTTGGGCAAATGTACCTAAATGCCCCTTGTCTCTTTCTCGCCTATGGGGGCAAGAAGGTAAATGTCCCTTCTTGCCCCCCATAAGTAGAGCCCCAAGGGCATATGTAAGGGGGGGCTCTCGCTCTCTCCATCCTCTCATTCACACAAGCAATACACATACATATTGAGTGATCTTTGGCTCCTCTCCCTCTGGTCCATTCTCCCAAGACAAAGGGTACCATGTACCCACTGTCTAGCTTTCTTGCTACGACAGTTGGCGCCGTCCGTGGGGACCGAACAAGAAGCTACATGGAGGAGGAGCCAAAGACACCTTGACCTTCGCCCAAAGCAACATGGCCGAAGCCCCGCATCCCCAAACAACACCTTCAGCCAAAGCCTCCACACTAGCCGAAGCCCCCAACCGACGCATGCACTTCCTCAAAACCGAAGGCTTGCATCACCTTCGGCTCACCTTCGTTCAAAAAACCCGGAGCATTGCGTCGACCCTTCGGAGTCATTCCGAAGCCTCCGAGGACCCCTCCGGCGCAGCAGTTTCCGTCGGCCCCGGCTCATCTTCACCAACGCCTTCGAGTGCCCATCGGGGCACATTCGGCGTCATCCCGAAGCACCCATCGGCCGAAGGAGTGGTGTAGCATTGCCATCCGGGCACCCTCGGAGCGGGGCAGGCACACTTCACCAGCCTCACCGGCCCCGCCTAAAAAATTCGCCCATTGGAGATCAAAGATCCAGAATCAAAACCTTTATGGAAAGAATAGATGGCGAAGTAGAGCAAAGAATCGATCTATTCCCTTCGGGCCTCGGCAATCACTGCGTGGCACGCAAAATCAAAAGCAGCAGCCCTCACCTGCTCGCTGTGGCCTTGCGCCGCCAGCATGGCGTCACCCACCCGAAGCACACCACCGTCGCCGAGGTAACTTCGCAGTACCTTCACTGAGCCCCCTTGGGCCAACCCTTCCTAGCACACGGAGCTACCTCGCAGCCGACATCTTCGGCCCCTGCGGGAGCAAGGCCCCCGCCGGCCACCACCTGAGTTCCCCCGCGTGCCTGCCTACTCCGGCCACCCTCCACCAGCCGGAGAACTCGCTCGGAGCCTCCGAGGCGCGCACCTCCACCTGCGCACCACCTCCGGAGACCCGGTGGCGTCGCCATCAAACACGGCACCGAAGCCTCCGCCTGCCTACGGCTCCGCATTGGGCCGCCCTTCGGCGCAGCCTCCCCTCCACAACGAGCCCGCGCCGAAACTTCACAGGAGATCCTTCACAGCCTCCGCCACCCTTCACCAGCCGGAGCTCTCTCCTAGCAACCTCCGGAGCACCTAGAACACGCGTTCGGAGCGCCCACCACTGGCCTTCGACCGAAGCCTCCGCCGGGGCCTCAGCGGAGCCTTACTGGGCCGTCGACGATGGGCCCGCCATTGACGCACCTAGAGCGACTAGCGGGACCTCCACCTTCGCGGCATCGCCTCCGGCTCCGGCCACCTGCTGCGAAGGCCGCCTCGGGCCAACTCGTTTACACCCCTTCGCAACATTGTCTCTCAAGTGGTGCCTATATGCTCACTTCACCTTCGGCAAGCCTCCACACCTCCTTCAGCCCACCCGAAGCACCACCTGGCGCATGCATTTCTCCAGCCGAAGGCTCGCTGCACCCTCGGAGCACCCGTGCCACCTCCGGAGCTCCCCTTCGGCGAGGCCTCTGCCTCCAGAGTACCTGGAGCACCCTCCGCCTCGCTCAGCACCCGCTCCTTCGATGGGCGACCTCCTCTCCGAAGGCCACCTCGCCAGCTTCGCCCGCACCTTCGGCAGGACAACCTCATCCGGTCGCCCTCCAAAGCGCCCATAGCTGCCGTTTCTAGAGCGCCGCCTTCGGAGCCGCCTCAGCAGCCTCCGCCAACGTGCGATCACCCGGAGCCCCCTTCGACGCACGGCCGCCCCTCGTGCTAGCTCCACACAACTACCGGGGGCCGCCGCGACCCCTTCGCCCTCGCTCTCCAGAGTCCAGAGGCAAGTGCCCGCTGTCTAGTATGTCTTCAGTGGTTTTTGTGCTTTCAAAGGGCAGTGCATTAACTAGAAGCAACTGTGACTGCACAAGCACTTTAAAAAATATAAGTACACATAGGATGTTGTAGCCTGTAGCACGCATAGCAGCATGTAAGGGACCACCGCACTAATTGCTAGCCACCAACCAGCCCAGGGGAAAGCCATCGGTCCAAAGGGATGTTTACCTGCAGTGTTCGGTGGCTGGGTGAAGTCCTCATGGTCATTTTTCTATTAAATGCTCTTTCCCATGCATACTAGACCTCATTCGTATTTACCTTACTGCCATGCACATCCATTGTATCCAAGTTCACACTTCGGGAGCGGTAGTATCTAATTTGGTTAGAAATCATCACACAATGCAGCAAAAGGAGCATCAAAAGAGTGCATTTGTGATAAAATCTAACCACCACAGCCCCTTAGCATCAAACATCCTTCAGGCAGTTACCCTCAGGACGAGTAGCACCAGACAAAAACAACACAACGTGTCAGTGCCATGGCAAGAAAAATATAAACTCACTCTTGCGGGTGTGAGGTGTATAAGCCCACCACCGTGGCAAGAAAGACGCCGCGCATGGTCCAGAGCCCCGGCCGGCGCACACCAAAGCGCTCCGAAGGCACAGTGTATAAACAAAGACGCCGCACATGGCCTCAAGCCCCGGTGCACACCAATGCCCCCCGTGGGCCTAAGTGTATAAACTAAAGACGCCGCACATGGCCTCAAGCCCTGGCGCACACCAATGCCCCCGTGGGCCCAAGTGTATAAATTGAACACGCCGCGCATGGCCTTGAGCCCCGGTGCACACCAATGCCCTACGCGGGCCCAAGTGTATAAACTGAAGACGCCGCGCATGGCCTCAAGCCCCGTGCACACCAATGCCCACTAATTCCAACCGAAGCACACCAGGGCCACCTCCACATCACCTTCGGCTTCGTCACACCCGAGCCGCCCCCCGGGTGCCCTTCGCATCTGTATGTTCCGCTCCACCGAAGCACAGTGGGGGATCCCCCATCTCTTCACCAACCTTTGCGAAGCCCCCGGCGCGGCTCAGCCTCCTCAGATTCCACCCGTGCCTCTGGGGGTACCGAAGCATGACACATCCGGCCCCTTCAACCAAGGCCTTCAAAACCACCTTCGGGAGGTCCCCTCCGGAGCAGCACAGCCCCCTCGGGCCCCTCCCGGAGCACCCCCGCCCCTCGCCGGCTGCGGTGCAGCACCAGCACCTCCAGAGTAGCGCAGCCCCCTCGGGCCCCTCCTGGAGCACCCCCCCTCGCCGGCTGCGGTGCAGCACCAGCACCTCCCGAGCGGTGTAGCCCCCTCAGGCGCCCTTTGCACCCCTCCCCGCCTCGTCGACTAGGGAGTCTCCCGCCGCGAGGGCCTTGCCCCTACGGAGAGACATTTCACACCGTGCTCAAACGCGCGGCCCTAGTCGTTCTAGAGGCCTCGCCTCGTCGACTAGGGAGTCTCCTGCCGCGAGGGCCTCGCCCCGGCAGGGAGACATTTCACACCACACTTAGACGCGCGGTCCTAGTCGTTCTAGAGGCCCCACCTCATCGACTAAGGAGTCTCTCACCGCGAGGGCCTCGCCCCGGCAGGGAGACATTTCACACCACGCTCAAACGCGCGGCCCTAGTCATTCCAGAGGCCCCGCCTCATCGACTAGGGAGTCTCCCGCCACGAAGGCCCCGCCCCGGCAGGGAGACATTTCACAACGCGCTCAAACGCGTGGCCCTAGTCTACTAGGGAGTCTCCCGCCGCGAGGGCCTTGCCCCGACGGAGAGACATCTCACATCGCACTCAAACGTGCAGCCCTAGTCGTTCCCGAGGCCCCGCCTCATCGACTAGGGAGTCTCTCGCCGCGAGGGCCTCGTCTCGGCAGGGAGACATTTCACACCGCGCTCAAACGTGCGGCCCTAGTCGTTCTAGAGGCCCCGCCTCGTCGACTACGGAGTCTCCCGCCACTGAGGGCCTCGCCCCTGCTGGGAGACATTTCACACCGTGCTCAAACGCACAGCCCTAGTCGACTAGGGAGTCTCCCGCCGCGAGGGCCTTGTCTGGCGGAGAGACATCTCACATCGCGTTCAAACGCGCAGCCCTAGTAGTTCCCGAGGCCCCGCCTCGTCGACTAAGGAGTCTCCCGCCGTGAGGGCCTCGCCCCGGCAGGGAGACATCTCACACCGTGCTCAAATGTGCAACCCTAGTCGTCCCAGAGGTCCCGCCTCGGCGACTAGGGAGTCTCTCGCCGCGACAGCCTCGCACCGGCAGAAGGACATCTCACGCCACGCTCAAAACCGGGGTAAAGTTCACCCCGCACCTCCATCCATCCAGCAGAGACCAGCACGGCGGTGTCACAAAGATCTGTTGTAAGACTACGCCCACCCTGTCGAATCCTCCGCACTACCCCTGGCAAAAGTCCATTCCCATCGCGAACGACAGCGAAGTCAGGCCAGTAGCTAACCTAGCCATTGATGCTTGTGGCTAGTAGGAGGTCAGGGTGGGTTCAAGCACTTCGAAGAGCCCGAGCTCCCCAGAGCCCTATCAAAAAGTAAGGGGGACGACGCGAGGCTTCGCGTCCTCCTCGCAAAAAAGTAAGGGCTCCCGGAGCCCTATCTAAAAAAATATATATGGGGGACAGCGCGAGGCTTCGCCTCCCCCTCGCAAAAAAAGTAAGGGCTCCCGGAGCCCTATCTAAAAAAATATATATGGGGGACAGCGCGAGGCTTCGCCTCCCCCTCGCAAAAAAAGTAAGGGCTCCCCGGAGCCCTATCTAAAAGTATGGGGGACGGCGCGAGGCTTGGCCTCCCCCTCGCAAAAAAAGTAAGGGCTCCCGAGAGCCCTATCGAAAAAAGTATGGGGGACGGCGCGAGGCTTCGCCTCCCCCTCGCAAAAAAAGTAAGGGCTCCCTAGAGCCCTATCTAAAAAAGTATGGGGGGCAGCGCGAGGCTTCGCCTCCCCCTCACAAAAAAAGTAAGTAAGGGCTCCCCAGAGCCCTATCCAAAAAAGTATGGGGGGCGGCGCGAGGCTTCGCCTCCCCCTCGCAAAAAAAGTAAGTAAGGGCTCCCCGGAGCCCTATCTAAAAAAGTATGGGGGACGACGCGAGGCTTCGCCTCCCCCTCACAAAAAGGGTTAGGGCTCAACTAACAAAGGAACGAGCTCCTGTAAGGCTAAAACTCCCGACTTTACCGCGCTCTTGCCCCTATATCCTAGCACCAACCTGGAAAAAGCCAGAAACACACCAAAACCCAAACCAGCCAACAAGCGCACCAGGGAAGACGCGCGAGGTCTCTCTACCCCGCCCGCAAACAAAATCAAGCCCACGATACCCTTCGTGACAAGGCCATAGTCGCCCCGGGTCCCTCGCCTTGGCAACATGGAAATCCGAAGCCCACTCCACACCAGGGCCGCAGCCCCACCCCCGCACCCCCCACCACCCCTCCAGCGAACCTCGGCCCTGAACCGCTGGAGGTGCACCACCGCCCTCCGCAGGCATGACCATGTACAAAAGACGAGCCCGATCAGGGGGGTCGGGACACGGCGTTTTCAGCTTCGCATCCACCTTCGCGGCAGCCTCCTCGCGCAAGCAAGCATCAAACCTTCCCGCCACTCCTAGTCGAGGGCACGGTCCGTAGAGAGCAGCGGAAAGGCGGACGGTACCTGACCCCCAGCAGGGAACCAACGGCGTCGCCAGCACGGGCTCCACCACCGCTCGCAGCCCGCCTCGAGGCTGTAGCCTCGTCAGGGCGGCTCCGCGCCAACGTCACCGGCACGGGCTTCGTCACCGCCCGCCGCCCGCCTCGAGGCTGTAGCCTCGATGGGGCGACTCCGCGCTGACATCGCCAGCATGGGCTCCGCCACCACTCGTCGCCCACCTCGAGGCCCATGCCTCGGCGAGGTGGCTCCACGCCGACGTCGCTAGCATGGGCTCCACCACCACTCGCCACTGCCTCGAGGCTGTAGCCTCGGCACGGCGGCCCCGACACGCTACCCACCTCGAGGCCCATGCCTCGGCGGGGCGACTCCGCGTCGGTTCCTTCCGGGGTATCCCGACTCCCCGAGGAGCTGGGGGTGACGATATTACATCCGCTCACCCCTCGAAACCGCGGGACCTATCCTCGCGATCTCGGACCACGTAGACGAGGGAGTTATCGTAGCAGGGCCCCCTGGGGTGCCCCGCACCCTAGGGTCGTTAGGAATACCGCTGTACCGTTAGGAATACCGTACATGTGTAGACCTAGCTTGTATAGGGTACATAGCTTGTATAGTGTATATTTGGGCAAATGTACCTAAATGCCCCTTGTCTCTTTCTCGCCTATGGGGGCAAGAAGGTAAATGTCCCTTCTTGCCCCCTATAAGTAGAGCGCCAAGGGTATATGTAAGGGGGGGCTCTCGCTCTCTCCATCCTCTCATTCACACAAGCAATACACATACATATTGAGTGATCTTTGGCTTCTCTCCCTCTGGTCCATTCTCCCAAGACAAAGGGTACCATGTACCCACTGTCTAACTTTCTTGCTACGACAAGCCCAATGACTTTGTTTATCTCAAAGTCTCTCCTTTTAGGGCCATCAATGTTTCGGCGTCAAGGGCAAGTTAGCTCCTCGATATGTTGGGCTTTATCGCATTATCGAGAAGGCGAAAGCTGTTGCCTACAAGTTGGAGTTGCCAGCTACACTTGAGGGGGTACATGATGTGTTACATGTGTCCCACTTGAAGAAGTGCCTCCGTGCTCCAACCGAGGAAACTCTGTTGGAAAATCTCGATGTGCAAGAAGATTTGACCTACCGCGAGCATCCTGTTCATATTATTGAAGAATCTGAACGAAGGAAGAGGAATCATGTCATCAAGTTCCTCAAAGTTCGGTGGTCGAATCATTCCGAGAATGAAGCAACTTGGGAGCGGGAAGATCGTCTTCGTGCGGACTACCCGTCTTTCTTCTCCGAGTTAACGGAATCTCGGGACGAGATTCTTGTAAGGGGGGGAGATTTGTAACATCCCAAGTTTTGGCTTGTGTTTCAAATGTAAGAAAATATGTAGAAATTAAAACTTTTTCTTACAGCTTGATGTTGTATGTATGTTCTGAAGAATTCTTGTAAAAGGATTATGGAAATACAAATCACAAGCCACTCTTGACATAAATCTTGGCCCTTTCAAAAAAAAATCCTGGTTTATCTTGTGATCATCCTCTGGAAATATTTTTCCTAAGTTCTAGGGTTAGTGTGTGACCCCTCTAAAAAATTTTATAATTTTTAGAAATTGTTTGAATATTTTAAGAGGTAAGTCAAACCAGTTTGACTCTGAGTCAAACCTTAGCTCAGAACCTTGCAGAATTTTTAGAGGAAAATGCACTACATTAAAACCTCTCAAAATTTTATACAAGGTCAATATCAAAGTTAGCCAGCTCCTGTAAAAATTTCAGAAATTTTGGAGTTTGTTTTCTACCTCAAACATTTCCCCTAAGTTCTCAGTTCTAATTTTAACCCTAGGTCTGAGTCAAACTTGGGCTCCAGTCAGACCCTAGCCCGACCACCTGTCTCGGTCGAACCAAGTCACCAAGCCGCATTCGGGTGCGGTAGTTTGGGCGTGTGTGTGAGCCGTTGGATTTTGATCCAATGCCTCAGACCTCCCCTGCCGTGTTGGACCTCAGGAGGTCTTGAGCAATCCCAACCGTCCGTCTCTAATCTAACCACTCACGACCTCAGGACCTCACTCTGTTCTTCTTCTTCCTCGTGTCGTGCAAGCGTGCGCCATGGCAGGTGAGAGGTGCAGGCACTCATCACCTCGTGGGGCCCCGTAACGGCTCTGAGCCCCTCGTTTTTTCCTATGTTAGTGTTCAGCTCTAATCCTTACCTGCTCCTCCCCTCTTTTTCGCACTTGGCAGAGCTTTAGGTCTTGTCGCCATTAAGCCTTGTCCTCATGCTACCGTTGACCTCGAGCTCCTCCTCTGGCTTCCCTTTCACACTTCTCAGTCACCCCCAGCTCTCTCTCTCTTTGTGTGTTGCGCAAACCACTGAGAATGTTGTTTTCGCCATTACTAGACCTTGGAGCCCTCGTGTAAGGACCCAGGATTAACATCCCAAATCCTTTGTGCATTTCTGAACTAGTCCCATGATCAGTAGCTAGTTCACATAGTAAACAAATATGGTAACAAATTCATATCACAACTTTATTAATAATCAACAGAGTTTATTACAAGATAGGCTTACAAGCCAACAAAAAGAACACAGTGGAAGACGAAGAAGACGTAGTAGAGTCCAGTTAATCTGCCACAGGCAATCGACTGGGGAAGCGGCCTAGTCGTCGAGATCCTTCTCCTCTGAAATTTGTTTGCATAAAGCAAGTATGAGCATAACTACCGTGCTCGCAAGTTACACCCGTTAACTAACAGAATGACATGCATATATGGATGTAACAAAGGAGGGATTATTTGTTCCATTTGCATAAAGCAATGTTTCATATTTAAATACAATACTAAGTTCAAATGCTCAGGTTTTACAATATCTAAAATTGATTTTGAAATAATAAAGATAGTGTAGGCATCAACCTAACACTAACATAAACACGGGCATCAACCCGGAGCTTCAACCCATAACTTTTTCTCATGGACACCCATCCATATCATAAACAATTTTATAAAATATTTTGAAAACAAAATCAAAGTCTAACTTTGAGCAGTTCTGCTAGCATGTCCATAACCGTGGACACGGTTATTCGAATAGTTTTACACTCTGCAGAGGTTGTACAACTTTACCCACAAGACATGATTTCTCTAGTTTGTTTGGCATCCGTCGATACCACCGCTCACTACCTTTGGTAAGCGATTTAGAGCACGTGACAAGGCCTTTACAAAGCGCCATTCCACTGCAGTCCACCCTCACTAAGGTTTCGCTTCCATTGGCTACAACCTTCCGGAAGCCCCCTCTTGTGCCAGGTGGGGGAACATAGTCATGAAAGACAACCCACCGAAACAGTTGGATCGACCGCAATGGAACTTTGCAAATTAGTCAGCCAGGTCCCGACCCATACTAGGGACATGTGGTAGTACGGTATGGCTTAGCATCATATACCCGAAGACCGGTCCTTAACTGACTTGGGAAACTTTCCAAAAAAACCCATGGACCTCAACCATACCCGATTGAGCCTGTGCATAAACTTGCACCCACCCAACATCCATTATGCCCAAGTCCAAACCATTTTCATTTATTTTATTTTTCAAAGTCATTTATAACCTTCCATAACACACCGATGTCATGGATACAATTTAAACAACAATTGATTTTTGGCTGAAATTCCCCAAATTAAACATGTTTGGTCTATAAGCATGGCTAAGCATAATTTTTCTCAAAATATTCTAGTTCATACTATAGTATCAACTAGGTTTTATACTATAGTATCAACTAGGTTTTATCTATGGTGACAATATATTTGCTTCAATCATCAAAATTGGCCATACAAAGGATTTTAGGCATAACTATACATTTAAAATAGGACTTTAAATTACTTATATAAATAAGCATGCAATAATAATTTTAAAATAGAATATAAATAATCTGAAATAATAGGATCAATATGATCAAGGGTATAACTTGCCTTGCTTGATTAATCGTTGTTCTCAAACGGCGTCGAAATCTGGTTGTCCGAAGTCATCGAAATCTATACGTGTAAACGATCCAAATTGAAATAACATTCAAAAAAATCCAAAAAAAATCAAAAAAATATAAAATAAATACTAGGAGGAAGGTATCGACTTTATATGAATTTATGAATTTGAATCGATGGAATCGGAGTTCGTATGAGGGAGAACGAAATTCTGAAAGGTTGAAAATCACATGAAATGATAGAATTCTGAAAATACTATTCACTTGAAATTGTGGTTTCGGATTGACTGGGAACAAGGAAGAGTTTTATGGCCATGGCGAGGAAGTACGATGTAGAACATGTCGAGGAGAACCCAACGCCGCAGACGGTTCGGTCGGGAGACATCGGATGGTGGCGGAACGCGACGAGACGACCTTCGGGTTGACATCGCCGTTCCGGGCAAACGGAGAGGAGTTAACGAGTGAGGTTTGTGGCGATTTGAAGGGGGAACATCAGGGAACACAATGCTCTCCTTGGTTAGGGTGGAACGCGCATGGTTGGCCAGTGGCAAGGAGAAAGGTGATGACGCGGATAATGGACCGAATAAATAACAGAAAATAAATAAAATCTAAAAATTACGAAATAAACATTGTAAATAGTAGTTGAATTTAGATGAATTTAGGAGAAATAATCAACGGATTTGGACTTTGCATGCGAGAGAATGAATTTTTCGAAGGATTAAAATGTGTATGTACAAAGTTCAAAGCATCGACTAGATAATAAAAACATTGTTCATTCATCTTCAACCTTCAGCCGAACATAAGCTAAGAAAAGAAATGGTGGCACTAGAGAAGAAAAAGGGAGAGGTGGCCGGCGAACAACGAAAATGGGTTGCTTACCCCCGCGACGATGCCGTAGAAGGTGGCGGCGCGGCGAGGGGTGGTCGGCGGTGGCGGCGGCGACGCACGGGCAGTGGTGGCGGCCATGAAGGGAGGTGACACTCAGGCGATGTTCCGGCGAAGAGGGAGGCTGCACTGCGTAGATCACGACGTTGCGATGCTGGTGGTGGTGAAGAGGGTGGCGAACACCCACCGAAGGCGACGCTAGAGGCGGAAGACGGTGTTCGGTCGATGCAATAAAAACCTTAACTGGGTCTAGGAGGAAGGGAGGGAGAAAGGGAGACTGCAGGGGATGGATGCGGGAGAGGAGAGGCACCCGATGCTCCTTTTTATAGGGTCGGAGAGGAACCGGAGAGGAAGAGCCGCGTGCGTGACCATGAACGGATGAGAGCACGATTTACGGGATTGAGAGGATTATGGAAAGGATTAATGGCCGGATTGGAGGAGGCATGATGTGTGGATTTGAATGCCATAATTTTCGTGAAGAATGGTGGAGAGATTTGTGGGTTTGAGAAGCTTTTGTAAGGTTCTTTAATGGTGGTCGGTTGTTGTTTGTGCTCTCTGGACAAAGCAATTTGGTTGGCGAAGATGAGAGAGAAAGAAAGGAGTGAAAGAATAAACAAGGATGTATATATTGATTAAATACAAAAGGGCAAGTGGTAGCACATGCATGTGACTAGCACGTTAAGCGTGCTTAGCTAGGGGAAATTTGTGATGGGAAGGGCAATAAAACAAATATAATTTTTGAAGATAGCAAATAGAGTCCCAAAAATTCTAGAAAAAATCACAAAAATACCTTGAATTATTTTGAACTTAATAAAAAATAATTCCAATTTAAAGTTGGCTTTTATTTTTTAACAGTAATTATTTTTGTTTTAAAATAAATAGTAAAAAGCTTTTAAAATTCCAGAAATTACTTAAAATTTCATTTTTCACTTTAAATCCAATAAAAACTCATAAAACTCAATAAATTTTATCTTTTGACTTTTTAAATCTTAGAAATTCAAGAAAACCAAGAAAACACTATTGAAGCTCAGAAAATCCAATAAAAGAATAACGTTATTAATTTTTATTTTGGTAACAGAACTTTGGGATGTTACACCTCGTCGACGACGGTGCTCCAGTGGTTCTTCATTTCCTCTTTTCGTGTCTCCTGCACCACCTCATCATCTTGAGCTAGTCCCTTAACTTGAAATTGGGTTGTCTTCGCAGGAACAGCCCAGATTTGAGTTTTGGACCTTGGTGGCCGAAATCCTTCCTTTCTTCCCCGACTCCGGTAAGGTGCTCTCCTCTTCGATTCCTTGCTCATGGACCTTCCTTGGGCCTTAGCGTAGCTATTTTGACCACCTGATGGTGTTCATTTTGTTCAGGGCCTCTTCTCAACGTCATCGTCCTCAGTTCCGGTGTCGGTCTCCGCCGCCAGGACTTCTCCGGCCTCCTTCGGATCTCCTCTGGGCCCAGGTACCTTCACGATAGCCCCTTAGTGCTTGAGCACCTGTTAGATTAGATCGTTGCGGAGCTTTTCGCCGTTTTCGGTTTTTGCCGTATTAGCTCCTCCGCCCCTCTCCGGCTCGCCGGCTTTCTAGGCCAGCTCCACCGTTGAGAGTACCCTTAAAGTGTTCGCAATGGTATTGCGAACGTTTTGCCACTTTTGGTTTGCGTCGTCGTGGTGGTGGAGTCATGCCGTGGCCATTGCGCGAGCAAAGCGCGAGGTTCTGTACTGTTGTCGTAACTTAGGCAAGTCACTGGACCTCTTAGGTGTAATCTTAGCCGTTAATGGTCTCTATGGGATAGCTCTTAGCCGTAGGATCTCCCTCTTGTGAAACCTTAGTGCCAAGACCTCCCCCAGCTTTGATCCTGACCGTTAAGCACCTCTCTGGTTTTAATCTTGACCGTTAGGATTACCTCTTTGCACTAGACCACCCCGTAGTCGTTTTTGTAAAAACCACCCTCGGGATCACCCTTGGGGTCATCTTTACAAAAGACCACCCCTTGGTCTTTTGTAAAGAGAACCTCAGGACCTCCCTCCCCGCAGATCTGAACCATTAAGAACACCTCTTGTAGATCATATCGCCTAGGACCTCATTCGGATAAATCTTGACCGTCCAGGATCTCCCCTTGGAGATCTGGGTCGTTCAAGACCTCCTCTTATAAGATCTTTAGTTTTAGGACTTCCCCTTAGCTCTGGACCATTAGATCTAGGTCCAACGGTCTAGACCTCCTCAGCGCTTTCGAAGTCCTAGCGTTTCGATCTCTTTTCGTCGTTCATTTCTTGATCTACGGCTCTGATAGCACGAGCGCTCGGACCTCCGACCGGGACTCTCGCTGTGAGCCGTCCATCTTTAGATCAGCGGCCCACGTTCGTTGGAACGTTCGGACCGCCGAGCACCTCCCCCGCTGTGGACCGTTGGATTTTATCCAATGGTGGGTTGTGTGTGGCGCTGTGCGCGGTGCGTTCGGCCCTCGCGTTTGGGCCGTTCGATTCACGATCTGCGGCCCACATTTGTCCACGTCGTTTCCTTTTTGATAAGTTTGATTAAATTCCGGTGAGCTTTTATTTGTGAATTGAAAGTGGTATTAAACTTCAAAAATTCATAACTAATTCATTTTAGCTCCATTTTAAGTGATTCCAATTGTGTTAAATCTCTGTTTAACTAAACTTTAATCTAAAAATAAGTTTTGACACTGTTCTATACTAGAAAATTATATAGGTTGAATTAACTTGCTTAGGTATTAATATTATCTAGAAATTCATTTAAAACATGATAAATGCATAAGTAATTCTCTGTAGCTCCAAATTGAGCAAACTAAAATTTGTTAAATCCCTCTGCTAATGTACTTTAGTATAGAATAGGTTTTGTTCATGTCTATGCCTTTGAAAAATGATATGCCGAAGTTTCACAACTTAGAAAAATCATAAGTAATTTATTTTAACTCCAAATGAAGTAAATCCAATTTCGCTGTTCGTAGAATGCCATGTTCTACCTACCATAAAAATGTCAGGTTCTAGAACTTTCTGGAAATTTGTGCCATGAACAGTACTCGAAATCAATTTAATTTGAATTGTCTAGCTGAAAGAAATTATTTAGGCTATAACTTTTGCATGCTTAGTCCAAATCGAATGATTCTTGTTGCTAAATTCATTTAAAATCATGACCTTGCTGCTGTGTAAATTTCATGGAATTTGGATGACTTTGGATTTTGAGTTTCTTTCGGTGTTCTTCGTTCTTATTGGATTTTCGCGTTCTTGCGTTAGGTTCCGAAGAATTTGTTGAACCTGAGAGTGACCCTTTTCAGCAAGAGGACTTCCAACAAGGCAAGCAGATGTAGCATCATTTGATCATATTGCTACTATTATTTTCAAAGTCTAATATGTTGTTTGTAAAATTCTACATATGCATTGCTATCTTGTGTTAAACTATTATCGATTAGATGACTCATTAGATGCATAATCTGTAGGCAAATGTTATCCTCTACTACTGAGCCTAGGATTATTTTGCTGTGATTTAAGGTTCGTTGGATGAGCCCTTGTCGCTTAGTAGCTTACGAGTTAATGTTGTTTAGTGATGCTTAGCTACCGGTAGACTTGGGCGGTTGTCGACTTAGTCGATAACCTTAATCACACAAAAACTTATTATGGCTTTATGATCAGCACCTTGTGCTATGTTTCATTAAGAAAAATAAAACTGAAAACAAAATATTTTAGACTTGGGCACAATGGTAAGATGGTGTGCTTTTGGGTGTGACTGGAATGGTGCTCGAGTCAACAAGCACCGAATTACTTGTGCCACCGTACTAAGCATTTTGCGTGCTAACCACACTAGAGGGAAATGAGACCTCTCTTGACTTAGTACTTTGGCGTGTGTTAGCTCTGGGTCGCAGGAGGTTGTAGGAGGCAGATGTTTGGGAGCATTGTAGTTGTCCGAAAGCTTTACCCCGAGTGGGTAGTTGTCTTTCGGCTTTACAATGTAGCGTATGGATTTCTATTAATACGAGCGGCTCGTAGTTAATATACAATATTGAAAACGTCTTGTAGGACTTAGCCATGTCGGCATACCTTTGGAAGTGTGCCAAATCATGTGGTAAAAAGGCGGTCTGAAGTGTGGGTACATTGCTACACCCCTACAGGGTTAAATCTATTCGAATAGCCTCATCCTAGGTTGTGGACATGCTCGGATACGCCCCGTGAGAATTAGACTATAACATTTTCACTAAAACTTGATTGGGTGGTACGAATCGGGGATTTGTGCTATGTTGTGGTGGCTATTGGGTTAGTCACCTCCAGGTTGTTACTCATGTTAATTATTGTTACCTCGCTGTTATTTCAATGATTAAAAACAGATTTGACAAAGTGCCTTCAATCTATTACATTATTGCAAATGAAAATTGCTTTATGTGTCCAATTAACCATATGACCATCTCCTTTATTTCAGCTTTCATGTAGCTATGTATAGGCTTGTTACTCGTAAGTTTTGCGAGTACATTATTATACTCAACTGCATTGCTTTGTTGTTGCAGAGGAAGAAGTGGATCCCTAAGGGATCAACTTCTGTGAGTTTTGCTGCGGTGGAAGCGACTAGCTTGGCGGCCCGGTCGGTTGCCTTGTGGGATGTGTTGGCTAACCAGTCGTCTTTTGTTTATAGCCATCTTATGACACTTTTGCTTCCGCTGTTACTTGTTACTTTGATGTCATTTGGCCGGTCGGCTCTTTTGTAATAACTCTATATATTGTATGTCTTTTGCTAGACTTGGTATTGTAAGTGTATAGAAATGATGCATGATTTTGTAAAGATGTATGTGTGCTGTAATTCTGGGAAGCACATGTCCATCGAGGCTTAGGATATTTAATTGGTAATACTGGAACCGGTTGGAGGTTAAGTATTACGAGTTAAATACCCCGGGTCCTCACAATGTCCTCATCACTTGCACTCTTGCATGTACTAACCCTGCTGCCTATGTTCAACAAACAGCACAATCAGACCCTAATGCTAATATTTGGAAGCGAATAGAAGACCTCACTGTGACAGCAAAGGACAAGTTGAGATTGCAGCCTACCTCGCCAAGCCAGACCAGGATCACTTTCGTAGTTACCTCAACGTTGCAAGTGATCAGACTTTCCAAGCTTGGGTGTTAGGCATCTTTGATCGCAAATATGGTGGTGGAGGTGTTGGTGGCCCTTTCAGAAAGTGCATGGTCAACTACTCGAGTAGTTGTGAGCTGAATGCGCATGTGAATGATGCATGTGTTAGTTGGTAATATTTTGTGAAGTAATAAATGTTGTAGGTGACAATGGATACCTTAGTACGTATAACTAAGCTAAGCTATCAGTCTTATGTAATTGTGGTACCTTCTTATGGTTAGCTCATCCAGATGCTAAAACTATAGTTATTTTGTGGTGTAAAGCTTGATGCTACATGGTAGTAGCAAATGGGTCCTGAACTTCTCTTATGCACTAGCAACTGATGGACTTATTGTTTACTACCTTCTTGTTATGCACTTGTCAATTATACATGCTAATTAATATAGAAGACTTATGTTACTGAAAATAATTGTTCATCTTCGGTTTACTACATTTTATCTACTGGTTTGTAGTTGCACATATGTATAGATCGTGGATTTGTTCATAAGTCAAGAAGCTCTTGTATGCATGATTATGTGAGCGGAGGTAACATCACCTCTTTATTGGTAGAGTTAGCGGATTCTATTTTGGTTCCAAGCGGATTCTATTTTGGCTCCAATCCAAACAATAGACAATAATTGTACCAAAGTTTGGCAAATCTATTGGGCTCCAAACCAAACAACACGCAACCAAACCAAACAACACGCAAAAACAATACCAAAGTTTGGCAACTTATTTTGGCTCCAAACCAAACATTTCAGTTTTACCAAAATTTCGGTGATGCCTGAGATTTGGTAACACCAAAATTTGGTAAGGTTTCTACTGGCTAGCATCCAAACAACCTCTTTATTGTGTGGACACTTAGCCTAAATCGGTCCATAGTGGACAACAGACCCATTAGCTCTATTAGCATAGTTTAGTCATATATTGCTTAATCTATTATGAAGAAGACTTCCTCTTCTCCCTATATAAGAAGAGGGGCAAGGGCAAGGACTTTTATCGTACACATACCGTCTATGCAAAATCAATAAAGAGGGAAAGCACTAAGGACTACATCATGTGTTCATCTACTTTTGATCATGTTTGATGTTTGAGTGTTTGATCGTCGGCAACATATATTAGGTAAAAACTACCCTGTTTACGTGATTCGACCGTTTCAAGGCTACACTGGCCAAAATCCTCACTGTATACTTCCCCGATCCTACCTACGGTCAGGAACTGACTTAAGAAACCGACTATGCCGCCGAGCCGGATGAGATCTCGGGTCCAGGTCGAACATCCTCCGGTATAAATGGGCGCATGTTTCTCGCGAGCACAGGTGGCTACGTCCCCTTTTTTTCCTTGGCCGCCGGATCCTACGCGCCAATCTTTCGCCAACGTCTGATATATTTTTGGTTTTGCACGTCTGCTGCCTCCATTCTGAGCCGTCTTGGTCGTTTCTCTCTGCCCTATCCATTCGTCTGACAGCCCTGGCTTATCTCCTTCTTCCCCATTCTATTTCTTCTCCCCATTCCATTTCTTCTCCTGGAGCTCTCCTCCCTCCATTCTTCGCGCCACCGCCTCCGGCTTGGTCCCGGCGCCTCCGACCGCCAGCGCTCCCTCCTCGTCCTGGTCCGCGAGCTCCCTGCTCGGCCTGGTCATCCTGCCGTGCTCGGCCCACATGCCCGCGCCGCTCGCCTCCGGCTCACCCGGCGCGCGCTCGGCCGCGCTTGCCCCCCTGTGTTGTGGCCTCTTCCCCTTCTTGTTTTCATTTTCAGTCAGAGGCGCTTCACGAGGTCCCCATCCCTCTGCCTACACGTCCTCCTCCGGCGCTCCGTCTTTTCTTCGATTGTGTGGTGGCCGGCCTCCTCACCTTCCTCTCCACCCTCGCGCTCAGGCGTCTCCTCCGTCGCCCAGCGCCCGCCTCTGCAGCGACGTTCTTCCACCCCTACACCAGCGATGGCGGCGGCGGGGAGCACGTACTCTGGTGCACGGTTCGCGCTGCTCTATCCGCCGACATCAAGTCGTACCGTGTCGCCTTTCCCCTTCTCTCTTCAACGTCCGCACCGCCCCCATCCCCTCCATCTTCCCCCGTGATGCCACGCCCGCTCTCCGCTCCGCGTGGCTCCCTCCCACATCTGCATCCTTCCCCCACGCCCTCCCCTGTGCCCTTCTTCCTCATCCCCTCCACCCTATCCAACTCCCGGCCCCTCCTCCTCCACCTCGCATGGACACACTCCACGCTCGGCCCCACACTCTCCTTCGCCCCCTCCGCCTCCGCCCCCGCGCTCCTCCTCCGCAGGCGCAAGGGCACCAGCTCCGTCCCGTCCGATGGCTCCGACTCCCTTCCTTCACTCGCCCTGTTCTGGGACATCATCACCGCGCACTACGACCCCACGGCCTCCTCGGAGCCGCTCTCCGGGTACTACTTTGTCGTTGTCGCCGTCTCCGTCACCAATGCCGAGGTCGTGCTCGCCGTGGGCAACCTCGCCGTCGAGTTCATCAAGACAAAGTTCGAGGACCAGATCCCCAAGGCCCGCTTCCTCCCACTCGCACGCAAGGAGCGCGTCGAACTTCAGGGGCAACCAGACCGTGTTCGTTGACGGCACGACCGTAGACGTCATAGGGAACCTCCATGGTTGGTGGCTTAGGGAGCCGCCAGGTTGCGCAGTGGTGCTGCTCCGGGCGCGCAGCGCGCTTGAGAACCGGCTACGGCTGGAGGAGGAGGCCGCTGCATCGGGCTTCTCCCTCATCGTGCAAGCCTTCAAGAGGCCACCTTGATGGTCTTGATGAGGCCTCATTTGCTCGCTACCCTCACTACTAGGAATTTGGTAGAATTAAGCCAACCAAGAGAGCAGTGGTTGTTGTGGTGTTTACTTGTAGAGATGGAGCTTCGTGGTATGCTAACATTTCCACTCTGTACATTGTTTTTAGTTGGTCGATTATGTTCCTGTTCTAAGGTAATTTTGTTCCCTTCCTTTTTTGCAGAGCTCCTCAGTTTCTACATGTTTCCTGGTGATGAGATTCCGATCATCCGTGGAGCTGCCTTGCCAGCCTTGTAGGGGACCAATGATGAGATTGGAAAGAATGCCATTTTGAAACTGATGGATGTAGTTCATGAGTACATCCTTGATCCCGTGAGGCAGCTTGATAAGCATTTCTTGATGCCAATAGAAGATGATTTTTCAATACAGCTGATTAGATTTTATGACTACTGCAGCTAGCACTGTGATATACAATCATTGATATTACATCTTCACTGTGATGTTTAATTTGTTGCATTTAATCTTGAATGACTTGTCCATCATGCCAAATTACCAACCATCTACAACTCCAAACCAATAGAAATGAAAGGGCTATAGTGTATTATCTAAAATGGAAGCCCGATATTTAGTGAATTCTGAGCTTGTTGACATTTTATACAATTAGACATTCAAGTCTACGGATGTGTGAATAAATGAGTGGTAGAAAGACTAGAAAACTAAATAGCAGTATTCCACAAGAATCAAAACTATACCTCCACCGTTTGGTGATAGGCATGTATTGTGCATTCTATTGTTAAGTGACATTTGTAAGTTATTACAGAGGCAGATCCATGTCTATATTGTGCCGCAATTATTTTTCACGTTTTCATCTTTTGTGTTTTCTGTATTGCACACATTTAATGGGCATGCTGTGGATTAATTACCCCCATGCTCCATATTCTGTTTTTTCGAGTTAGTCCCAAAAGGAACACAGCAATTTATAACTGGGATTTGTGTGATGTTATGTTCATTTGGTTGTCTTATGGCATACAGGGGATTTCCAGAAGGCATCCTTTTACTAAATTACTCATGATCAAACTATTCTAGTTTTGCCTCTTCACTTACTTTTATCTTGTGCTTCTTAATTGTGATATATTTAAGTGTTGTTCTGCTTAACTTAAGCAAAGCCTTCAACGTTGTACTCTAAAACCCTGAAGTGCACTTTTTTATTTTAAAATGATATCGATCCAATTCAGCCAATCGAACGCTTTCTCAGTCATTACTTCTGTATACTCTATTTCTAAACTTGACGATTTCCTTTTTCTAAACTGGACTTTTGGCTCATCAAACAGAAATTGCATGAACCGACAAAATCAGAAGATCTGGATCGAGCGCGTCGTCGCAAGGAGTTCGGCTTCTCGCCGGGGCTGGATTATGCTAGCGACAGGGGTTCAACTTCCACGGCCTACCTAGGGCAGTCTACATCGGCCCAAGCGGCGTGTCGTCGCGTGGGAGATTTGCTCCACCGTTCATCTCAGTTCGGGAACCACGTGTCACGGTGGAGGGATGGCGTGGTGGATGAGCCCACCGAAGCTTCTAGTCGAAGCTTGTCTGGAGAGGGGATCCTCCGTCCATTGATCCATGGTGAGCACGTGTCGACTCGGCAGGAAGATGACACTCGACCCGAGGTAGGGTTTGCTGTTTTGACTCACAGGTTTGGTACTTCTCTTGCCGACCTTTTCGCCCACTCCTAGCGGAAACTCCCGATCTCAGATTGGCGGTGGCTTCCAAAGAGAGCGGGTGTGGGCGATCTAGGGTTTGCTGCGAGAGAGAGCGAAGTTCGACGGTGGGGAGCGGGAGCCAGATCTGTGCGGCGGATCCTAGATCCTCCGCCTCTCACCAGGTCTTTTGCGGAAGTTGTTAGGGGAGAGGTGATGGAGAGGAGCCAGGAAGGTTCCTTCGGGGGTTCGGCGGGGATGGTCGTAGTCAGGCCGGAGGAAAGCGTAGCGCGTCTGATGATTGGATGGAAGATGATGATCTTTTGGTGGAACCAGATCTACGCTCAAAACTTCTTCGGGAGAAAGACCAAAAACGGTGGAATCAGGATCGTCCTCATGGGGGCGACTTGCGATCTGGTATGTCTTCTAATGCTCATGATTCTGATCGGGCCTGTTTTGATTCGAATGTCCATGGGGGTGCTTTTAGAGAAAAAATTTCTAAAGATAAGGGGTGGCTTCATGAATCTCATCGTGAGCATTTGTCTCGTGAAGGGGGTTCTTAGAGAGGGAATCCTCGGGGAGGTTTTGGGGGTCGGGGAGGTAACTTTAGAGATGATAATAGTAGATCTCAAGCTAATTGGGAGTTCCCTACAGTGGCTGATAAAGGCGATGAATGGAAAAAAACTGGGGTGACATTGGTCCGGACACTGGGGTGCTTAGATCTGAGGACTGAGGCACTTGCTTTCGTTGTTTGCAGTCAGGACATCATCAAGCTCATTGCACTAACCCTCTGGTGTGTTACAAGTGTAAAAAGACGGGACATATGACTTCTGGCTGCCCTGAGAAAAAGAAAGATTTTGGTCTGAAGCTTTGTGGTTTTGGTATACCAAGTCAAGGTTTCTATAGTGTGAGGACCCCAGTTTATTTGGCTTGTAATGCTTAACCAACCACCTGGTCCTAGCATCACAAATCAAATAAATCGATCCTCGAGATATGTATACTTCCTGAGCAAGATATCGCACTCGTTACAAAATTAGACATCAACTCCATTCAAAACATAGAGTCCAAACATTACACTACAAACGGAAGATAAACAAATAGTAACAATATTACGTACATAGGCCGATGTGCCACAAGATACACAAATAACAAGAACGACAAATGAAGCAAAAGTGCCATAAGATGGCTATAAACAAAGCCAATCGGTGTGCCTTCAACCCACAAGGCATCCGACCGACCGCCAAGACTAGTCGTCACCCACGGCGACAAAGACACTCACGTAGTGAGGACCCCGAGGCTCACCTTCTTCCTCTCGCAACAAAACATTAAGCAAAGCACCGAGTACAAAGATTGTCTTTGTACCCGCAAGACCGACGTGTGAACTAGCGACTGCTCATATGCTACATGCAGCTTGTCTGGTGGAGGCCATATGTTTCATTTGCATAAAGCCAATTTTCATTTGCAATAAGGTAATACGCTTTAAAGGCAAGTTTGCAATTCATTTTTAAGATTGAAATAACAGAAGGATAATAATAACAAAAGCGAAAGATAAACAACCTAGAAGTGACTATCCCAATAGTCACCATTAACAATAGCACGAATCCCGCATTCGCACTCACCCATCAAGTTTTAATTTAAATGTTGTAGTCTAACTCTCGATAAGCTTACCCAAGCGTGTCCATCACCTAGGACGAGGCTATTCGAATAGTTTTTAACCTCGCAGGTGTACCATCAGTACCCACACCTCGGATCGCCTTTAAGCCAAAGCACACTTCCAAGGTATGCTTAAGACACTAAGTCCTACGAGACTGCTTCCAATATTGTGTATCAACTACGAGCCGCTCGTATGGATAGAAATCCATACGCTTACATGGTAAAGCCGAAAGACAACTACCCACTCGTGATAAAGCTTTTCGGACAACTACCATGCTCCCACCTCCATCCCTCCTGCGACCTCCTGCGCCGAGCCAATACACGCCAAAGTACTAGGTCAAGAGAGGTCCCATACCCTCTAGTGTGGTTAGCACGCGAAATGCCTGGATAACAAAAACTCACAAGATGTTCGGTCCTTAATTGACCCGGCACCTTTCCATCACACACCCAATAGATCACACCAATCTTACCATTGTGCCCGTCTAAATCATTTTTGTTTTCATTTTTAGTTTTGCAATTAAACACAAAGAAAGATGTGAAACATAAAGTTATAGTAGATTTTATAGATCAAGGTTACCGACTAAAGTCGATAACCGCCAGATTCTACCGATAGCTAAGCATGTCTAAGCAAGTTGACCGGATCTACTAAGTGACAAGAGATCATCCAACGACCTCTAATCACAGCAAATAACCTAGGCTCGTAGTAGAGATCAATATTTTGTCTACGAGATATGCAACACGATTTAACTACTCAATTTAACACAAATTAAGCGATGCATACATACAGTTGAAACAAAATATTAGACTTTAAAATACTGATTTAACATGATCAAACCGCTTTCGCCGCCGTTGCTCAATATGGTGCGGAGGATCGTCCTCAGGGTTGCCGCAAATATCGAAGCCTAACGATCGAACATAACAGCAAATAAGAACGAATAACACCGACAAAACTCAAACATACAACAACATCAAAACAAGCCAAAACTCACACAGCAGCCTAAGCATGAAATAACAAAATTTTAGAAACAGAGAACAAATCATTTTAAGTTATTAGCAATTTTCTATGAATTTTCTAAGCTAAAAACACAACAAGTCACTAGTTAATTACTTAACAAATTTTCATGAACAGAAACAGGGTGTAAAACCTATCCTAATAGTTAGTATACTGAAAATGAAATTTTACAGAATTGGGTTCATTTAATTTGGACAATTATTGGAAGAGGTATGCATTTTCTAATTTAGAAGATACATAAGACATCATTTTATTAGCTAACAGATTTTTGCTACAGAGACATGGGTGAAGTTAATTTTATCAAGTAGCACACTTAAAATGAAAATTAACAGCACTGGTTTCATGCAATTTGGATAAAAATTGAATTAGTTATGCATTTTCTAAGTTCAAATGAATTAACAAAGGCAAATGAAAACATATTACGTAAATACTAAAGCATTAAATCCTTTTTCTACCCACACTATCTAGCCCCGACATCGACAATGGGCCCGCGAACGCCGACCAGACAAGCGCACCGCTTAAAGTGACGTCGAAGGCGTATTCAAAGAATACGCCTTCGCTCACTAAGGTGCAAACCCAAAACACTCACAAAGTGAAATACGCCCCATCGAGAAAACGATAACCGTAACTACACAAACCTAATCGACAACATGGACCCACATGGCGTTGACTCGTAGAACAAATAACGGGCTGGATTAAAGGATTTCTAAACGCGATTAACCAAAGAGGGCCCACAAATCGGTGATACGACTAAAAGATGGTTAGCACTTAACGAGCGGTTAGACCTTGATGTTGCCGCGCTCGACGGAGTTCCACGACGCGCCGCGACGCGCAGGTGGGGATCCGAGAATGGCCGAGGCTCGAGCTCGGGATGGCACGCGACGGTGCACCGCACTCCACGAACTTGATGCCGATGACGCGGAGCCCAATGGTCGCGGAGATGGCTCACGACGGCGGAGGCGAGAAGAAGCTACGGCTCGCAGAAGGCGCCACGCACTTCGAAAGCAGCTTCAGAAGGTGCGCCACGGATCGCCTCGACCCGTGGAGCAATAAGCACAAGACAAAGTCGAAGAAGAAGGTCCGAGGCGCCGGAATTGCCACGGCGGCGAACACCGCGCGCGGAAGAAACACCCGCACGACCTCCACGATGCACGAAAGACGTAAACGAGCCCACCGTTAGACTCGAGGATGATTGCGATCACGAGGACCAAGTGACGAGGTTAGAGACTCACCCGAGAACTAGCAAGCTCGGCGGACCGCCGCAACCGAGGCGGAGACGACGATACCGCCCGTGATCCACCGACGCCAAGGACCCGGTTGGGCAAAATGGAGGCGGCGCTAAGCGTGGATCACGGCGCGTGGTTGCGGATCAAGGGCGGCGCTAACACGCCGGGCGCTACGCCGCCCTCTTCGCGGCCAAACAGAAGCGCGAGAAAGTGAGAGAGCGAAGGAAACGATGAATGAGTGAGTGCGTGAGGTTATAAAGCTCGCGATGCTCCACTGACGGACACGAGGCAAATAGGTGGCAATGACGAGGTACGTGGCACACATGCGTGATCGCCGGCGCGCTCGGTGAGACGCGAGAGGACGAGGACGAAGCCGACAAGTGGGGTCCACCCGCCGCTGACTCACAAAGCGGTGCGAACCGGTGGCTCGATTTGATCGATCGCACCGACCGCTGGATCCAAATGGACTACCGAGATTGGTGTATGCATTCGACAGTCGGTTCGCGACGCAACGCGGATCGCTCGATTTGCATCGACGGTCACGATCGATTGACTCGCTGCGGCTGCGCTTAGTTGACGCGACCGAGTCAAGTGGTGACGAGTCGGACTCGAGCCCGAGTTGGGTTCGAGCCCGAGGAACGATGTTTTCGATTTGAGGTTTTAAAAGGTGAGAGAGTTTGGAGAATTTTTAAAGGTAGCTCCTGAGCTCCAAAAATTTCGAAATTTTTATGGTAGCTACTAGAGACAGAGAACAACATTGCATAAATTTTCCAGAACTTTCTATGCACTGAAAAGTTCTGCAGAAAATTCACAAGCATGCTGACCTAGGGTTTGACCAGGTTTTCAACTAGTTTGACTTGGCCATTTGAAATAGCAAACAAAATCTAAAAATTGTGAAATAATTCAGGAGGTAGATAGGATGATCAATATGATAGGAAAAATAATTTCAGAGGATGACCATAAGTTTGAAAGCTAAGAATCTGATAACAACAATTTCCAATCACAAGAATTAAATTCTAAAAATTGGAAATTGCTAGGGAAAATTGTAGAAACTTTCAAATGATTTGAAGAGACAACAAAAGTTTTTATTTCTCCTCAAAATTTTACATTTGAAATACAAACCCTAAGTTAGGGCTGTTACATATAGTCTGCATGTGGAAGGTTTACAATTGTCAGATCAGTTAGCTGCCTCTGGCATTGTGCATATTAAGGAGGGGGTGGCTTCGGTGAGCAAACTTGAGCCTGAATTGAAGCACTTGATTAAACCTGATTGGGATTGGAAAGTCAGGAAGCTCTTAGAAAAAGAGTATGCAGTGGTCTTCCCTTCTAAGGAAATGCTTGATACCTGGTCTAAAGCACGGGGGGTGGAACTGGATCTTCACTCGATCAAAGCCAAGATTGATAAGTCTAATTTAGACTCTGAAGCTTCTTCAGTTTTGACTGCAGCTTGGATCATGATTACTGGAATTCCAGGCCCGGCGAAATCTGCTGATATAGTTAAGGAAATAGCTCGTACGGTGGGGGAGCCTATAGAGGTTGATGAAATAAGCCTGCTGAGAGCGGATCCTGTAAGAGTCAAGGTTCTGAGTAGAGATCCTTCTAGCATAAATTGCTTTGTTGAAATTTTCATCAATTCTATGGGGTATGAAATTAAATTTGAGGTTGAAGGGGGTGTAACAGGAAAGAAAAAAGGACATGTTTATGATCATTTCCACAAAAAATATGCGCATAAAAAGTTTGAGGATGATGAAGATGATGATGCTGAGTCAAGTGAAAGCAATAGAAAAACAGAATGGGAAAAGATGGCTGAGAAGTTCGGGGGTGAAAAACATCAATCCTCTGACCATAAGAGTGGTGATGGGAGCAACAAACATACTGGTAAACAGCAGCAGCTTTCTGAGTAGGAAGACAAGTGTTTTGACTTGGTTATTTTCCATTCTTTTAATCAAGGGGAGAAGGAGTTGACTGTTGCTGATTTTCTAGAGCCTTGTGAGGGAGAGGGAGATTATTTGGCTGATAATGTGGGAGAGGTACAGGATGAGGAGCCTCTTAATGCTCTTCAGATTGTTCCTTTAGATTTTAGGTATCCTAGTGATACCAGAAGGGATATAGGCTCACAAAATGAAGAGGCTGGTAAGGAATCTTTGGATTTATTAGGGGATTGTGATCTTCAAGCTGAATAGATGGGATTGATCAATCCTAATGAATCTATCCCTATGAAGGTTTCTCCAGGAGATATAATTGTTCATACCGAAGGTGGTCCTGCAGTGTTATCTGCATCTCTTTGCCCCTGTTTATAGACACCTACAGATACAAGAACTGTTGAGAAGCTTTCAGTGGTTCCAGCAGTGTCTTCATTGATCTCGGAAAACTTGGTTGACGTGGATAAGTCTGTGGTTAATAAGGCAGCAGGTGTTAGTGGTCCGATTCTTTTGGGCGAGGATTTTGCATCATTGGGTAGTCCTGTTAATGAAGGGGTGACTAAAGTGTGGAGGACCCCTAAAGGAAGGGCAGGAAACACAAAGTCCTGGAACCTCAACAAGAAGTTCGAAAGAGTACCAGAATCCAAGATAAAGGGATCCCCATGGAGAAGAAGGCTTCTAATCTGAAATCTATCCATAACTTGGAATCCCAAGGTAAACCTGTCACCTCCTTTAATGTCCTCAATAATGCTTCTTTTGATTACTTAGAGAATGTTGCTACTTCCTGTGGCATTGTTTTGGGTCATAATTCTCAGAATAGTGTCGTAGTGATCTCAGCTATGCAAGCTCAGGAGCTTGTTAGGGCTACGGTAGCTAAAGCTGAGAAAGAAAAGTTATACAAGAAGGATCAGGAATCTCAAGTTGTTGATGTGAATGTCTCTGAGGGGGGTGAGGGTTTGTGCAAAACTGATGATGTTACAAGGGGTGTTTTAGATATTATTGAGAATAAGAAGATAAGTGATAAACTGAAAAGAAGTGGTGTCAGTCGAAAAGGATCATTACCATGAAACTTTTATTTTGGAACATTAGAGGTTTAGGGAAGGCTGCTCGAAAAAGACAGCTTAAAGAGATTATCCTTCAGGAAAATCTGGATGTTGTTGGGGTGCAAGAAACTATGAAGCAGAATTTCTCTGAGACAGAACTTCGGAACCTTGTGGGCAATCTTCCTTTTAAATGGCATTGGATTCCTTCAGCAGGGCATTCTGGAGGCATCTTGTTGGGGGTTAAAGAAGAATTCCTGGAAGCAGAAAGCTGTGATGCTGGGTAGTTTTTTGTTAGTATGGTGATCAGATGTAGGTTGAGTAATTATAGATGGGAGCTGGTGGTAGTTTATGGGCCTGCTCATCATGATTTGTCTCAAAAGTTTTTGGATGAATTGGATAACAAATGCAAGAGTACTATTTTGCCCATGGTTTTGGGGGGTGACTACAATTTGATCAGAGAGGCTGGAGACAAGAACTCCAACAATGTGAACTTCTACCTTATGAGACTGTTCAATGATTTCATTTCTGATAATCAGTTACTTGAGATCAAAAAAAAGGGGTGCAAAATATACTTGGACAAATAAGCAAAGTTGTCCCATCATGGTAAATTTAGACAGGATTTTGGTTTCACCTGACAAGGAGGCTCATTTTCCTTTGTGCCATGTTCAGATTCTTATTAGGGTTGGTTCTGATCACAATCCCATTCTTCTCGGCACTGGAGAGGATGTTATGATTAAGACTAGCAGATTTTATTTTGAAAGAAAATGGATGGGTCATGAATCTTTCAGAGGTCTATTACATCAAAAGTGGTTGGTGTTTGTTAGAAAAGCTAATGATAAGGTCTATTCCCTTGACAAATGGACCGGTTGTGTTGCCATGTTGAGGAGTTTTTTAAGAGGTTGGGGTGTTAACCTGAATGGTGATTACAAGAGAAAGAAAACAATTCTTCTTGATCAACTTAGGGACTTAGATTCTTTGGCAGAATTGCATGGGTTAAAATATGAGGAGTGGTCACATAGGTATTCTATTGAAGCTGACCTGGAACAGACTTATGCTATGGAAGAAAATCATTGGCATCAAAGAAGTGGTCTAGATTGGATTACTAAAGGAGATGCTAATACTGGTTACTTTCACAGTTGTGCTAATGGGAGGAAAAGGAAGAACTATATTTTCAGTCTTGAGCATGAAGGGGTGCTGATTCATAATAAATATGACATTAGAAGTCACATTTATGATTTCTATAGAAATCTTTTTGGTACTGGGCCTGTTCAGGAAGTGGGATTGAGCAGTGGGGTTTGGAGCGAGAGGTGAGAGTTTCGAGGAAGATAATCTCATGTTGGTAAAAGACTTCACCGATAATGAGATTTTGCAAGTGATTAAGGACCTTCCAACAATTCGCTCCGGTCCTGATGGCTTTCCAACCTTTTTCTATAAAGAGTTTTGGGATTTGATAAAACATCAGTTTTCAGATCTGGTTAGAGATTTTGCCAGAGGTAATTTGGACATGAAGAGACTCAATTATGGGGTGATTTCTTTGATTCCTAAAATCAAAGAGGCAAATAGTATTAAACATTTCAGGCCAATCTGTCTTTTGAATGTCAGTTTTAAGATTCTGACTAAGTTGCTTGCTAATAGATTAGGTCAGATTGCTGATAAGTTGGTTAATGACTGTCAGTCTGCTTTCATAAAAGGCAGATACATTCTGGATGGGGTGGTTGCATTGCATGAGATAATTCATGAGATCAGAAGAGAGAGGAGGAAAGGAGTGATTTTGAAACTGGACTTTGAAAAAGCATATGATTAAATTCAATGGAGTTTTTTGGAGGAAGTCATGAGGAGGAAAGGCTTTTCCAACATTTGGATTGATCAGGTCCTGGGAACTGTTAGAGATGGCAAAGTCAGTATTAAAATTAATGGAGAAATTGGTCCTTATTTCAAGACTTATAGAGGTTTGAGACAAGGAGATCCATTATCTCCTCTCCTGTTTAATCTGGTTGCTGATGCTTTAGCAGAAATAATTAAAACAGCTCAAGACAATAATATGTTAAGAGGGCTGATATCTCATCTGGTGCCTGGTGGAGTTCCTATTTTGCAATATGCAGATGATATTGTGCTTATGCTAGAGTTTGATGAGACATACTTTCTGAATTTGAAATTTCTTCTTTACTGTTTTGAATGGATGTCAGGTCTGAAAATAAACTATCATAAGAGTGAGCTTTTTGTAATGGGAGGGTCTGTAGAGGATTCTGCTAGAGCAGCAGATATTTTTGACTGCAAGTTGGCTTCTTTGCCTATGACCTATCTTGGAATTCTGATTGGAGGTAGACAGATTGGGGTGAGGGTGGCAGATTTGGTGATTAACAAGTTGACTAGAAAACTTGACAACTGGAAAAACAAGCTCTTATCATCTGGAGGCAGGTTAATTTTGGTGAATAGTAGTTTGAGTAGTCTTCCTACCTATTCAATGGGTTTTTATAGGTTTGGTGAGGAGGTTCATAAGCAAATGGGCACTATTAGATCCAGATTTTTCTGGAGGGGGTCGAGCATTAGTTTTAAATATCATATGGTGAAGTGGGATGCTGTGTGCAGACCTAAAGACTTTGGGGGGTTAGGGGTCATCAATACAAGAGTTATGAATGATTGTTTGATTGCTAAATGGATCTGGCGTATGAATTATGCTGGTACTGAGCTTTAGTTTGGGATTCTCAAAGCTAAATATTTTTCCCAGAAGTAGTTTCAGGAAAAGCTTTAACACTCACAGAGGCTCTCAGTTCTGGAAACAACTGACTAAAGCAAAATCTTGTTTTGAGAGAAGTGTTAAGTACAAGCTTGGGAGTGGTGCTAATATTTCTTTTTGGGGTGATGTCTGGTATGGTGAATGTCCTTTTAGGATTACTTTTAACAGTCTGTACAACATTTGTTGCTTTCCTGAAATGAGTGTGGCAGAGGGTTTGATTAATAATCGTGGATTATCCCTTTTAAGAGATGTTTGGGAGCTGAGGACAGTGTTCAGTGGGAAAGTTTGAAAGATGTTTTGGATGAAATAGATCTTTCTGATGCTCCACACAGAGCTGTATGGTGTTTGAAAAATTCTGGGATGTTTTCTGTTAAATCCTTATATAGACAAATTCTTTTTGGGGGTGTTGTTTCTAGGAAACTGCAAAAACTTTGGAAATGCAAAATCCCTTTGAAGGTTAAAATTTTTGTGTGGAAGTGTTATCTTAATAAAGTTCAGACACTGGATCAAATTAGCAAACAGGGGTGGAAAGGGGATCTGAATTGCAAATTGTGTGGTTGTATTGAGAGTATTGATCATATTTTGTTCAATTGTGTCATTGCTAAATTTTTTTGGATTGGTATCAAAGAAGCTCTTAATTGGAATTGTATTCCAATTTCTGTCGATGATTTTCAATTAAATTGGTTATATAGGAGAGGGGCTACTGATTACAATGTCATTTTGTTTAGTTTTACAGCTTCCGCTTGGACTCTCTGGAGTGTTAGAAACATAGTGGCTTTTGAGGGGGTTTACCTTCAGCAACCTATGGATGTGATATACAAATTTCTATCTTGTTTGCAGCGATGGCGAATCCTTCTTACCGGGGTTGAACGCTCTAAGCTGGACAGCTTCATGAGGAACATTGAAGATTGGGCTAGGGTTTTTTGTAATTCAGGCAATATTGCCTCTAGGAACTTGTAATTCCTTTGTTTACCAGTCAGGAGTTGGCGCTTACTTTGACTGCTATTGTTCTCAGATTGTCGGTTGGTTCTTTTGGAGTTGGTTGTGGTCCGTTATCTTTGTTAGGGTTCAGTTGGGCTTGATGCGAAATCTGGCATACCTAGATGTTGGTTCATTTCTGTAAATTGATATATGCTTTATAAAAGCTGGGATCTCTCCCTTTTCAAAAAAAAAAAAAAAAAACTGGACTTTTGGCTTCATCGCTGTGTACTACCTTACTGTGAATCACTCTTTTATACGGAATTATAGCTATTGTAACAACCTAATTTTCAAATTTCATTACAAATTAAAATTTATTTACTTTTGTGGAATTTTCTGGAATTTTTAAAAGAATGAACTTAGCCCCTTCCAGACATGTCATAATCTCTGCTGCTATTGGAAGGCATCTATATCATTATATGCAGTTCCTATTATGTCTCTGTTTCCGTGTTATAGATCGGCCCAGGCGAAGCCGTCGGGCTGTGAGAGCATCTAGCAAGATATCCAATGAACACTCCACAGCCTCAGCTTGCTTTTCCAACTCAAATGCCCTGAGCTCAGGCTGCACGTGCAACTCCCAGAGGAGACCAGCTGCTGCCGCCGCTGTGCAGGTACGATCCCATGCTGGCTGAGGTCTGTTTTATGAAAACATGTAAGAAGTGAAAGCCAGAAATCCAGCGAAGTACATCAACAAAAGAAAGAAAAAAAACACCAATGCTGGGAAATAAGAACAGATGAAGTTTTTAGCTCACCGTAGTTTATGCATCACTGAGGCACTCAGCGTAGACAGTGAGATACAAGGTATATCTTCATCTCCCCATATTGCAGTCCATCTCTCCTACACAAAACCTCAAATATTAGGGTCCATAGCTACTTGTTTATTTCTTGCCTGCTAGTACGAACGTCCTGCTTAAAACTGTGGCCTAAGCCAATCGGATGCAGTTTATGTGTGCTGTGGTATTTAGTTGTTGCCTACAGAGTATCCAAATGATGAAATGACAATGAATGATCACTATCTATGTCGCGTGCTTCGTGAATTGATCTAATAGGGTATGAGTGGGAGGTGGGAGGCTTCGGCCCGAGCGCAAGGTATGAGTGGGAGGTAGCGGGCTTGTGCCCGGAAGCTGTGGTGGAGAGGAGGGAGTGCGCACGGCAGGGGGGAGGGCCGGCGTGCTCACGGCAGAGGGAGAAGGCGAGGGCACACGATAGGGAAGGAGGCGAGGGGAAGAGATATTAGATAAATTAATCTTGCTTGCTTTATTTTCTATTCTCTCCCTCCCTTCAAATAGAGAGATTACAAAAAGAGATCGTAAAGATCTCAATCTAATCTTTAAAGAGATCGGAAGGATCTCAATCTAATCTTTAAAAAGATCATAAGGATCTCTATCTAAACAATCTGATCTTAAAGATCGTAATCGAAGAGGTTGGTTAGACCGGGCCCATGCGGCGCCTAGGTTTCCGTCGGTCTGACCGCAGGTGCCGCCGATTGGACTGGGCCCTTGTGGCGCCGACGGTAAACCTAGCCCCACATGACATCCCCCCTCCCCCCTGCGAGCTGAAAGGACGGATAGCAATGCTGAAAATCGGCGAGGTCTTCCCAAGAAGCAGCGGATGCCGGTTGTCCCTACCATTGAATCAAAATCTAACGGACACCGCGGTAAAGACGTGAGCGAAGAGCCTTGTCTAGTGTCGGTATCACTTTGCCATGAAGCAGGACCGAAAGATCAGGCAACTAGTCTAGTGGAGTCCTATGGTACTTCTTGAGGAGACCCACATGAAAGACATTATGAATACGTGCACTCGTAGGTAGCAGAAGGTGATAGGCCACAGAGTCAATCTTAGCAACGATACGATTGGACGGTAATACTTCGGCGCGAGCCTGCCCTTGGGAATAGCACATAAAGAGGCAGTCGGCCGATGATGTAGTCACAGCCAAACCCAATCACCAATATCAAAGATGAGAAGGCGATGCTTGCCATCATAATAAAGCTTGTCATGTTACTAAGCTTGGTGGAGTATTGAGCGCCGCGAAGTTCATCGAGGAGCTCGTCTACCATAGGAATCGGGAACTTGTCTTTCACCGTCTTGTCATTAAGGGCGTGGTAGTTGATGCAAAAGCGCCATGACTTGTCCTGTTTTCGCACCAACAAGACAGGTGAGGAGAAGGTGGACATGCTGCGACGAATGAGGCCTTGACCCTCCATAAGCTTGCATTGATGCTCGATCTCGTCCTTCTGGGCTACCGGTAGCGGTAGGGCCGAACGGCCACCGGCGCCATCCCCGGGAGATGGATGCAGTGCTCACGCGTACACGCAGGTGGTAGTCCCGACAGTTTGGTGAAGACGATCGTCGAATTCCCAGATAAGCTCATCCATGAGTTCGCGACTGTCGCACGCATGCAACGTAAGGTTAGGTGTCTTGTGTCGGACGCTGCTCCATTGTACATGGTTGTGTCACCAAAACACCATGGTGAGGAGCGCGAAATCCCAAAGGATGGGACCCAACGTAGCGAGCCATTGTGTCAAGTACGACGTCGTACCCACCCAAAGGAATTGCGTACAAGTCAATGACGAAAGATTCGTCGGCGATGGTGATCATGGCATTGTGGCAAACTCCGAAGCAAGCCACCCTCACGCCGTTGGCCACAGTGATACAAAGATCAGCGCGTGGTGCAAAGGAGAGGCCGGCCCGTTCGGCAGCCTCGGCCACCACAAAGTTGTGTGTCAAGCCGGAGTTCAATCTGCATCATCTTGCTGGTGTGCACCCCAGAGATGGCGAGTAAGGAAATTTGGGGCTCCGAATCCTCGGTCGCCTCGTCGGCGTCAACAGCGTAGTCCTCCAAGAGACAGGTTCTTGCATGTGTGGAAGCGAGAGAATTTCTCATCACAATTGTAGCAGAGGCCCAAGTGTTTCCATTCTTCCATCTTTGGAACGGTGAGGCGGCGGATGAAGCGACCACCCATGGAGGTGATATGTCGTGGGGGTGTGCTGGTGGAGGGTACGCCGGTCGAACTAGCCCCTACTGGGGTTCGGAAGGCAGCGCAGTTCATAAGCTCTTGCCTAACTCATGGCCACCTCCAAGATGTTGGGGCATTGCAGCTCAACATCGATGCGCAACGAATCACCAAGGCACATGGTGAACAATTGAATCTGATGCAGTTCGGAGAGGTCGCTGGCACGATTGAGCAATGTCAGGAACTGATCCTGATAGTCGGTGACTGTGCCCATGCGTCAACATGATGCCAGCTCCCCTAAGGGGTTGTTGAGCAATGGTGGGCTGAAGCAGAGGTTGATGAGCTCGGTGAAGCGCCTCCAATTCGGTGTCCCGCCATCGCGTTGCAACCGATAGTACCATTGCTGGGCACTGTCAATGAGGTGGTAGGCAGTGAGCCATACTTTTTCTTCCTCTAAGGTACGTTGCCCGTGAAAAAATTGCTCACACCAGTTGACCCATGGGAGTGGTTCGCTTTTGCCGTCGAAGGTCAAAAGTCCAACTTGTAGTACCGAGGAGGTGGGCGTTCGGTTGAAATAGCCGGCGGCAGCTCCTGTGTCACCCTCAGGTGGCCTGGTACGCTGGCGACTGCCTGACTGCTCTCCAGACGGTTGTTGTGTGTGTTGCGCCATCTCCAAGTTCTGTAACTTGTCTTCAGTGGTGTCGAGTTTCTTCATCTACGCCAGGATCACTACAAGCTGTACATACACATCATCGCCGTCGCCAGCCATGGAGGAAGGGGCAACGCCTGAATCTAATACCACGTTGTCGCGTGCTTCGAGAATTGATTTTAATAGGGTATGAGTGGGAGGTGGAAGGCTTCGACCCGAGCTTACGCCCGAGAGCCGTGGTGGAGAGGAGGGAGTGTGCACGGGAGGAAGGAGGGCTAACGTGCGCACGGCAGGGAAGGCGGCGAGGGGAAGAGAGATTAGATAAACTAATCTTGCTTGCTTTATTCTATTCTCTCCCTCCCTTTAAATAGAGAGATTACAAAAAGGGATCTTAAGGATTGTAAAGATCTCAATCTAATCTTTAAATAGATCGAAAGGATCTCAATCTAATCTTTAAAGAGATCGGATCTTTATCTAATCTTTCTAAACAACCTGATCTTAAGGATTGTAATCGAATTACTCTTATCTTTGCAAGCAAGGAAAGAGGTCGGTTGCACCGGGCCCATGCGACGCCTAGGTTTTCGCTGATCTGACCGCGGGTGTAGCTTGTTGGCCGAAGATGGCGGTAGTGAGTTGGGTTCTCAAGAGGCTCACTATCAATAGGCCGAAGGTAAACACCAAGCTCCATAGGAGTATCCATGCGATTTAGTGAGACAAGCGCGAGCAAGAATATCCTGAATGTACGTCTCCTGGGAGAGGTAGTATCCCTCAAGCGTAGAAGTGACCTTAATCCTAAGGAAGTAATGAAGAGGATCCAAATCAGATATCAAGAACTGCTCACTGAAATGCTCCTTCAAAAAGGCAATGTACTGAGAGTCATCTCCAGTAATGATCATATCATCCACACAAAAGGAGAAGCGTTTGACCCCAAGGAGAGGTGTGTACAAACAGGGTAGGGTTGTGATCATTGGTGGAGAAACTGGTAGCAATAACAACAAAGGAGTAGTGGTCAAACCAAGCACGAAGGGCTTGCTTGAACTCATAGAGAGAGCGATGAAAGCGACAAACCATGCCATCAGGAACAGAATGCTCAGGGGGCAGCTGCATGTAAACCTCCTTACACAACTCGCCAATGAGAAAGGCATTATTGATGTCCAACTGAGAGATGGACCACTGTCAAACAAATACCACAGCAAGAAGAGCGCAAACAGTGGTCATGTGAGCGACAAGAGCGAAGGTCTCATCGTAGTCATGACCATACTCCTGCTGAAAACCACACGCTACCAGACGAGCCTTGTAACGCTCAAGGGAACCATTTGAGCGGGTCTCGATCATATACACCCACTTGCACGTGATAGGAGTGACACGCGCAGGTAAAGGCACAAGATCCCAAGTGCCAGTACGCTCCAAAGTAGCAATCTCGTCAGACATCGCAAGCTGCCACTCAGGGTGAGCGGCAGCCTCACAGTAGGTCGTAGGCTTAGAAAGAGCAGCGGTTGCAAAACCGTGCGCTCAGGCCTGACAGTGTGACGATCACAAAGATCGTATCTAGGAAGAGAAGGCGAAGCAGGACTAAGCAAGGATGGAGAAGAGTTGGCAACAGGGCCCAGCAAAGATTGAGGCTCAACCGGAGGAGTAGGCCGAGGACAGCGAGAGTAGTGCAAGGGAAAGGGTAGAAGCTCCACAAAAGAGCTGGAAGGAACCTCCGGTGGACGGGGGACAAATGGAGCCGAAGGATAGGAAAGGGAGGGTTGGCTAAAGCGAAACAAAAGTGGGAAGCTGAGGGTCAGGAAAAATCAGAAAGGAGATTGACTCAACAAGAGAATCTGAGCTGACAGTAGGGAAACGAGAGCAGTAAGGTCGGGACTCGTCGAAAGTGACATCCCAAAAGATCATCCTACGAGCAGAAGGGTCGTAGTAGCGATAACCCTTATGCTCAAGACTGTAGCCAAGAAAAACGCACTCAACTGACTGAGCAGTCAACTTGGTGCGCTCACGAGGTAGAAGAAGGATGAAGCAGACACAGCCGAAACTGTGAAGGTGACTACTCTAGAGCTCGACTGTAGAGACGCTCGACAAGACTAGAATCCTAAACAGCAGTGGAAGGTTACATGTTGATGAGGAAAGCAGCAGTGGAGACAGACTCAACTCAGAAGTAAGGTGGAGTCAGCACGAAACACACGAATGACCGAATCAAACTGAGTGCGAACCATGGTGGTGAACATCTGGTAAACAGAGAGAACTAGAGTGCGAGAGGACATAAAGTAGATCCAAGTATGACGAGAATAATCATTAATAAAAATCACATAGTATAGATGACCCTCTTTCGAAACGAAGGGAGACGAACCCCAAACATCTGAGTGAATAAGATCAAAAGGACGAGTAGAAACATAATCACTAAAGGGATAAGGGAGTTGCAGCTGCTTGCCAAGCTTGCAATCCATACAATGTAAAGATGTGTCTGCAGAAATAGACCCAAGAACACCACGACCTACTAGTGATGATAGACGCGATTCGTAGAGATGAGCCAAACGATGGTGCCACTGAGCGAAGGAAGTAGTAGAGGACACAGCAAAACCAGAGGCAGTGGTAGTAGTTGACTGGCTAGTGAAGACAGTGGAAGAAAGATGCAGCCAGTCGAACTCCCAAAGACGCTGCGAATCATGGCGCCAAGGGCAATACCAAGTAGAGTCCCCGTGAGGTGGTGTGGCGGTACTAGACACAAGAGTCAGACTCAAGAACACGACAATTGTGATCAGTCTCTGACCAGCCGACATAAGTTGCATAGCAAGCTGAGGAAGATGAGACTATAGGAACATGAAAACAAGAAGTGGAAATGATGCGTCGGCCTGCAACAGGAAAAGATACCATCTGTAGTCTGAACAGTAGAAGGGCTATGGGACTCACAAAAGATGGGTAGAATCTGGTGTCATGTGAAAGGAAGCACCAGAGTCCAAGATCCATGGAGACAAGATACCTAACGAGGGAGGAGGCGAAGGCATGGAATACTACTGAGAAGTAAGAGCTAGACGAGCAGAACACGAGAAGTCCAAGGACGAGCCGACACCGAGGCGCTGGAGTAGGGAGAGGAACTGCTGCGTGGCGTCACTAGAGCCCTAGCGAGAGGCGCCAGCTCCTACGTGGGAGGGACCTCTAGAGCCCTTCAGGGGACGGCCCACCCCGGCGACCCTGGTCCCTCCTCCGCTTGTAGCAGTCCTGATACTTGTGGCCATCACGCTGGCAGTAGGTGCAGTAGAGGCAGCAACCACTGGTGCCCCAGGAGCAGTAGGGACCATGGTCGATGCTGAAGGAGACAACACAGCCTACATCTGAGCCGCGCCACGATGACGAGTCTCGTCAGCACGCACACCCATGAGGGCCTCCACCAAGCTCGGGCGTGGGTGGCGAGTCAGGAGCTAAGCGCGCACGGTCTCGAACTCAGGCCGAAGCCGTGTTAGGAAGTTGTAGAGACGGTGAGTCTCCTGGTGAGTGTAGAGCCGCACACAGCAGGGACAGATCTGGCAGACATCCAGCCCTAGAGAGTCGAGCTGACGCCACACCTTAGACTTCTGTTGGTAGAAGTCATCCACGGTGGCATCGAGCTGTTGAAGAGAATGCATCTGGTGCACGACGGAGCTGGCAGTGAGCTCAGAGGCGCTCCCACATAAGCTAAGTCATCGGCAGCTCTGTCACATCCATGGAGATGGCTACAGGCATGCTACCCACCAGTATGGTGGTAGCACGAGCCTCGGTATCCTACCATCTCTCATAGGCGTGCAGCTCAGACTGGTAGAGCTCCAAGGCCTCCTCTAGTGCAGCATTGGCGACCTCCTAGGCTGCCTGATCCGCACCAGCAGGAGAGCTGGTAGAACTAGCGGCGTAGGGCGAGGCGGCAGGGGTGCTCGCCGATGAGATGACCCAAAAGCACCGGCTGTTGAGGTGAATCCTCAAGTGAACAGCCTACTCCTGGAAGTTCATCCTGTCGAAACGAACCGAAAGGAGCGGGATGGTGAAGGAGCCGCCGGCGAAAGCCATCCGGAGCAGAGTGGTGGGTCGTGGCCTTGAGTCGATTGCAGGGGAGTCTGAGGGCCAGGGTGGCTCGGATGTCGAGATCCAAGGCTAGAGAGACCAGTTCGGGAGCCGGGGCGACCGGAGCTAGAGCTAGAGCGACCGATGTTGGCCGGGCAACGAGCAAACAGCGACAGCCCGGGTGCAGCACCAGAGCAAGGGAGGCGCTCGGGAGGTGAGGCGCTCTGCAAAGCAGAGTGAGCACTCGAGAAGGGAGGCACTTGGTAGGCAGCGGCACGAAGCTCCAGCGACGGCGGCCGCGCGACGTCGAGGAGGGTGTGGCGGCGCGACGTTGAGAAGGGTGCGACGGCGAAACAGAGCTCGCAGGGCAAGGGGTGGAGTCTCGCTCGGGTGGTGCGAGGACGACGGGATCCGGCGCGGATCCGGCAGCGGGGATGTGGGATCTGGCGAAAGGGGCTTGGGCATTTCGCGGCATGGAGAGCAGAGAAGTTGCGCGCGGTGGTAGAAAACAAAGCAGGAAGGGGGGATTCAGGCGCAGGGACGATGGTGGCGGCGGCAGCTGTCTGGTGGTCTAAGGGGCTAAGGTTTCCATGGCTCTGATACCATGTTGTAATGAATCCCTTATGTATTCCATGGGCCAAAAGCCAATATAACATGTACAGAGTAGGCAAAATGCAAAGAACACCCTATGCTATATACATATGTAACAAAAGCCACCAATTCACACAGTACTTTCACTCGCCCCAATCTAAACATTTTCCCACCAAGGCAACACATGCTTCCACAAAGTGACAACACATATCATACCAATTATCACAAATATATTCCATAATCACTTAGTCAGTTATAGATTTGCCATTAAAATGATATCAATAACCCATTACATGGCCAAACATATTAATTGTGTCTAACCAACCTACATTGGTGCTATGATAATATCAACTAGTAATTAACCAATATAAGGTGACAAATGATCATGGCAATACGATAATCAAGGTGGGCATAATCAACAGGTTGCATAGCTAATCCCAAAGTAGTAAAGAATTTAATAATTGAATTAACATGCAATAATTTGAATCAAACTAATTTTATAAAATTGGGTGCAATATGATCAAGGCACAACTTGCCTTGCTATAGCAATGCTACTGTTCTTTATCTTCGATCTTTGACTTTCTTGACCTTCAACTCCTTCCAGCGATTCCGGAACAACAACATTTAACAAGAAAGCGCAAAAACAAATAAAATTCAAAAAGACAAATCAAATAAACTCCAAATTGAAATTCAATGATACTGGAAGGTAGGGTTTGATTTTAGATGAATTTAGAAACATGAATGGGTTCAATCAGAGTTCGTATGAGGAAGAACGAGCTCTCGAAAATTTAATCGGAAGGGAAAATGTTGAAAAAGAAAGGAGAGAATGAGTCACTAACAAGTGGGCCCAAGGAATATTCTCAGAATCTTTAATTCGGTATTTTTGGAAAAGAGCTGAGAGAATGACTTGTGCGACCCACTGGAATAAAATGAATTTTGATAATTAAATTAATTCCAGAAAAAGGGAAAGAGAATGATATGTGGGCCATTGGTCTATGGGCTAGATCCACAGAGAGGTGCTAGTACACGGTGGACCAAGCTCATGGAGAAAGGTTGACCAGGGTTGACCTAACATGCGGGGCCCGCATGTGAATTGGCTTTAGGGTTTGGATTGGGTGGATGCCACATAGGAGATGACAAAACAGGTTATGCCGAGGTGGCAGAGAGGTGGTGGTGACATGGTGGCTGACGAGGCAATGGCATGGCGCAGACGTGTGGGGTCCGCACGTCAAAGATAGGAATTAGGCTAGGGTTTTGGTTGACACGCAAGCGTCCACGCGGCATGCCACGTAGGCATTGGCGCTGAGGTGGCAGATGGCATGGCGTCGATAGGGCAACGACGTGGCTCCGGTGAGGACGGCGGCACTCGGCCCAAGGTTGCCGACGCTAGGCGTTGCGGTAGCGCGCGCGACGGGGTGCAACGTGGAGAGGAAGCAACGGTGAACACGGTGATGCAATCGTAGAGACCAAAGCTCATCGAAGGTGGCCGACGGCGAGCACAAGGTGGCACGGGCCCAGCCATGGCGGTGGCGTGGTTAAGGCATAGCTCCGGGGAAGGCAAGGGCAACATAGTGTAGAACACGACGCGAGGAAGGTGAAGGTGGAGACGATGGAGGCAGAGGATCACCGGTGGCGGCGCAATCGGCCGGCGAAAGAGCGGCGACCGGAGATGGAGAAGATGCTTGGATCTCGGCGCACGGTGAAAGAAACTAGACATCGAGAGAGGAGAAAGGTAGACCGGAGGCTAGAACACACGGTGACACGGTTGGGTTCAAGAAAAACTCACCAAAGTGATTGCGAACGCGACGGGAAGGTTTCGGGGGTCGCGGGCGCGACTAGAGGCGAAGAAGATGAGGACGACGCCGGCGAACGGCGGCTCGAGAGCTCCATTGAGTGGGCGCAATCGAAGGGGTAGTGCCGGAGATGGAGATGATTGTGGCGGAGACGGCTAGGGCACGAAGGCAGCGGGTTGTGAGGCGCGCGAAACGAAGTTCCCCCGAAGCTATTTATGGCCTCGGACAACGTGCACGGCACAAAAGCCAAAGACAGCGGCTACGCGTAGCGACGGCGGCGGCTACCAAGCAAGGAGATGGCGGGCGGCACGGTTGGGCCAAGGCAAGATGGGTCGACGAAGAAAGGTGGGTCTGGGGTGATGAGGACATCCCTAACTTGGATACAACCGCGCCTACACACACAGCTGATCCACAACAAATGTTACAAAGACCAATTACTCGAGCTCGTGCTCGCCAACTTAATCACTAGGTGAATTCGTTCATAGGTTTATATATTACTGAGAATAGATCGCTACCTAATGCAAGTGATTTAATTGTGCTTAAGAACATGGGAAAGGACCAAGGAGAGGTATGTGGAGTCATGGACAAACATAAGAGGCATAATGGAGGTCATCACGTCACTTTGGGTCTGAGCCAAGCAAGAGTTCGAGTTGGGCTCGTTCTGGATTCGAGTTCGGACTGCTACGAAAGCACTAAGTCCAAACGGCCATAACTTCTTCATACGGACTTCATTTGGGACGGTCTTGGACTTCATTGAAAGCTTATCAAGTCTACTTTCTAATGGATCCAACCTCAGCTTCAAATTCCAACCGAGTCGGCCAAAATAAACAAAACAATCCACGTCTGTTTTTTTGTCCGAGTCAAAAAGAGTGTTGCGCCACCTCCTCTTGGGCCCATGGGCCTTGTAACCCTAGGGGTGTGCGTCCACTTCCCTGGCTGCCACCCCTGGTCGTCTTCCCATATAGGAGCCGCCGTTCCCTGGCTAGAACTCGGATTTCTTTGAGTTTAGGTTTAGCCATTGTGCAAATTTCTGTTCTTCAATTGTGTCGGACGACCACCTGTCAAGACAGCCTTCGGGATCCCACTTTTGATTTTCAATACCATCTACGCTACATTCTTATTCGCAATATCAAATTGCCTATATTTTATTCTTGCTAGTTCTTCGATTGCTCACAGGAATTGAACCTCGTGTTCAGGTTGATCGCGCTTCTAGCACGGTCAATAACATCTCGGAGTTGGTTCAACGATTGCTAAGGCGCAAGCGTCATCGTAAAGTTGTAATCGGATCGCGAGAGTCACCTCCACCAAAATCGATAGTAATCAATCTCATCGAAAGATCGGGCACCCCGCCTCCATCAAGTGGTATCAGAGCTCAAGGTTGCTCGGTGAGAATTTACTGTTTTTCGTAGTTAGGTTGCTTAATTCCGAAAGTCCAGAAAAAGCCAAAAAGATTATAGGATTAGATCACCTATCTGTCCAAGACCAATTGCGCCATTGCATCTTTCTTTTCAGTGCATTGCATTGTTGAACTTTCGATTGCATCGTCGTGTCTTTTGCAGGTCTTAGTGTCTAGTTCCTTTAGAGCTTCGAGTTCTGCTCACGTTTGGTTGCACCGTTGCGTTTGAGTTCAATCTGCCGCTTACCTCCATCGTTGCCAATCCTTGCCGCGCCCGGCAGAGTCACTGCTGTCTTTGCCTTCGCGCTGCCACGACCACCAGAGCCATTGCCGCGACCACCAGCGCTGCCACCATCCCTTGTCGCGTCCTACCGTGGCCACTATCCTCCTGCCGCGGCAAGCCACTATCCTCCTGCCACCGCCACACCAAGGGAAACCCTAACCAAGAACAAAAGTTCGTTTCGGTTTGTGACAGAGAAGAAAAAGAGAAAAAGGAGAAAAAGAAAAGAAAAGAAAAAGAAAAGAAAAGAAAAGAAAAGAAAAAAGAGAGGTTGTTTTCCTACTGCCAGAAGGAAACATAAGATTTATCTGACTTCAGCAACGCGATCAAAAAAAAATCAAAGTTTAGAGAGAGAGAGAGTATCTTTTAATTACCTTTTTACTCCTACATTTTAGAAGAAAAAATTGTGACCCATATACCTCCCTAGGCCTAGAAGAGAACTTTCAAGAGTTTTGAGTGAGGCGCACATTTGCAAAAAAAAAAAAAAAAAAAAAAAAAGAGCAAAAAAAAATCTCAGAATTTGCTCAAAATTGATAGAACCCTATTGTAAGTGATTCTAAGGTTCCCTGTGAAGACGACATCTTTTTTCGAGATTCTGCCGCATCGTGCTTTCGTTTGTGTTCTAGGCTCGCGTCTCTAGTACGGTCTAGCCTAGGACCAGCATTAACCGGCGTTGAACGATTTTTCAATTTGCATTCTCTGATTTGATAGTTGCTAATCCATTGCTACCATACTTGAGCCTTCCCAGCTACACCTTTTCTACAACCGTACAGGCTGAACTTCACCTGCCAATCGCTCCATCCAATCTTCAGAGATACATTGACACCGCTGGTTTCCGATCAGCCCTATTTGCTTGGTAAGAATTGGTAAGAATTCGATAGAAGGCTTGAGTGTGAGCGACTTTTGAACCACCACATCCTAATACTTGCTAGAGACGTATACTTGTGATTTGCTAACAATGGCAGGTTCTGCGGAGCATTCGGATGAGGATACATCTCATACTCCTCGTACGGAGGGTCTTGAGGAAGATGTCAGGGTCACGAATGAACGACTTACTCAACTTGAGGGCGCCCAAATTGAGACAAACGCCACGCTCGCCGCGATGGAGAGAGCGCAAGGCGTCACTAACACTTCTTTGGCAGGTATTATGGCGCGCCTTAACAAGCTGGCCCATGCATCCACTGTTGTTCCCCCTGCTGCCCCAGTGGTAGAGGGACAAGATGAATTCGACTATGTGACTGATACCGAGACCAATGACATGGGGTAACAATAACAACGATCGAGCTCATCGACAGTTGTGTTTTAATCGACAAGGTATGCGACGAGAACCCCCACGACGTGAGGTACGTGACCACGATGATTCTTTTGCTAAGGTTAAATTCACTATACCCTCTTTTAATGGTAAATATGATCCTGATGGTTATCTTAATTGGGAACTAGCTGTTGATCAAAAATTTGCTTGCCATGAAGTTCCTGAGATTAGACGAGTTAGGGCTGCTACTAGTGAATTTACCGATTTTACTTCTATTTGGTGGAAAGAACATTGCCGTCAACATCCCAATAACATACCTAACACTTGGGAGGCTTTAAAATTGCTTATGCGGCACCGATTTGTTCCCTCATATTATGCTCGTGATTTGTTAAATAAATTGCAACGCTTACGATAAGGTACAAAGTCTGTGGAAGACTACTATCAAGAATTGCAAATTGGTATGTTGCGTTGTGGTTTAGATGAGAATGAGGAGGCATCAATGGCTAGGTTTTTGGGAGGGTTGAATCGAGAAATTCAAGACATCCTTGATTATAAAGATTACAACTCCATTACTAGATTGTTTCATCTTACTTGCAAAGCTGAACATGAAGTGTAGGGACGCCAGACGAGGACACGATCTAACTCTTCTGTAGATCATACAAACTCATGGACAACACGCACCTCTACTGCCCCGGCCATCAGTGCACCCCCACCGCCACCCTTCAACAACAAGCTGCGCCCCACTACTTCAACACCACGAGTTTTTGAAGCAACCAAATCAGCACCACAAGCGTCTGCAAAAACCTCCTCTTCGGTTGCTTCGACAGAACGAACTAAGGATATTCAATGCCATCGGTGCAAAGGCTATGGACACATGATGCGGTATTGTCCAAACAAGCGTGTACTGATTATACGCGATGATAGTGGGTATTCCTCTGCTAGTGATTTTGATGATGAAACATATGCTATGCTTGCAACTGACCCTGCAGGACTTGATGACGAATCTGATCATGAGGAGGAATATATTGGCGCCGAAGATGCCAACAAGTATTTGAGCATTATAGTGCAACACGTACTAAGTGCTCAAGTTTCTCATGCCGAGCAAAATCAGCGCCATAATTTGTTTCAAATCAAGGGCGTTGTTAAGGAACGTTCGATTCGCATAATTATTGATGGTGGGAGTTGCAACAATTTGGTAAGTATGGATATGGTGGAGAAGCTTGCTTTGCCGACCAACCCTCATCCCCACCCATACCATATTCAATGGTTCAACGACAGTGGTAAGTTGAAGGTAACACGTATGGTGAGAGTAAACTTTTCTATGGGTTCATACCATGATTATATTGATTGCGACGTTGTTCCTATGCAAGCTTGTTCATTATTATTACGACGACCTTGGCAGTACGATACTGATTGTGTGCATCATGGTAGAAATAACCAATACTCTCTCATGTTCAAGGGAAAGAAAATTGTGATGCATCCTATGACTCCTGAACAAATTGTTAAAGATGAACTTGCTAGAGCTAGTAGAGAGAAGAATCAGGAGAATGCTAAGAGTGAAAATTAGATTGTAGCAAAAGAACTTGAGCAACATAAAAAGAAAGAACATAAATCAACTCATGTGAAGAATAAAGAAATTAAATTGAAATGTGTTAGTTTTCTTGCTACCAAATCTGATGTGACTGAACTAGATGCTAGTAATTCTGTTTGCTATAAATTAGTTTGCAAAGAAGCTTTGTTTTCATTTGAGGATACACCTTCTTTGCCTCCTACTGTCACTAACATTTTGCAGGAGTACAACGATGTCTTTCCGAAGGACATACCGTTGGAGTTGCCACCGCTTCGAGGGATTGAGCATCAAAATGATTTAATTCCCGACGCATCACTGCCCAATCGTGCACCATATAGGACCAATCCAGAAGAAACTAAAGAAATTCAGTGCCAAGTTCAAGAATTGCTTGCTAAAGGGTATATGCGTGAATCTCTTAGTCCTTGTACTGTCCCGGTCATTTTAGTGCCTAAGAAAGATGCATCATGGCACATGTGTAGATTGTAGAGCAATTAAAAATATCACTATTAGGTATCGTCATCCAATTCCTAGGTTAGATGATATGCTTGATGAATTGAGTGGCTCTGTTGTTTTCTCTAAGGTTGATTTGCGTAGTAGATATCATCAAATTCGCATGAAATTAGGCGATGAATGAAAAACCGCATTTAAAACTAAGTTCGGGTTATATGAGTGGTTAGTAATGTCTTTTGGATTAACTAATGCACCTAGCACCTTCATGAGATTAATGAACGAGATTTTACGTACTTTCATTGGTAGATTTGTGGTGGTTTATTTTAATGACATATTGATATACAGCAAATCCTTAGAAGAACATCTTAACCATTTACGTGCTGTTTTTAATGCTTTACGTGATGCACGTTTATTTGGTAACCTTGAGAAGTGCACCTTTTGCACCGATCGAGTCGCGTTTCTTGGCTATGTTGTTACTCCACAGGGAATTGAAGTTGATCAAGCCAAGATTGAAGCAATACAGAGTTGGCCGACTCCTAACACGGTCACACAGGTACGAAGCTTTTTAGGACTTGCTGGATTCTACCACCGCTTTGTGAAGGATTTCAGCACCATCGCTGCACCATTGAATGAGCTCACCAAGAAGGGCGTGCCATTTGTTTGGAGCACCGCACAGGAGAACGCCTTCACCACATTGAAAGATAAGTTAACACATGCACCACTACTCCAACTCCCTGACTTTAATAAGACTTTTGAACTAGAATGTGATGCCAGCGGAATTGGTTTAGGTGGTGTATTGCTACAAGAAGGTAAACCTATAGCATACTTCAGTGAGAAATTGAGTGGGCCTAGTTTGAACTATTCTACTTATGATAAGGAATTATATGCACTATTTCGAACTTTGAAAACTTGACAACATTATTTATGGTCCAAAGAATTTGTTATACATTCTGATCACGAATCTTTAAAGCAGATTCGAAATCAAAGTAAATTGAACCGTAGACATGCAAAGTGGGTTGAATTTATTGAGTCTTTTTCTTATGACATAAAACACAAGCAGGGAAAGAAGAATGTTATTGCTGATGTTTTGTCTAGTAGATATACCATGCTTTCACAACTTGACTTCAAAAATTTTGGATTGGATACTCTTAAAGAGCAATATGTGCATGATGTTGATTTTACAGATATATTGTTGAATTGTAAAGATGGGAAAACGTGGAACAAATTTGTCATTAATGACGGGTTTGTGTTTAGAGCTAATAAGCTATGCATTCCAGCTAGCTCCGTTCGTTCGTTGTTGTTACAAGAAGCGCATGGAGACGGGCTGATGGGACACTTTGGCGTGAAGAAAACGGAGAATATACTTGCTGATCATTTCTTTTTGGCCAAAGATGAGACGGGACGTCGAGCGCTACGTTGCTCGCTGCACTACATGTCAAAGAGCTAAGTCACGACTTAATCCTCATGGTTTATACATGCCTCTACCAGTTCAAGTTAGTGGGAAGATATTTCGATGGACTTTATTTTAGGATTGCCTAGAACAAAGAAGGGGAGTGATAGTATATTCGTGGTTGTTGATAGATTTTCTAAGATGGCTCACTTTATACCATGTCATAAGAGCAATGATGCTACCAATATTGTTGATTTATTTTTTAGTGAAGTTGTTCGATTGCATGGTGTGCCTAATACTATAGTTTCAGATCGTGATGTTAAATTCCTTAGCCATTTTTGGAGAACTTTATGGGCTAAATTGGGGACTAAGCTGCTATTTTCTACTACTTGTCATCCCAAACTGATGAACAAACTGAAGTTATGAATAGAATTTTATCTACAATGTTTAGGGCTGTGTTGAATGAGCTTGAGTCGAGGACGATGATGAGGACATCCCTAACTTGGATACAACCACGCCTACACACACAGCTGATCCACAACAAATGTTACAAGGACCAATTACTCGAGCTCGTGCTCGCCAACTTAATCACCAGGTGAATTCGTTCATAGGTTTATATATTACTGAGAATAGATCGCTACCTAATGCAAGTGATTTAATTGTGCTTAGGAACATGGGAAATGACCAAGGAGAGGTATGTGGAGTCATGGACAAGCATAGGAGGCATAATGGAGGTCATCACATCACTTTGGGTCTTAGCCAAGCAAGAGTTCGAGTTGGGCTTGTTCTAGATTCGAGTTCGGACTGCTACGACAGCACTAAGTTCAAACGGTCGTAACTTCTTCATACGGACTCCGTTTAGGACGTTCTTGGACTTCATTGAAAGCTTATCAAGTCTACTTTCTAATATATCCAACCTCAGCTTCAAATTCCAACCGAGCCGGCCACAATAAACAAAACAATCCACGTCTGTTTTTTTGTCCGAATCAAAAAGGGTGTTGTGCCATCTCCTCTTGGGCCCATGGGCCTTGTAATCCTAGGGGCGTGCGTCCACTTCCCTGGCCGCCACCCCTGGTCGTCTTCCCATATAGGAGCCGCCGTTCCCTGGCTAGAACTCGGATTTCGTTGAGTTTAGGTTTAGCCATTGGCAAACTTCTGTTCTTCAGTTGTGTCGGACGACCACCTGTCAAGACAGCCTTCGGGATCTCACTTTTGATTTTCAATACCATCTACGCTACATTCTTATTCGCAATATTAGATTGCCTATATTTTATTCTTGCTAGTTATTCGATTGCTCGCATGAATTGAACCTCGTGTTCAGGTTGATTGCGCTTCTAGCACGGTCAATAACATCTCGGAGTTGGTTCAACGATTGCTAATGCGCAAGCGTCGTCGTACGGTTGTAATCAGATCACGAGAGTCACCTCCATCAAAATCGATAGTTATCAATCTCATCGAAAGATCGGGCACCCCGCCTCCATCACGGGGTTAGGTTAAGGCTTAGGCTAGGAGACAGGGCGCCAAGCGGGGTCAGGTCAGAATGAAATGTTGCGTGGGGAATTCCTTATCAGAGACGTAGTACTCGGAAGGAAATACAATTAGCGCAAACAACATGAAGTTCAACTCAACAAGAAGATGAGTCCGAGTCGACAGGAGAGTCCGAGTCTATTACTTATTCTTGTTGTCTTTTAGCCATAGTTATGTACTTGAGTAGATAAAACTATAAAAGGGGAAGCACTACTCGTGTATCAGAAGCAACAATCAGTAAAGTCTATTTCCCCAAGTCACAGTGCTCTGCTCCTCATCTTGTGTTTGTCGACAATATCGTTCGCTACGGCTCCTGGACGCCGAGCCGCCCGGACGCGATCACCTGTGAAACATCGTTATCCCTTGCGATCTTTGAGACATACCAATCTGGTATTAGAGCCAGATTCGATGGACACAATGTCTGCAAGCGAAGAAGCAGGGAGGTAACTATGGCGTAGGTCTTCAAATCGCTCCAAATGCTAACAATGCGAATCGACGGCATGAACCAGCAGATGGGTGATGTGGTCACCCGACTCACGGCCATTGAAAAGCAACCTGCAGCCGAGTTGCCGGGTCTACTGCAACCACCACCGGGAGCGCAACTTCTGACTCCGCCGACTCACCTGGGACAACAATTTTCAGGACCACTACACATGCCTGTATTTTCTTCCATCGCAACCCACCATCCGGTGCAGTTTCCATATGGCACAGCAGCAACCGCAACTTCCACACTGCCATATCAGCTAAGTCAAATGCCACACCCGACACGAGAACCAAACGGCGGTTCTCTTCCGACCACAGGTCACCCATCCTCAGGGGTTCCACGCTATCACAAACTGGAATTTCCCGTATATGATGGCAAGGATGATCCTCTAGTATGGATAAATCGGTGCGAGCAATTTTTTCGCAGGCAAAGGACGGACGAGGCCGATAAGGTCTGGCTAGCTTCCTATCACCACACGGGGATTGCCCAATACTGGTACTTCCAGTTGGAACGTGATTATGGTCAACCAACGTGGCATCGCCTCAAGGAGCTGTGCAATCTACGGTTTGGGCCACCTCTCCAAAGCAATCCACTTGGAGCCCTGGCTCGACTTCCGTTCCCTGGCACAGTGCAAGACTACATTGATCAATTTTTGGAGCTCTTATGTAGAACAGAAGCCTTGCATCCATTCCACCAGACACAACTCTTCACAGCAGGCCTTCCGGAGCAACTGCGCGTGGATGTCGAACTCCAAGACCCACCTGACCTCCAGGTGGCCATCAGCCTCGCGCGGGCGTATGAGCGACGCAACCAGCCCACACCAACACTGGCAACGACAAATACCAACCGAACAGTTCCACGAAACCCAAGTGGCCAGCGCCCCTCTATGCCCATACCGGTTGTACCACGACAACCAGCACCAAGCAATGCACCGACAGCCAACTCGACCACAACGGCACAACCAGGTCGCCCCTTACACCGCCTCAACCCAACCGAAATGGTTGAACAACGCAAACAGGGATTATGTTTTAACTGTGATAAGCAATACATACGCGATCATCGCTGTCAGCGACTGTTCTATATTGAGGTAGCAGACGACGAGGAGTCCACATTGGACGAGGCACCCGCGTACCAGGAACTAGCACCCACAGTGTCTCTTCACGCATTGACAGGGTTGTGGAGCATCCGAGCAACGGAAACAATGCAAGTCCAGGTCACATTGGGCACAAAGACCTTCATTGCGCTCTTGGACACAGGGTCCACGCACAACTTCATCAATGTCGATCTTGTTCCACACATGGGGGTGAAGCTGGAAGCCCGGCCGGGTCTTCGCGTGGAGGTTGCCAATGGGGACAAGGTATCCAGTGGGGGCTTAGCACGGAACCTACACTTCCAAGTTGCAGGAGACATTTACAATGGATGCTCTCGCTATCCCATTGGGAGGTTTCGACATCGTTCTCAGCGTTCAATGGCTTCGCAGTCTCGGACTCTCGGGCCTATCATCTGGGATTTCAACAATTTACGCATTTCTTTTTGGCGGGAAGGGCGACACATATCTTGGGACGGCATCGTAGCGCCAACGACAGCAGTTCGCGCGATCACAGGATCCAAGGAGGATCTCCTCGCTGCCCTATTAACCGAGTTTGAGGCTCGTTTTGCTGAACCAAATGGATCACCACCCGCACGCTCCTGCGATCACCGCATTCGTCTTCGACAAGGCGCAGAACCGGTGGCGGTACGACCGTACAGATATCCTCAGTTGCAAAAAGATGAACTTGAACGACAATGCGACGCTATGTTACAACTGGGCACGATAAGGCCAAGCACCTCGGCATTTTCCTCACCAGTACTCCTAGTCAAGAAGGCGACAATTCTTGGCACTTTTGTATTGATTACCGTGCACTTAATGAATTGACGGTTCGCGACAAATTTCCTATTCCGGTCGTCGATGAGCTCCTGGATGAATTGCGGGGTGCTCGCTTCTTCACCAAGCTTGACCTCCGCTCCGGGTATCATCAAGTGCGTATGCATCCGGAAGATGTGGAGAAGACCGCTTTCAGAACCCATCATGGCCACTTCGAGTTTTTGGTGATGCCGTTCGGCCTAACAAACGTGCCGTCTACATTCCAGGCGTTAATGAATGAGGTGTTGCGACCCTATCTTCGTCGTTTTGTGCTTGTCTTTTTTTATGATATTTTGATCTACAGCTCATCTTGGTCGGAACATTTACAACACCTACGGGCAGTCCTCCAAATCATGCGTGTCCACTGCCTTCATCTGAAGCGCTCCAAATGCAACTTTGGCACAACGTCCATCACCTACCTTGGCCATGTTATCTCGGCTCAGGGAGTAGCCATGGACGAAGACAAGGTGCTCGCAGTCCAAACATGGCCACAACCACTGTCAACGAGAGGGTTACAAGGGTTCCTTGGCCTCGCCGGATACTACCGTAAATTTATCTGGGATTTGGCACAATAGTAGCCCCTCTCACCAAATTACTCAAGAAGGAAACATTTCAGTGGTCCGAGGCAGCGGATCAAGCTTTTCAAACACTCAAACAGGCTCTATCCACGGCACCGGTTCTTCACCTACCCGACTTCTCTGCTGATTTTATTGTGGAATGCGATGCGTCAGGTACTGGTTTCGGCACCGTCTTGCACCAGAGCGGGGGACCCTTAGTTGAGAGAATGACTTGTGCGACCCACTGGAATAAAATGAATTTTGATAATTAAATTAATTCCAAAAAAAGGGAAAGAGAATGGTATGTAGGCCATTGGTCTATGGGCTAGGTCCACGGAGAGGTGCTAGTACACGGTGGACTAAGCTCATGGAGAAAGGTTGACCAGGGTTGACCTAACATGCGGGGCCCGCATGTGAATTGGATTTAGGGTTTGGATTGGGTGGATGCCACGTAGGAGATGACAAGACAGGTTATGCCGAGGTGGCAGAGAGGTGGTGGTGACATGGTGGCTGACGAGGCAATGGCATGGCGCTGACGTGTGGGGTCTGCACGTCAAAGATAGTAATTAGGCTAGGGTTTTGGTTGACACGCAAGCGTCCACGCGGCATGCCACGTAGGCATTGGCGCTGAGGTGCAGATGACATGGCGTCGACAGGGCAGCGACGTGGCTCCGACGAGGACGGCGGCACTCGGCCCAAGGTTGCCGACGCTAGGCGTTGCGGTAGCGCGCGCAACGGGGTGCAACGTGGAGAGGAAGCGACGACGAACACGGTGATGCAGTCGTAGAGACCAAAGCTCATCGAAGGTGGCACGGCCTCAGCCATGGCGGTGGCGTGGTTGAGGCAAAGCTCCGGGGAAGGCGAGGGCAGCACAGTGTAGAACACGACGCGAGGAAGGTGAAGGTGGAGACGATGAAGGCGGAGGATCACCGGTGGCGGCGCAATCGGCCGGCGAAAGAGCGGCGACCGGAGATGGAGAAGATGCTTGTATCTCGGCGCACGGTGAAAGAAACTAGACATCGAGAGAGGAGAAAGGTAGACCGGAGGCTAGAACACACGGTGACGCGGTTGGGTTCAAGAAAAACTCACTAGAGTGATTGCGAACGCGACGGGAAGGTTTCGGGCATCGCGGGCGCGACTGGAGGCGAAGAAGATGAGGACGACGTCGGCGAACGGCGGCTCGAGAGCTCCATTGAGTGGGCGCAATTGAAGGAGGACAAGGCGAAGCCGGTGACGCGAATGCGACGGCTTGAGGAACGACGACGGAGGACAACGGGCGACGAAGGGGCAGTGCCGGAGATGGAGATGACTGGGGCGGAGATGGCTAGGGCACGAAGGTAGCGGGTTGTGAGGCGCATGAAACGAGGTCCCCCGAAGCTATTTATGGCCTCGGACAACGTGCGCAGCACAAAAGCCAAAGACGGCGGCTACGCGTAGCGACGGCGACAGCTACCAGGCAAGGAGATGGCGGGCGGCACGGTTGGGCCAAGGCAAGATGGGCTGACGAAGAAAGGTGGGTCCGAGGTTAGGCTAAGGCTTAGGTAGGGAGACAGGGCGCCAAGCAGGGTTAGGTTGGAACAAAAGCTGGGCCAAAAGAGAGAAGAAAGAGTGGGCCGAGCTAATTGGGCCCACGAAGAAATTGGAAAAAGAAATGATTTCGGAATTAAGAAAAAGCTGAAAATTCAAATGAGCTCAAATAAATACCAAATAAACTCAGAAAAATCCCTTAGAACACAAGGAACCCAATTAACACTATTTTTTATTAATTTAAGTGTACATTAATCATATTAAATTTCTTTAATTTCATAAATTCCCATTTAAGGTTTATTATTGCTTTAAGGAAAATTAGTGAAATTTTTCAAGGGCCTAATCTATACATAAGATTTTTGAAAACTCTGAAAATGGGGATGTTACACTAACATAATGTCAAACCATAATGTGCAAGATGATGCGGTCCTCCTGATGGTGATACTGCCAAAGGTTGCTGACGTGAACATGCTATATACTGATAAATGTATCCTCGTATGTTGAAATGTTATATGGACCCTCACTTTTTAATTGCATTGCACCATATCATTTTGGCATTATTTGATATATGATTGGACATGGCAAACGTGAAGGTAAGGCCACTTATTAATATTTCAAAAAAAGTGATGACCCGCAATAAAAACGTACAAATACAACAACAACAACAAAACATTTGATCCCAAACAAGTTTGGGTAGACTAGAAATAAAACCTCCTTAAGGTCAAAGAGACGAGAGCTAAACTTTTGAGGAACTTTTTTGTCACACCGAACACTCGATGCTTGGCGCTATTTCACCCACCCCGCTCTAATCCTGTGGCTCACGTCTTCATCAATCTCTCCATCTCGTTGTAGCATCGATCCCAAATATCGAAACGTATCCTTCCTAGGTACTATTTGTTCGTCCAGCCTAACATCTCCATCATCTACCTCAGCACCATTGAAATCACACTTCATATACTCAGTTTTAGTTCTATTAAGTCTAAAACCCTTCGATTCTAAGATCTTCCTTCACATTTCCAGATTCCTATCGACATCTATCATACTCTCAACAACTAACACTACATCATCAGCGAAAAGCAATAAAAACGTACAAATATTAGGGAAAAAAACATTGAGATAAGAGATCACGCATGGGAGTGCATGCACACGCTAAAGAAAAAATCAAACAAAAACAAAAGCTTACTGGAACTACGTTTGCTGTATGTAAACCATCAAATTTGAATGATTGCATCAATATAGCTTGAACCACGATTTTTCAAGTGGAAACAAAATCAAACTAATAAGTAATAAAGGAGTGCATTATGTTGAATGAGAGATGCACTGAACTGTACCTTCAACCTTCTGTATAATGCAGCAGAATTACTCCAGGTACCATCAAGAAAAACAAAGTTCAAAGGTTCATCTTGCACATCCTACAATGCAAAAGTTAATTCATTACCATTTATTGATACATGTTGCCGCATCACGTTACTTTTATGAGGAAACTTAATATTTCGTTTATTACAGCATGAACACATAAAACTAGTGTGCATTCAAAGGATTAAATCACTATCAATACTTAACGTAATGAATATAAGGTGTCAATAACTAAAATCCACAATGTCGAACTTAAATAAAAAGGTAGAACTGCTTATTTAAGCACTTTGAATATTTAAGATGAGTGTGCAACAGTGCAAGTAATAGAAACATCCTTAAAGAACAGAATACATACCATGTCCTGAAGATCAGAACTCAAGTTCAAACCATCAAATTTAAGATCTTTGACAGACTTGAGGGTCGTACTCTTATTTGGATACAGAAACGAGACCTTTCCCTTTCCTAGAGGAACACCACATCAGAATGGAATACTACAGTATTTAACTGTGAAGAACACCAATAATCACACATGTCATAGCTAAAGATAGAAGGATGGATAGGGCTACTGAACGATTGATTAATGAAACAATCTTCTATGGAGCACAAGTAATTAAATGCACTCCACTCAACATTTCATTTCTAGTCAATTAGTTCAGACATTACAATTTGCAGTCTGCATTTTTATCTGCGAAACATCAACTTCTACCGTGATCAATCACTGCAATGCAATTCAATAGCAATAAAGACCAGCTCAAACACTCAATCAGCAGACCCATTCATAGTTATTAAAATACAAGGACTGAGTGGAAACAGAAAAGGAACACCAATAATGCATGATATTCAGTACAAACAGTACATTAATGGAATCACAAAACAAAATGGTCACCCTGGATGTGAAAAGGGGCCGGTTAGGGCTCCTTTTATCTTGAACATGCCACTCCAATATGGAAAAAGGGATTAGAGAAAGAACACACTTATCTTAACTCTAAGACATAGCATTAAAAATTAGTAGACTATTTTATGCTTTCTCAAATACTATGATACATAATGATATACAATTGCACCTCTCTATATAAAAAATAAAATAATATGGCCTAGCATATGCCCAACTACGTATTAAATCACTACCATGACTTGTATAGCTTGCATTATTTCGACCCCCTTCCAAAAGCTCAGCGATCACAACGAAAATCGGAAGTCTGAAATCCTGCTTGCATCTCTGGATCCTAAACAAAGATTTAACAATATCGGGAGAGCTTATTTGAGAAAGAAAGCTTGCTTGCCTGATAACAATTCTACAACTCTACAAAGAACCGTTCCTCCAAAAGAAAACTATAAAGAATTGTTGAACAAACATGGCAGTGGCAGGTGAAGCTAATCTAAACTACCACGGTCTAAAAAGCTCTTGAATCATCACATGCAAGAGTTCATATGTTTGATCTATCAAAGCCAGTTTTGAGATGACCTGAACGCTGGAATGCATCCCACATGATATCTTCGTGCTCTTGGATGCCAAAGAGACACAAGGGTGCAGCTTGGATGCCAAAGACTTGCCAGAGTAACTTTCCGGTGTTGTTTTGGCGCAAAAAATCCTGAAACAATAGAGATGCTTTTACAATCCAAGGAAAAGATACAGCAGCAAATACTACATAACCATCTTCAGACCGACCTTTGGATGCATATATAGCCAGAATCTTATCCCCCTCCATAAATTGCAAGGAGCAAGCTTTGCGCACATACAATCTTCCATTGGTAGCCAGCACTGTAATTTTAGAGGTAGACATCTCAGTCAAACTTAAGAAGACTACAGAAAGAGCACAGAATTGTTAGCAAAACAAGATTCAGTTGAATAAACCATCAAGCTCGAATTGCTACATTTGTGTATAGCATTGCGCAACTGCTTTACAAATTAGAACATGTATGTAGCTGAGACCTATGCACTACCTTCTGGCATAGATATCCCCTGCTCCCTAGCAAACGGCAAGCAATCTGCCGAGCTGAGAAATACTGCAGCTTCTTGTCCGAGTCGGCGAGTGTCTCGTAGACAGCTCTGTGCTTCTTATCCTCCAAGTCTTTGAAATCACCCTGCGAGTTCAAAGAAATCATACCATGACTTCACTAGCATTCCCATCGATTCGATTCTTGCAGTGTTCTACAACTTTTAGAAGCACGGAAGCAACAAGAACATCTAAATCTGATAGGGGATTGGAGAAAAAGGCGTATACCTTCAGCTTGGAGCCGACTCCGCCGAAGCTCATCTTCTCACCGGCCTCGGCCTCCATCTCGAGCAGCTCGCGGACGACGGCGGCCACCACGGCCGGGAGAGGAGAAGAAGTGCCCCAGCGCCGCCACTCCTCCGTGCTCACCTCGCCTCCGTCTCCAGCGCCGGCGGCGCGGGGGCAGGGCTTCCTCCTCCGCCTCTTCGCCCGCTGGCTCGGCGGAGAAGGCCATGAGGGAGCGCACCGGGGTGGAGCAGGGACGCGGAGGCGGCCGCGGCGGCAGGAGGAGGAGGAGGGTGCGAGGGCGGGGGCGGGGGAGGGGGAGTGGGTGGCGGCGGTGGAAGGCGAGGGCACGGATGGAGGCGGGAGGAGCACGCATTTCCGCTTCAGCATTTAATTGCTCATCAGCTGGGGACTGAACCAGAAGAAGGCCAAATGGGCAGCCCGATCGGGCCGGGCCCGACCTGGTACAGAGCGACAAAGGCCTGGCCCATTCGGCCAAGGGCTGATTTATCCTGTAACTTAGACGGCCGTGCTGGCCCATAGATTGAGGCACCGACCCAAGAACGCAAGATAGCCTCATAGGTCGTGTCAGGTCAGTTTAGGCACGATTAGTTCATCGGATCAGTGTCGGACCATTTAGCCCACATAGTATGAAACTTTGAAAAAAATGTAAAAAGTCCTAGAGAAATATATATAATTAAAAAAATGCAAAATAATTATATATATATATATATATATATTTATAAAATGAACTATAAAAAATTCAAAAACTACAAAATAAATCATATAAATATTTAAAAAAATAAACAGCCTAACGGGTTGGGTCATGCCTAGGGTGTGCCGTGTCAGGCCCGGTACTATTCATGTTGGGTCAGGCCGCTGGGCTAAGGTCTCAACCCAAACACAACACAGGATGTCAGGCTAGGTCGTCACGACCCGTTTAGGTGGTGGGTCATGTTGTGCCTAGGTCAGACTAACAATACCATGCTTCGCGCCGGATCGACTGACACGGCCTATTTGGCCACCTCTAGTCTAGAATATCAGCAAAAAATGGAAAATGAATTTTACAGCCATTTGTTTGGAACGCATAAAATTCATGGGAAACAGATTGCTTCTACTTTTTTTCCTTCTTTTTGGTTGATTTCGTATAGTGTCGATAGTATCCCCAATGCATATGTAACACCCCAAAAATTCCAGGAATAAAAATACAAGATTTTTGAAATTTTTTGTCCTTGTATGGTTTGTTGTTATTTTGTTCGCATGCCTTTTGAAAAACTGTTGTGATTTTGCTCTTCGTCTAACATACGCTACAAAACCGAAACTCTAAAAGACAATGTTGTAAAAGTAAAACTAACTGAAATATCATATGCTAGTAAATCTTCTGAAAAGATTCTCTGGAATAAAAATCCAAAGTGAAATCATGCTCCAAAAATTAATCCATCAATTTTTGTTCTTTTTCCCCTCTCTCTCATTTCTTCCTCTTTTCTTTTCTTGCATCATTGTTTCCCTGGCTAAGCCAGCTTGAGTCGGCTGTTGCAACCCGACCAACTCCCTCAACCACCCCGACCCCCTCTTCTCTTTCTCCCCCTCCTCCCAAGCTAGCTCTCGCGTTTCTCTTTCCTGGGCGATGCGCTCCCATGCAACCCTCTTCTCTCTCTCCCTCCCGATGTCATGCTCTCGAGATGACGCCACGTCGCGGCCATGCAAGTGCCAAGTTGCTCACCCGATGCTCAACCATCGCCCTGTCATCCCAGCGTCACATCCCAGTCCACTATGCTGCCAACCACTGTTGCGTCTGCCATGTTCATCCTGTCGTCGAGAGCATCGCCAAGCCCAATCGAGGACATCGCCTCGCACGCCTCTCCTCACCTATAAATAGGCCACCTGGAGCCCTTGCCCTTCTCCCACCATTGTGGTCATTTTCCTCCCCCCCCCCCTTCTCTTTCGCCAGAAACAACCGAAGGGTGTGAACTCCCGTTTTGGCCACAACACCGACATCACCATTATCGCCATTCAGTGAAGCTCTTTCCTCGCCATATGCATCACCACATGTTTCGGAGTCCCAGGAAACTTTCTGATGAGGGCATTCCTAACACTTATACATCTTCTCCTATTGGTGGTGATGCACATACTGAGATGGACGCCGTAAGTAAAGCTACAAGTAATACAAGTGCAGAAGTGTATGTTGGTCCACTGACTAGAGCGAGAGCTAAACTTCTAAATCAACAGGTACTTTTGTTTCTTAATGAATCTTCTATTGTCACTAATGAGAATTGGGTACTACCTCATGCAAATGTTTTGTGCATTCTCATGTTTGAACATTGTGAAGCCTTTGGAACCGAGAGGGAGGAGAGGGAGGCCAAAGCCAAAGCAATGGAGGAGAAGCGCACGTGGGTCAACCAAGGAGAGAAAAGGCCAAGAATTCAAGCCCAATTCGGATCTTCCACAAATCCAACCGAAATTCATCTCGGAATCAACTCAGAATTCAATTCGGATTCGGTTCGGGACAGCCCAACAGGGCTGTAATAAAAAGGCCATAACTTTTGCATACGGAGTCCGATTGGGGTGTTCTTGGACTTGTTTGAAAGCTTATTCCAAGTCCCACGCAATGGTTTTGGTCCCAGCTTCAGAAGACGTATGGTCGCGCCGCTATGGCCGAAACAATGTGACGGATTTAAGTTAGGTTTTCCTTTTTGTGTGTTTTTGGGTCTTAACCGAATTGGAGTTTGATTCAGCATGTGTAGCCGGCCCTAGGCCGTGCGTGAGTCGTGGAGGGCGCCTTAAGTACCCTTGCCCCTCCCCTGTATCCATTAGACTAGTTTATGCATAAGATTGAAACATAGCTATTGATTGTTCTTTCGACACCAGAGTTCATGCGAGGACTTTGAGAGAGAATTAGGCGATCCATTGTTTTGTTCTGCAATCCAGGGTCAAGCCGTCGCTCCACTGGGAATTGGGGACTTGGTGTTCGTCATTCGTGGTCTCGCGACGAACAACTATCCGGTGTGTTTTGGGCGTATTCCGAAGAGTTGAGGGTTTGTGCATTGGCGCGAGTGTTCAGCTAGCGACATCGTCTACTTCGCATCAACTATCCACGGTTCCTCACTGAGAAGATCGGGCCTCCCCCGTATCATGTGGTATCAGATTCTAGGTTTACTCGGTGAGAACTTCTTTACCCGTAGTTAGATTCGTTTTCTTTCCTATTGTCCAATAAACCAAAAATTGCAATACCAAAATCGTAGTTTAATCTGTTATTTCTTGTGCGTTTTGTTAAGTTTTCATCCATTAGAGTTCTTGTTTTAGTGCTGATCCGTGTGTTTCCTTTTGCGCTGCTTAATCATTGTTAAAAAATTGCTGATTGAACTCCTCAATTAGCACCCAAAAAGAGTCTGAAATCAAACTCTACCAAAACCTAATCCGAGTTGGTTGTAGGCGTGTGCTATCTCTTTCGGTGTGGCCGAATTCTACATCATAGCCAGCCAAAGCACTTTGGTATCTTTGTGCATCACTTATATCCTTTCATCTTGAGACTAGCTATTGATATTGCACCTAGGGCTGCTCATTGAAGTTGATTATTAAACTTTGCTGATTTATGAGGTTTGCGCAATTCCGCGGGGAGCACAACACTTTTGGTAGAGTTGTGGCATAAAAGGCAGCCACAGTTAGAAAGAGCCGTGGAAAAAAAAGGGGGTGTGCGAAAAGCTAACTTTTGCATACGACCTCCGATTGAAGCGTTTCTTGATCTGTTGAAAAGGAAACGGGAAAATAGAGTAAAAAGAAAGAAGTCTGGGAAATCTGGGGATTTTAGCTCCGCGTAAGCACTCGGGCACACGCACAGCGACTTCGACAGCAAAAAAACGTCGTTTAGGGCCTCAAAACAGGCCCGCAAACCGAGAAAAATTCAAGTTTCTCAGAATTCGCTCAAAATTGACAAAGCCCCTCTACAAGTGATTCTAAGGTTCCCCGTGAAGACAGCATCCTTTTTTGAGTTGATCCGCGCCTAATTTGTGCTGTTACAGTACCGGGTCATATTTTCAACTTGTGTTTTTCAATTTTGTTTGAGCAATCCTGTGACCTAGTATTTTCAGTTGCAATTGGCTAGCGTCTATCCTAGTACTTGGTGTAAACCAAGCTCGTTTTATCTCAATTTGAGTGTTGCTTCTCACTAGCTCAGTCCTTTGTTTGCATTAAGTCACATTTATCTTTGCGTGTGCGTTCATACACTTCGCTTACACCTCTTGGATCAGCACATAGGCAAAATACTCTAGCTTGGATCATTACTTAGCTTTACAATACCTTGAATATCAGATTGCATAGGATATACACATACCTGTCCAAGCTCCACCTACACCCGTTTGTGTACTCCCTTGCTCTTGGTTACGCTCATACATTACGGGTTAAGGTCGTTATTGTCTGGCTGTCGATTTGTTGTCCTTGATTCACTTTGGAGCGGTAAGCTTGTCTCGTTTCGGGGATGGTGAGTTGCGGCGTAGTAGAGACGACTTTTGTTTTACTAACCCAGATATAACCTCGTTTCTTGTTTGTGAGTTGTTGCCATGTCGTCAGGTCACGAGGAGGATCCACCTAATCCGGAGGCGCCGGTTACGTAGACAGAGTACACTCGGTTGCGCGAGATGCTACAAAACAACTTCATGATGGTGACAATGGCGTGCCCGATGAGCTCGAGGAAGTTCAGACTGGACTGAACACCCTCGGGGAGGAGGTCACACAATTACGTACGACCATCAACAATAACTTCCTCGAGCTGCGTGCCATGTTCGCACAACACAATCTACGTGGGGGTACGCAAGCTGATGACACGAGTGTTGACGGCCCTCCGGCCATTTTGCACAATGAGACCGAGGAGGAGCGTACTATTCGTGTGGATGAGGAGCGACGATAGAGACAGGCGCGTCGCATGGCGGTGCCGCCAAACGTCGGGATGGCAGCCGCGGCACGCCCTCCGGCACACGGGCGTGGCCGAGGCAACGATGGCCAGGGTGGAGGCGCACCACAGGGTGCCCGCGGAGGAGGTGTGCCTCGTGCACCTCGGGGCTGGGCTGATGAGGTCGAGCAATGGGATGACGATTTCCCTGTCGATGACTACGATGACCGACAGCGTCACCACCGCAACAACGTGTAGCGTCCTTGACACGACGACGCTGAGGATTTTGTCGCTAAGCCCAAATTTACTATTCCTATATTTTCAGGTGGTATCGATGTGGAACAATACCTCACTTGAGAGCTAAAAGTTGATAAGTTGTTTCGGATGAACTATTCCAATGAGAAGAAGTTGTTGCTTGCGTCCAATGGCTTGGATGATTATGCCACACATTGGTGGGAGTAGTTCATTCGTAAGCGTATGGAGCGCCATGAGTTGCCAATTATCACCTGGGAGCAGATGAAGCAGCATTTGCGGGCACACTTTGTACCTCGCCACTACAAGCGCTCACTCTTTGAGAAGTTGACAGGGTTACGACAAGGTATGAGATCAATTGATGAATATCATAAGGAAATGGAGACTATCATGATACATGCAGATGTCCGTGAGAATGAAGAACAGACTATGGCGAGATTTCTAGCTGGCATGAATCATGATGTCAAGCGTATTGTCAATCACCATCCCTACAATGATATGATTGAGTTGCTGCACCAAACACGCGAAGCCGAGCGACAAGTGATTGAAGATGCACGGTTCGCTGCCCGTTCACGTTCTTCAGCTAGTCCGGGACAGCCATATAACAACATCCAGCCAAACAAGAGCACTCCTCAGGCCGGAAGCAATTCGGCGATGCGCAGTTCCGCAAGTAAGAAGCTGGAGAGTACACCATCACCGGTGCGTCGACCTGCGGCGCCTGCTGCTAGTGCAACCTCATCTATGGGTTCGACAGGCCGTTCACGTGACATTATTTGCCACAAGTGCAAGGGCGTTGGCCATTTTCAGAGGGCTACCCCAATGTCAGAACTATGCTTATCACAGAGGATGGCGGTTATGTTTCAGCTAGTGATGATGAGTCGCCTGATGCACAGCCAGTCTTGCACACTGATGACATAGAGCAATGTGAGTGCGATCCTTAGTTCCCTAACACTGAGCAGTATTCTATTGTTTGCACTCCCAAGGTGCTTAGTGTCATGCCATCACCGTCACTCGAGCAGCGGTGCTATTTATTTCAGACTTGGGCAAAACTTGATAAGGGTAAGGTGTGCAAAGTGATTATTGATGGTGGGAGTTGTCATAACTTGGCCAGCAAGGATATGTGTCATAAGTTGGGTTTGAAGTACTTGCCGCATCCACGTCCTTATCATGTGCAATGGTTGAGCGACAAAGAGGAAGTGAAGGTGAACTATATGGTGTGTGTGACGTTTTCTATTAGGAAGTACACCAACACTGTGGACTACGATGTAGTGCCTATGACGGTGTGTCACTTGCTCTTGGGACGGCCATGGCAATATGACCGTTCTGCTGTTCACGATGGGCGTACAAATCGCTACACATTTCGATGGAACAATGTGGATATCATCTTGAAGCCGCTTACACCGCAAATGCAGTTGTGAATTCTTCAATGCAGAAAATTGAGATGCACGTTAAGACTGCCAAAGAGAGAGAGAAGAATTTAGTGATGTTAGCCACCAAATCAGAGATGAGAGAATTCAGCGAAGATCCCAATTTGGTGCACTTTGTACTGTTGTACAAAGATGCCTTGCTTTCGACTAACGACTTGTCTTCTCTTCCTAGTGGTGTTGCTTGTGTTTTGCAGGACTTCACCGACGTCTTTCCAGCCAAGGTACCAGCTGGGCTACCACCAATTCGTGGGATAGAACATAAGATCGACTTGATTCCAGGAGCGTCGCTGCCGAACCGACCATCGTACCGCACCAATCCGAGAAACAAAGGAAATTCATAAACAAGTACAAGAGCTTCTCTCCAAAAGGTATGTACGTGCAAGTTTAAGCCCTTGTGTTGTTCCTGTTATTTTAGTTCCTAAGAAAGATGGTTCATGGCGTATGTGCGTAGATTGTCGAGCGATTAATAATATCACAATTCGATATCGTCATCCTATACCTCGCTTAGATGATATGCTAGATGAATTGAGTGGTACTGTTATTTTCTCTAAGATAGATTTGCGTAGTGGTTACCATCAAATTAGGATGCATGAAGGGGATGAGTGAAAAACAGCATTTAAAACAAAATTTGGGTTGTATGAGTGGTTAGTCATGCCTTTTGGTTTAACTAATGCACCTAGTACATTCATGCGCTTAATGAATCATGTTTTAAGGCATTTGATTGGTAAATTTGTGGTTGTGTACTTTGATGATATTCGATTTACTGATCATGATGAATCGAACACCTAGACCATCTTAGACAAGTTCTACAAGTTTTGCGTGAGGCTAGGTTATTTGGTAACTTAGAGAAATGCACTTTTTGTAAAGATCGTGTCATCTTTTTGGGCTATGTTGTTTCTACACAGGGAGTTGAAGTAGATGAGTCTAAAATTGAAGCGATTAAAAATTGGCCAACTCCTGTAAACGTAAGTCAGATTAGAAGCTTTCATGGTCTCGCTGGTTTTTATCGGCGCTTTGTGAAGGACTTTAGCACCGTCGCTGCCCCTTTAAATGAACTTACTAAAAAGGGTGTTGAATTTGTCTAGGGGATAGCGCAAGACAATGCTTTTACTGAACTTAAGAAACGCTTGACTGAAGCACCGTTGCTTGTTTTACCTAATTTCACTAAATTTTTTGAAATTGAGTGTGATGCTAGTGGATTGGGTATTGGCGGTGTTCTAATGCAAGAGGGTAGACTGGTAGCTTATTTTAGTGAGAAACTGAATGGTGCTCAATTGAATTATCCGGTCTATGACAAAGAGCTTTATGCGTTAGTGCGTGTGTTAGAAACTTGGCAACACTATTTATGGCCTAAAGAGTTTATTATTCATTCTGATCATGAGGCACTGAATTATTTAAAGGGCCAAGCAAACCTGAACCGTAGATATGCCAAATGGGTCGAATTCATTGAGTCGTTTCCTTACATTGTGAAATATAAGAAGGGAAAGGAAAATGTGGTAGTCGATGCTCTTTCTAGGAAAAGTGTGCTTTTAACTCAATTAGGAGTGCAAGTTCCTGGTTTAGAGAGTTTGCGTGATTTATACTCATGACCATGATTTTTCCGTTCCTTACGCACATTGCAAAGAGGGAAAAGGCTAGGATAAGTTTCACATCCATGATGGGTTTTTGTTTCGCACTAACAAATTATGCGTTCCAGAATCCTCCGTGCGTTTGTTATTACTGTAGGAATCACATGCAGGTGGATTGATGGGACATTTTGGACGTGAGAAGACGTTGTCTATGCTGAGTGATCACTTTTATTGGCCTAAGATGAGGCGAGATGTGGAGAGGTACGTGCATCGCTACATTACTTGCCACAAAGCGAAATCGAAGTTGAATCCACACGGTTTGTATACCCCTCTACCTGTTCCCAATGCACCATGGGAGGATATTAGTATGGATTTTGTTTTAGGACTGCCTAGAACTAAGAGGGGGAGCGATTCTGTTTTTGTCATTGTGGATCGTTTTTCAAAGATGGCACACTTTATTCCGTGCCACAAGAGCGACGATGCGTCGCATATTGCTAACTTGTTTTTCAGGGAGATCGTGAGGCTACATGGCGTGCCACGTACTATTGTGTCAGATCGCGACGTGAAGTTCATGAGCTACTTCCGGAAGACACTTTGGGGTAAACTAGAGACGAAGTTGTTATTCAGCACATCTTGTCATCCCCAAACTGATGGTCAAACAGAGGTGGTGAACCGCACACTTTCGATGCTACTCCAGATCATGATCAAGAAGAATCTGCGCGAGTGGGAGGATTGTTTGCGCGCGTGGAATTCGCTATAATCGGGCGTGCACTCCACTCGCAGATTGTGTCCTTTTGAGGTGGTGTATGGCTTCAAACCCTTTACGCCGCTTGATTTGCTGCCACTTCCAAGTCAACGCCGTGTTCATATGGAGGCGTCCAACCAAGCTGAATATGTGAAGAAATTGCATCTTAAAACAAAAGCAGAGATAGAGCGTAAGGTCAAGTCCTATGCTGAGAAGGCGAACAAGAAAAGGAAGAAGATGATTTTTCAACCAGGTGATTTTGTTTGGGTACACTATCGCAAGGATCGTTTTCCAGAACGCCGCAAGTCCAAATTACTGCCGCGAGGTGATGGACCTTTTAAGGTGCTTGCGAAGGTCAACGATAATGCCTACAAGATAGAGCTTTCCGGCGATGACTATGGCGTGAGCTCTACGTTCAATGTCGCTAATTTATCACCTTTCTTTGGTGGTGATGATCCAGCGTCGAGGACGACGCCTTTTCAAGAGGGGGAGGATGATGAGGGCATCCCTAACACTTATACATCTTCTCCTATTGGTGGTGATGCACATACTGAGATGGACGCCGTAAGTAAAGCTACAAGTAATACAAGTGCAGAAGTGCATGTTGGTCCACTGACTAGAGCGAGAGCTAAACTTCTAAATCAACAGATGCTTTTGTTTCTTAATGAATCTTCTATTGTCACTAATGAGAATTGGGTACTACCTCATGCAAATGTTTTGTGCATTCTCAGGTTTGAACATTGTGAAGCCTTTGGAACCGAGAGGGAGGAGAGGGAAGCCGGAGCCAAAGCAATGGAGGAGAAGCGCACGTGGGTCAACCAAGGAGAGAAAAGGCCAAGAATTCAAGCCCAATTCGGATCTTCCACAAGTCCAACCGAAATTCATCTCGGAATCAACTCAGAATTCAATTCGGATTCGGTTCGGGACAGCCCAACAGGGCTGTAATAAAAAGGCCATAACTTTTGCATACGGAGTCCGATTGGGGTGTTCTTGGACTTGTTTGAAAGCTTATTCCAAGGCCCACACAATGGTTTTGGTCCTAGCTTCAGAAGACGTACGGTCGCGCCGCTATGGCCGAAACAATGTGATGGATTTAAGTTAGGTTTTCCTTTTTGTGTGTTTTTGGGTCTTAGCCGAATTGGAGTTTGATTCAGCATGTGTAGCCAGCCCTAGGCCGTGCGTGAGTCATGGAGGGTGCCTTAAGTACCCTTGCCCCTCCCTTGTATCCATTAGACCAGTTTATGCATAAGATTTAAACATAGCTATTGCTTGTTCTTTCGACACTAGAGTTCATGCGAGGACTTTGAGAGAGAATTAGGCGATCCATTGTTTTGTTCTGCAATCCAGGGTCAAGTTGTCGTTCCACTGGGAATTGGGGACTTGGCGTTCGTCGTTCGTGGTCTCGTGACGAACAACTATTCCGAAGAGTTGAGCCGCCCCGAGCTTCACCTCCCTCTCCGACAAGCTCCCCGCGCCAACCTCCCCGCACCAGCCCTTCCCTGTCCTTCTTCAGCGACCCTTTTCGCTCTGGTGAGTCCCCTGGACCCCCTAGATGCTCGGGCGCTAGTTGGTTAGCTTGAAGCGCCACCAGTTCACCTTAGCCATTGTAGCAATGCGCCACCGCCGCTGAACCACGTCACGCCGCTGCCGCTGAACCACGTCACGCCGCCGCGGACCACCGCAGGCCTTACCGTTGGTACCCCTGGGATCGTTGGCCTCATGGGAACCCATTTTGGGCATCCTAAGCCACCACCGCAGATCCCCTCGCCGGCGACAAGCGTGGCAAGGATCGCCTGAGAGCTTCTCTGTTCTATCTGAACTGGACAAGCCTGGTAGAAGGGTCATTAATACCCAAATCCTGGTCGGTTAGGGTTTAGTTAAGACAAGCAGTAATTAGGGTTGTAATAATGATTCTCTATTACGTTGACAAATGGGCCCTAGAACAATTAATAGGGGTAATTAAATCTAGGATCTCCTGTGAGTGAATGACACCCGGGGCCCACCACTTTAAATGTGTAGTGTGCACCATCCCGTGGACCGCGCACAGTGCGCATGGACTATCTTGTGAGTCGAGCCAATGACAGCTAGGCCCACATGTCAGTAAATGTTTTCTTTAGAAATTTAAAGAAAATAAATATTGTACAGTGGACCCCACTTGTCATATTCACTAGGTCAATTTCCAAATGGAAAATAAAGCAAAAGAAAAAAGGGTTGTGGGCCCCACCTGTCAAGAAAGGATTCTCTCTCTCCTTTTCTTTTTTTGGGAATTAAACTAGGGTTTAGACTTCGGAGAGCCCGTTCTAACTCGTTTCAACTCCGAATCGAGCGATTTTTGTTTCTAAATTTGTCTAAATTCAAACCCTACCCAACCAAACTAAAAACACCTATTTTGGAGTTCATTTGCATTTTTTTTAATGCAATTTGAATCCTTATGTGCTTATTTGAATTTTGGTTATTTTTGCATATATAGAAGTCGAAGCTCCTAAAGAACCTCATGACAACCAAGACCAAGAGCAGCAATGCCTAGAATAAGGCAAGTCAACACTTTGATCATTTTGCTCCTAAGATTATGCAAATTATATTGATTCAATTATGAAACTGCATTGCTATGTTTTATACATGTATGTTACTTTAGCTGATAGTTAATACCCTGAATAATAATTGTGTATAATTTTTCAATCCTTAAACTTGGACACTATCCTTTGTCACTCTAGAATTAATGGTTTACATATTAGTTAATAAGTCTGGATCTAAGTGTCATGCTTAGCCTTGCTTACATACATTGTCATATGGGCAATTATTTGCCCCGACATCACTAAAAACATTTGAAAATGAGATTGGGTGGTCGAGGTTAAAGCCTGGCTGATATGTTGGACTAGAAAAGGTATTTCTAAAGCAAAAGTGAAAACCCAAAAACAGATTTAGACTCAGGTGGCTAGAAAGAGTGGATGGTGTCGGGTGCACGACGGAGTGGGTATATGGATGTATCATCCGAGTCAATTAAGGACCCGAACCTTATGATGACCTCTTGTGTAAAAATAGAACCACAAGTCTATATGGGTACGACCTGGCTAACTAATTTGTTTGTCTCGGCGTGGCTTCGCCATTGATGGGAATCAAGCCACGGGAACTGCACAACGTAAATGGGAGACCTCCTATGGGCGAGGCCCTAGGAGGTGATACCTAGCGGTGTTGGGTTGCGTTGAGGTGGGGGCATTTGTAAAGGTCTTGTGATAATCATCTTAGTCGTACACCTGTGGAAGTGTGTCAAACAAATATTATAAGTTGATTGTCTCTTGTGGGTAAAGTGTACGAACTCTGCAGAGTAAGAAAACTATCTGGATAGCCGTGCTCATGGTCATGAGCGGTGCTGAGAACTTGCTTGAAGTAGCTTTCATTTTTATAAAATAATTTGTGGGTGGAATGAAAAGGTGGATTGGAATACAGAGATTTAAGATGGTCTGGTCAAGGACCAGTGAGAAGTACGAGATGTGACCTGAGAAAAGAACATAGGCATTGGGTGGACAGAACCACTAAATGGTATAGGAGGTTGGATCCTCCACAAGTATTTTATAATAAAACTCAACTTTGTTAAAACTTGTGTTAGTTAAAATGGTAAGTCTTAGGAATTGCTACTACATAAACTAATTCAAACTTAGCTTTGTGCAAACAAAAGAAGCATGAATCTCCCTTGATTAGCCTTGCATATGTAATAATTGCATTGTATGTTGGCTTGCGAGTAAGGTTGTGTACTCAGGTTCGCTTAATACTATCTTTCAGAACCATTTGATCTAGACCCGTATGCCTACCACATGGCATCTGGACCGGATGATGGAGAAGATGGAGAAGCTTAGGTCGGGACCTCAAGTCGCTTGCCTGTGAGCAGAGTGAATGGATCCACCTCTTTTTCTTTTGTTTCCGCTCTTATCCCTTCTATCTGTATTATAGCACTCTGTAGTATTGGCCGACTTGGCCCCTTTTGTAAAACAGTTGGTCGTATTTCCTGTTTATGTAATATAGTATGCTATTGTGCAATGTATGCGATGCATGTGAATGAACCAACGATATATCTGTGTGTGCTATCTATTGATCTAGGAAATGACACAAGTTTACACGGTGGAACCCAAGTTACAAATTTGGGATCCGACAACATATAGCTTCAATTAGTAGCTTTGAAAAAAAGTGAAGTATCATATGAAGTTACCACTGTAAAATCTTTAGCAAAGCTATAATAACTCTCTCTAATTACTTGAGATCCACACACATTAGTTAAACTATTGTTACTTTATAAAGCTATTGTAGCCTTTTTTAAGCATGTATCCATGCTGATTTGGCATCTCTGAACTACATGGATAGTTTTTTTTTTAAAGGGAAAACCCAACTTTTTATAGAAAGCATATAAGAGAGTTTTTACAATAGTGCGCGAAACAAAGCAAAAACTGGGGATACCAGTTTGCTAAACAAGCACAAAAACCAAATAGCTAAGAACCATGTAGTCTATTACAACCCAACCAATGAAACAAACTCATATTAGAAAAGTTTTTAACCCAATCTTCTGCAATCGCCATGAACCGATCCATCTTACTTCCATCATCCCCTGTTAAGAGAACTCGCCAGTGCTGCAAACAAGATAAAAGTTTGAAGATCACATCTACTGGTTGCTTAATAAAATTCCTCTCAAACGCCATTTTGTTCCTAATTTTCCAAAGAGTCCAATTCGTAGCTACAAAACTAAACAAAATAACATTATAGTCATTAGCCCCCTTTTTCCAACCAATTTAATTGGAAGTCATCGAAAGATGTTGGATGACGCTCCCAACTTAGAACCTCTTTCATACAAATCCAGAAAAATTTCGCTAAACTACAAGAAAACATAACATGATCAATGTTCTCCTCTAGACCACACAGCATACACTTTGTGTTTCCTTTCCAACCCTTCTTCTTAATCTGATCTAAAGTTTGTACTCTGTTATGATAGCAAAGCACACAAAGATTTTAACCTTTAGAGGCAATTTGTTTTTCCAAAGCCTTTGCATTTTTCTGCATCTAACACCCCCGAACAACAACTGTTTGTATAAAGATCTCACTGAAAACACCCTAGAATTCTCAAAGCACCACACAGCTTTGTCCTGATTGTCATTAAGCCCAACCTCCATAAATCATTCTTAAGATCCTCCCATTGATGAATTTCTTTCTCCCCAAAGCTCCTCCTAAAAGAAATATCCCATTGATCTCCTATCACCCCTTCAGCCACACTCATATTAGGCACCTGACAGAGGTTGAACAGTTTGTTGTATTTGATCTTCAATGGACAGTCTTTGATCCAAACATCCCCCAAAAGGAAATATTATGACCATTCCCCACCATATACCTAGTACCCCAATTAAACAACTTCTTGACTTTCATAACATTTTTTCCAAAACTAGGAACCTCTTAACATATTAGCATCTTTGAAAACTCATGTAGGAAAGTATTTAGCTTTTAAGATCTTAAACCACAATTCATTCTTAGCTGAGTGTATTTTCCAAATCCATTTTACAATAAGATAGTCATTCATAACCCTTGTGTTAATGATCCCCAAACCACCAAACTCTTTGGGCCTGCAGACTGGTCCCCAAGTCACCATATGGTACTTAAACTTGTCACTAGCTCCTCTCCAAAAGAATCTGAATCTAATAGAATCTATCTTTTTGTGAGTCTCTTCACTAAGTTTGTAAAACCCCATAGTCACTACAAGAAATCTGCTAAACTATGACAAAAATTCTATGACAACTAGGTAAATCATCATTATCTGCCCATATTCTATGACATTTTTCGGCAGTAGCGTCATAAAGAGCATCCCGGGGCTAGGACCCTACTTGTAGTGACAAAAATGTCAAAATCATCACTACTGCAGACTGCTCCCCAATTCACCATATGGTACTTAAACTTGTCACTAGCTCCTCTCCAAAAGAATCTGAATCTAATAGAATCTATCTTTTTGTGAGTCTCTTCACTAAGTTTGTAAAACCCTATAGTCACTACAAGAAATCTACTAAACTATGACAAAATTTCTATGACAACTAGGTAAATTGTCATTATCTGCCCATATTCTATGACGTTTTTCAGCAGCAGCGTCATAAAGAGCATCCCAGGGCTGGGACCCTACTTGTAGTGACAAAAAATGTCAAAATCGTCACTAACTCCCAAACCTCAAATTGTCATAAACAGGGCGTCTAGCATTGTGACGCCATTGCTTTGTCATAGTTACACAAGTGACAATCTCATATCGTCATAATCCTCTTGGAGTTTTTTTGGATAAAGTTACACATGTGACAAGCTGGTTTGTTGCCACTGTGGACGCACATAAGTGGGACCCACAAGTCAGGAAGTGGTGCAAAATATAATGTGCCACGCGCACCCAGGCTTCGAACCGGGGACCTGTTGCATCGCAAGCTGCTGCAACACCACTCACCCGGATGTCGTGCATCTGGGCCTTCTCCATCTTCTAGCCCATGTGCCTTTGGATGTTTTTGGACCACTACTTGCCTTCCTCCATCTGTCGTTTGGCTGCAGGGGCTCTATTGATAAAATAACCAACAGTGTGAGTCCATGACTCCTCGACGATCGCAGTGATAGGGAGGCACCGCACACCTTTGAGGATATCGTTGTACACCTCGGACATGTTGGTTGTCATAATCCCATACCTCGCACCGTCTGTGTCATAGAGAAGGGACCACTTCTCCAACTTAGGAGCGTGGAGATTAATCCACTGTGAGAAACTTATGTCATTGCTGGGTTGCTCTCCCTCCAGTACCTCCAGAGTGGACTTCTTTGTATGCCTCGTAGTCCGGCGCTCGAGGTCTCTCTAGATTGATACGGGGGATGCCCGATCTTCACGACGTAGGATCGTTGATAACTTTGGATCCGTGCAACCTGACGAACCGATAACGCCAACCACAGTCAAAATAACAACCTACGACAAAAGAATTCGTCCAACCACACGCTCGTGATCCCGTCTACCCGATCACACCAAGTAGACGTGTCGCTGCTCCTGCAAAACACAAGGATTCACAAGAACAACGGAACGACACAATAGATTGAAACTCCCAATTCTAATGGAGGCAATATTGCTCAAACCCTAGAATCAAGAATATATTAATCTAAAAATATGACGTCCCTTTTTACATGTGGTGCACACTTGGCTTTATAGTCATGACACCGGCGCCCGTAGGGCATAAGTGTAACAACCCAAATTAGGGTTTGTGTTTCAAATGTAAGAAAATGTGTAAAATTTAAAACTTTTCTTGCATCTTGAAGTTTTTGTGATTTTTTGCAATTCTTGTAATGAAATTGTGGGAAATCAAAAACCAAAATCCCTAATTGACTAAATTCAAAAACCTCCTTGGTAAAATCTTGTGTCCAACCCCTGGAAATATTTTTCCTAAGTCCTAGGGTTGATATGTGACCCCTCTGAAAAATTTCACAATTTTTAGAAATTATTTGAATATTTTAAGAGGCAGTCAAACCACGTTGACCCTTGGTCAAAACCCTAGCTCAGCACCTTGGGAAATTTCTGGGAAAAATGCTCAGCATAAGTACTCTGGAAATTTTACACAAGGTCCATCTTTAGGTCAGCAAGCTACTGTAAAAATTTTATAAATTTTGGAGTTAGTTTTCTACCTCTAAGACTCCCTCAAAGTTTTCAGCTCAATTGAAATCTTAAGTCAAACCTTTGGTTCGGGTTCGAGTCAGACTCTGAATCTGGGTTGAACCCAACCGCTTGGAGCACCTCAGGCTCTGTCGTTCGGGTGCAAACAATCTCAGCCGTTGGATCTTTGTCCTACGGTTTAGATCTTCGGAAGCTCCTCAAAGACCTCCTCTGGTCTTTGTAAAAGACCTCCCACCCACACGACCACCTCGTGTCCTTTTTGCAAAGAGCACCCTCGGGACCTCCCCTAGGACCTCTTTTGCATTTTTGCAAAGACCACCCTAGGCCTTCCTCCTCAGACCTCCTCGACCACCCCTGTTAGCACTTGGGTGATCGTGGGCCATCCATCTTCAGATTTGTGGCTCAGACCTCCCTAAGTGTTAGGACCTCTGTGCCTCACTTAAAATCTGAGCCCTTCGATTCTCATCCAACCGTCCAGACCTCCCTAGTTGGAGCTCAGTGCTTATTTCAGCCGTTGCATTCGTTGACCAGTCCACCCAGGTTTACTCACTGACTGTGGGACCTCTTTTAGCGTGGTGATCATCAATTTTTGTGCGCATGGTTGTAGGGAGCAGTGCATTGTCAACTCTAGGTCCTAACAAACGGCTATGTGCTGCCAATATTAATTGTGTGGCAGACCTTTTTGCTCAAAAGTCTTTTGTTACCTACTCCCATCATTTCGAGCGTGTCCTAGCTCAGTGAGACTGTGGGACAATGCCTTTGTTTCCTTCTTCTCTCCGGCTATATAAGAAGCCCAAGCTTCTCCCTTAAGCTTCTTTAGACACTCTTTTGCAACCCTAGTTCATCTCCCTACTCTTGTGCTCAAAACTTCCGAGAAGCTTTGCCACCATTGTCGGACCTTAGAGCCCCTCGCCGACCTCTGAGCTCCAGTGGTTCAAATAGCAATCTTGGCGTGTCCTCTTGTTATTCTGGTCACCTCAAACTTCCCCTAACTTGTTTGGTTTCACCTTCACAGAGGTTGACAAGTTGGGAGCTTGCTCTTCGTGGCTGGGATTGTCGTCTTCCTCACCTCCGGCGAGCATCATCGTCTCCAGAGCTTTTGCGGCCATCCCTAGACCTCCTCCATTCCCAGGTTAGTACCTTAGTGTTGGAAATCTTGTTCTGTTAGACCGCGTTAGTTTTTCGATTTTGCCGTATTTGGTCTCCGGCGGTCGTCGTCGGCTAGCCGCCGGTAGGAGGCGTTTTAGCTGTAGTTCTTGGCACCTTTAGATTTCCCTCGCTATTTAGAACCTAGCCGTGCCCTTGGTTCTCGCCGGCGGTGAGCTAAAACCTAAACTCATGTTTTTATCACACCTTACTCGGACAAGTCCTGTAGCCTGATGATTAGCATTTATGATGTCCTAAGGCTAATCATCATCGTTAAATGCTGTTCTTGTCGGCAAACTGTGGGTGTCATTAAGTCCCTGACCTCTTAGGTTAAATCTGAACCCTTAGGAGCACTCTCTGTGTTTCCGCAAAAAGACCTCCCTTGGTCATTTTGCAAAAACCACCCGAACCACCTCTCGAGGTCCTCTTTGCAAAAGACCACCCCTGGCCTTTTATAAAGAAAACCTTTAAAACCACCCTTAGGGTACTCTTTGCAAAAGACCACCCTCTGGTCTTTTGTAAAGAAAACCTCAGGACCTCCTCGTGTTAATCCTAGCCGTCGGGACCTCCTTCAGTTCGATCTTGACCGTTAAGATCTCCTCCTGCGGAAATCTTAGCTGTTAGGACCTCCCCAACCTTGATCTTGGCCATTCGGACCTCCCCTAAGTAAATCCGAGCCGCCCAAGACCCCCTCACCAGTTTAGTCTATCACCTAGGACCTCCCTCGGTCGCATCTTAGCCGTTCAGGACCTCTCCTTAGAGATCTTGACCGTCTAAGACCTCCTCCGTTAAATCCTTAGCTTTAGGACCTCATCTCAGCTCTGGACCGTTAGATCTTGATCTAACGTATGGGACCTCCTCAGCATATTTGGAGCTCTATTGTTTAGTTTCTCTTTTTGTCGTTCATCTCTAGATCTACGGCTCAGATCTGGTGAACATTCAGGGCCCCGAATGTGATCTTGATCTAAGCCGTTCATTTTGAGATCCATGGTCCAACCTCGTTGAGGCCTTCGGATAGTCCGAACGTTCCATCTCACGTGGGTCATTGGATCTAAATCCATCGGTGGAGTCTTTGGCACTTAAGACCTCCTCGGTAGATCTTAGCCGTTAAAGACATCCCTCTTTCAGATCTCACCGTTCAGACCTCCTCTCTTAGATCTCCACCTTAAGGACCTCCTCGTTAGATCTGGACCATCAAATCTTGATCTAACGGTTAAGACCTCCCCTAGGCGCGATGAGGTCTTTTCGCGTAGGTGCTAGTGGTGGAGTTCGCGCCTGTGCTCGTGAGCCGTGCGATTTTTGATCAACGGCCCACGACTTCCCCAGTTTGAGTCAGTTTTCAAGTTTAAGTCCCGAAAGCTTTTTATTTGCATCTTATTAATTGTTTTGAACTTAAAAAATGCATATCTTTTTCTCGGTAACTCCAAATTTAACAAACTAAAGTTCAGTAGGTTCCTATGTTAGAATGCTTTCACATAGCATAGGTTTTAATGTAGTCTTTAACTCTGAAATTAATCATGCCCTAGAATTATAACTTAGAAAAATCATAATAAATTCATTTTAGCTCCAAATGAAGTAAACTCAATTTTGCTAACCTTAGGATACCAGTATCTACCTACCATAAAATTTTCAAATTCCAGATCTTTCTAGAAATTTATGCCATGAACAGTAACAGGTAGTAATTTAATTTCGATTTTCCAACAGACTAAAATTGTTTTAGCTATAACTTTTACATCCTTAGTCCAAATTAAATTATTCTTGTTCCTCACTTTGTCTAAAATCATGCTCTTCCTGCTGTGTAAGTTTCATGTGTTTTGGAACAATTTTGGTGTTGAGTCTTCTTCAATGTTCGTCGATTTATTTGGATTTGTTTGCCTTTTCGATTGGACCCGACGATTGTGTTGATTTGGAGAGTGATCCTCTGCAGCAAACGAGCAAATCGCAGCAAGGCAATCAGTGTAATATCATTTGATCATATTGCTCCTACTACTTTTAAATTCTAATATCTTGTTTGTAAAACCTAAGTATGCATGCTTCTTTATGTCAAGATTAGTTTTATCGATTAGAGGTAGTTAATCCTATTGCATTGTTGCCCTCAAATTGTTCACCCCTGCCACTACCTTAGGAATATTATCCTCACTGGTGAATTAGAGCTCGGTGAATGATTTAGGGCATTTTACTTGTCTTTGCGATATGATGCTTAGCAATGCTTAGATACCAGTAGAATTGGGCGGTTATTGATTTATGTCGGTAACCTTGATCACACAAAACTTGCTATTACTTATGATTCATACCTGGTGTTTTGTTTATTTGTTCAAACCAAAACTAAAAACAAAATGGTTTGGACGTGGGCGAAACTTGGTTGTTTCTTGGTGGGTGCACGGGTTAAACGTGCATGGGGAGCTGTGGTTCATTAGGCTCCCCAGGGTTGAGGATGTCGCCCATGTCATGTAAGGACCGAGTTACTTGTGTCACTAAACCAAGCGGTATTTGCGTGCTAACCACATTAGAGATATATGGGACCTCTCTTGACTTAGTACTTTGAGGGGTGTTAATTAGTGAGTCGCGTGGAAGGTTGTATATTTCTATATACATGTTGGGTCACATGATTGAGGGGAACACCGCCGAGGCCGGTGTATCCTACACTACGTATGGGTCCTTATGATCCATATTTCGCTGGTAGATCACTAAGGGTTAACCCCCATGCGTGCGACTCTTAATTAATGCAATCCATTGGAAATGTCTTGTAGGACTTAGCCGTACCGGTATACTAAAGGAAGTGTGCTTAATCTAGTGACAAAAAGGCGATCTGAAGTGTGGGTACATTAGTACACCCCTGTAGGGTTTTTGATCTATTCGAATAGCCTCGCCTATGTTATGGACATGCTTGGTAAGGTCGTGCAAGAACTAGACTACAACCTTTTAAATTAAAACTTGATGTGGGTGGTACGAATGGGTAATTCGTGCTATTGTTGTGATGGCTAATGGGTTAGTCATCTCCAGGTTGTCTTTATGTTATTACCTTGCAATCTCGCTGTTATTTATGCAAATAAATTTCGGTTTGTCAAAATTGCGTTCAACATATTACTTATTGCAAATAAAACTTGCTTTATGCTGAAATCAACCTTTGAGCCTTCTCCTTTGATTAAAGCCTGCATGTAGTAGTAACTAGGTTTGTTACCCGTAAGTCTTGCGAGTACATTTTTGTACTCATTTGCTTTGCTTAATTGTTGCAGAGGAAGAAGGTGAGCCCCAAGGGCCTCACTTTTGTGAGTTGTGCTGTGGCAGTGTTTGGGACGACTAGCTTGGTGGCCCGGTCGGATTGCCTTGTGAGTGTAGGCAAACCGGTTGGCTTTTGTCTTAGCCATCTTATGGCATTTTGCTTCCGCTGTCTTTCTAACTCTTTTAGCTTGTCTTTGGCCGGTTGGCCTCTCTTTTGTAATAACTATTATGTATGTCTTTTGCTTGTAAAGTTAAGCTTTGGTTCTGTGTGTTGTATGGAATTGATGCAATGTTTTGTAAAAGGGTGTGTATACTGCAATTCTAGGAAGTATATATTTTCCCGAGGCATGGTGTATTTTGTTTGTGATGCTAGAGTCAGTGGATGACTAAGTATTACAAGCTAAATAAACCGGGGTCTCACAATAAGGCCGGAACACATAGGGCTTAAGGCCGAAACAGAGTTTAGTTCGGTTGCAAATAGGCCCATGCAATCTTGTCCTTTCCAGCCGAGATGCATGCATGTTGCATGCAACTTTGCTAGCTTTTTTTCATGAGCCTTCCTTCTGTATGCATGCACAACATTAGCTTTCTTTATTTCTTTCTTTATCTTGACTTGACTGTAACACACAATGCATGCACTTGACTGTAACACACATTGCATGCACACACATGCATGCACTTGACTGTAACACACAATGCATGCACTTCCACGCATGACTTCCTTCATGCAGCATCTCTAAATGCTTTCCTTTGGCCTCGGTGTCCGTGCCAAAATACATGACTTGATTTTTCTCTGCTAGCAATTGACAAGGGTTGCTCCTCGCTGCTGAAATGTGATGACTCAAGGACAACAAGATTATTTCTGTCTGGACGCACGAACCTGAGAATAATTAAAGTACTAGCATTAGGTAGTAACCAATTCTTATGTAAATAAAAACCAAAATCAATTAGGAGCGAGTTCACTAGTTGATTAATCTTTTTAGCTCGTGCTCGTGTAATCGGCCCAATCAGTGGGATGTCCTCATCATCCTCCCCCCTCTTGAAAAGGAGTCGTCCTCAACTCTAATTCTTTCGGTCCAAAAAATGGTGATAATTCAGCAACATTGAATGTAGAACCCACAACATAATTATCACCCGGAAGCTCTATCTTATATGCATTGTCATTGATCTTCTTAAGTACTCCGAATGGACCATCTCCTCGAGGCATCAACTTGGACTTACGCTTGTCCGGAAAGCGTTCTTTGCGTAGATGCACCCAAACTAAGTCACCCGGTTCAAATAGCACCTTTTTTCTTGACTTGTTCACCTTCTCAGAATAGTAACACGTCTTATTTTCAATTTCTTCTTTAGTCTTGACATGAATTTGCTTCACATATTCAGCACGCTTTGATGCCTCCATATTAGCATGTTCATGTAGCGGAAGTGGCAACAAATCAAGTGGCGTGATTGGTTTAAAACCATACACCACCTCGAACGGGAACAATTGAGTAGTAGAATGTACCGCCTTATTGTACGCAAACTCCACATGTGGCAAAAAATCTTCCCACTCTTTTATATTCTTCTTGATCATCGTTCGTAGTAGCATTGAAAGTGTTCTATTCACCACCTCTGTTTGTCCATCCGTTTGTGGGTGACAAGTTGTTGAGAATAACAACTTTGTCCCGAGCTTGGCCCACAAAGTCTTCTAAAAATAGCTTATGAACTTGACGTCACGGTCTGAAACAATCGTCTTTGGCATGCCATGCAATCTTACAATTTTCCTAAAAAACAAGTCGACTACATGCGACACATCGTCACTTTTGTGATAAGGAATAAAATGTGTCATTTTAGAGAACCTATCCACAACTACAAAAATTGAATCCATTCCCCTCTTAGTCCTAGGTAGTCCTAAAACAAAGTCCATACTAATATCCTCCCAAGATACACTAGGAATAGGAAGTGGGGTATATAAACCATGTGGATTAAGTTTAGATTTCGCTTTGTGGCATATCACACATCGTTGTACAAATATTTCGACATCACGCCTCATTTTAGGGAAATAAAAGTGATCACTAAGCATCATATAAAGGTCTTTTCTCTCCCAAAGTGTCCCATCAATCCACCTGCATGAGATTCCTACAATAAAAACAAACGCACGAACGAATCTAGAACACATAATTTGTTAGCACGAAATAAGAACCCATCATGAACATGAAACTTGTCCCATCCTTTTCCATCTTTGCATTTAGAATATGGTTCTGCAAATTCATGGTTAGAAGCATATAAATCCTTCAAACTCTCTAATCTGGGTACCTTTACTTCCAATTGAGTTAAAAGCACATGTTTTCTAGATAAAGCATCAGCTACCACATTCTCTTTTCCTTTCTTGTACTTAACAACATATGGGAAAGTCTCAATGAATTCTACCCACTTAGCATGCCTACGGTTCAGTTTAGCTTGGCTTTTCAAATATTTCAGAGCTTCATGATCAGAGTGGATAACAAATTCTCTAGGCCAAAGATAATATTGCCAAGTCTCAAGCACACGTACTAAAACATACAATTTTTTTTTATCATACATAGGGTAGTTCAATTGAGCCCCTCCTAGTTTCTCACTAAAGTATGCTACGGGTTTTCCTTCTTGTATCAAAACACCACCAATACCTATTCCACTAGTATCACATTCAATTTTAAAAGTCTTAGTGAAATCAGGCAGAACAAGCAATGGTGCTTCTATTAAACGTTTCTTTAGCTCTTGAAAAGCTTTTTATTGTGGTGCATCCCATTCAAACACAACACTCTTTTTAGTTAATTCATTTAATGGAGCAGTAATGGTGCTGAAATCTTTAACAAAATGATGATAAAAACTAGCAAGACCATGAAAGCTTTTGATTTGACTAACATTCACAGGGGTAAGCTAATTCTTAATTGCTTCAGTTTTAGATTCATCTACCTCAATACCTTGTCTAGAAACAACATAGCCTAAGAACACCACTTTATTAGAACAAAAAGTGCATTTATCAATATTAGCATACAGTTTCTCATTCCTAAGCACTTCTAGCACCTGTCTAGTATGATCAATGTATTTATCCATCGTTTTGCTATAGATCAAAATATCATCAAAGTATACCACAACAAATTTACCAATGAATGTTCTTAAAACATGATTCATCAATCGCATTAATGTACTAGGTGCATTAGATAATCCAAAAGGCATAACTAACCACTCATACAATCCAAATTTAGTCTTAAAAGCAGTCTTCCATTCATCACTAAGTTTCATCTTAATCTGATGGTATCCACTCCTCAAATCAATTTTGGAGAATATAACAGCGCCACTAAGTTCATCAAGCATATCATCTAACCTAGAAATAGGATGACGATATCTAACAGTGATATTGTTAATGGCACGACAATCAACACACATTCTCCATGTACCATCTTTCTTTGGAACAAGAATTACAGGAACAACACAAGGACTAGGACTTTCGCGTACATACCCTTTCTCAAGTAGCCCTTGCACTTGGCGCTGAATTTCTTTAGTCTCCTCCGGATTGGTACGGTATGGTGGACGGTTTGGAAGTGATGCGCCGGGAACTAGATCAATTTGATGCTCTATTCCACGCAATGGCGGAAGTCCCGCTGGTATCTCCTCTGAAAACACATCCTCAAATGCCTGCAAAAGAGAGAAAACACCACTAGAAAGAGAGGTTAAGTCGTTAGTTGAAAGCAAAACAGTTGCATCTTTGTACACAAGTACAAAGTGCATCTTTGATGGGTTATTGCTCACATCTCTCAAATCTGATTTTGTGGCTAACATAACCAACCCTCCCTCACTCTTACTTTTTCCTCTCATATTTGGCTTGTGGCTCTCACTCACCGATGTGTGGAAATCACTCTTTTCATTCTTTTTACTCTCATTTTCAGCAAGCTTCTTTTGCTGAAATTCAGCATGTATTTGACTAGGAGTCATTGGATTAAGCTCTTTTGTCTTCCCCTTCCACTTAAAAGCATATCTATTGAAACAGCCATCATGTTGCACACTTCTATCATATTGCCATGGCCTTCCCAACAGCAGATGACACACAGTCATAGGCACCACATCACACTCAACGGTGTCCTCATAATCACCAATCTTAAAAGTAATATGCACCACGAACTGAACCTTCACATCCCCATATTCGCTAAACCATTTCACATGATATGGACGCGGATGTTTCAGCTTCGTTAACCCAAGCTTCTCACACAATTCAACACTAGCCAAGTTATGACAACTACCTCCATCAATAATAAGTATGATTATCTTGTTGTTTACTTTGGCTTGTGTTTGAAATAAGTTGAATCACTGCGGATGTGCATCTTCTTCTTGTGCAAGCATGCTCAAGTTTTTAGTGACTACTAGTGCCTCCCCGTTTCATAACTCAACACATCAATCCCGTCACTGTCATCTGATGTATTTTCATAATTCTCCTTTTCATGACTGAGCTCAACCTCATCTTCGCTTGCGGATTCAAACTCTCCACCTTCTGTCACAAGCATGACTCGGTTGTTGGGACACTCCCTAGCTATCTGCCCACGCCCCAAACACTTGTAGCATTGAATTTCTCTACTCTTTGTTGTAGCATTAATTGAAGATGTAGGGGATAGAGCCACCTTCTTCTCACTTGATGTAGGTGCTGATTTTGCAATCGAGGAAGAACGAGCATTAGTATTTGAACTAGTACTAGCTGAAGATGTACCTCGTCCCAAACTGAAGCGTGTTTTGGTGGTATTAGATGAGGATGATGGAGCTTTCAAGTTGAAAGATGCTGTCCTTGGTGCCGGTTTCATATCTTGTAGCAACTGCGTCTCCGCCTTGGTAGCTTGATGTACCAAATCAACAACAATATTGTAGGGCTGATATTGCACTATGCGTTTAATGTTTTTATTTAAGTCAAACAGAAAACGCGCAAGTGTTTGCTCTTCATCTTTGTGCATATGTGCTCTAATCATAGCTTGCTCCATCTCCTTGTAGTATTCCTCCACCGAACGATCCCCCTGCCTCAAATTCTGCAATTTATCAAAAAGATCACGTTTATAAGTGGTAGGAACAAAATGTGCTCTTAGCTCTTGCTTCATTTCAGCCCATGATGCAATTGGAGGTTCCCCATTATCTTATCTTTGGTTCAACACTTGCTCCCACCAAATCAGCGCATACCCATCAAACTCAAGTGACACCATGTGTAGCTTCTTCTCTTCTGAATAATTGTGCATCCGGAATATCTTCTCTACCTTGAGCTCCCATGTGAGATATGCATCTGGATCGGAAGCGCCTTCAAATTTGGGAATATTGAACTTGAGCTTCCCAAATTTTTCCTCCACGTGCTGCTCATCATGACGACGGCCATGGCGTTGATAGTTATCATTGCGGTGTAACCAAATGTCGTCGCCAAAGTCCTCAATGTGGGCAGCATCGCCGCGTCCACGGCCACGCCCGTGCCCATGGCCTCTCCCTTGGCCATGGTCAGCACCCAAAACACCACCCCCGCGCCCGGGAATGGGTGGTCGAACCGCGTTGGCAGCGGCTCAACCCGCTAGAGCTTCTCTAGCGAATCGTGCAGCCCTCTCCTCATCGGTCTCATCAAGCTCAATGCCTTTGTCATGGACAACAGCTGGGCCTCGCTCTTTGCGAAGCTCCTCCAGTATCTCTCTTCTCAAGATGCTCATATTGTCATTCAACTGAGTGTTGAAATCATTTGTGAGCTTCTCAAGGTCAGCTTATGTAACATATACATGTTCTCCTTCTTTCCCTAACATGGTTAGTGCAAATAAAGAAAAACTATATATGTGGATGTGGAAGTTTTTATTTGTGGAAATCACTCAACCTCACCTTCTCTTACCGACCGAAGTTCTTATGCGTCTTTGATGGAATTGAAGAGCTGCACGCACTTTGGTGACGGTAGACAACACAAGGTGATAGATTAAGCGAATCCAATTATACAAGCACTGTTAGACAATAGCTTATTTGTGGAGCTTGGCGGGAGAAGTGTTTACTATGCAATCTAAATTTTCTAAGTATTGTAAAGCTAGGTAACAATCCAAACTAGAAATCAATGCCTAGTTGCTAATCCAAAATATTTAAGCGAAGAACGAACCAACTCACACGCAAAGATGATGGAACTTAGTGCAATCAAATGAATAAGCTAATATATAAAAATATAAGTGATGAATAACTAGCTCGTATTGCACAAGTTATAGAGAGACGCTAGCTAATTGCTCAAAGATATAAAATAGGGCACAAGATTGCTCAAAACTATGAAATAGCACAATCTGAAAATAGATACCAGTTAGGTGTGCTCACAGAATAATGTCGGTCAAGCACTTTTTTAATTCTATTCTTCTTTTTTTTTGGTGTCTTTTTTTGTCTCTGTTTTTTCCCTTTTTTTTTGTACTTGCCAACAAAAAGGTTCACAAAGAGCAGCACAAGCCCATTAGGTACAGCAAAAACTCACGAGCTAGATTGTGCAATGAGACGAAAACAAGCAGCCCTAAAGCAATATCAACAAGCTAATCTCAATAGGAGCAAAAGTTTTCACAAAAGGATTGAATTGGCTCACAAAAAGATGCACATAATTTTTTTTGTGCACTGGCACTGTAGCAGAGTGGACTACTGTAGCAATTACGGAACTGTAGCTATCAGATACTGTAGCAAATATAGGTACTGTTGAAACCACAGCTACTGCTGGTGCACGCGCAGCGCTTGTTTTCTTTGTTTTGTTTTCAGCACTCAGCGTGTCTGGAGCAGCATTTTTGTGTGGTACTGCAGCAAACTGGGCACTGCACTGTAGCAAATTCGCGCACTGTAGCAATGACAGGTGCTGTTGAAGCGTGGCTACTCCCATGCACACGTAATGCGCTCTTTTTTTAAAAAAAAAACGCGCGATGGAGAATCACCGCGCACCGCGGCACGCGACTGCCCTTTGTGCTGGTACTGTGGTGCATTGTATCGCGCGATTGCACGCGGTTCGGTAGGGTTCTCGCGCACAGCAGAATTTAGGAACATTAGCCGTGCTACTGTAGCACAATTAATGTAGCGTTTTTTTTTGCTGACAGATTGGAAGAAAAAAAACTAAAGCTACGCAAAGGATACAAAGATCAACGACTAAACACAATTTTTAATAGATCAAAACCTAACAAAACTCACAAAAATTAACAGATTGAAACTACGGGCTAAAGGATTTTTTTTTGTGGCTTTTCGTGTATAGGACAAGAAAAATAAACCTAACTACGGGTAAATTGATCCTACCGTGGCAACCGATGCTCTGCTACCAAGATGATACGGGGGATGCCCGATCTTCATGACGTAGGATCGTTGATAACTTTGGATCCGTGCAACCTGACAAACCGATGGCGCCAACCACTGTCAAAACAGCAACCTGCGACAAAAAAATTCGCCCAACCACACGCTCGTGATCCTGTCTACCCGATCACACCAAGTAGACGTGTCGCTGCTTCTGCAAAACACAAGGATTCACAAGAACAACGGAACGACACAATAGATTGAAACTCCCAATTCTAATGGGGGTAATATTGCTCAAACCCTATAATCAAGAATATATTGATATGAAAATATGACGTCCCCTTTTTACATGCGGCGCACACTTGGCTTTATAGTCATGACACCGGGCGCCTGTAGGGCATAAGGCCGGAACACATAGGGCTTAAGGCCAAAACAGAGTTTAGTCCGATTGCAAATAGGCCCACGCAATCTTGTCCTTTCAGTGAGATGCATGCATGTTGCATGCAGCTTTGCTAGCTTTCTTCATGAGCCTTCCTCCTGTATGCATGCACAACATTAGCTTTCTTTATTTCTTTCTTTATCTTGACACACATGCATGCACTTGACTGTAGGGCATAAGACGCACACTTGGCTTTATAGTCATGACACCGGGCACCCGTAGGGCATAAGGCCGGAACACATAGGGCTTAAGGCCAAAACAGAGTTTAGTCCGATTGCAAATAGGCCCACGCAATCTTGTCCTTTCCAGCCGAGATGCATGCATGTTGCATGCAGCTTTGCTAGCTTTCTTCATGAGCCTTCCTCCTGTATGCATGCACAACATTAGCTTTCTTTATTTCTTTCTTTATCTTGACACACATGCATGCACTTGACTGTAACACACAATGCATGCACTTCCACGTATGACTTCCTTCATGCAGCATCTCTAAATGCTTTCCTTTGGCCTCGGTCTCCGTGCCAAAATACATGACTTGATTTCTCTCTGCTGGCAATTGACAAGGGTTGCTCCTCGTTGCTGAAATGTGATGACTCAAGCAAGGTAGTCAGAGTCGAGATCTCGAGTCGGATCGATTTTCCTCCGGTAGGATCGAATCGTAGAATCGATGATTCTACGAATTTGTAAAAATACACATATTTACCATCTATACTATAAGTTTGTATGATTTTTATAAGGTTTACCACTTACTTATTACCAAAAAAGGGGCAAAACACTTCTTATCACACAACAGAAAAGTATAATGGTTCTTACATGATGGGTGATATAGTTCTGAACTACTGGAGAACAGCATTACCACACTGATATAATATTTTGCATGCTCTTTGTTTATTTATAGTTTCATTCTAAAAAATTAATATCAACAAATTTTGCTCTAAAACAAAATATCAGCAAAGCCTGGCCTCTAAAAAAATTGCAAATTTTTTTTGCCCTAATACTCTACGAGTAGGATCGACGTAAGATTTGGATCGACGGGCTGTCGTGGGTTCGTAGAATCATAAGACTCTAAGAGTTGGATCGCGATCCTAACTACCTTGGACTCAAGGACAGCAAGATTATTTCTGTCTGGACGCACGAACCTGAGAATAATTAAAGTACTAGCATTAGGTAGTAACCAATTCTCATGTAAATAAAAAACCAAAATCAATTAGGAGCGAGTTCACCAGTTGATTAATCTTTTTAGCTCGTGCTCGTGTAATCGGCCCAATCAGCGGGATGTCCTCATCATAGATGGACTCAAACTTCCGCCTCTGGTTCTATAGAAACAATGCCTTGAACATCTTCATAACTTGCTGACTGCGGAACTGCATAAACAAGTTAGATGCAAGATGCCTCATACACCACCTAGATTGCACATCATTCCACTAGTGAGGAGGTTCTGTCCCATGTTGCATGGTGTTGATGACCGCCAACAACCCAGGATTGCGGTTTGTGATAAGGTATACGTTGCGCCGGTCTCCCACCACCGCCCTCTTCACATTCACTAGGAACCACAACCAACTAGATGTGTTCTCACTCTCCACAATGGCAAATGCCACTAGAAAAAGCTAGTCATTCGCGTCGGCCACCACTGCTGTGAGAATGGTGCCCTTGTACCTCCCTGTGAGGAAAGTGTCATCCATCGTGAGCACAGTACGATAGAACTTGAAGCCCCGAACGGATTAGGCGAAAGCCCAGAGCAATCAGTCCAGTATGAAGCAGTTGGGCCCTCTGCCAGCATCTTCCCTCTCAATCTTGTTTATGTACATGCCAGGATTTGATTCGGCAATCTAGTCAAGTAATCTCGGTACAAGGCTGTACGCCTCTTCGTATGCCCCGTACATGGACTCGATGATCTTCTGCTTGGCTCATCGGACCTTGTTGTAGCTGACTGGATAACTAACCAGATTGGCGACTTCCAACAACAGCATCTTGGGGGAGACGGACACATCCGCCGCAACTAGGTACCTGATGAGGCTTGCAACATATGCGGAAGTTACGTTCCGATGCTGCCATAGGGGCTTGCTAAGCTCGCAGGTGTGGTCGATCAGCGGCTTCACCCCGAAGACCAAGCCAAAGATCTTCGCTCGTCGAGCGCTGATCTTGCCAGGGCAGCCTTCCACTACGCACTTTACTGCATACTTTCCTGGGTTGGACCGATGCACTCGGTACACATGGCTGATAGATAAGGCGTAACGTGCTATAGTTTGTTGCATGCCCACCTTGTTAGGGAAGCGCTGCCCAACTAAGAGGGTGTCGGCATCAAACCCCCGGCGAGCCTCCTTCTTGCGGCATTACGAGCAAACGCACTACGATATCATCAAGTCTCGATGCCACATAAGGCACCTCCTATGACACAATTCCCCCAGTTGGACCACTAGACTGGTGTGTGTCCTCGTTGCTACCATCTGAGCTTGGGTCGGTGTCCTCATTGGACTCTAATGTGAGGACCCCGATTTATTCGGCTTGTAATACTTAGTCTTCCATTGACCCTAGCATCACAAATCAAATAAACCAAGCCTCGAGATATGTATACTTCCCAGAAATGCAGTATACACACCCCGTTATAAAATCATGCATCAATACCATACATCACATAACACAAGTCTAGCAAAAGACATACATAATATAGAGTTATTACAAAAGAGGGGCCGATCGGTCAAATGACAAACAATTAACTAAGTAAACAACGGAAGTAAAAGTGCCATAAGATGGCGATAAACAAAAACCAATTAGTGTGCCTTAATCCACAAGGCAACCAACCGGACCGCCAAGCTAGTCGTCCCAAATACTGCCACAGCACAACTCACAAAAGTGGTGCCCTTGGGGCTCACCTTTTTCCTTTGCACATAACAAGCAATGCAGGTGAGTACAAAATGTTCTCGCAAGACTTACGAGTAACAAGCCTATACATAGCTACATGCGAGCTGAAATCGAATAGCGGCGACATATTGACCGTGATGGATTGTGCAGCAGAAGATTGCTTCCTAGAAGACCAAGAGACAAGAGAAGTGCCTAGGAAGTGACAAGTGCAGGTACTCTTCCTATCTAGCCGAACTGACCAGCAAAATCGAGAATCACGAAAACCCCGAATGGACAAGGACGGTGGCGAGAATACCAAATGCCATCTTTGGAGGGTAGAGTGTAAATACACGAAGATCGTTTAACGACTGGCGATGGGAAGTCCTCGAGGCGCTGAAACCTCGCCAGAGCGGGGCCAGAAGTGGATGTCGGTCTTGAGCGTCAGTGCTGAAGGAGCCAATCATCTTTGCGGTACTCGCGTTGATCCATGGCTTCTCCTTCCTCATCACGGATCCAAAGCGATCGAAGTCGCCATGGGAGTGGCGATCGGCTACGATCACCATCTCGGCGCTTGGCGGATCCTTGGTGTGCCGTCGATGGATGAATATCCCTTCCTTGCATTGCTTGATTTGAAGCGCTTCATATAGCTACATGCGCCGAAATGTCTCATCAAAGTCTAACCCCTCAACATAGCTGCGAAAGCTGAATCGAAGGAAATGGTTATATGGTTATTTGGACGCATAAAGCAATTTTCATTTGCAATAGTGTAATAGATTAAAGGCAAGTTGCAAAATCTGTTTTTAAGCATTGAAATAATAGCGAGGTAACCATAAATAACAAATAACCACCTAGAGGTGACTAACCCAATAGCCACCACAACATAGCACGAATCCCCGATTCGTACCACCCATCAAGTTTTAATTAAAAAAGTTGTAGTCTAGTTCTCACGGGGCATATCCGAGCGTGTCCATAACCTAGGACGAGGCTATTCGAATAGTTCAAACCCTGCAGGGGTGTACCAATGTACCCACACTTCAGACCGCCTTTAAGCCACAATAAGCACACTTTCGAAGGTATGCTGGCACGGCTAAGTCCTACGAGATATTTCCAATATTGTGTATCAACTACGAGCCGCTCGTATGGACCGCAGCCCATACGCTTACATTGCAAAGCCGAAAGTCAACAATCCCATCCCAGGCGAAGGCTTTCAGCTACTACAGTGCTCCCAACACCATCCCTCCTGCGACCCCCTGCGACTCGGAGCCAACACACGCTAAAGTACTAAGTCAAGAGAGGTCTCATTTCCCGCTAGTATGTTTAGCACGCAAATTGCTCAGTACGGTGGTGCAAGTAACTCGGTCCTTGTTGACTCGGGCACCATTCCAGTCACACCCAAAAGCACATCAACATACCATTGTGCCCAAGTCCAAATCATTTTGTTTTTATTTTTAGTTTTCACAATTAAACATAGCACAAAGACTGAAACATAATGTCATAATAAGTTTGTGTGATCAAGGTTATCGACTAAGTCGACAACCGCCCATTTCTACCGGCAGCTAAGCATGGCTAAGCACATTACTCGCAAACTACTAAGTGACAAGAGCTCATCCAGCGAACCCTAAATCACAGCAAATAATCCTAGGCTCCGTAGTAGAGGATGAGCATTTGCCTACAGATCATGCATCTAATAGGTCAACTAATCGACAATAGTTTAAAACAAGATAGCAATGCATACGTAGAATTTGCAAACAACATATTAGAATTTGAAAATAATAGAAGTAATATGATCAAATGATGCTACATCTGCTTGCCTTGCTGGTCTTGCTGTTGCTGCAGAGGAGAGTTCTCAGGTTCAAAAGATTCTTCGCAACCTAACGCAAGAACGCGGCAAACCCGATAAGAACGAAGAACACCAAACAAACCTCAACAGCAAAAATCATCCAAATATCATGAAATTTACACAGCAGCAAGGGCGTGATTTTAGACAAATTTAGGAACAAGAATTATTCAATTTGGACTAAGCATGCAAAAGTTATAGCTAAAACAATTTCTCTCAGCCTGGAAATTCAAACTAAATTAATTACTGGTACTGTTCATGGCAAAAATTTCTAGAATGATCTGGAACCTGAAATTTTTATGGTAGTAGAACATGGTATTCTAAGGATAGCAAAGTTGAGTTTACTCAATTTGGAGTTGAAATGAATTACTTATGATTTTCCTAAGTTGTGAAACTAGAACATGTCATTTTTCAGAGATACATACATGAACAAAACCTATGCCACAATAAAGTAGATTAAAATAGGAATTTTACAAGCTTGAGTCTGCTCATTTTGGAGTTATACAGAAAAAGTTATGCATTTTATAAGTTTTAGTTGAATTTCTGGAATATCAATAAATGGCTGGAACAAGTTAATATTGTTTACAAGGTTTTCTGGCATGGAACAATGTCTATATGTATTTTTAGATTAAACTTTAGTTAATCAGGAATTTAACACAATTGGAATCAACTAAAACGGAATTAAAATGAATTAGTTATGATTTTTCAAAATTTAATACAATTTTTAGTTCACAAATAACAGCTTACCAGAATTAAACAAATCCAAATCAAAAATAAAAGACGTGGAACAACGTGGGCCGCAGATCTGGAATCCAACGGCCCACGCGCGCTGGAGAATAGCGCACGCGCGCGGTCCAAAAGGTCTCACCCTTGGATCAAGATCCAATGGCCCATGGTGAGCGGGACAATCGGAGGTCTGAACGTATCTACCATCCACAACCGCAGATCTGGAGATGGAGGGCTCAGAACACAAACACATTCGGAAGTCCAAATGCACTCTCGATCTGAGCCGCAGATCGTGAGATGGACGGCGAAAAGAGATCGGGGCACTTAGAACTCTAAATGCGCCGAGGAGGTCTGGCCCGTTAGATCAAGATCTAATGGTCCAAAGCTGATGGGGAGGTCCTAAGGTTAAGGATCTATGGAGGAGGTCTGGGACGGCTAAGATCTATCAGAGGAGGTTCTGGACGGCCTAGATTTACTCGGGGGAGGTCCTAGGCGAAAGGATCTAATGGAGGAAGGTCCTGAACGGCTAAGATCTCGCGGGGAGAGATCTCAATGGTCAAGACCTAGACTGGGGAGGTCCGCAAATATAAAGGCTCAATAGAGGGAGGTCTTGACGGCTCAGATCTCCACTGGGAGGTCCTGAATGGTCGAGATCTACCCGAGGTGATCCTAAAGACTTAGATCTTCGCGGGGAGGAGGTCCTGGGGTTTCCTTTGCAAAGGACCAAGGGGTGGTCTTTTGCAAAGAGGACCCCAAGGGAGGTCCCGAGGGTGGTTTTCACAAAATAACCATAGAGAGGTCTTTTGCGCACGGGGGTGATCTAAACGGCTAGGATTTAACCAGGGTGATCCTAGACGGCTAGGATCTAAACAAGAGGGAGGTCGTGGCACTAAAGCTTTACAACGGGGAAATCTAATAGCTAAGAGCTAATCCAAAGAGGTCTTTAACGATTGAGATTAACCCTAGGAGGTCCTGCGACTTAAAGCTTTTGCAGAAAAAGAACCCTACGGCTGAGATCTAGCTCGGGGTGCTCCTAAACGACCAAGATGGACTCGAGAAGGCCCGAGCGCGTTAAGACAGCAGTAATTGCTCCCAATGATTGAGCATTAACTGCCCCCATCTGGTCCTAACGACACGGGCTGGACGGCTCGTCCGACAAAACGACCCGTCGCAAAGACATGGTCATCGCCGGCGATGCAGACCTCACCGGTGACATCCAAGGACACCATCAGGTGTGCAATAGCCATGCACACCTAATGGGTCCACTCTCGACGGCAGCGGCGGCCCACAACACCGGCAAGCCGGAGAAGACAATAGTGACCACCAAGGCCAAAAAGCGAAAAAGAAGGAAAGCTCCGCAACAGTCCAGGTAAGCGGGTGCCATAGCTCCTAGGGGCTACTAGAAGGTTACCTGGGCACTGGTGGAGCTCGGAGATGGCCAGGCTGCTCCGGCGACGAAGGAGGTTGCCGGCTCCGAGGAAGACAATGTGGAGGAGATGGCCTGAGCACAGAGGGCAACACCGTGAGGTCAAAATAGCTTCATTGAGGCCCAAAGATGGTCCATGAGCAACAACTGAAGAGAGAGAGGTCTTACCGGAGCTGAGGAAGAAAGGGAATGTTCCTCGGCTGATTTTGAATTCCCCCCAAATCTAGCCAATCCTGTGAGGGGCAAACCAGATAAATTAGGGAGGGTCCAAGGTAACCAGAGAAGACCAGAGGAAGTGAAAGGGGACCAATTGAACCACTGGAGCTCAGGCTTCAACAGGGAGCTCCAAGGGCAACAATGGCGGTAGTGAGGGTGATGCTCTCGGGTGCTCGAGCTTGAGGCTCTCTCTCAAGGTTGAGGGAGTCTAAGCAGCAACCAAGAGTGGAAAAGAGAGAGTGAAGGAGGTCTCAGGCTATTTATAGCAGGGGAGCTCGGGCAATGGCATGGGCAAGGTCCACTGTGAACAAAGTCCATGCCTCTGCCATGGGCACGCATGGCAGGTGAGTGGCAGAGCAAGGTGAAGACTTTGGGGGCTAAAGCTGCTTGGCATTAAATGTTTGGCAGCAAAATGGAGCCGTTCAAGTCAGAGATGAGAGGACAAGGCACTGACCTTGCCCTCTGCCATGACGCACGCGTGCGAGGAAGAAAAACAGAGCCAAGGGGAGGTCTTGGATGATCTTGATCACACGGGGTGGTCCTGGACGTCCCAGATCTCCCAAGTAGAGGAGGTCTTTGCGGCGAAGAGGTCCTGAGGAGGTCCTTGATCGTTGGATTGAAATCCAACGGTCCGAGCCTCACATGCCCAAGTGGAGCGAGCCCGAGGGGCAGCTAGGTGGCTGGGTTGAGTCGAGTGGCTCGAGCCAGGCTCGGGTGCGCGCCCGAGGAACAGTGCTAACCCAGTTTGGGTTTGAATTTTTACAACTGAGTTTGGAAGAATTTTTAAAGGTAGCAACTCAACTCCAAAACTTATGAAATTTTTACATAAGCTTGCTATCTTCAAGATTGACCTTGTGTAAAATTTCCAGAGGTTTTCATGTAGTGAATTTTCCTCCAAAAATTCAGCAAGGTTCTGAACTAGGGTTTGACCAGTTTTCAAACTGGTTTGACTGCCCCCTTAAAATATTCAAACAATCTCTAAAAATTGTGAAATTTTTCAGAGGGGTCACACCTTAACCCAAGAGCTTAGAAAAAATATTTCCAAGGGATGATCACAAGGTTTGATAAGAATATTTTTAGAAGACAAGGTTTTGGATCAAAGTGACTTGTGACTGGTATTCCCATATTCCTTTTACAAGAATTGTTTAGAACATACAGGAAATACAAGATGTAAGAATTTTTTTTAAATTTCTACACATTTTCTTACATTTGAAACACAAGCCAAAACTTGGAAAGTTACATCTACCCCAAGAGGCTGGTCCGGTAGATACTCGTGGCAATCAATGCGGTTCGACCACCACAATTTTGCCCCCTTATTTCACACAAAATTATGTGCAAGTCTTCCCTCCGAGGCAGCACATTCTGTGCTACCGTCTTCAGGCTTAGGCTGCGCTTGCTCGCTTGTAAAGGCCCCAGCATCACCAAGGTTTCCCGGTGCCCTGCATACGAAATTCATGTACACCATCGGCCTCCCGTAAATGGCCGCCTCGCGCCAGGAGGCAATCTGCATGTACTGGCTCCACGCTACACTTCCAGCCACCTTGATGAGCTCCCACACGACATTCATGTAGGTGATCACCTCAACCATAAGTTTCTTCATCGTTGCCTCCGTGACGAACTCCCTCTGGATGCAGTTTCGAAGCTCGTGAATATTCATCGTGACAAGCCCCTCCGCTCGAACCACCTTTTACTAGCATCTCGACAGGTCCAACCCATCGAGTCCGTCCCGTACAAGACTGTGAGACCCCGGTTTATTAAACTTGTAATACTTAACCTTCCTCTGGTTCTAGTATCACAAATAGAATAATCCGCGTCTCGATGAATATGTGCCTCCCAGAACAAGCAGCACACATACATCATATCCAAGCATGCATCAATTCCATACAACAGAATACAACAAGTCTACCAAAAGACATACATAATATAAGTTATTACAACACAGCCGACCGGCCAAATGACACAAGTAGCAAATAAGTAACAGCGGAAGCAAAGGTTGCCATAAGATGGCTTAAACCAAAAGACGACCGGTTAGCCACATAACACCACAGAGAACCGACGGCCAGGGCATCAAGCTAAACGCCCTTAGACGCCACAACACAACTCACAAAAGTGAGGTCCATCGGACTCACTATCATCCTCTGCACAACACAAGCAATGCAGGTGAGTACAAAAATGTACTCGCAAGACTTACGAGTAGCAAGCCTATACATAGCTATATGAAAGCTGTATTCAAAGGAATGAGGTTATATGGTTCTTTGGACGCATAAAGCAAGTTTCATTTGCAATATTGTAATAGATTGAGCAATGACTTGTAAATTCTGTTTTTAAGCATTTAAATAACAGAGTAAGCATAAGTAATGTATCCACCTAGAAGTGACTTTCCCAAAGTCACCACATCATAACATGAATCACGATTCATACCACCCAACAAGTTTTAATTTTAAAAGGTTGTAGTCTAACTCTTGAAAAGCTTATCCAAGCGTGTCCATAACCTAGGGCGAGGCTATTCGAATAGTTTTAATCCTGCGCAGGGTGTACCAATGTACCCACACTTGAGACAGCCTTTTCGCCAAGCTATTAAGCACACTTCCTTTGGTATGCTGGCACGGCTAAGTCCTCTGAACCCTTTCCAATGGAACATGTTAATCAAGAGGCGCACGTATGGGGTTAATCCTTAGTGATCTGTAGACGAAATATGGATCACAAGGACCCATCGTGGAGCAAGATACACCAACCTCGTGGGTGTTCTCCTCCCTACAAGCGTGTCCATGTTGCATATAATCAAATATGCAACCCACCACGCGACTCATTAATTAACACAGCCCAAAGTACTCACTAAGAGAGGTCCCATATCCCTCTAGTGTGGTTAGCACGCATAGAATGCTCGGATAATGGATACTCACAAGTAGTTCGGTCCTTAATTGACCGGGCACCATTCCAATCACACCCAAAAGATCACACCATCTTACCATTGTGCCCAAGTCTAAATTGTTTTCATTTTCAGTTTTAGTTTTGCAATTTAGACATAGCAATGGGCTGAAATGTACACATAGTAATAGTTTGTGTGATCAAAGTTATCGACGAGTCGATAGCGCCCATTTCTACCGATAACTAAGCGGGGCTAAGCATAATGACACGTAAACTACTAAGTGACAAGGGTCCATCCAAATAACCCAAAATCACGACAAGTAACCTAGGCTTGTAGTAGAGGAATAAACATTTCCTACTGATAATGCATCTAGTAGGCCAACTACCGACAATAGTTTAAAACAACATAGCAATGCGTACATAGAATTTGCAAGCAATATATTAGACTTTGAAAATAGTAGGAACAATATGATCAAATGAATGCTACATCTGCTTGCCTAGCTGAAGTGCAGGATCTGATGGCTGCTGTGGCTCAATATCAAGATTAATAATATTATCTTCGGAACCTAACGCGAAAAGGCGATAAGCAAATAAGAACGAAGAACACCAAATGAAACTCCAACAGCAAACACAACCAAATCTAATAAAATTTACACTACAGCTAGGGAAAGATTTTCTAAAGTGACAGGAACAAGAATTTTGCAATTTGAACTCAACATGCAAAAGATATGAACAAAATGCTCTTTCTCAGCCTGTAACAACCTAATTAATAATTAACACTGTTCATGGCGAAATTTTCCAGAAGGATCTAAGGTCTGAAATTTTTATAGTAGGTAGATTATGACATCCTAATAACAGCAAAGTTGGATTTACTAAATTTGGAGTTATACATAATTACTTATGATTTTTCTAAGTTGTAAATCTAATGCAAATCATTTTACAGAATTATGAACATGCTCAAATCCTATTTTATATGAAAGTATACTAACAGACGAATTTAACAAAATTGATTTTGCACAATTTGGATTTATACAGAAAAAGATATACATTTTTCAAGGTTAAAACTATTTCTGGAATATTCAAAATGACAGAAATCAAGTTATCTCTAGTTATACAATTTTCTGCTACTGGAACAAGCTTAAATCCATTTTTATAATAAACTAAAGTGATAACCAAATTTACTACAGTTGGAATTATCTAAAAAGCAGTTAAAATGAATTAGTTATGAGTTTCTAAAGTTTTTATATCATTTTTAGTTGTTAAATAACTACTTACCGAAATACAGACAAACTTCACTAAAAGAATAAGACGTGGACAACTCTCAACCCTTGATCTAAAATCCTACGGCTCACGCGCGCCGAATCGAAACGGAGCCCACCGTTGGATCACGATCCAACGGCGCACGCAGTGTATGCAGCCGGGCGGTGCGGTTGCTTGGGCCAATCGGCGCGAGATCTGCGGATGGGCGGTCGAGCGCACCAACGGTCGGAAGGTCCGATTGCACACACGATCTCGGCCGTTGATCTCAAGATCGGCGATCGAGAATGACCAAGACATCCGGAGGTCCGAATGCACTCACGATCGGGCGCGAGATCTAAAAATGAGCGGTAGCTATAGATCGCGGTTCAAGGAAGATCTTGACATGTGGGACCGCATGCCAGTGACTTCGAGTCACCCACGCGCTGGTTTAACCCACGTGCACAGTGCACTGGGCCCACTTGTCAGCGACTGAGAGTGGCGGTTAAGACCAAATTAATGCCATTAATGATTAACCTTAAATAAACACTAATGACTGCTGAAATTTGATTTTAACCCCTCGGGCCCACAAGTCAGCGACCCAGAGGTAAATTCCGACAGCGATTAAATGCCGACATATTAATTAATCAATGATTAAGCATTAATGATGTCGGAACAGCGCGGGATTGAACCAGAGAGCGATTTAAGGATATTGGGCCCACTAGTCAGTGGCTCAACGACAATGATTAAGACATGATTAATAACTAATGATTAGCAATTAATGTGTCCTAATCAAATGACGAAAACGGGAGCTCTGTGCCGGCAAAACCCGAGCGATTTCAACGGCAAATCGCGGTGACAACTGCCACGCGCGCCGAACAAGAGCCAAAATGGATTCGCAATAGCACTACGAATCTAATGGTAGCATTCTCGCCGGCGGCGAAGGACTAGAACGCCGGCTAGCCGGAAAAACGAAAATGGGAGCTTTTACTGCTAAACATGAAAATCGCGATGAGCTCCACTGCAAGCCTAGGGTGCGGTGCCAAAGCTTCTAAGGACTAATAAGAAGCTACCTTAAAGGAGAGGAGCTTCGAAGATGGCCGGAGTTGCTTGATCACGATGAAAGCTTGCCGGACATGGAGAAGAAGGTTTGAAAATGACCCCCTGAGCCAAATGAGTGATACCAAAGCATCAAAATAGCTTCATTAAGGTTCACAGAAGCTACATGAGCAAGTAATTAGAAAAGGGAGCACTCACCTGAGCGGAGGAAGAAGATGACCAATTTCGGCCGAATTTGAACAAACCCCAAATTGGACAATTCCTGAGAATCAAATCCAAAATTAAGTGAGGGGAAATGTTCAAGGAAGTAAATAGATAAGGTTAGGGCAAAGAAACGTGAAGGAGGACCACTGGAACACCAAGAACACCAATGGAGCTCCACGGGTCAACAATGGCGATTTGCCATTTTTGAGGTGTTAAGCTCCAATACGGTGAATGAAGCTTGATGGTGGTATAAAGAAATACCAGGAAGCATTGAGAGTGTTTATAAAGCCAAGAAAGCATTAGGGTTTGCACCACACATCTTTCGGGCGGCAAAACACAGAGCACAATGCGCGGCCGACAAGGAAAAGAGGTGAAGACGTGCATTAGGGCATGGCCTGGCTCAGTGTACCTCCCATACCCCTAAACGTCGGCTAGGGTGGCTTTAGGGAGCAAGAAATGACACTGCCATTACTCCCCCTACAGTGCTCGCACGCGGCGGAGGTAGAAGACGACCGCGAAAAGGCTCGGTGATTCACGGTAGTTAGATGAAACACGGACGGTGAGATAGTGCCACGCCTACGGGCTTTAAAACACAACGGGAGATTGCGAGCCCTACGATTAGAAACGAGCGGCTCGAGATAGCCCCATGTCGCAAACTCAATTTACAACGAAGGGACACGCGGCGTTGGATCTTAATCCAACGGCTCGATTCAAAAATGCAGCCGGAGGGTCCGAAGGTTTCGGCAATCTCAGCGGTTGGATGGGAATCTAACGGTCGACAATCAAACTTGCAACCGGAAGGTCCGAAGTCTTACACGCGCGCGGACCGTGCGATTTAGATCCAACGGTCGAGATTCAACGCGCGTCTTAAAGAGTGGCTCGGTGCAGTTAGTTGACTGGACCGAATCAATTTGCTCGAGCCCGAGTCTGACTCGAACCCAAGTAACAATAAAACCACGTTTGACTTTGAAATAAGAACAGAGACTTTGAATGATTTATTTGAGGTAGCAAATTAACTCCAAAAATTATGAAATTTTTACAGGAGCTTGCTAACTCAGATATTAACCTTGTGTAAAGTTTTCAGAGGTTTTTATGCTGTGAATAAATCTCCAAAAATTCTGCAAGGCTCTGTTTTAATGTTTGACTGAGAGTCAAACAGGTTTGACTGCCTCTAAAAATATTCAAACAATTTCTAAAAATTGTGAAATTTTTCAGAGGGGTCACATACCATCACAGAGACTTAGGAAAAATATTTCCAGAGGATGATCATAAGATTTGACAAGATTGTTTTTGCAATGTCAAGATTTGGATCAACTAGACTTGTGACAATGTATTTCCATAATTCCTTGTACAAGAATTGTTTGGCACAACAGGAAATACATGATGTAAGAAAAATTTTTAATTTCTACTGATTTTCTTACATTTGAAACACAAGCCCAAGATTGGGATGTTACAAAACCTCCCCCCCTTACAAGAATCTCGCCCCGAGATTTTGTTTACTCGGAGAAGAAGGATGGGTAATCTGCACGAAGACGATCCTCGCGCTCCCAAGTTGCCTCATCTTCAGAATGGTTGGACCACTGAACCTTAAGGAACTTGATGACACGGTTCCTTGTCCTTCGTTCAGATTCTTCGAGAATACGAACAGGATGCTCATGATAGGTCAAATTTTCTTGCACATCGAGATTTTCCAACGGAGTTTCCTCAAGCGGAACACGGAGGCACTTCTTCAAGTGTGACACATGGAACACGTCGTGCACACTCTCAAGTGGTGGCAACTCCAATCAGTATGCAACGGCTCCAATCCTCTCGATGATGCGATAAGGCCCAACATATCGAGGAGCTAACTTGCCCTTGATGCCAAAACGCGATGGCCTTTCAAGGGTGAGACCTTGAGATAAACAAAGTCATTGGGCTCAAAGCTCAACTCCGACGACGACGATCCGCATAGCTCTTTTGCAGGGTGGGCCACGCGCAAATGCTCACGAATCAAGCTGGACTCGGCTCTCGGCCTCATTAATGGAATCGGCCAAGAACCGCGCTCACCGCTTCAGACCAGTTCAATGGGGTTCTACACTTCCTCCCATACAAAGCCTCAAACGGTGCTATGCCAAGACTAGCTTGGAAACTGTTGTTGTAGGAGAACTACGCAAGCGGCAAGCATTTCTCCCACTTCTTTCCATAGGAAAGAACACGAGCCTGAGCATATCTTCCAACACTTGGTTGACTCTCTCGTCTGACCATCAGTTTGAGGATGATAATTTGAACTGAAAGAAAGACGTGTACCCATCGCCTTTTGCATATTATGCCAAAAGCGAGAGGTGAAAAGAGAACCACGATCTGACACAATCGTTCGTGGCACACCATGCAAACATACAATGCGAGACACATAGAGGTCCGCCAGCTAACTAACACCGAGATTGAGTGCGCCTGGCGCGAAAATGTGCCACCTTTGTCAATCGATCAATGACAACCCAGATAGCATCCTTCCCGGAAGAAATGCAGGCGGGCCGGTGATGAAATCCATACCAACGGAATCCCACTTCGATTACGCATGCGGCAAAGGCGAAGAAGGCTGGCGGGCCGATGTTCGACCTTGACACGGCGACACACGTCGCGCTTGGCCACGAACTCGCGATCTCGCTTCATGCGAGTCCACGAAATCTCTCGAAGGTCTTGATACATCTTGGTAGCTCCGGATGGATATACAAAGAAGTCATGGGCCTCGCGGAGAATCAAATCCGCAAATCCATGACCTTGGAACCACCAAGCGTTGTCCAAACCACACAACACCGTGCTCATCCTCGAAAAAGCACTTAGTGTCCCATTCTTGATGTTACGCTTGATTAGGATCACACCAACATCATGTCTGGCTGGGCGACCTTGATTTGTTCCACCAAAGTCGGTTGCACAACCAAGGTAGCAAGAGAACCATACTCAACCAATCCCAAATTAAGCCGCTGAAATTCTTCGAGAAGGGTAGGTTGTTGCTCTTGAAGTGACAAGGTATTGCAATACACCTTGCGGTGAGTGCATCATAACAACATTAGCCTTGCCGGGTGATCTTGAATGCCCATATCATAATCCTTGATCAATTCCAACCATCTCCTCTGCTCGAGGTTCAGATCCATTGGGTGAACAAATATTTCAAGCTCTTGTGATCAGAATACACCTCACAGCGGTTACCAATTAGGTAATGCCGCCAAATCTTGAGTGCATGAACCACTGCCGCTAACTCCAAATCATGGGTAGGGTAGTTGAGTTCATGAGGCCTCAACTGCCTCGATGCATAGGGCACTACTTTGCCTTCTTGCATAAGAACACAACCAAGTCCCTGCCGAGAGGCATCACAATAAATGTCAAAGCTCTTACGCACATCAGGGAGAACAAGCACTGGTGCTGGCGTCAATCGCCTTTGAGTTCTTGAAAACTCAAATCACAAGCGAATGACCACACGAATTTCTTTTCTTTCTTGAGCAATTCGGTCATGGGCTTAGCAATTTTGGAGAAGTTCTCGATAAAGCGGCGGTAGTAGCCCGCTAAACCAAGGAAACTCCTCACATCGGTGGTGACTTGGCTGCCCCAAGATAGAACATCGCTGACCTTGCTAGGATCTCTTTGCGACACCACTGCTTTGAAAGAACATGGCCCAAGAATGCCACTTCCTTCAACGAACTCGCACTTGCGAACTTAGCATACGGTGATGCTCACGCATTTTCCCAATACAATCTGCGGATGCTCGGCATGCTCTTCTTCACTCTTGGAGTAGATAAGAATGTCATCGATGAAAACCACAACAAACTTATCCAAATACTCCATGAACACCGAGTTCATAAGATTCATGAACAAAGCTGGAGCATTGGTCAAACCGAAAGACATGACGGTGTACTCGTAAAGGCCATAACGAGTAGTAAACGCCGTCTTTGGAATATCATCGATACGATCCGGACTTGATGGTACCCCAATCTCAAGTCAATCTTGGAGAACACACAAGCTCGGACAAGCGGTCAAAGAGATCATCAATACGAGGCAAAGGATATTTGTTTTTCACCGTCACTCCATTCAGCGGACGGTAATCAACACACATATGCAGGGTCTTGTCCTTCTTCTTTACAAAAATAACCGGACAACCCCAAGGAGATGAGCTAGGACGGATGAAGCCCTTTTGCTTGAAGCCCACCCACCTGCTTTTCGACTCCTCCAACTCATTGGGAGGCATTGATGCAGCGCCTTAGAAATCGGAGCGATGCAGGGCAACAACTCAATCACAAATTCCAAGTCTCGAACTGGAGGCATACCAGGCAAATCTTCGGGAAGACATCCACAAAGTCACTGAGGCTGTGGGCACATCCTGAATCTCCATGGTAGCTTAGCTTCAAGGGCACAAAGGTGTGGCCCTGCAGTGCGGTGAAATCCCAACTTGCTGCTTTGAGGACTAGTGAGGAAAACCATTTTCTGGCACAATCGATTTGCCCCAAGTGTTGGGACAACCAATCCATACCAAGAATCACATCTAGGCGCGAGTCAAGTAAGATGAGATTCGCCAAGAATCCACTCCTTCAATATTAATAGGGGCCCCGACATTCTTGATCGACTCTCATTTCCGCTCCGGAGCGAATAAGCAAGGGAATCCCAAAGGAACAAAGTGAAGGTCACAATCAGCGACAAATGATCTCGAAATAAAAGAATGTGAAGCTCGAGTCAAACAGATCGCGGCGGGGCGATAACTAACAAGGCATTACCCAACACAACGTCGGTGCCTTCGAGCCTCCTCGGTAGAGATGTGGTTGACTCGACCACTCCCGACACCTGAGTCTTCGGATCACCTTACGGTCGTGTGTGTGACCATTCCGCGTCCTCCATTGGGACGAGGGCTGCTCCAATCCTCACGAGGCAATTGCTAGCATAGTGGCCCTTCTTGTTGCGGCGGCGAGGTAACATCGGCGGTGGGTTGCGGGCGCAACTTTCTTCTTTGGTCGCAGTGCGTGGCTGGCTCACGGCTGCGGGGACGAGCAGCGGCGCGAGCGGCCTCGGCGGTGGTGAAGCCAAAGCACGAGCCCTCGTGCGGGCCCAACACGGGGCGAGTGAGGCCGCCTGCGCGACCGATGGACCTCCCACTTGCGCTTGCGGACTCACCCAGCGCCTTCGCCTTGTGCTCGGCGGCGATGGCCTTGTCAACCAAGGCCTGGAAGTCAGCAAAGTCCACTATAGATAGCTTGTCCTGCAGCTCCTCGGACAAACCATCCATGAACTTCTCCTGTTTAGCCTCATCAGAGGCCACCTCTCCCGGAGCATAACGAGCCAAGTGGTTAAACTCGTAAAGATACTCCGAGACAGTCTTGCGCCCTTGCTTAAGCGCTAGAAACTCCTTCTTCTTGAGCTTCATCGAGCCATCGGTATGTGGGCCCGACGGAAGGCGGTCGAAACTCATCCACGAGACAACGTGGCTGCGGGCTGCATGGAGAAAGTTCTCCCACCAAGAGAGTGCGCACCCTCAGGCGATGGGATGCAAAGAGTGCCCACTCTACTCCTAGCATCGGCGATATTGAGCTTTCGCTCAACAAGACGCAGCCAATCATCCGCGTTGAGTGGATCCTCGGATCGAGAAAGTGGCGGCTGCGTGCGGAGAAACTCCGCAAGCCCACCACGAGGCGGTGGCCACCACCCCAGATCTGAAAGGCGGCGGGAGCGGAGGTGTTCCTCGCAATGACCTCCAAGATTCGGTCCGGTCCATGCGATTCGCTCGATCGAGCGAACCTCGACCATGGTCGGAGGAGGAAAGCTCCTCATCGGAACCAGTAGGTGATTTGTTGCGGAGGTTATTGTCATCCTGTTCCACAAAAATAGGTTAAAACACAACTCCGGAACAGGAGACAAAGAAAACAACTAACCTCTAAACAAAACAACCTTTTAAAAGCTCAAGTAACCACATAAAATTACAGCAAGATCATAAAAATAACAACCACCTTCCTATTATGACTAACTCGTATGAAAAAACGAGTAATCAATTTTTCAGGAAGGAAATTTCAGAATAACAACTTCTGTTCGAAACAGCAAGGAAATAGGGTGAGATATCTACTAAAGAATGGTTAGACACTTAGCTATCTCATATCACTTCTTACCCTTTTATTCCCATAAATTTTAGTGGAAATAACCTCTCATTTTCAGCACTTTTACTACCTAAAGGCTAGCTGCCCAGAAATTTATTGCTTGCTGTCCAGATTTTCTTCTTCACACCTCTGGCCGAAATTTGTAGCTTCAGCAGCTCCTAACCTTCTCAAGATAGCCAACACTTTCATTTTATAACTCTCATGATGTACCCAAAACCAATCTACTCGATAAACAACTATCTTTTGAAAGAAGATGAGAGGAAAACTCAACTTTCAAATTCAGTTTAGAATGAGGTGAGATGAGCAAACTAAGATAGATAAGAAGTAAAATCTGAGAACTTACTTAAGATTTTCAGGAAAGCACTGATATTTGGAAAGTAAGTTTTCAAAATATTCTAGGGACGACCAAGCTAGGGGTTTCTACGGTCAGTATGGCTCTGATACCAAGCTCTGTGAGACCCCGGTTTATTAAACTTGTAATACTTAACCTTCCTCTGGTTCTAGTATCACAAATAGAATAATCCGCGTCTCGATGAATATGTGCCTCCCAGAACAAGCAGCACACATACATCATATCCAAGCATGCATCAATTCCATACAACAGAATACAACAAGTCTACCAAAAGACATACATAATATAAGTTATTACAACACAGCCGACCGGCCAAATGACACAAGTAGCAAATAAGTAACAGCGGAAGCAAAGGTTGCCATAAGATGGCTTAAACCAAAAGACGACCGGTTAGCCACATAACACCACAGGGCAACCGACCGGGCCGCCAAGCTAAACGCCCCTTAGACTGCCACAACACAACTCACAAAAGTGAGGTCCATCGGACTCACTATCATCCTCTGCACAACACAAGCAATGCAGGTGAGTACAAAAATGTACTCGCAAGACTTACGAGTAGCAAGCCTATACATAGCTATATGAAAGTCAGATTCAAAGGAATGAGGTTATATGGTTCTTTGGGCGCATAAAGCAAGTTTCATTTGCAATATTGTAATAGATTGAACAATGACTTGTAAATTCTGTTTTTAAGCATTTAAATAACAAATGAGTAAGCATAAGTAATGTATCCACCTAGAAGTGACTTTCCCAAAAGTCACCACATCATAACATGAATCACGATTCATACCACCCAACAAGTTTTAATTTTAAAAGGTTGTAGTCTAACTCTTGAAAAGCTTATCCAAGCGTGTCCATAACCTAGGACGAGGCTATTCGAATAGTTTTAATCCTGCGGGGTGTACCAATGTACCCACACTTGAGATCGCTTTTCGCCAAGCTATTAAGAACACTTCCTTTGGTATGCCAGCACGGCTAAGTCCTCTGAACCCTTTCCAATGGAACATGTTAATCAAAGAGCACGTATGGGGTTAATCCTTAGTGATCTGCCGACGAAATATGGATCACAAGGACCCATCGTGGAGCAAGATACACCGGCCTCGGCGGGTGTTCTCCTCCTACAAATGTGTCCATGTTGCATATAATCAAATATGCAACCCACCACGCGACTCATTAATTAACACACCCAAAGTACTCGACTAAGAGAGGTCCCATATCCCTCTAGTGTGGTTAGCACGCACAGAATGCTCGGATAACGAGATACTCACAAGTAGTTCGGTCCTTAATTGACCGGGCACCATTCCAATCACACCCAAAGATCACACCATCTTACCATTGTGCCCAAGTCTAAATTGTTTTCATTTTCAGTTTTAGTTTTGCAATTTAGACATAGCAATGGGCTGAAATGTACACATAGTAATAGTTTGTGTGATCAAAGTTATCGACGAGTCGATAACTGCCCATTTCTACCGATAACTAAGCAGGGCTAAGCATAATGACACGTAAACTACTAAGTGACAAGGGTCCATCCAGTGAACCCAAAATCACGACAAGTAACCTAGGCTTGATGGTAGAGGAATAAACAATTCCTCACGATAATGCATCTAGTAGGCCAACTACCGACAATAGTTTAAAACAACATAGCAATGCGTACATAGAATTTGCAAGCAATATATTAGACTTTGAAAATAGTAGGAACAATATGATCAAATGAATGCTACATCTGCTTGCCTGGCTGAAGTGTAGGATCTGATGGCTGCTGTGGCTCAATATCAAGATTAATAATATTATCTTCGGAACCTAACGCGAAAAGGCGATAAGCAAATAAGAACGAAGAACACCAAATGAAACTCCAACAGCAAACACAACCAAATCTAATAAAATTTACACTACAGCTAGGGAAAGATTTTCTAAAGTGACAGGAACAAGAATTTTGCAATTTGAACTCAACATGCAAAAGATATGAACAAAATGCTCTTTCTCAGCCTGTAACAACCTAATTAATAATTAACACTGTTCATGGCGAAATTTTCCAGAAGGATCTAAGGTCTGAAATTTTTATAGCAGGTAGATTATGACATCCTAATAACAGCAAAGTTGGATTTACTAAATTTGGAGTTATACATAATTACTTATGATTTTTCTAAGTTGTAAATCTAATGCAAATCATTTTACAGAATTATGAACATGCTCAAATCCTATTTTATATGAAAGTATACTAACAGACGAATTTAACAAAATTGATTTTGCACAATTTGGATTTATACAGAAAAAGATATGCATTTTTCAAGGTTAAAACTATTTCTGGAATATTCAAAATGACAGAAATCAAGTTATCTCTAGTTATACAATTTTCTGCTACTGGAACAAGCTTAAATCCATTTTTATAATAAACTAAAGTGATAACCAAATTTACTACAGTTGGAATTATCTAAAAAGTAGTTGAAATGAATTAGTTATGAGTTTCTAAAGTTTTTATATCATTTTCAGTTGTTAAATAACTACTTACCGAAATACAGACAAACTTCACTAAAAGAATAAGACGTGGACAACTCTCAACCCTTGATCTAAAATCCTACGGCTCACGCGCGCCGAAAACAGCGCACGCGTGCCGAATCGAAACAGAGCCCACCGTTGGATCACGATCCAACGGCGCACACGAGTGTATGCAACCGGACGGTGCGGTTGCTTGGGCCAATCCGAGCCGCAGATCTGCAGATGGACGGTCCAGAGCGCACCAACGGTCGGAAGGTCCGATTGCACACACGATCTCAGCCGTTGATCTCAAGATCGACGGTCGAGAATGACCAAGGCATCCGGAGGGTCCGAATGCACTCACGATCAGGGCCGCAGATCTAAAAATGAACGGTAGCTATAGATCGCAGTTCAAAGGAAGATCTTGACATGTGGGACCTCATGCGGTGACTTGAGTCACCCACGCCACGGTTTCACCCACATGCACGGTGCACCGCCCCACTTGTCGGCGATCGAGAGTGGCGGTTAAGACCAAATTAATGCCATTAATGATTAACCTTAAATAAACACTAATGATCACAAATTTGATTTTAACCCCTCGGGCCCACAAGTCGACCGCAGGTAAATTAAACGGCGATTAAATGCCGACATATTAATTAATCAATGATTAAGCATTAATGATGTTGGAACAGCGCGGGATTGAACCAGAGAGCGATTTAAGGATATTGGGCCCACTGGTCAGTGGCTCAACGACAATGATTAAGACATGATTAATAACTAATGATTAGCAATTAATGTGTCCTAATCAAATGACGAAAACGGGAGCTCTGTGCCGGCAAAACCCGAGCGATTTCAACGGCAAATCGCCGGCGACACTGGCCGCGGCGGCGCCGAACAAGAGCCAAAATGGATTCGCAATAGCACTACGAATCTAATGGTAGCATTCTCGCCGGCGGCGAAGGAATAGAACGCCGGCTAGCCGGAAAAACAAAAATGGGAGCTTTTACTGCTAAACATGAAAATCGCGATGAGCTCCACTGCAAGCCTAGGGTGCGGTGCCAAAGCTTCTAAGGACTAATAAGAAGCTACCTTAAAGGAGAGGAGCTTCGAAGATGGCCGGAGTTGCTTGATCACGATGAAAGCTTGCCGGACATGGAGAAGAAGGTTTGAAAATGACCCCCTGAGCCAAATGAGTGATACCAAAGCATCAAAATAGCTTCATTAAGGTTCACAGAAGCTACATGAGCAAGTAATTAGAAAAGGGAGCACTCACTTGAGCTGAGGAAGAAGATGACCAATTTGGCGAATTTGAACAAACCCCAAATTGGACAATTCCGAGAATCAAATCCAAAATTAAGTGAGGAAATGTTCAAGGAAGTAAATAGATAAGGTTAGGGCAAAGAAACGTGAAGGAGGACCACTGGAACACCAAGAACACCAATGGAGCTCACGGGTCAACAATGGCGATTTGCCATTTTGAGGTGTTAAGCTCCAATACGGTGAATGAAGCTTGATGGTGGTATAAAGAAATACCAGGAAGCATTGAGAGTGTTTATAAAGCCAAGAAAGCATTAGGGTTTGCACCACACATCTTTCGGGCGGCAAAACACAGAGCACAATGCGCGGCCGACAAGGAAAAGAGGTGAAGACGTGCATTAGGGCATGGCCTGGCTCAGTGTACCTCCCATACCCCTAAACGTCGGCTAGGGTGGCTTTAGGGAGCAAGAAATGACACTGCCATTACTCCCCTACGGTTGCTCGCGACGGTGGAGGTAGAAGACGACCGCGAAAAGGCTCGGTGATTCACGGTAGTTAGATGAAACACGGACGGCTGAGATAGTGCCACGCCTACGGGCTTTAAAACACAACGGGGAGATTGCGAGCCCTACGATTAGAAACGAACGGCTCAGATAGCCCCACGTCGCAAACTCAATTTACAACGAAGGGACACGCGAGCGTTGGATCTTAATCCAACGGCTCGATTCAAAAATGCAACCGAGGGTCCGAAGGTTTCGGCAATCTCAGCGGTTGGATGGGAATCTAACGGTCGACAATCAAACTTGCAACCGGAAGGTCCGAAGTCTTACACGCGCGCGGACCGTGCGATTTAGATCCAACGGTCGAGATTCAACGCGCGTTTTAAAGAGTGGCTCGGTGCAGTTAGTTGACTGGACCGAATCAATTTGCTCGAGCCCGAGTCTGACTCGAACCCAAGTAACAGTAAAACCACGTTTGACTTTGAAATAAGAACAGAGACTTTGAATGATTTATTTGAGGTAGCAAATTAACTCCAAAAATTATGAAATTTTTACAGGAGCTTGCTAACTCAGATATTAACCTTGTGTAAAGTTTTCAGAGGTTTTTATGCTGTGAATAAATCTCCAAAAATTCTGCAAGGCTCTGTTTTAATGTTTGACTGAGAGTCAAACAGGTTTGACTGCCTCTAAAAATATTCAAACAATTTCTAAAAATTGTGAAATTTTTCAGAGGGGTCACATACCATCACAGAGACTTAGGAAAAATATTTCCAGAGGATGATCATAAGATTTGACAAGATTGTTTTTGCAATGTCAAGATTTGGATCAACTAGACTTGTGACAATGTATTTCCATAATTCCTTGTACAAGAATTGTTTGGCACAACAGAAATACATGATGTAAGAAAAAGTTTTAATTTCTAATGATTTTCTTACATTTGAAACACAAGCCCAAGATTGGGATATTACAAAGACCATCGTTATAAAATACTAATAAGTCTTACATGTTCGACATTATCTAAAGCCACAACAACCCAATCCGTATGCAAGTGATGGATTACATATGTGTAATTAAATACGAATAATTAATTAATTACCAACATTTTCTAAAAATTAATTACGAGTAATTAATTACCACTAAACTAATTACGAGTAGTTAATTTGCATTAATTTAATATGCCGGACTGATAACCACTAAACTAATTACGACTAATTATTTACCGATAAACTAATTAATTACGAATAAACTAACTAATTATGATTGATTAATTACCACTAAACTAACTAATTATGACTGATTAATTACCACTAAACTAATTGTGAGTAGTTAAATTGCACTAATTTAATATGCCGAACTGATAACCACTAAACTAATTATGACTAATTATTTACCGCTAAACTACTTAATTATGATAAACTAACTAATTACGACTCATTATTTACCACTAAATTAATTGTAAGTAGTTAATTTGCACTAATTTAATATGGTGGACTGATAACCACTAAACTAATTACGACTAATTATTTACCGCTAAACTAATTAATTACGAATAAACTAACTAATTACGACTGATTAATTACCACTAAATAAATTACGAGTAGTTAACTTGCACTAATTTAATATGCCGGACAGATAACCACTAAACTAATTACAACTAATTATTTTCTGCTAAACTAATTAATTACAAATAAACTAACTAATTACAACTGATTAATTACCACTAAACTAACTAAGACTGATTAACTACAACTATGGTAATAACGACAAAAGTATCCGACAAATTACCTGCCCTTCGGGGGAAAGCTATAAAAAAAGGCTGAGTGACGAGCAACGAGCAACAAACAAATACTTAATCTCCAAAATAAATTAATTATGTTACGTTATCTGATTTCTCAGCGATGAGCGCCAGAACAAGAAGCGAAACACAATTGGGATGAGCAAAGAGCAACTACGAGAGTTCGGTATTTAAAGCCGAGCGAAGGAGGAGCCACAACATTTGGCTTGGGAATTCCAGAAGCGTTGGCACCGGGAATTCCGAACAAGGCGATAGATGTACGGAGGAGGGAGGATGGTCAGTGGGAAAGGTGGCCGCCACGTGATTTTTTCTTTATTTGCAGAACCAGACAGGTGCGTGGCGGTAGGGGAGGGCCGGGCGTGTGGGAAGGAGATGTATAATACCATCATTAGTATCAGTGCCGGTTCATGATTACTGCCAAGATCGAAGTATCGATCTTGGCTTGTGCCAAGAGCCGCGATCGATCATCGATATCAATGTTGATTTGTCCCGGCTCAATCATTGATCAAGCGCGGGATTTTACGAACTGGCAATGATACTTCATCAATGCCGGCTTTGGCCTAGCCGACACTGATGACCCGGCACGGATGACCACTTCTGTTGTAGTGCGTGTGCCGTGCATGTGTCGTGTGACGTGCGCCCGTATCGTGCCAAGCACGAATTTTTCCCCCGTCTGCTGTGTGCCCATATCGTGCTAAGCACGAATTTTGCTCCATAAAATCGATCTATGGTTCTGGGTCTCTGGGATATCGGTGTCTCTGGGTCTCTGGGATCCTAGTCGATGAACCAACAAGTTAAGGTGTATATATATTTTACACATATATAGGAACCAGGGCCGTTATACAAAGGCATTGCTCCAGATGCAACGGCAAGGAGAACCCTAGCTAGCTTGTCCTTTTCATGCCCCTAACTACTTGATCGACCAATTAGTTCTGCATAACACCGTTCTATATGGTTCTTGGTCTCTGGGAGTGGTTACGTGTGAACCACCACATTAAGGTGTATATATATACTTTACACATATATAAGAACCCGGGCCGTTAGATGCAAAGCCCTTGGTTTGGACGAACCTCACTGCAAATTATGCCTTCACCCCAATCAGAATTGAAAGAGAAGCCGGGTACAACAAGCTAAGGTGTGTGTGTGTATATATATATATATATCGTTCATATATACCGGTACAAATGACCAGATTGCAACGGTCTTGCATAGCATATATATGAACATGGATCTTTGTGTTCTATGGTTCGAAAAGTAATTATGATGGTTTCATTGACTGTAGAAGAGAATTTGCATAAAAGTCGAGATGAGTGCTATATAACATTTAGGTCATTAACTTTTTCTGTATATTAAAATGAATTCATTCATAAATTTATATGAATTTTAGCATCACATATCATATTAGATTACTTTGAAAAATATTATTCATGAGTTTCATAATTCACTAAATTTTTAGTGAAATATATTGGGCACTAGGGGCAAAACTGCGAACTACACCCACAATCCCGCCCAAATATTCGTTGTGCGCCACAACCCACCCCGCCAGCCACCCAATTTTTTGTGAAATGTCTATTTTGTCCAAACAGGTCATTGGACCTCCCCAACCAGGTGGAGGGTATTTTCGTAAACATCACGCGCACGACGCAGACCCCTTCATATTCCTGGCCGAATCCCCTCCTCAAATCCTCTCCCCCAAATCCCCACTCCCCAAACCCTAGTTGATCCATCCCCCACCCCAAATCCCCTCCTCCAGCAAGACGAAGGCACTCGGTGGGACGACGGCAAGGGCTGGGCGACGGCAGCGACAAGGGGAAGGGCGACGATGACATCCATCTCCCTTCATCCATGCCGAGGCGGAAGGTGCTAGCTGCGAGAAAAAGTAAGTTGGCCAATAAGTTCCATCTCCCTTCGTCCGATCGGTGAGGGGTTCGCGTTGATAGGCCGGTCCTGCGGAGGTGGGTGATACCGGGGCGAGGGAGCACGTCCACAGCCACAGCAGAGGCACGTTAGGGAGCCGACATTAGGGCGGCGAGGGCAGCAGCGGCGGACCCGGCTGCCTCGCATGCTAATGTTCTTGTAAATTTGTTACTTCCATTGGGCGTTGCATGCTAGAGTTCTATAGTAATTTTGTCGCAAATTAATTAGTTGCATACTAGTAACTTTGTAGTATCAAAATTATAATCTTACGCTTATTTTCTTACTCATGTAAAGAAGCACCACTTACCGAATATGACGAAAAGAGGGCTCAAAATCTGATGAGGAACCATCAAGTGTTGCAAGGACTTGGCATCGCTACATTAGCATCAATTCTTACAAATACATGTCTAGACAGCAAGGGTAGTAGTCGCGAAGACTCTGGATCCGAGTATGACCCTCAAGAGAATGAGGATGAGGACACTGAACAAGATGAACTCAATAAGGTGCTCATTCTTGTTCTGTGCCTCTCTCTCTCTTGTGTTGGGGGTTTGGGGGGCTGGGAGAGGCTGCTCATGTGGTGTCCTTGTACTGTTGCAGTGTTATTTATCATATATTCAGTTTGTAGTTTGATTAATGTGCTACTAATTCTTCTTGTATTCTGCCAATGAGGCCTGATAGGTTTCTAAGAAGAGATCTAGACAGAGGGAAAACAATTCTGCCAGGATGCCTCTAGGAGGGACTGTACCACCAAAGAGGGTGCTGGCACCGGATGATCAATTCCAACCTCCTAGATGCACTAGGCAAAAGACAAGAGAGTCCGCATTAACTCAAGAGGTTTCCCTTGGTACGAGTTCAGATCCAAAAGAACAGGCCACTCAAAGCCCTCCTACTGCCACACATAATTCTCTGGTACCTACCCAATCTGAGGAGCACATTCAAATGTACAATGATGAAGGCAAGTGATTGTGCACAACCCTTTAAGAAATGCATATATGCTTTACACTAACTTTATGAAATTCATATTTTCAGATGCACCAGATGTCAGTCAACAATCAAATAAGAAGGGAAGAAACAAGGGCAGAGATCTTGATAGGATATTAAGAGCATTAAGCTGTAAGATTCCAATCCAAATTTCTGAAGGGAAGAAACGGCTCGAGGCACCTATGCAAGCTGCTAAGCTTGCATTAGAGGGTGGGATCATACTAAGGCAACATATACCAGTCCTTCCACATTGGAAAGAGTACAAGAATGATCAGTCTCACCTTACGGACTACATTGGAAAAGTTGTAGTAAGTATATCAACTCTTGGCCAAAAGTGAAATCCCTTTCTGTTTTCCTTGTTCTGTTTTTTCTTGTTGTATTCACATGTCTCTTGTGTAATGTGTATGCTCTTTGTTAGGGTCAATTTACCATGGACACCAACTCAAAGGCAGTCACATCTGCATGTACTGATTTGCTCAAGTGTGAACAACGACAGATGAGGTACAGGCTTAAAAAGCGCTACTTTCATGGTGTACCAACAAATCAAGTGAGAACCACTAGCCTGCTGAAGCAAATGACTGATGAGTAATGGAGAGCGCTGGTGTAGATGTGGTCCAACCTAAAGCACATGGTATGAAAGTAATTGGTTCATTTGCTTAGTTATCTGTTACTTGGTGTGTTTTACTCTAATCTGTCTTTCTGTAGAACCATTGTGAGAAAAACAAACTGAACCGTGAGAAAGTCCAGTTTTATTAGTGGACCAGCTCTCGTTCCTACATTGCACATTGTTATGCTGTTGTAAGTACTTAGAGAAATGATGTTCTTATAGATTTGTTATGAAACCCTTCCATAGCATGTTGGAAGTTTACAGTTTGCAATGATTTGAACATTTCAGAAGCAAGAGAAATATAAAGATGTAGAGCCCACTGCAACTGACCTCTTCAAAGAGTGCCATAATAGCAAGAAACTTGGTTTTAGTGAGCTAGTGAAGAAAGCAATTGTTAGTCACCACTTATTCATTTCTTTTGTACATAAGTATACTGTAAATAATAACACTTTTCACGTGTAATCCATCTATTGCTAGGCTGATATGGAAGCCATCGTGGCTCAACCGGTGGAAGATGGACAAGAATCAAAGTCTCCTACTGCAGCTGTTTCTGAAGTGCTCGGTGAGTCAACCAAATTCCTTGAACGTGTGGGCCTTGAAACACCCTCACAGAAAAGCTCGAGACGAGGCGTTTCTTCGCGTGTGGAAGAGCTTGAAGCTAAACTTTACATTGAGAAGCAAGGAGCATCCCAACTTCGAGACCAACTTGAAGCTCAGCAGCAAGACTTGGATGCCTTGAAGAAGAAGGTAGAAGAATCCGAAGCAGATAGAAAGAAGAGCTTAGAAGAGATTGGCTTTTTGAAGGATAAGATTGCAGATACTAATGCCCTCCTTCGTCGTTTGCTGAACTGCAATCAAGGTCAGATGAACCCTACTCCCTAAACTGATGTAGTTTGTGGTTTGATGGCACTGCGATATGGGATACTGTTATTTTGTGAACTGTGTTGGACTTGGGAGTTGTCATGGCTGGTGTGAACTTGATGCTGCTTGTTGTTATTATGACATGACATGAACTTATTGTGTATCCTTGTACTGTTTTTGTCTGTATGGATGTGTTAGGCCAAACACAACGATTTGGTCTGTAGATGTGAAATTGAAAAAATGGTTTGTGAATTGTTAAAGGGCTTGGCCCAGATAAAACTAGGCCAAAATGGTTTTAGCCCAACAATATATCGCGCCTTTCAAAACGGCCCAGCTCGAACCCTGACTGGGCAATCAAAATGGGATGCACCCAAAAAATTTTGGGCCTGCAATTTGAGCTAACCTAAAATAAGTTGGGCCTATAAAATGGCCTATGACCACAAATTGACTCAGCGGACGATGGAATCAAAAAGGGCCTTGTAGAAATTATGACAAAAATTTACATGGGCCTAACTCACATTATGACGGTAGACATCATCACAAACCAACAGCCACGTTAGATCCTGCGTGGCTCGACTAGTCTACCAATGACAATAAGAATCTGATGTGGCGGTGTCATAAAATTCGTGACGACAATGGTTTCATCACTAAGTCTGTGACGATTTCGCTACTTTCATCACAGAAACCAATCAGCGACGCACTATAGGTGACGATCGATTTTTCGTCATGGAAGCATCACAGATCCCATACTGTGACAAAAAACACAGATCTGTGACGAATTCTGATTGTCACCGTTCAGCAGATTTCTTGTAGTGAGTGTAAATAGGAAGACTACTCAAGCTGCTATTAACCAGCACCAACCTACCCCCAGAAGACAAAATGTTATTTCTCCAATTGTCTAGCCTTTTAATCAGCTTGTTAACCACATTCTCTGCTGCTTTCAACCCCACATGTCTATCACTAATTATAATACCCAGATATGTCATGGGTAACTGAGCTAATTTGCAATTAAAAGTGTTTGCTACTCTATTGGCCTCTTCAATTTCCACCCTAACACAAAAACTTCACTTTTGTGGTAATTGATTTTTAATTCTGATATCCATTCAAAACAATAGAGTAAAAATTTCAAGTTCAGGAAATAATCCTCCCCATACTCCATCATAATCACAGTATCATCAGCATATTGCAAAATGGGAACCCCTCCAGGGACCAAATGAGAGATCACCCCCTTGACCAAGCCTCTATCTTGAGCTGTATTAATCATTTCTGCTAAGGCATCAGCAGCCAAGTTAAAGAGAAGGGGAGACAAAGGGTCTCCTTGTCTTATGCCCCCTGTAAGTTTTGAAATAAGGCCCTATTTCTCCATTTATATTAATACTTACCTCCTCCCCCACGACTGAGCTCATCACCATCTGAATCCACTTACCATAAAAACACTTTTTTCACCATCACTTCCTCCAAAAAAAACTCCACTGGATTTTATCATATGCTTTCTCAAAATCAAGCTTCAGAATCACCCCTTTCCTTTTTAAAATCCTAATCTCATGAACAATCTCATGAAGGGCGACCACCCCATCCAAAATATTCCTTCCTTTAATAAAAGCAGATTGACTTTCATTAATTATTCTATCAACCACCATCACCAATCTATTAGCCAAAAGTTTTGTAAGTATATTAAAACTGACATTAAGCAAACAAATAGGCCAAGTAATAACCCCAAAATTCAACCTCTTCAAATCCAAACCCCCTGAGGACAAATCATTAACCAATTCGAGAAACCGGAACTTAATCACCCCCAAAACTCCTATAAAAAGTACTTGGAAAACCATCAGGGCCAGGAGCTGAATTCCCAGTCAACTCCTTAATCACTTTCCAAACTTCCTCTTTAGTAAAATCCTGAGTCAAAAGCAAATTATCGATCTCTGATATTCTACCCCTATTACCCCAAAAACCCTCTGCCAAACCCACCCCTTGATTAACCATTGATCCAAAAAGAGTTTTGTAATAATCATAAACATGCTCTCTAATCTCCTCTTTACTTTTCAAAGTGACTCCTTCATGCTCTAAACCAAAAATCAAAAAATTTCTTCTCCTCCCATTTGCACAATTATGAAAATACCCAGTGTTGGCATCCCCTTGAGTAATCCAATTGACACTGCCTCTTTGCTGCCAATGTTCTCTTCCACTTCATACATCTTATCCATCTCAGATTCCAAAGAGTACCTCTGAAGCCACTCTTCATAAATTAACCCCCTGATCTCTGCCACCGAATCCAATCTTTTAATCTGCTCCATAACTCTTCTTTTCTGCAATTTGTACTCCCCATTCAAATTAGCCCCTCAGCCTCTCTAAAAACTTCTTAAAAAAGCTATACAACCATTCCATCTATTCATAGAGTAACAACTATCAGGAACTCTATCATTAATATCTAACCACTTAGTCTGAAGCAAGTCCCTAAAGTTTTCAAAACAAAGCCATTTTTTCAAAGAAAAATCTTCCTGCCTGAACCCTCTCCCCCTTACCAAAGTTCAACAGAAGAGGGCTATGGTCAGAACCCACTCTGACCAAACAATGCACCTGACAAAGAGAAAAATTAGCTTCCCAGTCAATCGATACCAGGACTATGTCTAGATTCACCATAACTGGATTCACCTATTTATTAGACAAAGTGAACCTAGATCCTCTTGTCTTGATCTCCAACAGCTTGTTCTCAGAAATAAACTCATTGAAAAGGTCCATCAAACCAAAATTCAAGTTGTTAGTGTTCTTATCTCTTGCTCCCCTAATCAAATTAAAATCACCCCCATGACTAAAGGCAGCACAACACTTTTACATTTTCTGTCCAACTCATCCAAGAAAGTCTCAGAATGTTCATGTTGAGCAGGCCTATAAACTACCATCACCTCCCATCTAAAATTATTAACCCTATTCCTGATCCCCATGCTGACATAAAATCTTCCTGGGTCACAATTCTCCATTTCTAGGAAATCTTCTTTGATTCCCAAAAGAATACCCCCTGAGTGACCTTCAGCAGGAGTCCAGTGCCATTTGAAAGGAAGATGCCCCCACCAAATTCTTAAGCTCTCTATTTGAAAAATCTTTCTTAATAGTTTCCTGCACCCCCACAATATCTAAGCCTTCATTGTGAACCATCTCCTTTAACTGCCTTCTCCTAGCAGCCTTCCCTAAGCCTCTAATATTCCAAAAGAGAATTTTCATGGTTTAGGAAGATAACCACCTACACCCCCCTTTTTCCATCTTACTATTCACTTTCTTACTCATCTTAAAACCTATAGCACCCCTATTCTCATTGTCAACTTTGCATAAACAGCCATCCCATCATAGCTGATGTCTTCATCAACCAAATTCTCATCACCCTTTTTTCTAATTTTTCTTTTTTAGCTTTAGGCAATGCAGCTCTAACAAGCTCTTGAGCCTGTATGGCTGAGATGATCTCCCTAGCATCTTTAAAGTGATTTCCCAACATAATACCACATGAAGTAGCAACTTGTTCTAAACATTCACTATCAGCATCATTAAGAACATTAAAGGGCTTTTCAGGTTTACCTTGAGATTCCAGATTCTGAATAGATTTGAGCTTTGATGCCTTCTGTTCCATGGGGATTCCTTGGTCCTGAATCCTTGAGCTTTTCCTTGTCACCAGTTGAGGTTCTTGAATTCTATTCTTTTTTCCCTTCTTTTTTGTAGACAACCAACCTTCTGCCACCCCATTTATTTCAAACACCCCATAGGATTCTTTATTGATTTTAATATGAGATGTGTCCTCTACAAAACCCTCACACACTTCCATCCCTCTGCCAGCATCAACCAGATTCTCTGAGATAACACATTTGCTGCCATCTTTCTTTAATCTAAACTCATTGCATTTGTCCTGAGAAGAAAACTCCACACATTTGTTGCCATCTTTCTTTAATCTAAACTCATTGCATTTGTCCTGAGAAGAAAACTCTAGCTTATCACCAGACTGCTGCTCATCCATAACTTTCTTATCTTTAGAAGGAGTCTTCAAACAAGGCCAAGAATCAGCAGACAAAAGAGTAGACCCCTCCTCAGTGTGAACCACAATATCCTTAATAGTATCACTCCCCTTATCTTCCGATTGATCACCTTGGTAACACATCACATTAACCACCTCTAATGAAAGCTTACCCTCTTCAAGATTCTCCAAGCCCTTGACTTCATGAGGGAAACTATAAGCCAAAGGCACAATCGCCAGAGCATTACTATCAACAGCCCTTGTAACTTTCTCTTTTCCCTTAAACAAGATTTCAGAATCAGGTGATAACTCCCTTTTTCATATCTTCCTGTGAATCTGCCTTGAAGCCCTTAGCAGAATTCTACTTTTTGTCAGAATAAGACAGACATGGCCATAAGGCAGCAGACAATAAGGAAGTCCCCTCAGAGATATGGACCACTATATCACCTTTAGGAATCAGAGATTTATCCTAATTAGATTCTAGTAACACCCCTCCCAACTAAACAAGATATTCATTCTCACTACCCTTCCTCTTCTCATTACTCTCTATACCCTCTTGAAAAATAGAACCTTTTGTATTCATATTTTTAGGGGGACTGAAAGCTAGCGGTATTACAAATAAAGCTTGACACTTAGATTTCAATATACGAGTACTCTCTTCCTCCTTTTTAAGATCCACCTCTTTTTGTTGTTTACCTTTATACTTATCAGAGCAACCCCCACTTTTTTGTTCAGAAGATTGAAGAGTATCCCCCCCAAACTTCTCAGCCATCTTTTCCCATTCAATTTTATGGTTGCTTCCATTATATTCTTCCTCCTAATCATCCTTCTTATGGACATTGATTTTGTGAAAATGATCATACACTGGTCCTCCTTTCTTCTTTGTTTTGCCCCCTTCTACTTCAAATTTGATTTCATGCCCCATAGAGTTAATAAAGATTTCCACATAACAATTTATATTTGAGGGATCCCTACTAAGAACCTTAACCCTCATAGGGTCTATCCTCATCAAGCTTATCTCATCCACCTCAATAGGATCTCCCACTGTGCTAGAGATTTCTTTAACAATTTCAACTGTTTTAGCAGAAATGGGGATACCTGAAACCTTAATCCAAGCTGCAGTAAGGACAAAGGATGCCTCAGGATCCTTGATAGAATGGAGAGCCAATTCCACACTCCTGGCTTTAAACCAAGCGTCCAACATTTCTTTGGAATGGAAAACCACCCCAAACTCTGACTCTGAAAGTTTCATAACCTTCCAATCCCAGTTATCTTGAATTAAATGCTTCAGTTCTGCTTAAATTTGATTCATAGATGCCACCCCTTCCTTAATGCTCAAAACCCCTTAAGCCTCTTGTAACTCAGAAAACTTCAAATTAGTGGCTTGAAGGCTGTAGAAACCTTGCTAGGTATCCCAAATCCACATAACTTCAATCCCAAAATTTTCTTATCCTCAGGACAACTAGATGTCATATGCCTAGTTTTTTTTACATTTGTAACAAATCGGTGCATTAGTACATCTAGCCTGGTGGTGTCCTGATTGCAAGCAATGAAAACACGTCCCACAATCCTCAGATCTGAGCACCCCTGTATTCGGACCAATATCACCCCATCCTTTTTTGAGAACTTCACCTTTACCAACATCTACTGAAGGATCCCAGGAAGCCGCATATTTAGTACTATCAACCCTAGGGTTTCCACCTCTACCTCCAAATCGTCCTCAAAAATCCCCTCTCTGATGATCCTCCCGACGAAAGCCCCCATCTCGATCAGAAAACTCTTTACGAGGATCAAACTGCCACCCTTTACCTGGGTTGAAATTTTCTCTGCCAGATCCCCCAAAATGAGAATCAAAACGAACCATGTCCCCTTCTTGATTGCCCAATTGCGCACCTGGTTTTGGGAACCCCCCTTGATGATTCTCATGGAACCTCTTCTTTTGCTCTTACTCTCGATGAAGTTTATCTCTCAAATCATCTTCCATCAACAGATTGTCTTCCTCCATCCACTCCTCGGGAGCGCTCCGCTTCCCACCGCTCCAATTGCGACCTCCACCTCCAAAGCGGCGAGGAAACCTTCCCCTTCCCCGATCCATTGCCTCACCCCTCACAACTTCTACAAAGGATCTGTTTAGCAGTGGAGGATCCCTATTTTGCTTGACAACCCTAGCTCCCGAACCTAATCGCCGCACCTCACGGCTGTTCACAGGGAAACCTAGATCTCCAATACACGCTCGTTTGGGGATCCACTGCCACAAAGTCTTAGGAATCTGATGCCACGAGTGAGCAAAAATGTCGGCGAGAGATGTACCAAAGCAATGGGCTGGCCTAGATAACCGCCCATGCTCACCGGCCTGTGAGGGCCCGACGAGCTCCACTCCCCTAACTCGTGAAGCACCGCTTGTGGACGGTAGACCGCTCGTCTCCCATCCTGACACGTCCACCTCTCTGAATGATGCGCGGAGGATCGAGCTTGTGCAAACTCCAAAAGATTACAACATTTTCATGAGTAAAGGAACGATGGTTCATGAGGAGACTCCATTTGAGGAGAGGTGTTCTTGGAAACCATAGGCACCTGTTGCCTCTACATGGATAGTTAGAGTGGCGGTTCATGGTGGAAAAATGGATATGCTCTTAATTGAGGAAGAGCGTTATGCCTTTGTCCTCGCCGACAAAGGCCCCAACCCGCCTGCCATGGGGTACAACGATGCTGATACTAGTCACCTTTGTCACTGACAAATAGGCAAGTGGTGCCATTGCCATCATGCCACCCACCGCGATCTTGTCTACTTCTTGAGAATCTAAGGTTGGGGTTTAGTAAACCTTGGACAAGAGTTTGTCATTACGCTCACGTTGTTTAATAGCTCAATTGAAATTTTTGAATCTTGAATGAATTTTATGGGATTTCATTAACTTTTATTGCATTTTGTGGATTTCCAAAAACTTGGATTACATTTCGAAAAGTTCAATAAAAATCTTTGCTCCAAATTAAACTTATAAAAATCTACAAGCTAAATGGCGTGTCAAACCTCCTTAGAATTTGAAATTCAAATTCAAATTCATTTTTGGAAATCAAAACAAAATGTTTAAACCTTTTCTTCCCTCTATCTCCCTCGGGCTGCATCCACCTTGCCGACCCATCTCCCCTCCTTCTCCCTTCCCTCTCCGTGCAGCCCACAACTAGCTGCGGCCCAGCCAGCCAGCCAGCCCAAACCATATCCATGCTGCAGCTGAGCCAGCCCTCTCGCTCATTCCCTTTGTACCGCTCTTGCTGATAGGTGGGCCCCACCCCATGCGTCAGCCTCCGTCCCTGTTCATCTTCTTCCTCTCTCGTTCTACCGCTCCAAGATTGGGAGGCACTCGAGAGCCTGTAAGCTGCAACATACCTCGAGCGCAATGCTGCCGTGAGGTCGTCCCATCACTAGCTCAGCTTCGTCGGTCGGTCCATACCCGTGCACTCACGAGAAATCATCGAGACAGACGTCGCATTGCCGCCTTCTCCCTCCTCCTTCCCTCCCTTATAAGCCGAGCCGGGCACGTCCCGTGGATCGCCCCGTCTTCCTCGGCTCTACTACAGTGCCGCTGTCGGGCACCACAACACCAGCTTCACCCGATAGGCTAAACAACGTAATCGTTTAGCCGCTGTAACCCTGTCGTCGCGAACGCCCTCCTTCCTTGCTGCCGGCCGCCATGGACATAGCCCTCTCAAGTACTTCTAGGCACACAATCACCACGTATAGCACCCCTGTAACTCCCTCATGCTCACCTGCGCCACAATTTCTAGTTGGTAGTTACGTTGTGTAGATGTCAGCGCGTACAGTACCAATGCCAACGCCCTCGATGTCACGCTGCCGCCTCGGTTCATCTCCCACCGAGTTGGCACAACCATTAGCATCGTCGGGACCTCTACAAACCATTTTACCAGTCCTAGGTGGTCATCGTGCCTTTCCCCGCTGGCGCTGAGGTCGAATTCGAGTCGACCATGGCAGCCTTTGTCTCATTCCTCTATTATGAGGAGGACGATGATGATAGGGTCACTGAGTGTGGGCCCAAGGTGATTAAGTTAGTGATAATTAGTTAGCATTAATTGGTATTTAGTATCCGTATGACATGTGGGTCTGATGTCATTAGAAAAATCTAATTAAGAAATCTAATTAAGTTGTAGAAATAAGTGTGAGTCTATGACTTGTGGGCCCTACCACTTAAAACCCGTTGTATAGACCGGTCCTGTAGACCATAGCCACTAACAAGTGGGTCCTAGGCCCTATGCGGCGTCAGGTAGACCAAGTCCACGTGGACTGTGACTCCACCTATCAGTCTCTTGGGTTTTCCCAAATAAAAAAAAAATCAAAAATAAAATAAAACCCCTGTGCACCCACCTATCAACCACAAAGCCTTTTTCCTTAAGGAAAATAATTCGAAAAGAAATTAAAAACCTCGTTGGACCCCACCTGTTAGTTGTAGAGGATTTTATTAAGAAAATTAAATGAAAAAGGAAAAGGAAATACCAGCCGGTCCCACTGGTCAGGATTTTTCGAATTTATGGAATTTTCTCTTTGGTCAAAATTTGGAGAGCCAGTTCTCCCTCGTTTTAAATCCAAATAATTTGATTTTTTGTTTCTAAATTTATCTAAATTCAAGATATTTCCATCAGTAGCAAAATAATAATTGGTGGAGTTAATTTGGGTTTTATTTGAGTTATGAGCATTTATTCGACACCTTCGTTCTTGCGTTAAATAGATTCCAACATCAAAGAAGACTTTTCTATTCAAAACACAAGGGCGCTAAGTAAAGAGAATTTCAATTAACAACGCCATTGCTTTAGGCCAAGACCAAGACCAAGACCAAGCAATATCCACTCTTGAGCAAGGCAAGTCCTTACAGTTGATCATGTTAAACCTACATTTCAAATGCAAAGTATTGCATTTCAAAGTATTACTTGCATACTTATTATTATTTATGAAATGCTATGTTAAAGGTTGATACCTTGCTATGCCAAAAGTTGGTTAGTATTATTCCCCTCCTTGATTGTTGATAACACTTATACCTTGTCACCCTAGGTTAAATATTACATGAGTAAAACTTTCCTCAGATAATTAATTATGACTTTTTGGTTATGCTTAGACACCGCTTAGTGGTTGAAATTGAATAAGACACAAACATTGCTATTACAACAACTTGGGATATGTTGTGATTTGTAGCATGGAAATAGGAAAATGTTATTTATTATGATGGAGACTTGGGCGAGTGGTTGGTATGAGATTGGTGTTGTGTTCACGTGAGTTGGGTTTATGGATTGTCTCACCTGAGTCGATTAAGGACCGAATTATGTGCTGCATTCCTAAACTACTAAGCCGTGCAACCATAAGTCTAGTATGAGATATAGATCCGGCCAACTACTTTACTCAATTTTTGGCATAAACCCCGCACCTAGAGTAACTTTTATATATATCGAGAAGAGTCGCGACTCCCTAACAACCTGGTTAAGGGCATTCTGGGGTTACCCCATAATGGTCATTGTCCTAGTGTTGATTGGTTCCCCGCCGGAGCGGGTCTAGTGTTAGAACTAGGAATTGGAAAAACTTTGTTTTGATCATCTCTGTCGCACGCCCAAGTAAGCGTGTCATGGTCGACATTATAAGTTGATCATATCTTGTAGGTAAAACTGTACAACCTTTGTAGAGTGTTTAATCTATTTGAATAGTTGTACCCCTAGTTATGGGCATTGTGCAGATAGACGCACTTGGTTGGTTTTAATAAAATGTGAACTGAGACATGTTGGCGTAAACATGGTTGTGGTGATGATAGAGGCGGATGTAACCTTATGAGTAACTTGAGGTGGAGGTAACCTTGTGCGTAACCACATGTGGATGTAACCTTGTGAGTAACTGTAAGTGGATGGAACCTTAACAAGATAATAAGTGCTTACACAAATGAAACTTTGGTTTTGTAGTTAAAAAATCTAAGTCATATGTTTGAAAAATATTATAGTATTTGAGTAAACTGGCTTTGTGATAAAATAAACATAAAACCCTTTTTTTGTAAGCCTTACATCTATATCCTTGCATTTACTGTGAGGGCTTGCTGAGTATCTTTGTACTCATGGTTGCTCAAATATGTGAATTCAGACTATAAAGCAGAAGACTCAGTGTATTGATACTTCTATGCATCCGACTATGGGAATGGTGAAGATAGCGATAACTAGGCCATAGCCCTAGTTGATTGCGTGTGGAAAATGCATGGAGGCCCCGTCCTTTGGTTTACTTACTCTCTACTGCTGCTATTTACTCTCTGAACTTGTAAGCTCATTGGCCTGTTATGTAAACGCTTGTTCCTAATGCCTATTTACAATATTTATTTAATAATTAAGTACTTTCTTATTTATATTCTTGTATGGATGTGATACTCGCTGATAATTGTACTGTGTGAGCTACCTACTGATCATATGACTAGCTCAGAATGCACAAAGGGTTTGGATGCAAATCCAGATCCTTGCACATTGCCCCGAGAAGAACTCACCGGTAAAAAAAGAAGAATAAATAGTTGTGATACAGGGTGCCCAATCTTTATAGGGTAGGATGTAATAACTTGGATCCATGCAACCCAATTAACGATGACGCCAACCACTATCTCGATTACAGCAACCTGCGACACTCAAATTCGCCCAACCACACATTTCGAGCCTCATCTATTTGACTGCACAAAAGTATACGTGCTCTTCCTACAAAAAAACACGAGGAGATCATAAAAAGAATAGCGGTAATATCCAAAAAAATACTCCCTGTTCCCGAAGATAGTGCGCAGCATAAACCCAAGAATCAAGAGCAAACAGTTTTTTTTCTTCTGAATAACGAGGTCTAAGTTACATGGACGTGATACAATGGCGGTCATCTCCAATGCAGGTGCTTAGATGAGTGCTTAAGGTAGAAAACCGGTTTTCTTGCCACGTAGGATAGGCGGGGTGCTAATTCGGTGGAATCACTACTTGGGAAAGTTGCGATGCTCGGCGAGTTTTCTCCGGGCGTAACTGCCTCTGATATGAATCTTGGTGCTTCAATAACAATTGACTGCCTCCGATTTTCTATCTGCTAAACTCAAGTTTAAACATTGCATGCATGGGTCCACCACTTCTTGCATGCATGGGAGATGGGACGTAAGTAAATTAGTCGTTGATCATATCTATATATTTCTTTCAGCTTGTATATTGTTTAGTACTACTTTCTTCAGTTTGTTCTACCAAGTACCAACATTCAACCATGAATTCTCACCCAAATAGTGGTTTCATGGATTTGTTAAATTCTCCTGATTACCCAGCCAACAATCCTAGTGATCAATTTCACCCGCATAGCTCACTACTACAGAACAGACCTTTGGTCGAACTGCCAAATGGGCAATAGTCTCGGAGAAAATTGCGTCCGGGACCAAAAATATCTTTAGTCGGTTGGTAACACCAACCGGGACTAAAAGTCCCCGCCCAACGGCTCGTAGCGAGCTTTTGCAGGAGGGGACTTTTAGTCGGTTGGTGTTACCAACCGGACTAAATGTCAACCTTTAGTCGGTTGGTACTACAATCCGGGACTAAATCTTTAGTCCCGGATTGTAGTACCAACCTGGACTAAGGTTGACATTTAGTCCCGGTTGGTAACACCAACCGACTAAATGTCCTTCTATTTAAACTCTGTTTGGCGTTAGTCACAGAGCCGGGACGCCGTGGTCGCCGCCGGGACACGCGCGCTGCTTCTTTGTCACCACCGCGAGCGTTCATTCACTCAACCGTATTCACCGGCGTGTTCGCGGTAAGCTCCTCGATGCTAACCCTGCCGTCCATTTGACATCTACCGCATGACCGCCGTCCATTTTCTTTTATTTTCGATTTTTGAATAGTACGAGATTTGTGATTTTTGTATAATTAAATCTAGAGCTCCAAAAATTCTGAAAGTTTTTGTGTATGCTCTCTGACATGTATACTATCTATGAAAAATATGAAATGTGAAATTTGAATAATTTTTATATGTTATAAAATTGCCAATTAATTCATAAATGGAACTTTCATGATTTTTGTAGGCCACAATAAATTTCAAAATCATGAAATTTGTTTTTCCACTAAGTTACACTGTGAACAGTCCATATAAAAATTTTGAGGCTATTTGGACAAAGTTGAATTTATACCTATTTTATGCTTATTTATTTAATTATTATTCCATGAATTTTGTAGGCTAAATTAATGATCCAAAATTCTGAAAATTGTTTTGCCATGACACATGATGGTGTTCCATGGCATGTTACTCAATTAGTTCATTAGAGAAATAGAGAATTTTGGTGTATTTTTAATTTCATTCGTTTACAAAATGAGAAATTTAATTATGTGATATGTCATATAATGCGGATGATGACACGCCATTGGATGTACAATGCCGATCGCCGCTCAAAGAGTTCATTGATGGTGTGCATTATTTCTTAAGAGTGGCCGAGGCAAACAAGCGGGATGGTTTCATGTCTTTGTCCATGTGCCCTGTGTAAGAATTTGAAGGAATATTCTAGCTCAAGGAGTCTTCACTCACACTTGTTGAAGTCGGGTTTCATGCCAAACTATATTTGTTAGACCAAGCACGGAGAAACCGGGTTATAATGGAAGAAGGTGAAGAAGAACAATTGGACCCGACGACATTATTGTTCAATACGGTGACTTCGATGATCTGCAATGGGCGGCGAAGAAGAGGCGGGGCGAAGACACACTCGCGAAGATGATGCTCTTGGTGATGTCATTCGTGATGCACAAAGAGATTGCGAAAGTGAAAAGGAGAAGGCTAAGTTTGACCGCATGCTAGACGATCACAAGAAATTACTATACCCGTCCGCCAAGATGGGTAAAAAGTTGGGTACAACACTTTGGAGTTGCTACAATGGAAGGCGCGAGAATGGTGTATCCGACAAGGCATTTGGGCAATTATCGAAGATCCAAAAAGATGCTTCCGAAGCCTAACGAATTTCACGCCACTACGCACGAAGCAAAGCAGTCGCTACGCCCTTTGGGATTAGAAATCCGGAAGATACATGCATGTCGTAATGATCGCATCTGTATCATGGCAAGGACTACGAATTTGGATTAATGCCCGTATGCAAGCGTCGCGATATAAGATCGGCGAGATGACCACGCGATGTTGAGGGCGAAGAACGTCCCAGAAGAAAATCCTGCCAGGTTATGTGGTATGCTCCTATAATACCACGCTGAAACGTCTGTTCGAAACAAGAACCATGCAAAGTTGTTGCGATGGCACAAAGAAGACCGTAAGGTAGACAACATGTTGAGACACCTGTTGATGGGTCCCGGTGGAGAGCAATAGACAAAGAATTCGGAGTTTGCAAATGACGCAAGAAACCTAAGGTTAAGCTTTAAATGCGGATGGTATGAATCCTTTTGGGGACGAGCACTAGTCATAGCACTTGGCACATTACTCTATGTATCTACAACCTTCCTCCATGGTTATGCATGAAGCGGAAGTTCATTATGATGCGGTGCTCATCCAAGGCCCGAGGCAACCGCAACGACATCGATGTCTACGAGGCCATTAGTTGAGGAACTCCCGCTTTTATGGAGCAAACCAGTGTATGTGTGTGGGATGAGTACAAGCAGAACACTTCGACTGCGAGCATTGTTGTTCGTAACAATCAATGATTGGCTTTGCTCTAAGTAATCTTCCAGGACAGACAAACAAGGGATACAATGCATGCACACACTGTTTTGATGACATTGACAGTATATATTTGAAAAAATGTCGAAAGGTCGTGTACCTTGGCCATCGTCGTTTTCTTCCTATGAATCACCAACTAAGAAAGAAAGGCAAGCATTTTAAAGGTAAGGCAGACCACCGAACCAAGCCTCGCAACCGAACTGGGGAGGATGTACTTGATATGGTCAAGGATGTGCAAGTAGTCTTTGGAAAGGGACAAGGCAGCGAACCTGTTCCAAAAGATGCTAAGGGACACGCACCCATGTGGAAGAAGAAGTCCATATTTTGGGAGCTACCCTATTGGCAAGTCCTAGAGGTCCGCAACGCGATCGGCGTGATGCACGACAAAGAATCTTTGTGTGAACTCGCTAGGATTCATGGATGTGTATGGAAAGTCTAAGGATTCACTCGAAGCCACAGCGGGACTTGCGGCACATGAAAGAACGAGACAACTTTGCATCCAGAGAAGACAGACGATGGGCGCCATTACTTAAGACTGCTAGCTTCACTCTTAGCAAAGAAGAGAAGGAAAGCATGTTTGAATGCCTAAACAACATCAAGGTCCCATCCGATTCTCCTCCAATATAAAGCGTATAATAAAAATGCCGAGAAGAAATTCCTACACTTAAAGTCCCATGATCGCCACGTGCTTATGACGCAATTGCTTCCGTTGCTTTAAGAGGAATTCTACCTCCACATGTGCGTCGGCCACCGTGAAGCTATGTGCATTCCTCAATGCAATTTCTCGAAGGCAATCAATCCAATGGAACTAGCTACTCTGAGAATGATGTGGTTCAATGTCTTGTCGACTTTGAGTTGGTGTTCCTCCATCCTTCTTTAATATCATGACACACCTCCTAGTTCACTGGTCAAGGAGATTAATATTCTCGGTCCTGTGTTCCTACACAACATGTTCCCTTTGAGAGGTTCATGGGAGTCTGAAGAAATATGTTCACCAGGCGTGCTCGGCGAGAAGGAAGCATCGCCAAGGGCTACGGGACGAGAGGAGGTCATTGAGTTCTGTGTTGACTTCATTCCCGACCTTGACCCGATTGGTGTTCTGAATCGCGACACGAGGGAGACTTAGTGGAAAGGGAACACTAGGGAATAAAACATATATCGATGCGGGGACGATTATTTCAATAAAGCGCACTACACAGTTCTTCAAAACTCCTCCGTGGTGGAGCCGTATGTCGAGGTACACAAGGAATTCCTACGATCCCGGTTTCGAGGAAGAATGAAGCTTGGATTAGGCGTCATCACATGGAAACTTTCAGCGGTTGGTTGCGAAAAGAATGTCGAGTGATGACAATATTGATGAGCAACTCGTATTTGTTGGTTAGGCAACCGTCGTGGCACATCCTCACGTACAAAGTGCGAGATAAATGGAAATACATTTTACACCGTAGCCCAAGATAAAAGGAGCACGAACCAAAACACAGTGGTGTCGCGTAGATGCCACAGACCCAAATGGAAAGAGGCAAACATATTATGGCGCATAGAGGAGATTTGGGAACTAGACTACGCACCTAATTTTAAAGTCCCTTTGTTCGGTGCCAATGGGTGAAGATGACCGGGAGGCGGGGTAACGATCGACAAGGAGTATGGAATGACAACGGTGGACCTCAACAATATTGGGTACAAAGGCGAACCATTAGTCCTTCTCACTGATGTGAATCGGTGTTCTATGTGAAAGACATGTCTACAAAACCCAAGAGAGGGAAAATGACGACAAATCAACCAATGAGCTAAAACGCCACATAGTTCTTTCGGGGAAAAGAAACATCGTGGGAATTGAGGACAAGTCGGACATGTCGGAAGATTATGAAAGGGATGATCGAATCCGCCCTTGGTGTGACCAAAGACCCAAGCATCACGCTAAATGCCGAGGACACTCCATGGTTACGGCATGATCATAACCAAGGGTCATACGTCAAGAAGAAGTTCACCATCGTGCCGCTTGATATATAGTGATGTTTAATAAATAGTGTGTATTAGAGATTTTATGTAATAATTGTAACTTCAGATGTTTCTATCATATTTTTCTTGTTTTTATCGTTTCAAATGAAATTCCTATTCGATAAAAGGACACATGTACCTCTGTGAAGCATGTCTTCTCCATCGTGTAAAAATGACTTGAAATTTTTTAGCAAGTATTTATGCCTTCAAATGAAATTCCCGACTTGTGGTTTGAGCCCTTCATTTTGTTTATAGTTGGCTCTTCACTTCCCGACTTGTGGTCACTATAAAAGTCGTTTGAAATGTCAATAAGATCTACGTGCTTTCACGGGACATGATCGCAAATGTTCTCAGCAACATTTGATGATTCTTTTACACAAGAACTTGGATCGAAGATTAAAACCTCAAGCGAAAGTTTCCATTGTATCTGAATACGAGGAAGTCACACCTTATATCATTAGTGTTGACAAATGCCTCCCAACTTTGCTTCGAGGACTAACTTATTCGGATATCGGTGACTACAATCGTGCAAATGCTTCCATTACATGCTTTCAATTTTATCTTTCTGGGATCTTGTCTCCAAAACGCGAGTGCAAATTTTTTGGTATGATCTGCAAACATAAGGGGGTAAACTCATATAATGTCGGGAAATGGTAAAGTGCAACTACTATGCAAAGGAAAAATGGAAATTTCTCCTTAGTGGGGTATTGCTACATAAGGATTAAATTGCTTTTGGGGTTTTAAAAGCGGTTAGTCGAATTTCTTCGCACTTTAAAACAGGCCTAAAACAAGATGATCAAAGTAGCACAAAGGCTAATCAAGAAGACAAGAAGAGTAAAACCATAAAAGTCGCGAATAAAGTACTAGTAGCGATAGTAGTTCCAATCTCACCTATAGTTCCAATGAAATTCCTATTTGATGGTGGATTTCTCATCGCGCATTTGGACAATGAATGATGGAAAACCAAAAGATTAACGTTAAAATGATGCAAAAACAAATTTCCTATCGAAAACCAATAGTTTTATTTTTAAAAACTATTATTTTTAAAAATTTATGCCTAATATTTAATTTATTATGCATTTAACAAGAATTAGCATATTTATACAAATAAACTTAATACAAAACCCAGCCGGGACTAAAGGTTCTCTGGAAAATAGTGGCGGGAGCTGAATAGTGGGGACCTTTAGTCCCGGTTGCTAACTACACCCGGGACTAAAGGTTCTCTGTGTGATAATTGAATAGTGGGGACCTTTAGTCCCGGTTGCTAACTGACAGCCGGGACTAAAGGTTCTCAAAAATATGTCCCAGCGCAAAATTCACCTTTAGTCCGGGCCGTGGCACCACCCGGGACTAAAGGTTCTCTGAAAATATGTCCCGCATAAAATTCACCTTTAGTCCTGCCGTGGAACCACCGGGACTAAAGTCAACCACTAGTCGGTCCGTATTACCACCGGGACTAAGGTCTTTAGTCCCGATTGGTAAAACCGCCGGGACTAAAGGTCCCCGTATAAGCAACGATTTCGTCTTCCATTCTTCCTCCACTTCCCATCGCGCGCCCTCTCCCTCGCCGTCTCCTCGCGCCCTCTCCTCGCCGTCTCCTCGCGCGGCCCGCTCTGCCGACCTCGCGCGTCGCGGCAGCGTGCTCCCGCCGTCTTCTCCGCGCGACCCGCCCTCTCCCTCGCGCGGCGTCGTCTCCCGCGTCGCGGCGCCTCTCCTCGTCGCCGATCTGGCGAGTTTGAAGGCAAACAATATTCTCCCAAATAATGCAAGACTAGCTATTTGAGTTTGCATATGGCTGCACATTTACTTCGTTTAATTCCAAAACCGAGAGAGTTGAACTTGGTCTTAGCTCACTGATTCTTGGTTCTCGGTTTGATTACTAGCAAGCAAGAAAGAAAGAAAAATAGAAGTAAAACAAAAGTGGTGACCGAACACCATTCATTAGCTTGAGCATTGTCCTCTCGAGTTTAGTTGATGTTTTGTGCAATCTTGTGCCCTAGATATCAATTGCAACAAGCTAGCATCTTTCTATAAATTTTACAACATGAGCTATATATTTAGTTTTCACTTATATCTTGTTAGCTCATTCTTTGGTTACATTAACTTACATCATCTTAGTGTGTGTGTTGACACGATTTTGTCCGAAATTTAGAATATGAATAAATAATTATGTAAAAATAATAATATCAAGTAAATAAATTATACTAACGGCTAAAATCCGTCACAACATAAAACAATGAAAATTGTGAAGTAATTTTCTTAAGCAAAAAATTGCTATGACGTACATGGACTAACTCACATAGTCCAACGGTCAATAATATTCCATCGACAAAAAACATCGGTGTACCGAATATTTAAGAATATTTGAAGTACTAGATGGGGCTTGACCTATGTGATGATACATTGGTCATATACGAGCCAAATAGATGCATGCGTGCACACACATGAATTATATGCTTCATGTAGCCCCTCATTAAACCAACAAATTAAAGAGGATATTAATTAATCAACTAAGCTCTTGGACAAGACCCACACGAGCTCACATCATAAATAAGGCAGCTCGTGTGCATGAATTAGCGATTGATTAGTTAATTGATTAACTAAAAAGGTTAATTAATTAATTAAGAATGATGGGGCCACCGTCGATCAAAGCAAATTGCGTCGGGACCAAAAGATCTTTAGTCCCGGTTGGTAACACCAACCGGGACTAAAAGTCCACCCCAACGGATCAGTAGCGAGCTTTTGCGGGAGGACTTTTAGTCGGTTGGTGTTACCAACTCAAGGTAAATTGGTTGTATAAACAACTAGCCTACTAAGTATGTATGTACTAAAAACCATGCATGTTTCTCGGGTGGTAGAGATGCATAAATTATCGTATGGGCCATATGGCATACTAATAAAATTTATGGAATGACTATACATTTCAATAATATGTTAGCACATATTTAAAATTTATTTATCAATGTTAGTGTTTGTTATCTTTATCACTCCATAAAATAAGTTGTTTTCACATATAATTGTGTAAAGTAGTCAATTAATTAGAAAGAAAGGCCAACTAATTATATACGAACGTTGAGTACTCATAATGCATGGTTTACTCATTGCTAACATTTGATCAACTAATAATAACTTAACAATCATTCTTTTACCTATCTTTAAATACACCACTAACACAAATTTTCTAGATCCACCACTGTGAGTATTTCGATTAGACACCAAAAGTCCACCTTGCGGTAAAGGTTCGTAGAGTTCAAATTATCCCAAAGCTTACGGGCTAATATGCAAAAACAAAAGAGCGCCTTGGCGATCACCGCGGGGTCGGTGAGTAGTAGACCAATTCTCGCGCACTCGAAATCGCCTCTGGCCTCCACTCATGAGGGCCGTGAGGCCCACCATCGAGGCCCATAACGTCGACTTATTTGCCGTGAGGCCGTTCTTGAACTCAAGGTGGGTTCCCTAAACCCGACGATACACTGTGCAAAACATGAAATCACATTTCTTGCGTGTGGATATGTGCTTCCCTTTGAAGAACAATTTTATATTCTTGAATGATAAGTTTTATATTACGCGATATATTTGCGAAATGGCCGACCGAATGACAACATGGGCGATGCCATCATGGATATTATCAACAATGGCGCCTTACAAGGTGCCCAAGTCGAAGGTGATGACAACAATCAAGAAGTAGATGACGAGTCGATGCTGCGATTATGAAGATGAGGTCTATCTACAATCTCTTATGTATCTACAATCTCTTATGTATCTACAATCTTTGTGTTTCTACATTCGTAGCCCTCGGATCGCGACAACAACGGGAAGAGTAGAAATGTCACGAGGCCCAAGAAGCCGTTGGAGGGTCGGTTCATTCTCTCGGAGTCGAGGAGGATACGAGCAAAGTACTTGGACCACATGCCAGAAATTTGTCACCATGTGGGTGCCTTGTAAGGACAGGATCGATCAATGCTCGTGAATGGAAGCAAAGAAAGAGGCTCCTCATATTAGTTTTGTCTCTGATCGTGACAAGGCACTAGTTTGGCAAGATGTCCTTCAACATTTCGCGCTCGTCTGAAGATGAAGCTTTGAAGGAGAGTTAGGAACGGGCTATGAAGAAGATGGCCACACAATTCCGGTGTTGGAAGAAGAAATTGTACAACACATTTATCAAGAAGAACACGGCGCTGATTTCAACACTAAGGCCTACGTCAAGTTGAGGCCGTTTGGGATGAGTTTGTGCAGTTCAAGACATCGGAAGAGGTGAGGCACGGGTGAGAAGGAACCAACAGAATGCCGACAAAAGCAATACCACCGGGACTAAAGGTCTTTAGTCGGTTGATAAACCGCCGCCAGGACTAAAGGTCCCAACTTAAGCAACAGATTTCGTCTTCCATTCTTCCTCCACTTCCCATCGCGCGCCTCTCCTCGCCGTCTCCTCGCGCGCCCTCTCCCTCGCCGTCTCCTGCGCTGCGCGCCGCTCTGCCGACCTCGCGCCGTCCGCCCGGCGGCGTGCTCCCGCCGTCTTCTCCGCGCGACCCCGCCCTCTCCCTCGCGCCCGGCGTCGTCTCCCCGCGTCGCCGGCGCCCTCCCTCGTCGCCGGCATCTGGCCGAGGTTTGAAGGCAAACAATATTCTCCCAAATAATGCAAGACTAGCTATTTGAGTTTGCATATGGGCGGCACATTTACTTTCGTTTAATTCCAAAACCGAGAGAGTTGAACTTGGTCTTAGCTCACTGATTCTTGGTTCTCGGTTTCGGTTACTAGCAAGCAAGAAAGAAAGAAAAATAGAAGTAAAACAAAAGTGGTGACGAACACCATTCACTAGCTTGAGCATTGTCCTCTCGAGTTTAGTTGATGTTTTGTGCAATCTTGTGCCCTAGATATCAATTGCAACAAGCTAGCATCTTTCTATAAATTTTACAACATGAGCTATATATTTAGTTTTCACTTATATCTTGTTAGCTCATTCTTTGGTTACATTAACTTACATCATCTTAGTGTGTGTGTTGACACGATTTTGTCGAAATTTAGAATATGAATAAATAATTATGTAAAAATAATAATATCAAGTAAATAAATTATACTAACGGCTAAAATCCGTCACAACATAAAACAATGAAAATTGTGAAGTAATTTTCTTAAGCAAAAATTGCTATAGCGTACATGGACTAACTCACATAGTCCAACGGTCAATAATATTCCATCGACAAAAAACATCGGTGTACAGAATATTTAAGAATATTTGAAGTACTAGATGGGGCTTGACCTATGTGATGATACATTGGTCATATACGAGCCAAATAGATGCATGCGTGCTGCACACATGAATTATATGCTTCATGTAGCCCCTCATTAAACCAACAAATTAAAAGAGGATATTAATTAATCAACTAAGCTCTTGGACAAGACCCACACGAGCTCACATCATAAATAAGGCACTCGTGTGCATGAATTAAGCGATTGATTAGTTAATTGATTAACTAAAAGGTTAATTAATTAATTAAGAATGATGGGGCCACCACGTCGGTCAAAGCAAATTGCGTCAGGACCAAAAGATCTTTAGTCGGTTGGTAACTCACCAGGGACTAAAGTCCCCCCAACGGATGCAGTAGCGAGGCTTTGCGGGAGGGACTTTTAGTCCCGGTTGGTGTTACCAACTCAAGGTAAATTGGTTGTATAAACAACTAGCCTACTAAGTATGTATGTACTAAAACCATGCATGTTTCTGGGTGGTAGAGTGCATGAAATTATCGTATGGGCCATATGGCATACTAATAAAAATTTATGGAATGACTATACATTTCAATAATATGTTAGCACATATTTAAAATTTATTTATCAATGTTAGTGTTTGTTATCTTTATCACTCCATAAAATAAGTTGTTTTCACATATAATTGTGTAAAGTAGTCAATTAATTAGAAAGAAAGGCCAACTAATTATATCTGAGCGTTGAGTACTCATAATGCATGGTTTACTCAGTGCTAACATTTGATCAACTAATAATAACTTAACAATCATTCTTTTACCTATCTTTAAATACACCACTAACACAAATTTTCTAGATCCACCACTGAGTATTTCGATTAGACACCAAAAGTCCACCTTGCGGTAAGGTTCGTAGAGTTCAAATTATCCCAAAGCTTACGGGCTAATATGCAAAAACAAAAGCGCGCTTGGCGATCACCGCGAGGTCGGTGAGAGTAGTAGACCAATTCTCGCGCACTCCGAGAATCGCCTCCGGCCTCCACTCATGAGGGAGCCGTGAGGCCCACCATCGAGGCCCATAACGTCGACTTATTTCGCCGTGAGGCGTTCTTTGAACTCAAGGTGGGTTCCCTAAACCCGGCGTATACACATGCCATAAAACACAAATCACATTTCTTTGCGGCGTGTGGATATGTGCTTCCCTTTCGAGAAGAACAATTTTATATTCTTGAATGATAAGTTTTATATTACGCCGATATATTTGCGAAATGGCGACCGAATGACAACATGGGCGATGCCATCATGGATATTATCAACAATGGCGCCTTACAAGGTGCCCAAGTCGAAGGTGATGACAACAATCAAGAAGTAGATGACGGGAGTCAGTACTTTGCCGATTATGAAGATGAGGTCTATCTACAATCTCTTATGTATCTACAATCTCTTATGTATCTACAATCTCTTATGTATCTACAATCTTTGTGTTTCTACATTCGTAGCCCTCTGGATCGACGACAACAACGGGGAAGAGTAGAAATGTACGAGGCCCGAAGAAGCCGTTGGAGGGTCGGTTCATTCTCTCGGAATTCGAGGAGGATACAGGCAAAGTACTTGGACCACATGCACAGAAATTTGTCAGCCACTGTGGGTGCCTTGTAAGGGACAGGATCCGATCAATGCTCGTGAATGGAAGCAAAAGAAAGAGGCTCCTCATATTAGTTTTGTCTCTGATCGTGACAAGGCACTAGTTTGGCAAGATGTCCTTCAACATTTCGCTCGATCTGAGAAGATGAAGCTTTGAAGGAGAGAGTTAGGAAGCGGGCTATGAAGAAGATGGCCACACAATTCCGGTGTTGGAAGAAGAAATTGTACAACACATTTATCAAGAAGAACTGGCGCTTGATTTCAACACTAAGGCCTCACGTCAAGTTGAGGCCGTTTTGGGATGAGTTTGTGCAGTTCAAGACATCGGAAGAGGGTGAGGCACGGGTGAGAAGGAACCAGCAGAATGCCCGACAAAGCAATACCACCATCACTTGGGATCGGTGGCTCTGAGTGCCATTCTAAGTGGGAAAGAATGGAACAGAGATTCTTACCAAGGGATCGAACGAGAATCAATCAAGCCTTTGGCGCCAAGTATTGGTTTTTGGTCATGGGGAAGCTGGACCTAGAGACCGGAAAGATAGTGTATGGCGCAAAACTCCAAAGAGCGTGAGAAAGATTTGCTTATGCTCGAGGCTTGGTGAGAGTGGCAGTGTGGCCGAACAGAGATAAGGATGAGTGACATACGCCTGGAAGTCTTGAACACGGTGGGCGAACAAGAGGCTATGGGGAGGTGTCGTGGGAGCATGCCTTCCTAAAGACAAAGCCACCTATAGAAGCCGCGAGAAAAAGAAGGGCGAGAGGCGAGCGGATGCGCGGATGGAGAAAATGGTTCTTGAGTCACGGGAAGTGGCTCGTGAAAGCGATCTGTGAAAAAGCACTTGAAGCCAAAATGAATGAGAAATCAAAAGGCAAGTGCGGATAGCGATAAGTTCCATCCAAAGGCAAAGCGCATCGAGCGAGTCAACATCAGCCCCCTCATCGGTTGAAGCGATTGCGCTTCCATAGAGTGCGGTGATTCAAGATGGCGCAGGTGCGCTTCCGTGGATGACATCACCGATCCTCTCACGACATGTGAGCTGCACATTCGAGAGGAATGCCACCGTCATGGTGGCTATCGGTGTTGTATCTCGTATCGACCCTACGAAGACACCAAGATGCCATGGGGCATTAATACCTCTGGATATGCTAGCGTATCGGTGGATAGAGTTGTGAAAGGTTATAGCAATGTGCGTCTTGACATTGAAGGAGGTGATGGGAGAAGACTTTAGGAGAAGCGGAGAAGACATTCATATGTTGGCGCAAGCGCTATATCATTATTCTGGCGTCACCTCCTCCTCCTCAACAACCTAACCCTAGGTGCGGATGAAAGTGAGCGAAACATTTTTCACTAATTATGTATTGGCTTAAATAACGGTTTACTCATACCACGTTGTTTTCACGTGAGAACCTCCCCAACCTAAGTCAATTATCCATTCACCACAGTCACAGTGTTGCGGGCGATGACAATGAAGTGGAAGACACGGCTGCATCCCCACCGGCCCCATCTCCTCCACGACGGGATCCAATGCCGCCACCGGCCCCATCGCCTCCACGGCGGGCTCCAACGCCGACACCGGTCGCCCATCGCCTCCACGGCGGGCTCCAACGCCGCCACCGGCCCCATCGCCTCCACGGCGGGCTCCAACGCCGACACCGCCGCTCCATCGCCTCCACGGCGGGCTCCAACGCCGACACCGCCACTGCATCGCCTCCACGGCGGGCTCCAACGCCGCCACCGGCCCCATCGCCTCCACGGCGGGCTCCAATGCGACACCGCCGCCCTACGCCAAGAAGAGGCCCACCTAAGCAAGCGTCGGCCCCACCGCCGAAGAAAGCCTCGGGAGAACACCAGCTATTTCTAAGGCAGCGAAACTTTCCTATGAGAAGACTGCCGAGAAATAGATGCTTGATGTGAAATGGGCGGTTTCTTGCGAAAGTCAAGGCTAAAAGTGAAGCGGCGAAACCACGAAGCCGTGCTTCTTCGTGCGTCCATAAGTTCTAAGGCAAAGGGTGGGCGCTCACGAGAAAAGTTACGTCATGCTCGTGAGATTCGCCACTATCGGACTATGACCGCACTCTCACCAAGTCAATTGAGGAGGCGAAGAAGAAAGAGAAGAGAACACGGAAGGGTGTTGCGGCTCGGGAACAATCACGACAATCGGTGCCCCACTAGTTATTGGGAATGAATATGGTTCAAACACGAGCGTGCTAGAACGGATATCCGAAGCGTGCATTTGGATCAACTTGATGAATTTTTCGCGAAGCGGTCTAAGCATTTCCCAAATGCTCGGCGAGCACACATCGAAAGTGCTCGGAAGTTGATCATTGGAAGAAGGAATATGTATATGGCAGAGTCTATACAACCACGAAGCTCATGGAACTTAAATGCGCAAATGTACTTGTTAAACAAGTGGTACATGGCGGCATGTCGCAGAAAAGCGGATGACTTTATTTGCGTCAAAATTATAAACCATCATTACTTAGTGGCGATGACATTATAATGGTTCGATTTAATGAGTTACACCGGCTATGCCACATGGGCGCTCTAGACAAATCTCTCATCATTTGCTTTTGTGCATGCGTGATTCTTTCTTTTAATAATCTCACTCTAGCATATGTATATGTATAAGTAATTATCCTCACACTAGCTAGCATGTCTATACATATGCAGAGACATGATGAGAGACCTCACACGTAGAAATGACAAGAACATTGGTTTCGTTGATCCATATATCGTATTCAAGGACCCAAACACTCCCCACGATCAATGGAGACCTCAAATGGAGAGGAATTTTGGAGGTTCTTGATCAACCAAAAGAACAAAAGATTTATACTCTTCCCCTACAACTTTGGGTGAGTGTTGTTATCGTGTGCACATTTTACTTTACTTACTCAATCCAACATAAAGATATATATGTTGACTCTATAAACAAATGCACTTTCTTTGAATCTTGATTGTCTTGATCTCTCAAGCGGTCATTTGCTAATCTATGACTTCGTTGAAAAACGCGGGAACATTACCAAGATATGATAGACATTATCCGAGGGTAACCGATCTTTAAATATTTATTCCTGCTCTTTAACTCGCAATAGTTAATTAACGATCCAATTATTGGGCGGGGTTTGGGCTTGGTTCGTTCACTACACCGTCCGGATCTGGCGCCACTTCACGATCCACACCGATGGATGTAAGTTGTACTAGCTCCCGCGTCTTTACCTTATCATGCTTGACTCACGCGGGATAGCGAGTAATCTTTTATATCGTGCGATGGGTTCTCACGCAGCCACGGGCAACAATTTGTGTGGATACTACGTTTGCGAGTTCCTCATGGTGTATGCAAAAGAACCCATCTGAGATCTGAGAAATGCGTAACAAGTATATATAATAAATCCATTTTATTTATTTGTTGCTATTAAATAAATCTTATGTATATTAATACTTCTTCGTTTAATGCAAATTGAAGGAGATATGGTTGAAGGCAGTGTTGGATATGGACCGCCTCAAAGGAATTCAAGAGACAATCGCAGGATTTCTTAATGAGCATGTCCTCAAGCGACACCGAGTTCTACTAACCTGAGATGAACCATTGAAGCCAAACCGGACGAACATTTGTATGACATTTAAGTGGAGGACAACATTTGTGTTGTAAATACCAAGGATGCATGAATAATTTTGTAAATTTTTGTGCATATATATATATTATACATATATATAGCTCCATAATATATATAGTTTCATACTTTATTTGTGTGTAATAATGTTCCAAACTAAATTATATGTAGCGTATACATATATTAGCTTGTGAAGAATACGCATTTGAAAACCTAATGTAATTGTAAAACCAAAATCAATAATGAATTGAAATGGAAACAAAAAGAAAAAAAACACCTTTAGTCGGTTGGTAATACCAACCGGATTAAAGGCGACCGTGGCGATGCAGCGGACCTTTTAGTCGGTTGGTATTACCAACCGGGACTAAATCGACCTTAGTCGGGCTTGGGACCGGGACTAAAGGTGAACATTTAGTCGATTTCCTAGTCCCGCTCTATAACCGGGACTAGAGGCCCTAGGCCCGGGACCAAAAGTGCGATGCAGTAGTAGAGGGTCATCATGTATCACAAAATTCCCATTTTGTTGGTGTATCCTCGCACTATGATACTGAATCACCAACTCCACCAATCATTCAAAGAGGCATCAAACGCTGTACTCCATATCAGTTTCAAGATCTCGAACTCGACACACTCGAGATGAAGGCAAAACGCAGAACATTGATGACGACAACAGTAACCATGAAGATGAGGATATGGCGGGCAGACGCTTACATTGATCTGATGACGACAACATACGATTATTGAGCACCTGCTTTCTATTTTGGTATTCTTTACATGTTTTGATATGGTTCTTGTACACATACAGATCAACGCTTGGTTGAAATACTCTACTGATCCGATCGTTGGAAATTCGAAGAAAGGGAGCTGCTACTGGAAAGATGTTGCAGAAGAGTACAACAACAATAGTCCAAATGATCTAAGAAGAGAAGCCAGGGACTGAAAGGACCATTGGGAAGAATGAACATGAAGGTTGTCAATTTTAATGGTGTTTGGTGCAGAATGAAAGGGGTGTATGTTAGTGGCCAGTCTGACCTGACGAACAGTTAATGGAGAGATGTCATTGGTTCACACTCGACTACTGGTGGAGAGAGGTTCGGAACCGGCCTAAGTGGAATAGGATCTACTGTGAAGAGTACAAAAGCAAAGGAAAAACGACGTGTGATTTGGATAACAACATTTCATCATCCCAAAATGACATAGATGGGGTGCATATTGTTTAAGAAGTGCGCCCACAAGGTACCAAGGCAGCAAAACCAAATGGAAAAGGCCAGGCTAAGGCATAGTCTGACGATTTTAAGCTTTACCATGAAGCTCAAACACTGTGATCTTCTACATCAGCTAGGATGGCGATGTTCAGCTACAACTCTCAAAAAACTAGATCAATGTGGCCCAGTCAAATGAGAAAGCAGCGATGGCAAAGTGGCAAACAAAAATTATGGATAAGTACACCGAGCTTTTGATGGCTGACACAGCCAGGATGAATGGTGTGCAGAGGGTGGAGCATGAGAGAGCGTTGAAGATTTCTGGTGATATTTTACGTAGCAATAACAATTAATGATTTGCTTACCTATCACTTTCCCATTAAGCATTGTTACTTTTTTTATTTCAATAATGGTCTTGTAATTTTGAACTTCATATTCATTATTAGCATTCCCTTCGAATAAAGAGTATTTGACATTGCACAAACAGATTATGTGGCACAGTTTGCTAGCAAACAGACTTTCCGACTAAGGTTGAGAAACAATCTATGGAATATGGTGTCTTTGATGTTGCACATGTCTTTGATGTTGCACATGCCTCTCATTTTCCTATATAAAAAAAACTAAATTAAGTTATGTTTAACTGCACATCTGTATAATATCGGCATAAAATCTGCTTTGACCACCACACGCAAACAAGCTTCTTCCAAAATGTCTGATGAGGACTGCCCTAGCATAATCACATATACACCTACACAAGTAAATTCAAAAATACTATCACAAGGTTGAAGCGAAACTTAATCATTATAATTATGTTCTATTCGAAAGAATGTGACTACAACTTTGCTTATATGTGTATAGGTATGTTGGACGCCCTAAAAATAGTGCAAGCCAGAGGGAGGAGAGGGAGACCGGCCCAAGGGAGAATATAGTGGTAGCACCGCTATGGAGGGATGCATCTAGCCCAATTGGAATATAAAAGATCAATCATATTTCGATCAACATGCATATGGTTCTCACAGTTCTTTCCACTAAGTTTATGAAGACATATGCACAAATTCAGAGGGTTTCAGTGCACCAAAAACACATAATTAGAAAGCTTATCAAGTCTACTTTTCAATGGATCAAACAGTGCGTGATTTGGAGCTTTCTACAAGAAGTTATGACAACTAGAGGAATATTTTTAATAATATTAATTTTTAAAAAATTACAAAATTAAATAGTAAAAAAAAAACAATTGCAGTTCTAGGCTAATGCTGCCATTTGAATTGGCGACAAGCCTCTTGTCACCCGTTCAAGTGGCGATAGGGCCTTGTCGCTACTTTAACTGGCAATATGAGGCTGAATTTTTTTTGTGTGTGCATAATTGGGGATAAACATTTAGTAATTTTTACATATTTTTTTTGTAATTTCTTGAAGTGTCCGCGTAGTTCAGAATCCAAAATTGGAGAAGATTAGGGTTGCCATGCTCGCTGTTGACCCGATTGTATTGTTCGTGGAACCGATTCTTTGGGAAAAGGTTATGTAATATTTAATAGTAAAAATATTTGGGGAAAGAGATTTAAGTACAAAAGAATTCATAAATGAATTGCGAATTACATGGCGTGCCGGGTTTGGTTACGTGAATTAGAAACGACAACATGCATGAATCAACAAACCAAAATATACCTATGATACATGTAACATCCCAATTTTGGATTTGTGTTTCAAATGTAAGAAAATAAGTAGAAATTAAAAAAATTTCTTGCATCATGTATTTCCGTTGTACCAAACAATTCTTGTACAAGAAATTATGGGAATACAAGTCACAAGTCTTTCAAATCCGAAATCTTGCCCTCCAAAAACATTTGTGTCAAATGACATGATCATGCTTTGAAAATATTTTTCCTAAGTTCCTAATATGGTTTGAGACCCCTCTGAAAAATTTCACAATTTTTAGAAATTGTTTGAATATTTTGGAGGGCAGTCAAACCTGTTTGACTCTCAGTCAAACCTGAAATCAGGACCTTGTAGAATTTGTGGAGCAAAATTCACTGCATGAAAACCTCTGAAAATTTTACACAAGGTCAACCTTTGAGTCAGCAAGCTCCTGTAAAATTTTCAGAATTTTTGGAGTCTTTCTGCTACCTCAAATAAATCTTCTAAGTCTCAGTTCATATTTAAAACCCTAAATCTGGTTGCACTGTTCCTCGAGTCCGAGTCAGACTCGGGCTCGATGTCAATTGGTCCGGTCGAATCAACTAACCACACCAGACCCTCGTTATAAGCCCCATCCATTTCCAACCGTTGGATCAAGATCCAACCGTCTAGTTTGAGGGTGACATTCGGACTGTCCAACAGGGACATTTAATCGCGGCCGTTCAAATCTAATCGAAGGGCACTTGATCTCCTCTGTTGTTTTAAAAGCACCGGAGCCTTGTGATCTGAGCCGATCAAGTTCAATCCTACGGTCCACGACCACCCTGACCCCCTCTGGTCATCGTCTTCCTCGCGTCGTGCGCAGCACAGTGCGCGGCATGGCCCTGTCCCGTCACGGCCGCGTCAACGCCTACCTGTCGGGGTAGTGTGGCACGTCAGAGCTTTCAGCAAAGCCGTGCCGCGTGCTGCCCTATTTCATTAGCCCTAGTTTTAGCGCGGCCAAGCTCGCCGTAGCTCACCGCGGGGGCCCCCTTTGCCTTTGTGTCGTGCTCAGTAGCTTCTAAAGCCCCAGGCTCCTCCTCTGGGTTCCCTTCCTCACCTCCAGTCACCCCAACTCACTTTCGTTGTGGTTAAACCCAACCACAGTAAGTGCTCCCCTCCGCCTTTGTTGCCGTGGAAGCTCCTCCGGTGATCTGGGTGCCCCAGTGGTTCTTCAAGTTTCTTTGCTTATCGCTTGGACCCCCTGGTCACCTGGAGCGTACCTTCTAACTCGTGCCTGGTCTATTTCTCAAGAACGTCTGGAATTTAAAGTTTAGGTCTTCGCGGCCGTAAGGAGTCTCCATCATTCCCCACTCCGGTAAGGTCTCCTCTGTCCGATTCCATGGTCCTGGACCACCTCTTCGTTCTTGCGAAGCTTTCCTGACCTTTAACCTTGCCTTTGATAGCTCCGAGCTCCTTGTCGTCATCGTCCTCTTCGCCTCCGGCATCGGTCTCCGCCGCTGGGACTTCTCCGGCCTCCCGTGGACCTCTACTGGGCCCAGGTGAGACTACTTGAGACCCGTAGAGCTTAAGCACTAGTCAGATTAAGTCGTAGTGATCATTTTTCACGTTTTCGGATTTCACCGAAAGCTATCCTCCGCCCCGCTCTGGCTCGCCGGCGATTGAGGCCTGCTCCGCCGTCAAGGGGGCTACCAATAGGTTCGCAATACTATTGCGCATGTTTTGGTACCTTAATTGCACGCCGCCGTGGCCGTGGTCGTCGGCGACGTGCCGGCGAGCTCTATACTTGTCGCGTTGTTGTCAAGTCATAAGACCTCCTAGGATTCATCGTGACCGTTGATGACCTCCTCGGTTTAGATCTGAACCTTAGAACCCTTTCGGAAAAGGTTTTAGTCCCAAGTCCTCCCCTTGTTTAATCTCAACCGTTAAGATCACCCCCAGGTCAGATCTGTGCCGTTAGATGCTTTCTGTAAAAATCCTTAGTCTTAAGATCTCGTAGATTAATCGTAGCCGCCCATGACCTCCCCAGGTTTAGATCTGGGCCTTAGATTCATTTCTGGGAAAACTCTAGTCTCAGGACCTCCTAGAGTTATCTCAACCGTTAAAGACATCTGTGGTTTAGATCCTAGCCGCCCAGGACCTCTCCTCGTTTAGATCGTATCGTCTAGGACCTCCCTCAGCTTGATATCCACCGTTCGGGACCTCCTTAGAATTAATCAGGATCGTAGGAGCACCCTCGGGGTCCTCTTTGCAAAAAGACCTCCCCTGGTCATTTTTGCAAAGACCACCTCAAGACCTCCCACTAGTCCTTGGTTCGGAGAAGCTAAACCTCAAGACCTCTCTTGGGCAGATCTGGACCGTTGAAGACCTCCCCGTGGAGATCTTAACCGTCCAGACCTCTCTCTGTAAAACCTTATCGCTTTGGACCTCCCTCCGCCTCGATCTGGACCGTTCGGACCTCCCTTGAGTAAATCAGAACCGTCCAGACCTCCCCTTCGAGGACCTCCCTTCAGACCTCCCCCTGTAGATCTAGACCGTCAGGACCTCCCCCGAGAAATCCTGACCGTCCAGACCTCCTCCGTGGATTTGCAGTTCTAGGACCTCCCCTAGTGCTCGTGACCGCCAGATCTTGATCTGACGGCCACGACCTCCTTTGCGCGCGAGGAGCTCCTCTCGCGTGCGCTGTGAGCCCTTCTGGTCGTAACCGTTGGATATGATCTTAACGGCCACGACCTCCCCGTGCTCTCTAGTTCTATTGGACCTCCCGTGGGCTCCAATTTTCTAAGTATTTTATAGATTCAATTTTCATAAATGCATAAGTTTGTCTCCGTAGCTCCTTTTTGAACGATTCAAGTTGCAGTAGCTTTGTGGTAGGATAAATTTTAATTTGAGAGTATTTGTGGTTACTTTTCTAGTCTGGAATTTATTGAAACTTGCAGTAGAAGCTTAAATGAAGTAAGGGATAGGAAAATCACTTAAAAATTTGTAAAATGTATAAATTTTTGTGTATAACTCCTTTTTGAGCAAACCCAGGTCTGTAAAATTCCTCTGGTAGTGTACTTTAGCTTAGCATAGGTGTTGTTCATATTTATGTTCCTGTAAAGTGAAATATGCTAGTTGTACAACCTAAGAAAATCATAACTAATTCATTTTAACTCCAAATTGTGCAAACTCAATTTTGCTGTTCTTAGAATATCTTAACCTACCTACCATAAAAATTTCAGACTCTAGATCATTCTGGAAATTTGTGCCATGAACAGTAACAGATAGGGGTTAATCTGGGATTTATTAGGCTGAGAAAACTTGTTTTAGCCATAACTTTTGTATGTTAAGTCCAAATGACCTGTTTCTTGTTTCTAAATATGTCTAAAATCATCCTCTAGCTGCTGTGTAAATTTCATTGCATTTGGATAACTTTTGATATTGGAGTTTATTTGGAGTTCTTTGCTCTTATTGGTTTTATCGCCTTTTCGCGTTAGGTTCCGAAGGTATTATTGATCTTAATTCTGAGCCACAACCATTAGATCCTGCACTCCAGCAAGGCAAGCAGTTTGATCATGTTAATCCCAGTATTTTGAGTATTTATGTTAATTGCAAAAGTTATGTATGCATTGCTACTTTGTGTTAACTATTGTCGATAGTAAACCTAGTAGATGCATTTTCTTAGGCAAATGATGATTCCTCTACTACCATGAGCCTAGGTTATTGCTGTGATTGGGGCTCGTTGGATGGGCTCTTGTCACTTAGTAGGTTTGCGAAACACATTGCCTAGTCATGCTTAGATGTCGGTAGAAATGGGTAGTTATCGACTTAGTCGATAACTTTGATCACCTAAACTTATTATGATCTTTATGTTTCAGTTTTGAGTTAGAATTATTTGCAAAAATCAAAACTGAAAACAAAACGGATTTGGACTTGGGCACAATGGTTAGATGGTGTGAATTTGGGTGTGACTGGAATGGTGCCCGGGTCAATTAAGAACCGAACATCTTGTGAGTATCTGTTATCCAGGTAATTTGTGCGTGCTAACCACACTAGGGGGAAATGGGACCTCTCTTGACTAAGTACTTTGGGAGGTGTTAATTATGAGCTGGTTGATGGGTGTGTTAATAAAAAAAGGTGTGTGTGTGTGGTGTTGGGAGGGGAGCATTAGCAGACCGGTTAAGCTGTTTAATGTATCCTTATCCCCGTGGGTTGCGGCTCTTAATTAGCATCATTCATTGGAAATGTCTCGTAGGACTTAGCTGTGCCGGCATACCTTCGGAAGTGTGCTAATCTTGTGGCTTAAAGGCGGGTACATTGGTACACCCCTGCAGGGTATAAAACTATTCGAATAGCCTCGTACTAGGTTATGGACACACTTGGGTAAGCTTTTCAAGAGTTAGACTACAATATTTCTAATTAAAACTTGATGGGTGGTACGGATCAGGGATTCGTGCTATGGATAGGTGATTATTTATGCTTAACTTGTTCCGCTGTTACTTTAACTGGTAAAAATCAGATTTTGATAACTCGCTTTCAACCTATTACATTATTGAAAATAAAATTGGCGTTGTGCAAATGAGACATACAACCTCCACCTAAATAAACCTGCATGTAGAATATGTATAGGTCTGCTATTCTACACGTTAGTCTTGCGAGTACAAATTTTGTACTCAGTTGTCTTGCTTAATATTTTTGGATGCAGAGGAAGAAGGTGAGCCCCAAGGGCCTCACTTCTGTGAGTTGTGCTGTGGTGGTGTGTGGGACGACTAGCTCGGCGGCCGTCGGTTGCCACGTGGTTTATGAGGCTAGCGATCGCATTTTGGTTTAAGCCATCTTATGGCGTCTTTTGCTTCATTGTTCCTTTTAACTTGTTGTTATTTGGCGGTCGGCGTGTTGTAATAACTTTACTTATGTACGTCTTTTGCTAGACTTGTTATATTGTGGTATGAATGTGATGCCTATTTTTGTTAAGGGTGTGTATCTTTGCTTATTCAGGGAAGTATACGCATCTCGAGTCTTGGTTTATTTAATTTGTGGTGTTAGGGTCAATGGATGACTAAACATTACAAGTTAAGTAAACCGGGGTCTCACAATACATGTGTGCCTTTTTGGAATCGGGAAAAAGGTTGATTGGAACAAAGTCGATTAGTCCTGATGGCCCATCGGTTCCTTTCCCCTTGTCTTTGGACTGGCCGCAGCCACGGTCAGTCTCGAAGTCAGCCATGTACTGCGAGACAGGTTGGACGATTGAATGATGTTAGGATAGCAGAACATAGGGCCAAATCTATAATCCAGATGCAAATTGAACCTAACTTACGTCTTCGATATGGAGTGTGCCCAGGCAATGGCGAGCGCTAGGACAACTGCCGATATCACTAGCAGGAGCCTCCCCCTTGTCCGCCGCGCGATCGGCTTAGTCGTACTCAACTTCCTCTTCAGGAGTCCTCCACCACCACCCAGCTTTCCTGGGCTCCTCCGGTGCCTTTTCAATAGGGTCAGATACGTAAGGTTTCCAGCATTCGAAGGTCTCAGCTCACTTCGCGTAGTTGAACATGTACTTCTTCCTGATGAACGCTCGATTGTACATGTCGGGCCATCGATCCATTGGAAAAAAAATTGTATCGCATCTTCGGCTTCCATTATGTGCCCATGAAGTTAGGGATATATGGAATGCAACGTAACATGTGAAAAAATTATAAAATTCGCTTATGAGGATGTTCCCACATGTGTAGTACGCCTATGCGACTGTCACCGGGTGTGTGGACTGAATAATCTTCGCCGGTTCTTCGCACACACATTGCGAGCGTGGGAACTCCGGTGGTACCGACACATCCTTTATAGAACAACTGGGGTAGGGTTTAGCCCTCTCGGCAAGCCACTTGCGCTTCCGCATCATCTTCCCGTAGAAGTTCGACGACGAGTCCGTCATCTCCTTCATCTCTGTTGTGTAAACCAAGTTGGAGTGAAGTGTTAAGTATGGTGGTATAGTATTGTCCTCTAGTTTTCTTCTCCCTCCTTTTACGAGCGGATAGGGTGTAGTACTGAGGGTGGAAGGATAAATGCAAAGACATCGATCTGAAAAGGTGGGGTGGTAGAGTGTGGTTATTTTGTAAGAAAGGTAGTATCTCAGTGTGTTGTCTTTTCGGCCTGAAAAGTTGGCATGACAGAGTGTGGTCATTTTGGTACGAAAAGGTAGCGTCGTAATGTCTTTTCATTCTGTAAAGGTGTCGTGGCAGAGTGTGGTCATTTCAGTCTGAAAAGGTAGCATCATAATGTGCTATCCTCTAGGTTTGCAAAGGTGGTAGTGTGTGTCTTAATAGTGTACGGTCATTTATGTCTGTAAAGGTGGAAGTGTGTAGTATGACAGTATGCGATCTTTTCGGTCTGAAAAGGTGACGTGGCCTAGTGTTGTCTTTCTGTTCTGAAAAGGTGTCATGGCAGAGTGTAATACCGAAGATCATACGTGAATCCCTTGTCATGTTACGTTTATACAGACACAATTGCCAAAAGTTAAAGACTTCTTGTAATTCATAAAAAGCATACAACATCGTTCACACATGAATCCTCGATGGAGACAACCACCATTACTAGATACATATTGAACACACTACCAGAAGGATACACACACACACATAAGTTTTTTGAGCCACTTCAAGTGGTAAAGGATCTTGTCAAAGCACTCTTCTGCAGGTGGCATGTTCACCGTTGGACCATATGGAACTACATACGAACGTTCAACTGCTCTTTCGACCACAGCACCAATAGAGTCCACCCACCGAAAGTACTGGAAACCTGCAGAAGCAGGGCATCACACGAAGAAGTGCTCAATTTGTAGGGAGTCCAGCATACCTACAAGAAATGCCCTACGAGAAGTGCACGAGATGAAGGAGAGGCCGGTAGTCCGGACTGTGGGGACCCCGGAGTTATCTCCATAAGACCGAGACTAATCAAAGCCTTAGGGACATAACTCTAGGTCTCCCGTGAATGGATTCCAACTTAACTCCATCCAAATGAGGGGCTTAACTCAATCTAGAGCCCCGACAATCATGTGCGCCGCTCCTCTGCGAGCACTACATGATTGCCGGTTCTCCAACAAGTTAAGCGCTACACTTAGTGAGTTAAATCGGAAACCATGAACAGCGAGTATGACTTATATTGGCTCCCAAGATCAGTGACCAATATAACCATACCCTCATTCAACGTTGATCACATCCATACAACATTCATAGATAAATAGTTCAAAAGACATACACATAGTTCCAAGTTTACAACTAATACAAGTGGCCGACCGGCCAAATTTAAAAGAGAGTATTAAGTAGCAGCGGAAACACATAAATAGACCAAAAGACCAGCAATGGTATGCCCCATAACCCATCGGCAACCAACTGGGAGTTAGATGATAGCAAACTACTCATCGGTGTCGCATAAATCGACACCGACAAGCTCGTCGGTTTCAATATCCTCCTCACTGTAAAAGCCAGCAAACACTGGTGAGTACAAAGAGTACTATAAAGTCTTACACAAAGAAAAATAGTTATGCATAAGGTCATTCAAAGGAAGGGCTCATATTGGCTTAATTTTGCGAAAGAGGCGTAATCTTGAACAACCTACACATACTAGTTTTCAAGTGCCATTTCAAAATCAGATTTGAAGTAGAAGTAAAGCATGTGAATAAGTAATGAATTCAATAACAAATGAATCATACCAACAACAAAGTGGCGGTCCACTTTGATACAACAACAAGCATGAACATCCCATTCATGTCGATACCAAGTTATAACCACAATTTTAATTCCAAGTCTAACAATAGTAACTCCCGAACTCAAGCGGTTGTCCATAACCGCGAACACGGCTATTCGAATAGATTTATTATACCCTGCAGGGGTGTACTACTTTACCCACACGACTTGATTAGCCCGTAAGCCTCCAGATGCCTCCGAATATAGCATACTTCCTATGGTATGCCGGCCGGGTAAATCAAGATACGGTCATTTTTAGCAAGAAGATCCCATTGAGCCAAGTCCCTCAACCCATGGCTCCTAGGAAACACAAGACGTTAACGCCTCCATCCTATATATCCTAGGAAACACAAGACGTTAACGCCCCCATCCTATCGGCCCAAAGGAACACGGGATTTCACGGTCCCATGCCCTTACAATTTCACCACCGTGGGACTCAACACAATAAAACCTTCCCCCTACTTAACCATACGGCTCCCAACCCGCGTGTGATAGCACAAATGTACTTGAATCAACGACGTTACCAAAGTTCGGTCCTTAATTGTCCAAACAAGTCCAACCACTTACCCAAAGCTCGTGCACAAAGTACCATCACTAACCAACACTTGTCCAGACCAAAAGCTCATTTAAAAATGACAAGATTTAACTTAGAAAACAGATTCGAAGATCTGAAACAAAAGTATAATGAGAGTTGTGTTTATCCCATAATTGTCGGGCTATTCCCGACAATCGAGCTACCGATTCTAGACTTGCATGGCTAAGCAAACTCGAACAACATTATTTCATACATCCTATCATAAATATTTCAGTACTGGGGTAATTCATGGATAGCCACAATGACAAGATAATAGGATGTGTCTAACTACTCATCACAAAAATAGCGACATTATAAAACTATCATGCAAACAATTATCATTGCATCTACCCTAACAAAATTGGGATCAAATATGATGCAAAAAGAAAGTTCGAAGGATGCTTGCCTTGCTGGTAGGCTAATTGCTTTCCCTCAGTAGCGTAAGAGTCAATATCAATGAGCTCGGAATCTATATAAATACAATACCGAATAAACATCGAGAAATACTCCAAAAATCAAGATGCTTAAAAATGCATAATTTTTATATAGTAGCTAAGTCATGATTTTAAATGATTTTTGGTGAAAGAATTATTTCATTTTGATTTAGTATATGAAAGTTATGGTGGTTTGAATTTCAGATTTCAATATGCCTTCATTTATGTAATTTAATTATGAGGTGAAATTTTGTAGAGCAGCGGTGAGTACAAGGATTACATGGATAAAAGGGCAATATTATTACAAGTTCAAAACAATTGAGTGTGCTTCAATTGGAGTTTTCTTGATTTAGTTATTGATTTTCAAAGTTATCAGCCTTTTTCTTTTGTAACAAAAATAGTGTTTATAGCTCATTTTCCAAAATAATGCTCTCTGTTACAGAGACATGTTTGAAACTAATTTTAATATAAAGTTCATTAAATAAGAAAATTATCAGAAGTGGTTTCACTCATTTTGGAGTTAAAATGATTTAGTTATGCATTTTAGAAGTTAATGCCAATTTTCGGTTTGCAATTTAATAGATTTCGGATTTTCTAAAGTATTTTATCTTTTTCTACCGAGTGCTCACCTAGCCACAGCCACTGACGGGTGGGACCGGGGGCAGAGCTTTGACCCAGTCAACGTGGACTTGGTCTCGGCCGAAATGAGCTGAAGGCGCATTTCCAGAAATACGTCTTCAAAACAAGAAAACGTAGACTAGTTCTAAGTATACTAAGAGTACGTTTTGCCTTAAACAAAACATACTTCACAATCTACACTTCCACTTACGGTCATATGGCCCACATGTCATACCCTGCAAGCCTTTATTTATCCCAACCGTTTTCTATTTGAGGCCCCACATGTAAGCGATACAAAAGCAACACTTACACGTTACTATTGAATACTTTTCCTAAAACGAAAACGGTTTAGCGCTAATGGCGTGCTCGGTGATTACGGGGATCCGACAAAGAGCTACGCGTCGCGAGCTTTGCCGCGGCTTCGCCGTCGCGGTGATCCTTGGCGGCGCGGTCAAGGCCAAAAATGGGTGCATAATAACCGTGCGATCCTAGGGTACCTTCAATCGGGCTGGGCGGCCCGGCGGCGGCGCAACGCCGCGGCGGAGGTGACCATACGGCAAGTGCATGCAGCGTTACGTCGAGTGTTTAAGCAAAGAAAAACATGCTTAAGCTTCGGGGTGGTCGATGCTTACGGAGGAGAAAAGGCCAAAGAAGCTCGGTTAGAGGCAACGCTGGTAATGGTGACGGCGGCGCTAGGGCTCCGCGCGGAGAGAACTCTCTGGACAAAATCCAATGTAGTGAATGATCGAAAAAGGTTAAGCACACTTCATAGATTGCGTGACAAGAAGAGATTGGTAAGTGGCTTACTGGTTTAGACAAAGGACGGTGAATAGGGTTGACGGCCGAGAATAAGAGCAAGACCGAAATTCATCAACTCCTGTCAAGCATTGGTGAAATAAGTTGAGGGGAAATCTTGATTGTGTTCTAAGACACACTATGATGCGCAAGAAAAGGAGAGGATCTCACCGGATCCGAAGATGACTCAGAGGTGTTCTCGAGAGCGTGCTCTGGGCAACCCGAACGGCACCGAGGCGGATTGGAAGCTACAAACAACCAAAGGAGTTGAGCTTAGCAAAAATGGAGATGACATCAATCATAGAGACGATAGGAATCACGCGGTGGAACTTACCAGAGTAGAGAGCGGAGGAAAGCTCCCTTCTTCTCAACGGCCGAGAGAAGAAGTGAGAGGGAAAAGAGGTGTGGAAGGGTGTTATCCGGGAAGGTGACGGGCGGCGGCGTGAGGTGAGCGCTCGGAGTGGTTGCATGCGCGGTGGCTAACGGAGATGACGGCTTGCCAACGGCGGAGCGCGGCGCGGTCGCGTGGCCTTGGCGTCTGGCGCGCCTGCGCGAGGTGGGCGAGGCCACGGCCGGTGGTCGAGGCGATCGATGCTACGAGGAGCGGGGGTGTGCGGTGCGACGTGGCGCTGTGTGGACCGACCGATTGAGATTTGATGGTCCAGATTGGGGCTGAGGGGTGTCCGGTGCACTAAGTTGGCTTGGTCGAATCAATTCGCCGGGTCGAACGATGATGGGCTCGAGTCAAAGCAACAGTGCGAGCCTGAGTTTAAAAACAGATTTGACCAACTAGCAGCAGCTTTGACCAACGCTCTAAAAATAGAAATAAAAGTTCTAAAATCATAAAATAATTTGTGGGGGTTCCTGGGATAGCCTAGTGTCCATAAAAATTATTGAACCCTACTGTTCATATATATTTTGTAATATATAAATTCAAACTTAAGCTAGGTCTTTTAATGGTGTTTGAATTTTCTTATGGTTCAACCCAGTCCCAAAAATTTGTTAAAAATTATATTAATTCATGATAATTAATTTAGTATTTGAATAAATTATTTCCAGAGATACTTCAGTAGCATTCATTTCAGTTTTATGATTGGAGTTCAATTTAAAGTGTATGTCTCATTTGTATTTTGAGATTTTCCAAGTACAATACGTAAATAAAAAGTTTCAAAACATGATGCATGCTGATGGGATGCATAATAAACCTCTTTATTAATTTGGGGATGTGACACGGACAACAGCCACTAGAATGGGTTGTCTTCTCGAAATATGTTGTGCTGAATGTTTTGTATTGTCATTGTAATTTATTGAAAAACTATGTGATGACGTCTTGCTAGAATGTGTTGTAACAACATTGTGATTTGTTGAAAAACTATGTAACGACGTCTTGCTAGAATGTGTTTAACATCATTGTGATTTATCGAAAAACTATGTGATGACGTTGTGTTGAAAAGTTATGTAACATCTTTGTGATTTATTGAAAAACTATGTGATTATGTTTTACTTTCAAATATGTTGTGTTAATATTGTTTTTTCTTATTTTTGTCTGATTTTGTTTTTTATTATGTCGTGCATCCAATTGTAATGTGTAACTTACCTTCTTCCTAAAACCACCACCATAGTCTTTGCCAATGGCGCCGTTGGTGGTGGTAGTTTAGTTGGTGGGTGTTGTGTGGTGGTTCGAACGCTGGAGTAACGGTAGAAATTTAAATAAAATATTAATAAATGTTTATCTCCAATTCTGCACACAAAAATAAATAAATAATTCAGCCTTCTGCCACCAGTTGAAGTGGCGACAGGCCTCCTGTCGCTAGTTCAACTGGTGATAGAGCCCTAGCACCAGTTGAACCTATCGCCAGTTCAAAGGGCGGCAGTAGCCTAGAACTGTAATTATTTTTTCGTCTATTTAATTTCGTATTTTTTTAAATTATTATTATTAAAAAAATTGCAACTAGAGTGCATGTTGCGCAGGCTGTCAAGAACGTCACGCAAGAGTTGGAAAACACATCGAGTCCATGGCTTGTATGGCATGTATGTGTAGTTTCCTTCTATTCCATGGCTTTACAAGGTTTATAAGACTTCATTTACTTGTTCCTTGTCGATTGGAAAGCAAACAAACATGGAAAAGAAAGATATGAAGAGATGTTTCCAATTCGGACTCGGTTCGGAATAGCTAGCAGGTCCGTTTAAAAAGTCAATAATTTCTACAAATAGAGTTCGATTTGGGTGCTTTTGTGCTTGATGGAAATATAAATTCAAGACCGACGCAACGGATCCATTCTCACCCTCAAATTCTACATGTGTGTGCCGTTATGTCCGAAACAAAGTGATAGTTGTAAAATAAGGGTTTGTTTTTTGTTTGAGTTTGACTCCAAAACAATGTAGGAATGAGTTATGGTCAGTTTCGGTACATGGTGGCCGACCCTAGGGGTTATATACGCCCATGTATTCATGTCCTTTTGTTTTAACCAAGAATTTTATGATAATTATTCAAAGAAACATTATTGATTGTGTTCCTAGGATTTGTGCAAAGCCACCGATTGCCCCCTTGGGAATTGGGAGTATCTCTGAATTTGTCTCAATCCTGTTGTTGTTCTTATGATTTCTTTGGTGATTGAAGGAGCGATTGCACGTCTACCTTTACGTGGTTTGGTAGACATTGATCAAAGTGTGTGGTTGGGTGAATTCTTTTATCGCAGGTTGCTGTATCGAGATAGTGGTTGGCGTTATCGGTTCGTCAGGTTGCATGAATCACCCGCTATCCTTCATCCTATGTCGTGAAGATCGAACATCCCGTATCAATATCCCATGACTCAAGCTCCCAATCCTAGAGTTCTTATGACAATGAGACCCCCTTTTCAATCTTCAACTTTGGCAATCTTATTGATGAAGAAATAGATAGCAGATTGGATGATCGTCTAGCAGCCACAATGGAGGAACAAATTGAAGCACGACTATTTGGAACTTCTCACCGCCACTGACGCAGTGGAAACAAGAGGTACACAGAAAGAGATTGTGAGGATGGCCATGCACGTCTCTTCTCAGACTACTTCTATACTCCTACATATACCATAGCTACGTTTCGTCGCAAGTACCATATGAGAAGGTCCTTATTTCTGCACATCGTGCAAATCCTTGGCAAATGGTCTCCGTATTTTCAACAAAGGAGAGATGCTTTGAATAGACTGGGTTCTCGCCTTTGCAAAAAAGTATAGCAGCTATGCGATTGCTGGCATACGGTTGCTTTGCAGATAACCTTGATGAGTCTTTGTGGATTGCCGAGAGCACTACGATAGAGTGCTTGGAATATTTTGTCAAGGTTGTGATTGAAAATTTTGGTCCACAGTATCTTCGAATGCCCAAGGTTGAAGACATTCAATAATTGCTTCAAATGGAGGAGGCTAGTGGCATTCCAAGAATGCTAGGAAGCCTTGATTGCATGCGCTGGATATGGAAAAATTGCCTAGTTGTATGGCAAGGCCAATTTACTCATGGTGATCAAGGAGTGCTACCATCATGCTTGAAGCGGTTGCTTCACAAGATTTGCGGATATGACATGCTTTTTTTGGTGTTGCTAGGTTGAACAATGATATCAATGTGCTGAACCAGTCGACGTTGTTCACTAATGTCTTGCAAGGGCGAGCCCCTCCAGTTGAATTCACTGTACAAGGAAGAAAATATAACATGTGTTACTATCTTGTAGATGGAATATATCCAAAATGGGCTGTATTTGTCAAAACAATCCCGCTACCTCAGAGTGACAAGGACAAATTATCTGCATGACATCAAGAAGGGGCAAGAAAGGATATCGAAAGGGCTTTTGGAGTTCTGCAATCTCGTTTTCATATTTTGCGTGATCCAGTTCGTTTTTGGTATCGATCAACCCTCATTAATATCATGTACGCTTGTATTATATTATACAACATGATAGTTGAGGACGAGCGAGATTCATATGATACCCAATGTGATTTCAATTATGACCAAGGACGAAGCACCGTACCACCTCCAATAATCCACCATGGGCCTATTGATGGTTTTGCTATTGTACTTGAAAGAAATGATGCTATCCGTGACAGAACAAGTGGTTGAGTTAGTTGAGCATATTTAGCAGCGTTTTGGAGGTAGTCATATCAATAATTAGCAATACTACATTTAGTGCTAATTTTATGGTTACATTTACAGAGCAAGTTTTCTTTGAGGATTTACATAGCAAGTTATGCTACCAATATTTTGATTCTGTAATAAAAATGATTGGTCTCAGATGTCTGTTTCTCCAATAATATAGTTAAATCATTTTTTTAGGAATGCTGCACCCAGTATGTTCAGAGTCGGTACACTTTTCAATTATCTAAATATTACATTATACTTGAGTACTTTCCGCATTTTTATTTGACCATTGTAGATCTGCTTGACGGGAGTGCAACTCAATTTAAGCTAAAACACATACACACGGAGGAGGGGGGTGGAGCTTGTTGCTGGACGCCGAGGACTTGCAGCTGGACACCTCCAGCAGCCACTTCGCAACACCGTGGCCAGCAGCCTCGTGTTGCCGCAAAGGGTTGCTGTCCGACGAAGCCACTCGCCACAGCTTGCTGCCACCGCATGTTCCTCTCACATCACGTAGTTGCTCGCCGCTGGCACCATCCTCCGCGAGGAGGTGGACATTTTGGCGAGCATTTGGTGCGCAACACAATACCAATGTTGAATGCTACCAATTTAGAAATTGTTGCAAGCTTCTTATTGGCAAAAATAGCAAATTTGTGTAGCTGATATGGTGATTCTACGGATAACAAAAGCACACATACATTATATATATCTTTCATTAGACTAGCCAATTAGATGTAAGCAGTAAACTGAAGTAATTTACCAAAACGTCGGAGGCGGCAACGAGCTTGCTGCTGCCCACCACTACTCTCGACCTGTTACGCAGCCGACGCCGCCACTACAACAGATCAATGTATCCCCGACAATCTGAAACTATTAGCAAAGGGATTTAGCAACAGCCGACTGTCGGAGATTCACTGTCGGCGCTGCTCTGTCGGGGATGAGAAACCAAACCCGACAGCCTTCTCAGTTTACCTTATCACCGACAGTTTGCACTGTTGGCAAACAGGTGAGTCGGATGGACTCCCGAGCACTCTTGTCCCCACTACAGGTACATGGTTCGAATCCTAAATTTAGCAAAAAAAATTTGTACCTGCTTAAACAAAGTGAACATTTTTTTCAACGAATGAAACTACTAAAGTACAATATATAACTATTGTAATATTGGAAAAATAAGTTCAATGTATTTTAAACTAAAGAACTTCATTTTTTTGCCCACCACAACTAAGCAATAAATACAAAACCGTGTACATGTCGGTACATATATCTTAGCCCTCCAAAGTGCCTCAAGATTCGTGCAAATGGTATTGCAATTATTATAAGATAAGATGATAGTTTGAATTTTAAAAGTTTGAATCAATCTCGAGACACATTTGATGGTGGTGACAGTACATATACACACATGTACACGTGAAAAAACCATATTCGCATTTCGAACATTGGGTGTACCACAATCGCATTTCGGATATACAATTTGAATAATGGAAGTACCACTTTCGCATTTGAATAATGGTTGTACCACATTCACATTTCGGATATAATTCTTAAACATTTATTTTACACGGTCTAAATAATTTGAAAATACTATACTATAAATTTGACTCGTGTATCATATTACTCAAAATGAAAGCCCGCATAGAATTTTGAAGTCAAACTTTTCAATTTTATCCATATATTAAAATATACATTTTTCATTTCCTTGAAATAATGCCGCCTGATTGGCCCTAAAAATATCTATAACGTCTTTGAAATGAATAGGCAGAGCTCTCCCATCCGTGAGAGCGCATTACAATATGCACACATCTTTGACAAGGCTATCATCTATTTGGTTTGCGAGATAAGTCAGCGCACAAATTTTGGGATTTGATATGTTATGCGTAGAATCGCTGACAAGCCTACCATACATGTAACAAGAATATGTGACAGTATAGTCACCAAAACGTTAACTGCCAACATTGGGAGAAAATGGGCGAAGCCAGCATGGCATCATGTCAAGAACGTTGATAGGGCTGTCGGTTATGCATACTGTTGGAAATTGGCTCATATGACTTAGGCTAATTTTCTATAATTCCAAAGTATTTATGGTTTAGTACCGTATTGCTAAGGCAAGGTGGAGGTGACCAACATATACGGTGGAGTTCTTGCCACTCCTTAAAACATGTGACACATGGATGAGGGTGGCATGAGTAGGGCTCTGGCTAAACACACGCACGCACGAACGCGCGCGCGCGTTCGCGTATTTTCGCGTGAAAAATCGCGTGACTTGTGATCTTTGGTTAAGTGTGACGATTACGATGGGTAAATGACCGTTAAGTGTATCGATTACGGTGGTTAAATGGTTGTTTAATCTGCCGATTACGATGCGCATCTATATATGTCTGGAGACGTCCAGTGCATAGCGTGTAGAATAATAGCCTCCATTCCTTCTTCTTTCTAATCTGTGCTGTTGTACTGCGCCGTCTGAACCTCGTCGACTCTTCTTCTCGGCGTGCCCGTGAAGAAGGGAAGTGGTATCTCCGAGCCGTTCTTTGCCGTGAAGACCGCGGGGGCGGCAATAAGGTTTCTGGGTAGCGCATTTGCGCGACCGCTTGCTGCACTGCGACATCTACGTTTCTGCACTGCATCAAGTCTGCGCTATTTCGTGTTCTTCATCAGACCCATCTGTAAGTCTATCGTGTGATTGATTGACTTGTTTACATCCTGTTTTTCATATATTGCGAAGTACAATGAGTTGTCTGCTGTCAGTACTGTTTTATGCATCATTAGTCTTTTGCAATATTTGTCTTTTAATAAAATCTGGAATTAAAATATTACCCTCATTTTCAACATTTCATAAACCTTATTGTAAACTTTGTTGCAACACAACTATGGCTGGAGCTTCTGATACTATGAAACCTGAGAGGTTTTAGGTGAAATTTTAGAGATGGCGAGACTAGAGCCAAGTTTTGGCTCATGTCTTTGAAATGTGGTGGGTAATCTACCCGCAGATCCGTTCTGATTGACCAATATATGCGATTCGATAATGCGAACAACACTTGCTCTTAGTGCCTTACGACCATTCAGCGGATCGGCTCTATGATGTGTACATGGACTATAAGTCCGCCACGCTTGTGGGATGCACTAGAGCACAAATATGCAGAGGCGAGGCGGTCGTTGGCTCTATATGTGTGAGCAATTCTTTGACTTTACCATGGATGAGGCTAAGTCCATAGTTGGACAAGCTCATGATCTCCAGCTATTGGTTGGTGAGATTGCGCATCTGAGTTGTGTGTTGCCTCCAAAGTTTGTGGCTGCGGGCATTGTCGCCAAACTTCCTGTTTCTTGGCGGGATTTTGCCACTAGCTTGAAACACAAGAAGGAAGAGATTTCTGTTGAAGATCTCATTGCTGCCCTCGATGTGGAAGAAAAGGCAAGAGCAAAAGATGCACCCAGTACTTCTGGTCAGAACAATGCAAATTTCATATAGAAAAAGACTGTTGCAAAGAAGTACAAATCCAACAAAACGAACAAGACAACTAGCTTTAAGAAGAAAACTGAGAAGAAGGATATGAAAAACATCACCTGCTTGTGTGTGGGAAAAACGGTCATATGGCGAAAGACTGTCATTTCCGCAAAAGCAGAGATGGTGAACAGCCAAAGAAAAAGGTTGTCAACGTGATCATAGGCGAGGCCTCGACTTCAGGAGGGTATAGTAATTCTCCGTTGTTTTTTCAGATGTCAATCCACCGATTGGTGGGTTGATCTTGGTGCTAATGTTCACGTATGTTACGATATTTCCTTGTTTTCTTATTACCAGCAAACAGGCTTCCTCCGTCCTAATGGGAAGCGGGTCGCATGCTTACATTCTTGGTGTTGTACGGTAGAACTGAAGCTTACTTGAGGAAGATTGTCCACTTGAAGAGCGTGCGGTATGCTCCTACAATAAACAAGAACCTCGTTAGTGGTTACGTTCTATCTGATGTGATTTATAAGTTAGTCTTTGAGTCAAATAAAATTGTAATGTCTAAGTTCGGAATTTTGTTGGTAAAGGCTATGAGAGCGGGGCTTGTTCCGCTAAGTACTTTAGAGTCTTGTTATAATCTGAATCTTTAAATGGTTTAAATAAATGTGAGGCAAATATTTGGCATTCTCGTTTACACATATTCGTTTTGATAGTATTGCTAGAATGTCCAGATTAGATTTAATTCCAAAATGTGAAATTGTCAAAGGATCAAAGTGCCAGTCATGTGTGCAAGCAAAGCAACCTCGCAAACCCTTTAAGGGATTAGAGGACGAAAAGAACTTGGCACCATTAGATCTTGTTCATTCAGATTTGTGTGAAATGAATGGATTGTTGACAAAAGGAGGCAAAAGATATTTTTTTAACTTTTATTGATGATGCAACACGCTACTATTATGTGTATTTGCTAAAAACTAAGGATGAAGCTTTAAATTACTTTAAAACTTATAAGGCTGAGGTTGAGAACCAACTAGAGAAGAAAATAAAAAGACTAAGGTCTGATCGTGGAGGAGAGTACATCTCTCATGAATTTTCTCAGTGCATTACGAGCATGGAATAGTCCACGAATTTACACCACCATATTCACCCCAATCAAATGGGGTAGCTGAGAGGAAAAACCGGACACTAACAGACATGGTTAATGCCATGTTAGAAAGTGCTGGTATGCCTAAGACATGGTGGGGGGAAGCTATATTGACAACTTTCGTCCTAAGCAGAGTAATCACTAAAAGAGTGATATTACTCCATATGAGGATGGAAGGGAGAAAACCCAATATCAATTTTCCGCGAACTTGGGGTGTTTGGCCAAGGTCAATATACCATTGCGAGAAAGAGAAAGCTTGGACCTAAAACAATCGATTGTATTTTTCTAGGATATGCTCATAATAGCACGACCTATAGATTTTTAGTAGTTAAATCGAAATTCTGAGATTATTGCTAACACAATAATGGAGTCTAGAGATACTTCATTCTTTGAGGATTATTTTCCTATGAGAACTGCAGCCAGTACTTCACAAACCGAGAATGTTCAAATTGAAAATATTGAAAGTGAGAATAATCAAACTTCGAACTTCCCACCATCTACGAACCAATATGTGATATCACGAGGAGGATAACAATCTAGTCACGAAGCTCTTCGTAGGAGCAAGAGACAAAGGGTTGAGAAACCTTTGGTGATGACTTTATTGTATACCTCGTGGATGATGTGTCAAAGACTCTTTCAGAGGCTTATGCATCTTCGATCTTGAGTATTGGAAAGAAGCGATCCGTGAGCGAGATGGACTCTATCATGGCTAATGGGACTTGGGAGATCACCGATCGTCCCATCGGTGCAAACACAGTAGGATGTAAGTGGATCTTTAAAAAGAAACTAAGGCCTGATGGTACTATTGAGAAGTACAAGGCAAGACTTGTGGCCAAGGGTTACACCAGAAAAGAGGAGAAGATTTCTTTGATACCTATTCTCCTGTCGCGGACTAACCACCATCGAGTGCTCCTTGAGTTAGCATCTTCTTATGGTCTACATGTCCATCAAATGGATGTAAAGACAGCTTTTCTTAATGGAGAGTTGGAGGAAGAAATCTATATGGATCAACTTTGATGGTTTTATGATTTACAGACGGAAAATAAGGTATGTAAATTATTGAAATCTTTATATGGTCTAAAGCAAGCACCTAAACAATGGCACGAGAAATTTGATAAAACTTTAACATCTGCTGGCTTTGTTGTGAATGAAGTGATAAATGTGTATATTATCGTTATGGTGGGGTCAAGGAGTGATCTTGTGCCTATATGTAGATGACATACTTATATTTGGAACAAACACTGCCAGTAATTGGCGAGGTCAAATCTTTCTTATCTTGATGCTTTGATATGAAAGACTTAGGAGAGGCGATGTCATTACGAATATTAAATTAATCAAGAACGAGGATGGGATCACTTTGAGCCAATCCCATTATCTTTGAGAAAATCTTAAGCCGTTTGGCTATGAGAATTGTAAAATTTCTCCAACGCCCTATGATGCAAGCATTAAGCTTCGAAAGAACCAAGGGTTAGGAAAATATCAATTAAGATTTTCACAAATTATTAGATCACTTATGTATCTATCAAGTGCCACTAGACCTGACATATCATTTGCTGTCAGCAAATTAAGTCGGTTTACTTCTAACCCAGGAGATGATCACTGGGAGGCACTTGAGAGAGTATTGCGCTATTTAGAGGCACAACCTCATACGGAATTCACTATACTGGGTATCCTTCTGTATTAGAAGGATATAGTGATTCAAATTGGATCTCTGATGCAGATGAGATCAAAGCTACAAGTGGTTATGTCTTTACACTAACAGGAGCTGCAGTTTCATGGAGGCCGTGTAAACAGACTATATTGACGAGGTCAACTATGGAAGCAGAACTTGTAGCACTAGACACAGCTACTGTTGAGGCTGAATGACTTAGAGAGCTTCTGTTGGACTTGCCACTAGTTGCAAAACCAATAGCAGCAATCCTAATGTACTGTGATAATCAAACAGTGTTGATTAAGGTTACAAGTACTAAGGATAACATGAAGTCCTCCAGACATGTGAAGCGTAGGCTTAAATCTGTCAGAAAATTGAGGAACTCGGAGTAATTCATGAATTATATACGCCCGAGAAAAATCGCGAGCCCTTTCACAAAGGGGCTAGCACGGAAGGCGATTTCTGTTGCGTCTATGGACATGGGAATGAGGCCCATTGGAGTTACAACTCAACAGTAACCCATACCTTTTTTATCGGAGATCCCGTGACTTAGGCAATGGGAAAAACACGTTCATGTTGTAACAAGAGAGTATATATTCATTGAATCCATGTCCTAATAGACAAATTACTCTCGACTGTATGGAAGGATGGCATAAAGCCTTAATATATTCTGTTGTCCAAATGAGGAAAAGGTATTAGCCTGCAGGATACCTAGAAAGAATATATCTACTTGAGCCCAACTGTGAGGTCGCAGTTCACGAGAATAGGGCATTCTCTAGAAAGCTCATGAGCAGATAAGGGAGCATGACCAAATAATGCTCCGTTTAGGTGCGGTTCTTTGACAGCCTAGTATCAGTTGAGGTTTCAAGTGAAATCTAATCACGAAAAGCTGTGAATTCAAGTCATGGTCCATTCATTAGCTGTGAGAAGATGAATCTTGTCATTCTAGGTGCAAGTTCAACCCGTACGGGACTTACACTAAAAGACTGGTTTATTAACAATACTTCAGCACAATATCTTTGATATCTTTTTTGCTTCTTGCTTTGGAATTGGTGGGGGATTGTTGGAAATTGGCCCATATGACTTAGGCCTATTTTCTATAATTCCAAAGCATTTATGGTTTAGTACTATATTGCTAAGGCAAGGTGGAGGTGACCAACATATAAGGTGGAGTTCTTGCCACTTCTTAAAACATGTGACACATGGATGAGGGTGGCATGAGGAGGGCTCTTGCTAAACACACTCACGCACGCACGCGCGCGCGTGTTCGCGTATTTTCGCGTGAAAAATCTCGTGACTTGCGTCGCGCGACCGTGCCGTGATGTGGCGCGCCATTTGGCAGACCACGTCCACCTTATTTTTGCTGAACCATGCATCTCTCTCTCTGTTTGAATGAGATTCAAATGTTTGAATTTGAGGCTTTATTGGGTGATGATGACACGATTACGGTGGGTAAATGATCGGTTAAGTGTAACGATTACCGATGGGTAAATGGTCGTTAAGTGTGACGATTACGATGGGTAAATGGCTGGTTAAGTGTGTCAGTTATCAGTGGGTAAATGGCTGTTTAATCTGTCAGTTACCAGTCTACATCTATATATGTCTGGAGACGTCGAGTGCATAGCGTGTAGAATAATAGCCTCCATTCCTTCTTCCTTCTAATCTGTGCTGTTGTACTGCGTCGTCTGAACCTCGCCGACTCTTCTTCTCGGCGTGCACCGTGAAGAAGGGAAGCGGTATCTCCGAGCCGTTGCTGCCGTGAAGACCTGCACGGGGGCGGCAATAAGGTTTCTGGGCAGCGCATCTGCGCGACCGCTTGCTACACTGCGACATCTACGTTTCTGCACTGCATCAAGTCTGCGCTGCTTCGTGTTCTTCATCAGACCCATCTGTAAGTCTATCGTGTGATTGATTGACTTGTTTACATCCTATTTTTCATATATTACGAAGTACAATGAGTTGTCTGCTGTCAGTACTGTTTTATGCATCATTAGTCTTTTGCAATATTTGTCTTTTAATAAAATCTGGAATTAAAATATTACCCTCATTTTCAACACATACAACAAGAGTGATAGTGTTGTTAGTATTTTCATCTACAACATGACTATTGCACATCTAAATTGATTGCATGTGAGGACTAGACTACTGGAGATCATTATAGCTGTTGGCCAAAATTGCAGCTGGTGTAGTGCGCAACGCCCCAAGCTGGCATCGCCAGCCAGCTGCCTCATCACCCCTCAGCATGCTGCTGCACCCCACTCACTCACTGCTACTGCTCTGCTCCCACCGCTGCTCTAGAGTTCGCACTTTGCAACACCCGCTTGGCTATTGGCTCAGTGCACGGTTGATGGTGGATGGACTCGGCCGCGCTTTTTTTACAAGGGGAAACCCAGCTTTTACTAGAAAGCTTATAAGAATTCATACAATGAAGATGAGCCAAACAACTGGGAGCTCCAGTTTACAATTCAAGCACAGAGAAACTGAGAGACAATCCAAACTAGGTAGTTACAGGATGACAAACAGGATTAACCAGAGCACAAAAGTTTTAGACCAGTCTTCAGTGGCCGCCACGAAACCATCCATCTTACTTCGCTCAGCCCCGTTGATGAGAACTCGCCAGTATTACAAACAAGATAGAAATTTGAAAATCACTTCCATGGGTTGCTTAGGAAAAATCTCCTCAAACGCCATTCGGTTCCTAAATTTTCAGAGATTCCAAGCCGAAACTGCAAAACTAAACAACATAACATTGTAATCATTAGCCCCCTTTTTTATTCAACCAATTTAGTTGGAAATCATTGGCAGAATCTGGAACACGCTCCCAATTGAGCACCTCTTTTATACAAATCCAGAAAAATCTTGCCATAATACAGGAAAACAGAATGTGATCAATGCTCTCTACAGTACCACACAAAATGCAATTCACATCCCCTTTCCAACCCCTTTTTTTAAAAGTTGATCCAAGGTTTGAATTCTGTTATGATAACACTGTCATAGAAAGATTTTAACTTTTAGAGGAATTTTACTTTTCCACAACTTTTACATTTTCTTACAAGTTATACCCCAGAAGATCATCTGTCTATATAAAGACTTAACTGAAAATATACCAGATTTCTGTAAACACCACACTACTCTGTTGAGATTGTCATCAAGTTCTACCTCTGTGATAGAGTTTTTCAAATTCTCTCATTGAATTGCTTCTTCTTCTCCAAAATTTCTTTTGAAAGTAATATTCCACCTGTCTTCAGACAGCTCATAAGCCGCACTCAAGTCAGGGCACTGGCAAATATTGAAAAAATTGTTATACTTAACCTTCAAGGGACAATCTCCATTCCAAACATCTCCCCAAAAAGAAACATTGCACCCATTACCAATCTGTTTCCAGAATTGAGATCCTCTTAAAGATTTTGCATCTCTGAAAGCACCCCTAGGGAAATAATTGGCTTTCAATATTCTAAACCAAAGATCATTGTTTGCTGAGTTAATTTTCTAGATCCATTTAGCTATATGATAGTCATTCGTGACCCTTGTGTTAATGACCCCGAAACCTCCAAAATCTTCGGGTCTACACACAACATCCCACTTCACCATATGGTACTCAAAATTGTCACTAGCCCCCATCTAGAAGAATCTAGATCTGATGGTATGATGTTTATGAACCTCCTCATTCAATCTATAAAAGCCCATTGGTGTAAGTAGGAAGATTATTCAAGCTACTATTAACCAAAATTAATCTGCCCCCAGAAGAAAGGAAGTTATTTTTCCAGTTGTCTAACTTTTTATTCAATTTGTTAATCACATTATCAGTTGCTTTCACCCCAATAGGCCTGTCACCAATCAAGATACCAAAATAAGTCATAGGCAAATGAGCCAATTTGCAGTTAAAAATGTTTGCTACTCTAATACTCTTCAGTCTCCACCCTCAACACAAAAACCTCACTTTTATGATAGTTTATTTTCAAACCAGACATTCATTCAAAACAATAAAGTAGAAACTTCAAATTAAGAAAATAGTTTTTCACATACTTCAACATGATCACAGTGTCATCAGCATACTGAAGAATAGGGACTCCCCTAGGAACCAAATGAGAAATCACACCCTTAATCAAACCTTTATCTTGAGCTATACTAATAATCTCTGCTAAAGCATCAACAGCCAGATTGAAGAGAAGGGGAGACAGACGATCACCTTGTCTCAAACCTCTATAAGTTTTAAAGTAAGGAATAACTTCTCCATTGATATTAACGCTGACTCCCCCCCCCCCTCTGACTGAACTCATGACATGATAAATCCATTTGTTAGTAAAGCCCTTTCTCACTATTACCTCCTCTAAGAAACTTCACTGAATCTTGTCATAAACATTTTCAAAATCAAGCTTTAAAATAACCCCTTTTCTTTTAGAGCATTTAATCTCATGGGTAATCTCATGAAGAGCAACCACCCCCATCCAAAATGTTTCATCCTTTGAAAAAAGCAGACCGGCAAGAATTAACAATTTTATTACCAATCAACCCCAGCCTATTAGCTAAAAGTTTGGTCAAAATCTTAAAGCTGACATTTAATAGACAAATAGGTCTGAACTACTTAATATTATTGGTATCTTTAAGTTTAGGAATCAAAGTAATCACTCCAAAGTTTAATCTTTTCAGATCCAGAACCCCTTTAGAAAAAATCTAACAAGAACTAGAAACTGGGGCTTGATCATCCCCCAGAACTCCTTGTAGAAACAATTAGGGAATCCATCTTGATTAGGAGTTGAAGTTAATGGAAATTCTTTAATAACTTTCAAAGCCTCATCTTCAGTGAAATCTTGAATCAGACCCAAATTATCTATATCTGAAACTCTCAGTTTACTTCTCCAGACCTCATTGGCCAAACTCACCTCTTAACTTCCTCCAGATCCAAAGAGACTTTTATAGAACCCATAAATGTGTCCCTTGATATCCTCTTTACTTTTCAAAAGGACCCCATCCTGATCCAGGCTAAAAATAAAATTCTTCCTTCTCCTTCCATTAGCACAATTGTGGAAATACCCAGTATTAGTGTGAGGACCCCAGTTTATTTGGTTTGTAATGCTTAACCAACCACCTGGTCCTAGCATCACAAATCAAATAAATCGATCCTCGAGATATGTATACTTCCCAGCAGTATACACACCCGTACAAAATTAGACATCAACTCCATTCCACACATAGAGTCCAAACACCACACTTCCAAACGGAAGATAAACAAATAGCAAAGATATTATGCATAATGGCCGATCGCCACAAGATACACAAATAACAACAAAAAGACAGCGAAGCAAAGTGCCATAAAATGGCTATAAACAAAGCCAATCGGTGTGCCTTCAACCCACAAGGCATCGGCCAGGACCGCCAAGACTAGTCGTCCAAGAAGCGGCAACACACGACTCACGAAGTGAGGACCACGAGGCTCGCCTTCTCCTCTGCAACAAAAACATTAAGCAAAGCACAGAGTACAAAGATTGTCTTTGTACCCAAGATCGACGTGTGAACTAGCGGACTGCTCATATGCTACATGCAAAGCTTATTTGGTGGAGGCCATATGTTTTATTTGCATAAAGCCAATTTTCATTTGCAATAATGTAATACAGTTTGAAGGCAAGTTTGCAATTCATTTTTAAGATTGAAATAACAAAGATCACGGATAATAATAACCAAAAGCGAAAGATAAACAACCTAGAAGTGACTATCCCAATAGTCACCACAACAATAGCACGAATCCCATTAGTACCACCCATCAAGTTTTAATTTAAATGTTGTAGTCTAACTCTTGAAAAGCTTACCCAAGCGTGTCCATCACCTAGGGCGAGGCTATTCGAATAGTTTTAACCTGCAGGTGTACCATCGTACCCACACCTCGGATCGCCTTTAAGCCAAAGCACACTTAGAAGGTATGCGACACTGACTAAGTCCTACGAGACTGTTTCCAATATTGTGTATCAACCCGAGCCGCTCGTATGGATAGAAACCCATACGCTTACATGGTAAAGCCGAAAAGACAACTACCCACTCAGGATAAAGCTTTTGGACAACTACCATGCTCCCACCTCCATCCCTCCTGCGACCTCCTGCGACCGAGCCAATACACGCCAAAGTACTAGGTCAAGAGAGGTCTCATATACTCTAGTGTGGTTAGCACGCCGAAATGCTGGATAAAAATTCACTCACAAGATGTTCGGTCCTTAATTGACCGGGCACCTTTCGATCACACCCAAAAGATCACACCATTCTTACCATTGTGCGCGTCCAAATCATTTTTGTTTTCATTTTTAGTTTTGCAATTAAACATAGCGTAGTGCGAAACATAAAGTTGTAGTAAATTTTGTGTGATCAAGGTTACCGACTAAAGTCGATAACCGCCGATTCTACCGATAGCTAAGCATGTCTAAGCAAGTTGACCGGATCTACTAAGTGACAAGAGATCATCCAACGATCTCTAATCACAAAGAAATAACCTAGGCTCGGTAGTAGAGATCAATATTTTGACTACAGGATATGCATCTACGGATTTAACTAATCAATTTAACACAAATTAAGCGATGCATACATATAGTTGAAACAAAATATTAGACTTTAAAATACTGGGATAAACATGATCAAACGCTTGCACGGATCTTTGTTGCTCAATATGTTGCGGAGGATCGTCCTCGTGGTTGCCGCAAATATCGAATCCTAACGATTTGAACAAAGCAAATGAATAAGAACGAATAACACCGCAAAACTCAAACATCAAATACAAACACCAATATATACACCAAGGCTAGACTATCACAAAGAATGACAAATAATTGCTCAGAGACCCATCCACCCATTTGCTAGGTTAACCACAAAATCAAACTTCTAACATGCTTTAAACTTTGGGCGGGCTTTGATGGTGATTGTATGCACATCTATTATTTAATCATCAAGTTAACACATCAAAATCAGCTACCTATACTAAAACCACTATTGACAGAGAGAGCACAAAATCTACAAGAAGCTATTGAAAGCATAACTAGCCAAGTATCCAACTAAGAAATGCTAAACAAAAATCTTCTACCTAAGATAGGATGCTAAGGATGCTCACTATTCATACCCCTAAGCATCACACCTAGATTTTGCAAGGCTAACAAGTTTCAACATTTGGCCACTACCCAAATCTTATAACACCGACAACTCAAAAGTCAGAGGCAAATAAAATGAGCGACTAACTATCCCTATGATCAAGCATGGCAACAGAAGCTTAGAAACTTAAAGATACCAACTAAATGATTTCATGCTAACCACCACAACAAAAGGAGGCATCAAGTCTAACAAAACCTAATAGCAAGCATGATACAAATTTTCGATTCGACAATGATAAAAATGACAACAGAGCAAAGCTACAAGGAAACTTGCACTAATATACTTTTAAACCTCAATTACTAACTTTGATCATGCATGAGAGTGAACTAAAGAACAATCATAAGCATGATTAGCAGCTAACTAATTGGTTTTGAAGGAGGCCCCATCGCCGATGCATGCAGAGAGAGCACAAGCGAAAAGAACAGAGGATCTCGCGCTCACGACTGGATTAAATCGCCGGGCGGTGGAGGCGCGAGAGTGGAAACCAAGGCCAAAATGGGTCGCCGAGGATCATCAAACCGTAGGTGGTCTCGAGGCGTGGAGATGCATCGCGGTGGCGGCGCGACGGAGCTTGGCGGCCGGCGGTGGGGTGACAAGGTGCGTCGCACTAGAGAGGAAGACAATGAAATTTAGCGCGCGCATGGGCATCGATGAGTTACCAGAACTCACCGTGTGCTTGGCGACGCAGAGAGGCACCGGAGTGACCCGGCGGCGAGAGCCCCGGCGCGCAAGGCGATTAACGGCGGCAGGAGCACGGGGTGAGCGAGAGGACACGAGTGAGTGGAGAAGAAAGGTGGAGTCGGTGGTGCTCACCGAGCGAAGAATTGAGCCGGAGCTCACCGGAGAAGATGCGGCGGTGGAAAAGGCGGTTTCGGCGGACTTGGAGAAGAAAGTCCACGCGCAGCTCCACGGGCGATGAATCCTGAAATTCCTTGAGGGTTTACTTCCACGGGATGCTAGGCACACCGTGGCGCTTCTCGGCGATGACCGGAGCTCACGGAGTGGTTGAAATGCTCGAAGCGGCGCGCGGCGCTACGGCTCCGGAGCTCGATGGAGAAGAAAGGCAATGGAGACAGCGAGGTAGAAAACCCTCGATGGCTTTTGTAGGAGCAAAGTGAGGCGGAGGTGAGCGGTGGGTGAAAAGACCGGTGAAGCTAGGTGGCGGTGTGCATGCAGCTGGCGGCGAGCCGAGAGCGGCGGCGGGCTTAGCGGTGGCGGCGGCGGGCGACGTGGCGATGACTGCAGGTGGGTCCGCCTTATCGTCGGCAAACAACAAAACGCGCGAGCCCGAGTTAGACTCGATCAATATCGCGCGACCGTTGGATCTAAAGCGGACGGTGAGATTAGTGTATGCATTCGGACAGTCGGTTGCATGCGCGCGCGCGTGGATCGTTCGATCTTCATCGGACGATTCGATCGATTGGACTGCCGCGGTGCAGCTAGTTGACGCGACCGAACCAAGTGTGCGAGTCGGACTCGAGCACGAGTTGAGTTCGGGCCCGAGGAATGCAGACTTTTAGAATTTGATTTAAAAGACAGAGAAGGTTTGGGAATTTTAGAGGTAGCTCCTGAGCTCCAAAATTTCGAAATTTTTATGGAAGCTACTAGAGACAGAGGACAACCTTGTATAATTTTTCCAGAACTTTTTATGCACTGCATGGTTCTAGAGAAAATTCACAAGCTGCTGTCCAGGGAGTTTGACCAGATTTCAAACAGAGTTGACTTGGCCATTTGAAATAGCAAACAAAATCTAAAATTGTGAAATAATTCAGGAGGTAGATAGGATGATCAAGATGATAGGAAAAATAATTTCAGAGGATGATCACAAGTTTGAAAGCTAAGAATTTTGCTGACAACAATTTCCATTCACAAGAATTTAATTCTAGAAAATGGAAATTGCTAGGGAAAATTTGGAAAACTTCCAAATGATTTGATGAGACAACAAAAGTTTTTATTTCTCCTCAAAATTTTACATTTGAAATACAAACCCTAAGTTAGGGCTGTTACAAATCTCCCCCTTACGGGAATCTGCCAGAGATTACGATCACTGGAGAAGAAGGATGGGTAATCTGCTCGAGACGATCTTCCCGCTCCCAAGTGGCTTCATCCTCGGAGTGGTTCGACCACCAACTTTAAGGAACTTGATCACATGGTTCCTTGTTCTCGTTCGGCTTCTTCGAGGATACGAGCGGACGCTCACGATAAGACAGATCTTCTGCACATCGATATTTTCCAATGGTGTTTCCTCAACCGAACACGGAGGCACTTCTTCAATTGCGACACATGGAAAACATCATGCACCCCTCAAGTGTAGCCGGCAACTCCAATCGGTATGCAACGGCTCCCACTTTCTTGATGATGCGATACGGCCGACATATCGAGGAGCCGGTTGCCCTTGACAAACGACGATGTCCTTCGAGGGTGAGACTTTGAGATACACAAAGTCATTGGGCCGAAACTCAACTCACGCGCGCCGACTGCATAGCTCTTCGCTCGGGTGAGCTACGCGCAAGTGCTCACGAATCAAGCGCGACGACTTTCGACTTCATTGATGGAATTCGCCAAAGAAGCGCCTTTCACGATTCGGCCGGTTCAACGGTGTTCTGCGGCCGTCCATACAAAGCCTCAAGCGGTGCCATACCAAGACTAGCTCGAAAGTCGTTGTTGTAGGAGAACTTCGCAAGCGGTAGGCACTTCTCCCAATTCTTTCCATAGGAGAGAACACAAGCACGGAGCATATCTTCAAGAACTTGGTTGACGCGCTCGTCGACCATCGATCGAGGATGATAGGTGAGTGAGCGAAAGCGGGTCCCCATGGCTTCACAAAAGCGTGCCATAGCCAGAAGTGAAAAGAGAGCCACGATCGACACAATCGTTCGTGGCACACCATGCAAGCTCACAATGCGGGAGATATAGAGATCGCCAATCGATCGACACCGAGAGTGGTAAGCACCGCAGAAGTGTGCTACCTTCGTCAATCGATCGATAACAACCCGGATAGCATCCTTCCCGAAGAGTGCGGGTAGACCAGGTGATAAAATCCATGCCTCTGAATCCCACTTCCACTGGTATAGGCAAGGTCGAGGAGACTTCTTTGGACGCCGATGCTCGGCCTTGACACGACAAAGATATGTCACATCGGCCACGAACACGGCAATCTCACGCTTCATGCGAGTCCACCAGAATCTCTGACGCAGATCTTGGTACATTTTAGTGGCCCCGGGATGGATGGACAAAGGCGAATCATGGGCCTCCTGGAGAATCAAATCCCGCAACTCGGGACCTTTGGGACCACAAGCCGCTGCCCAAACCATACAACACCGTGCTCATCTTACAGAAAAACACACAATTGAACCATTCTTGATGTTTTGCTTGATTTTACCCACACCATCATCGATTCGATGTCTTTGCCTTGATTTGATCCACCAAGGTTGGTTGCACAACCAAGGCGACAAGGGAACCATGTTCAACCAAACCCAAGTTGAGACGGTGAAACTCGCAGCGATGCGGGTTGTTGCTCTTGGATCATCAAAGTATTGCAATACACTTTTCGGCTAAGTGCATCAGCAACCACATTGGCCTTGCCAGGATGATACTGAATACCCATATCATAATCTTTGATCAATTCTAGCCATCTCCTCTGCTCGAGGTTCAGATCCGGTGGGTGAGCAGTATTTCAAGCTCTTGTGATCGGAATACACCTCACGTGATTCTGCGTCGATAATGCCGCCAAATCTTGAGTGCATGCACCACGAGCCAACTCTAAATCATGGGTGGGATAATTGAGCTCGTGAGGTCTCAAGCGCTCGATGCATAGGCAACCGCCTTGCCTTCCCGCATAAGAACACACCCAAGTCCCCGACGAGAGGCATCGCAATAAATATCGAAGCTCTTGTGGATATCGGGAAGAGTAAGGACCGAGTGAAGTCAATCGCTTTGAGCTCCGAAAGCTCTCATCACAAGCGGGGACCATACAAACTTCTTGTCCTTCTTAAGCAATTCACCATCGACTGCGATCTTGGAGAAGTTATCGATAAAGCGGCGATAGTAGCCGCTAAACCAAGAAAACTCCGCACATCGCTGACGACTTGGCCCCCAAGATAGAACATCGTGACTTTCTTTGGGATCCACAACTATGCCTCCAAACTGAAAGAACATGGCCCAAAATGCCACTTCCTTCAACGTAACTCACATTTCTTTGAACTTTGCATACGGTGATGCTCCATAACTTGCCCAAAACAATCTTGGATGCTCGGCATGCTCTACTTCATCTTGGAATAGATAAGAATGTCATCAATAAAACCACCACAAATTTGTCTAAATATTCCATGAATACGGAATTCATAAGGTTCATGAACAACGGCTGGAGCATTGGTCAAACCGAAAGACATGACGGTGTACTCGCATGAGCCATAACAGTAGTGAAAGCCGTCTTGGAATATCCTCGGCCGATCCGGACTTGATGATAGCCCGATCTCGATCAATCTTGGAGAACACACGAGCTCCGCACAACCGTCAAAAGATCATCAATGCGGGCGAGAGGATATTTGTTTTTCACCGTCACCTCATTGAGAGGACGGTAATCAACACACATCGCAAAGTCTTGTCCTTCTTCTTCACAAAGATCACCGGACAACCCCAAGGAGATGAACGGGACGGATGAAACCTTTGCTTGGAGCTCACCAAGCCGCTTCTTCAATTCTTCTAGCTCATTGGGAGGCATCCGATACGGCGCCTTCAAATCGGGCGATGCGGGCAACAACTCGATGACAAACTCGTGTCTCAACCGGAGGCATCCAGCAAATCTTCGGAAAGACATCCACAAAGTCGATACTATGGGAACATCTTGAATTTGCAAGGTGGCTTTGCTTCTAATGCACATAGACACGGGCCTGAAGGCGTGGTGAAAACCCGACTTGCTCGCCTGAAGAAGTGGTGAGATAGACAATCTTCCGGCACAATCGATTTGCCCCAAGTGTTGGGACAACCAATCCATGCCAAGAATCACATCCGACTCATTGAATCGAAAGGTAATGAGATTTGCCAAAATCCCACTCCTTCAACTATGATAGGAACATCCCGACATCAGAAATCGGCTCTCATTTCCGACCCGAGAGCGGATGAGCAAAGGATCCCCAAAGGAACACAAGAAGACCACTAGCAGCAACAAATGATCTTGAAATAAAGAATGCGATGCTCCGAATCAAACAATACTGCAGCAGGGCGAGTTAACAAGAAGTGTACCCATCACGACATCCGCGCCTCCGAGCCTCCTCACCGATAGATGGTTGACTCGACCACCGCCGCACTCGGGCTTCGATCATCTTCTCGTCGTGGATGACCACTCCCGCCCGCGTCCTCCATTAGGACGAGGGGTTGCTGCAACACTCGAGGCGTGCATTCGCATAATGGCCCTTGTTGTGGCAGCGAAACAAGTCACCTCGGCCCGGATTGCGAGGCCGCTCGCTCTTGGATCGCAGCGCACGGCTGGCTCACGCTGCGTGGGCGAGGAGCGCGCGATGGTCTCGGCGCCGGTGGAGCAAAGAACGGGCCATCAGTGCCGCCCACCGAGGACGAACGAGGCCGGTGTGAGTAGACGATGCGCCTCCCATTTGCGCTATGGACTCGCCAGCTTTGCCTTATGCTCTGCAACAATGGCCTTATCTACCAAGGCACGAAAGTCCGAGAAGTCCACAATGGATAGCTTGTCCTGCAGCTCCTCGGACAAGCCATCCATAAATTTCTCCCGCTAGCCTCATCTCGAGGCCACCTCCCTGAGCATAACGAGCTGATGATTGAACTCGTGCGTGTACTCGGTCGATTTGCGCCCTTGTTTGGCGCGAAACTCCTTTTTCTTCAGCTTCATCGGCCATCCGGGATGTGGGCCCGACGGAAAGTGACTGAACTCCTCCCACGCGACCACATGGCGCGGGCGCATGGCGAGATAGTTCTCCCACCATGAGAGTGCCGCGCCTCAAGGCGGTGGGGCGCGAAGAGCGCCTTATCCTGTGCGGCATCGAGCTATGTTGAGCTTCCGCTCAACCATGCGCAGCCAATCATCCGCATCGAGAGGATCCTCGAGCGGAGAAAGTCGGTGGTCGCGTGCGGAGGAACTCTGCAAGTCCCCGCGAGTGCGGTGGCCGCCACCACGGCAGGAGTGGAGGTATTCCTAGCAATAACCTCCAAGATGCGCGTCGGTCCATGCGGTTTCGCTCGACCGGCGAGCACCTCGACCATGGTCGGAGGAGGGGAAGCTCCTCATCATGACCACCACTTGGCGCCACGCTGCTCTCCCGCCATCCTGCTTTACTAAGACAAGTTAGCAACAAATTTAAGAGCAAGAAAGCCCAAAATTCATGAAAGCACCGAGAAACAAACACAAGGTGATAAAGTTCGACCAAGAAAAATCGGACACATAACTACTCCTTTACATCTTACCCTATTATCCCCACAAGTTTTAGTTGGATTAAACTTCATGGTTCTCCCAAACTAATTCCACCAGGTAGTAACTATCTTTTGAAAGGTGAAGAGAGAAACCAAGTTTCAAAACTTAAATTAGAGTAAGATGAGAGTAGAAAGCTAAGATAGGTAAGGAATAAAATGAGAATCGCTAGGTTTTCATAAACCTTTTATGATTTGAAAATAAGACTTTCAAAATATCCTAAGGACGACCATGCTTGGGTTACTACGGTCGAATGGCTCGATACCAACTTTGTGAGGACCCAGTTTATTTGGTTTGTAATGCTTAACCAACCACCTGGTCCTAGCATCACAAATCAAATAAATCGATCTCGAGATATGTATACTTCCCGAAGCGGTATACACACCCGGTACAAAATTAGACATCAACTCCATTCCACACATAGAGTCCAAACACCACACTTCCAAGCGGAAGATAAACAAATAGCAAAGATATTATGGACAATGGCCGATCGCCACAAGATACACAAATAACAACAAAAAGACAGCGGAAGCAAAGTGCCATAAAATGGCTATAAACAAAGCCAATCAAGGTGCCTTCAACCCACAAGGCATCGGACCGACCGCCAAGACTAGTCGTCCAAGAAGCGGCAACACAACTCAATGTAGTGAGGACCACGAGGCTCGCCTTCTCCTCTCGCAACAAAAACATTAAGCAAAGCACACGAGTACAAAGATTGTCTTTGTACCCGCAAGATCGACGTGTGAACTAGCGCACTGCTCATATGCTACATGCGAGCTTATTTGGTGGAGGCCATATGTTTTATTTGCATAAAGCCAATTTTCATTTGCAATAATGTAATACATTTGAAGGCAAGTTTGCAATTCATTTTAAGATTGAAATAACAATGCGGATAATAATAACCAAAAGCGAAAGATAAACAACCTAGAAGTGACTATCCCAATAGTCACCACAACAATAGCACGAATCCCGCATTCGTACCACCCATCAAGTTTTAATTTAAATGTTGTAGTCTAACTCTTGAAAAGCTTACCCAAGCGTGTCCATCACCTAGGGCGAGGCTATTCGAATAGTTTTTAACCCTCGCAGGGTGTACCATCGCACCCACACCTCGCATCGCCTTTAAGCCAAAGCACACTTCAAGGTATGCCGCACAGCTAAGTCCTACGAGACTGCTTTCCAATATTGTGTATCAACCCGAGCCGCTCGTATGGATAGAAACCCATACGCTTACATGGTAAAGCCGAAAAGACAACTACCCACTCGGGATAAAGCTTTTCTGACAACTACCATGCTCCCACCTCCATCCCTCCCGCGACCTCCTGCGACCGGAGCCAATACACGCCAAAGTACTAGGTCAAGAGAGGTCCCATATACTCTAGTGTGGTTAGCACGCCGAAATGCTGGATAAAAATTCACTCACAAGATGTTCGGTCCTTAATTGACCCGGCACCTTTCGATCACACCCAAAAGATCACACCATTCTTACCATTGTGCCCGTCCAAATCATTTTTGTTTTCATTTTTAGTTTTGCAATTAAACATAGCGTAAAAGAAACATAAAGTTGTAGTAAATTTTGTGTGATCAAGGTTACCGACTAAAGTCGATAACACTTGATTCTACCGATAGCTAAGCATGTCTAAGCAAGTTGACCGGATCTACTAAGTGACAAGAGATCATCCAAATGATCTCTAATCACGACAAATAACCTAGGCTCGGTAGTAGAGATCAATATTTTGACTACGTGGATATGCATCTACGGATTTAACTAATCAATTTAACACAAATTAAGCGATGCATACATATAGTTGAAACAAAATATTAGACTTTAAAATCTTGGGATAAACATGATCAAACCGCTTGCACGGATCTTTGTTGCTCAATATGTTATGGAGGATCGTCCTCGTGGTTGCCGCAAATATCGAATCCCAACGATTTGAACAAAGCAAATAATAAGAACGAATAACACCGCAAAACTCAAACATCAAATACAAACACCAATATATACACCAAGGCTAGACTATCACAAAGAATGACAAATAATTGCTACAGACCCATCCACCCATTTGCTAGGTTAACCACAAAATCAAACTTCTAACATGCTTTAAACTTTGGACAGGCTTTGATGGTGATTGTATGCACATCTATTATTTAATCATCAAGTTAACACATCAAAATCAGCTACCTATACTAAAACCACTATTGATGGGAGAGAGCACAAAATCTACAAGAAGCTATTGAAAGCATAACTAGCCAAGTATCCAACTAAGAAATGCTAAACAAAAATCTTCTACCTAAGATAGGATGCTAAGGATGCTCGACTATTCATACCCCTAAGCATCACACCTAGATTTTGCAAGGCTAACAAGTTTCAACATTTGGCCACTACCCAAATCTTATAACACCGACAACTCAAAAGTACAGAGGCAAATAAAATGAGCAACTAACTATCCCTATGATCAAGCATGGCAATGAAGCTTAGAAACTTAAAGATACCAACTAAATGATTTCATGCTAACCACCACAACAAAAGGAGGCATCAAGTCTAACAAAACCTAATAGCAAGCATGATACAAATTTTGACATCGACAATGAGATAAAAATGACAACAGAGCAAAGCTACAAGGAAACTTGCACTAATATACTTTCAAACCTCAATTACTAACTTTGATCATGCATGAGAGTGAACTAAAGAACAATCATAAGCATGATTAGCAGCTAACTAATTGGTTTTGAAGGAGGCCCCACCGTCGATGCATGCAGAGGAGCACAATCGAAAAAACAGAGGATCTCGGCGCTCGACTGGATTCGCCGCCGGTGGAGGCGCGGCGAGGTGGAAACCAAGGCCAAAATGGGTCGCGGAGGATCACCAAATCGTAGGTGGTCTCGAGGCGGCGGAGATGCACCTGCGGTGGCGCGGCGACGAGCTTGGCGGCGGCGGTGGGGTGACAAGGTGCGATCGCACTAGAGAGGAAGACAATGAAATTTAGCGCGCATGGGCATCGATGAGTTACCGTGAACTCACCGGTGTGCTTGGCGACGACAGAGAGGCACCGAGTGACCGCGACGAGAGCCCCGGCGGCAAGAAGGCGATTAACGGCGATGGGAGCTCGGGTGAACGAGAGGACACGAGAGTGAGTGGAGAAGAAAGGTGGAGTCTGTGGTGCTCACCGAGCGAAGAATTGAGCCGGAGCTCACCGAGAAGATGCGGCGGTGGAAAAGGCGGTTTCGGCCGGACTTGGAGAAGAAAGTCCACGCGCAGCTCCACAGACGATGAATCCTGAAATTCCTTGAGGGCTTTACTTCCACGGGATGCTAGGCACACCGTGACACTATCGGCGATGACCGGAGCTCACCGGAGTGGCTGAAATGCTCGGAAGCGGCGCGGCGGCGCTTACGGCTCCTGGAGCTCAGTGGAGAAGAAAGGCAATGGAGACGAAAACGAGGTAGGGAAAACCCTCGATGGCTTTTGTAGGAGCAAAGGAGGCGCGAGGTGAGGCGTGGGCGGTGAAAGACCGTGAAGCTAGGTGGCGCAGTGCATGCACGCGGCCGCGCGAGCGCGCGGCGAAGCGGTGCTGGAGTAGCGCGAGGCGACGTGGCGGGATGACTGCGGGTGGGTCCGCCTTGTCGGCGGCGAGAAAACGGGCGCGAGCCCGAGTTAGACTCGATCAATATCGCGCCGACCGTTGGATCTAAAACGGACTACCGAGATTAGTGTATGCATTCGGACAGTCGGTTGCATGCGCGCGACGTGGATCGCTCGATCTTCATCGGACTGATTCACGATCGATTGGACTCGCACGGTGCAGCTAGTTGACGCGACCAACCAAGTGTGTGCGAGTCGGACTCGAGCCCGAGTTGGTTCGGGCAGAGAACAATGATTTTTAGAATTTGATTTAAAAGACAGAGAAGGTTTGGGAATTTTTAGAGGTAGCTCCTGAGCTCCAAAAATTTCTGAAATTTTTATGGAAGCTACTAGAGACAGAGGACAACCTTGTATAATTTTTCCAGAACTTTTATGCACTGCATGGTTCTAGAGAAAATTCACAAGCTGCTGTCCAGGAGTTTGACCAGATTTCAAACAGAGTTGACTTGGCCATTTGAAATAGCAAACAAAATCTAAAAATTGTGAAATAATTCAGGAGGTAGATAGGATGATCAAGATGATAGGAAAAATAATTTCAGAGGATGATCACAAGTTTGAAAGCTAAGAATTTTGTTGACAACAATTTCCATTCACAAGAATTTAATTCTAGAAAATGGAAATTGCTAGGGAAAATTTGGAAAACTTCCAAATGATTTGATGAGACAACAAAAGTTTTTATTTCTCCTCAAAATTTTACATTTGAAATACAAACCCTAAGTTAGGGCTGTTACAATTAGCATCCCCCTAAGTGATCTGATTTAAACCACTCCTTTGCTGCCAATGTTTCTCCTCCACTTCATAGGCCTTTTCTAATTCAGATTCTATAAAGTATCTCTGAAACCACTCTTCTGGGTTTAACCCTTTCACCACTGCCACAGAGTCTAGATACTTGAGCTTATCAAGAAATCCTTTTTTCTTCATCTTGTAATCTCCATTCATATTAGCACCCCAACCTCTCAGAAAACTTCTCAGAAAATCCATACATCCATTCCATCGAGTGAACTTTATCAGTAGCCCTCCTGTTAATTACCAACCATTTATGTTGTACCACACCCCTGAAATTCGCTTGACAGAGCCATTTCCTCTCAAAGTAAAATCTCCCTGTCATAACAACATCACCCTCTCTAGAATTCAACAAAATAGGGTTATGGTCAGAACCCACTCTAATTAAAGTCTGCACATGGCACAAAGGGAAATGAACTTCCCAATCAGTTGAAACCAAATTCCTGTCAAGATTCACCATAATGGGACACCTTTACTTGTTAGTCCAAGTGAATCTAGCACCCCCTTTTTGATCTCAAGCAACTTGTTATCAGAAATAAAATCATTAAAGAGATTCATAAGACTAAAATTCAAATTGCTAGAATTTTTATCCCCTACTGTAACACCCTGGCTATTCGGAAGCCAAGATGTCACCTAAATAATCTAACATACAACCATCAAGCGGAAGATTTTAAGCCATATCTCATCTACGGACAAAAAGAGTACCAAATTTAATAGAACAATGGCAGGAATAAAGTCTGAATCCAAATAAGCATAACAATAGGGATGATCAAGTATCACTAGTAGAAATAATCCATCATAACATAGAGGAAGCCATCAACCACAGTTAACTTTATTTATTACAATTCATCACTAAACGAATGAAAGGAAGAACCAAGTCTAATTATTGAAACCCCAACATTTAATTATATACTTTACTCAAATTGAATTACATTCTAGCAGAAAGCCATAAAGGACAGCAGTATTAAAAGTGACATAACTTTTGCTCTGAAATTTGTAAAAATGTAAGCTCAGGCTTGTTTGAAAGGTAACGAAATTATCTACAACAACCTAGTTGGTGGAAATCCCGGATTCTGTATGCATCTAACTCCAAAAGACCGATGAACACCGTCTGTCAGAACTACTCAACAAAACTGGGCAGCAGCACGAAAATAGCCATAACTTCTAATTGGTTGCACCAAACTTAGTGTTCTTTATCAATATCGAAAGCTAAGACCAAGACCTACAATAACCTAGATGGGTGAAAATCCTGAATTTGCCATTAACTTAATCATATTTTAAAAGACAACTTGATAGTTCATTCTTGTTAGGATTCTGAACAGCAGGGATGAAAACTATCATAACATTTGATTTGTACATCGGAATTTAGTGTTCTTGGTGGCTACCGAAAGCTAAGAACAATACCTATGTAACTCTAGGAGATGGACATCTCAAATTCGGCCTCTAGGAATCCGAAATTGGCCACGCAACAATCTGGACAGAATTGAATGTCTACCGGCTGCAAAACGATCCAACCCAATTAATCGAATTCGCAACTAAACCTCATCAAACAGCGGGGAAAACACTTAGTTACCCTTGAAGACCCGTGGGAAGACGACGATCAAGCCTCTAAGATGATCCTCTCCTAGCCCCTTCCCCTTCCTCTCCTTCTTGATCAGCAACCCCGCAAAGATCCTCGCCTTCCTTCACCAAAAGCCGGCAGCAGGGGGAGGCGCCAAGCACTAGGAGGGGCAGAAGCCTAGGGACGGCAGGGGAGGCGTCAAGCACCAGGAGGGGCAGCAGGGGGTGGTGGCTTGGGGAGGAATGGGGCGGCCAAGGGAAAGGGGAGGAGGGGGCGCCCCTTGGCTAGGTTTAAGGGGGATGGGGGCGGCTTGGGCTGAGGAGGGGTGGTGCGGCTTGGGCTAAGGGCCCAAGGGCGCCCCCTCAAAAGGGCTTGGAGGCTGGCCACAAGGCAGAGGAGGCCTAGGCCGTGGCCCAGGTCCTTATTTTCCCCTCGGACTACCGAATTTTCACTTTCAACCTTCTCCCGATTAAAATTTTTCTCTCTACTCGAAAAACAGGGTATAACATTCTACCCCCCTTAGCAGAATTCAACCTCGAATTCTAACCGCCGAAACAAACACAAGAATAGGATATCATAGAGTTGGAAACAACGGATTAACACGTACTAGAAGTAAACAGGTCTGGATAGTGCTCGCGTATGCGAGACTCTAGCTCCCAAGTGGCCTCTCTTTTAGTCTGATGAGACCAGAGAACCTTGATGTACTTCAAAGTCTTGTTCCTCAGAACCCGCTCTGACTATTCTAGAATCTCCACTAGTTGGGACTCAAAAATAAGATCCTGCTCAATGCTCAACGGCTCCAATGGAATGACATGCTCTGGGTCTCTCAAGAATTTCCTTAACATTAATACATGAAACACATTATGAACTCCGCGCATGGATTCAGGAAGATCCAAGCGATAAGCCAACTTCCTAATTCGTGCCACGATTGCAAAAGGTCCAACGTACCTCAGGTTAAGCTTTCCTTTTGTACCAAAATGCACAATGCCCTTAGTTGGAGACACTTTCAGAAGAACCTGGTCTCCCACCTCAAATTCTAGCTCTCGCCTCCTCACATCTGTATAACTCTTCTGTCGGCTCTGAGCATCTAACAAATTCTTCCTAATCTCTGCTACTCTGGCCACAGTCTGCTGAACCCAATCAGAACCCAAAACTACCTGTTCTCCAACTACATCCCAACACAACGGAGACCTGCACCTTCGCCCATAAAGAACCTCAAATGGTGCAGCTCGAATACTAGCGTGATAACTGTTGTTATAGGCAAATTTTGCCAAAGCTAGATGATCTTCCCAACCTCCTTTCCAAGACATAACACAGCATCTGAGCATATTCTCTAGTGTCTGAATGGTGCGTTCAGACTGACCATCTGTTTGGGGATGGAACGCGGTACTAAGATGAAGCTGTGTGCCAAGGCACTTTGCAAACTCTCCCAGAACTTGGAGACAAATTTGGCATCTTGATCAGAAACAATAGTATTAGGTACCCCGTGCAACCGCACTATCTCTCGCATATAGAAAGGGGTCAAATCACTCGCTGAATTAGTCGTACGAATAGGAATAAAATATGCAGACTTACTGAACCGGTCCACTATGACCCAAATAGCATCCTTCCCTCACTGCGTGCAAGGTATACTAACTACGAAATCCATGGAGATATCATCTCATGGCCAAACTAGAACCTCCAACGGTTGCAACAGATCTGCTGGTCGCTTATGTTCAGCCTTTACTCGTTGGCATACTCCGCAAGACGCTACATACTGAGCGATATCGACCTTCATCCTTTTCCACCAGAAATTTTTCTTCAAGTCCTTGTACATCTTGGTCTCACCAGGATGTACGGTATACGGAGTACGATGTGCTTCCCTTAGGATCTCTTCTTTAACCTGAGCCTCCTATGGCACACAGAGGCGACCTTTAAAACGCAATGCACTAGAATCATCTACACTGAAATGGCCTTGTTTGCCCTCAACGAAACGCTTCTTCACTCGCTGGAGCATCTGATCATGCTGTTGTGCTTCCCGCACTCGATCTGGAATGGCTGACTCAAGAAGTAACCGAGTTTCAGTCTGGGTGGTACCTGCATAGCAAAAGGAGATACACATATGCTCAAAATCAGCAATAAGACAACTGAGAGTAGGAGGTGTCGCCTTGCGACTCAAAGCATTTGCTCCAACATTCGTCTTGGTAGGGTGATACTGAATGGTGAGATCATAGTCTTTTATCAACTCTAACCATCTCCTCTGTCTCAGGTTCAAATCTTTCTAGGTAAAAATGTATTTCAGACTCTTGTGATCAGTGAATATATCACAAGAGTCACCGTACAAATAATGGCGCCATATCTTTAAAGCAAGAACCACTGCGGCAAGCTCTAAATCATGAGTAGGATAATTCTACTCATGTTTCTTCAACTGTCTCGATGCATAGGCAATCACCTTGCCATCCTACATGAGCACACAACTAAGTCCAACTCTTGACGCATCTGAATAAATTATGAAACGCTTCCCAGGCTCGGGAAGAGCAAGAATTGGAGCGGTCACCAACCTATCTTTCAAAGTACAGAAACTTCGCTCACACGCATCAGACCACTGAAATTTGACGCCTTTCTGTGTTAATTGAGACATCGGTCTAGCAATGGTTGAAAAACCCTCCACAAAGCGCCGGTAATAGCTAGCTAAACCCAGAAAACTCCTCACTTCCTTGACATTGGTTGGCCTTCTCCATTCCACCACTGCTGAGATCTTGCTAGGATCAACTGAGATGCCCTCTTGATTAATTACATGGCCCAGAAATCCAACCTCAGAAATCTAGAATTCACACTTCTTCAGCTTGGCATAAAATTGGTTCTTTCTTAAAGTCTCAAGAACCAACCTCAGATGCTGGACCTGATCCTCTTTCGTCTTGGAATAAATCAGGATATCATCAATGAATACCACAACGAAATCATCAAGGTATTGGTGCAGCATACCGTTCATGGCTTCTATGAAAACTGCAGGAGCATTTGTTAGTCCAAAAGACATAACTTTATACTCAAAATGGCCATATCTCGTAGAGAAAGCCATCTTCTCGATATCTTGCTCCCGATCTCGAATTTGGTTATAACCTGACTGAAGGTCAATCTTGGAGAATATTTTAGCTCCCTTCAGTTGATCAAAGAGATCCTCAATGCGGGGAAAGGATATTTATTCTTCACATTAGCCTGATTAAGAGCCCAGTAGTCCACACACATACGTCAACTGCCATCTTTCTTCTTAGTGAATAAAACAGGCGCTCCCCACGGTGAAACACTACGCCAAATCAAATCTTCAGACAGCAGATCATCCAATTGCTTCTTCAACTCCTCCTGGAAGGGACGTGCCAAACGGTATGGAGATATTGAAATAGGTCGAGTTCCTGGAATAAGATCAATCCGGAATTCCACTTTCCGCTCTGGAGGCATCCCAGGAAGCTCCGCAGGAAAGACATCGGGAAACTCATTCACCACAGGAATCTTCCCAATATGCTGTGAAGAATCAGTCTTCTCACTGAGAGACCAAAGCAACCCAATGGTTGAGGCCCGACGACTCGGAAATAGACTAGCCAACACGAATAAGGAATCAAACGGTGCACTGCCCTGGAACACCAGTTCCTCACTAGACGGGGCTTGCAAGGTCACTGTCTTCCAGAAATAACAAATCTTGGCACAGTAACTGAACAACCAGTCCATGCCCAAAATGACATCAAAAGGTGACAATTGAATTACCATAAGGTTAGTAGTGAAGTTCTCATCATCAATAGTGATAGAACAGCCTGGACATGCTGTAGAGCTAGAAATAAGACCCCCCAGAGAGCTGACTACTACAGACTCAGAAATACGCTGCAAACTCAAACCCGCCCTTCTAGCAAACTCCAGAGACACAAAAGAATAAGTAGCCCCTGAATCAAAAAGAACGTAGGCCTCATGTGAATCAACTAGCAAGGTACTTGTCACCATGTGAGGGCGGCCCGCAGTCTCAGGAGTAGGCATGGCGTAGACTCCTGATGGTGCCGGAGCAAAGGATGCATCGACACTAGGCACGGGATGAACAGGGACGGCTGCAAGTGAAGCGAACGACGGCGGTGCAGATGGTACAGGGTTCCAATAGAACCCCGGAGGAGGCGCCGGTGAAAACGTTGTAGGAGGAACCCACCCCGAGGAGAAATGGGATGCAGGAATAGCAGCCAGAGTCTGAACTGAACCCTGTGGAGTAATGGAAGAAGAAACCGCTGGGACTGGCTCCCACTTGATGACGCTCACTGGGTTTTGTTTGCACACTGACTGCTTATGGTCGTCCCGACCACACTGATGATAAGTCCCTTTGAATGAACACTCTGAAGCCCGGTGCCCCTCACCACACCTGAAGTATTTCATACCTTGACCTGGAATAGGACACATCTGTGGTGTGGGAGCCGAAGAATGTGGCGCCGAAGAAGAAGACTGCCACTGCTGAACAGGATAAGGGTGCTGACCCCCTGAAACCTCTTGGAAGCAGGTCGCTGAGAAGACTCGCTTCCACCACCGAAACCCCGTTTCTAGCCACTGCTAGAACCACCAGCAGGGACAGAATCACTAGCAGCCTACCTCTGAGAAGAAAGATCTTTCTCCAGCTCCATTCCCCTGGCTTGTTCAACCACGGAGCTGCCCCAGAACGCGACGATACTCCTGATGGAGGCCCCTGCGGAACCTCTTGGCCTTCTCTCGATCATCATTAGCCACCGTTGGTACAAAGTGTACCAGATTGTTGAATCCGGTCTCATACTCTGACACTGACATTTTCCCTTGAACAAAAGTCAACAGTGACTGCTCCATCCTCTTAATGAAGGAATCCGGATAGAATTTTGCCCTAAACTGCTCCACGAATATTTCCCAAGTGATCGGTCCCTGCACTGGGGTCCTAGCAGACAGAACCCCTTCCCACCAGATATCATCTTGGCCCTTCAGTTGAAAGGCCACAAACCGCACCTTCTGCGCCGAAGTCATCTCTAAGGCACCAAACTGCCTCTCCATATATCGTAACCAGTCTGCAACCTGAACCGGAGTACCCACTCTGTCAAAGGTGTCCAAACGAAGTGACATCGACTCATAAAGGCTCATCCTAGCCTCGGGTGGGGCTACTGCAACAATCGGCTCCGCAACAGGTGCAGCTGCTGTAGGAGGGGCGGTCTGCACTTGCTGACGAAGTTGCTGAACCTCCCTTTGAAGATTCTAAATGATAACGGCAGAAGCAGCCTGAGCTTCCGCGGTCGGGTGAGCAGCTGAGGCAACCTCCTCAGCGGCAGTACCAACAGCCCCCTCAGACGAAGATGAAGAGACAACTGGACCACGTTCACAACCACGGCCACGGCCACGTCCCACTCCTCTCGCCATCTAAGAGCACCACAGAAAAAAAAACTAATCATTTAGCTCAACAAATCCAATAGAAATAAAAATTAAATAATTTCACAACTGCTCATGAAATGAAACATATCAATGGAGATGGGGAAGCAAAGAATTACCCAACCCCACCTACTATGCAAAGTGTATCATTTTAATTTATAACTATTATCCACGGACCTAAAGCCCGCTTGATACCAACTGTAACACCTTGGCTATTCGAAAGCCAAGATGTCACCTAAATAATCTAATATACAACCATCAAGCGGAAGATTTTAAGCCATATCTCATCTACGAACAAAAAGAGTATCAAATTTAATAAAACAATTGTAATACTCCTGATTAATCTTTGAGAAGGTTTTTGATTAATCGGCGTAGGAATCAATGGAATCAGTGAATAGTCTAAAGAACGGAGGGGTTTTTCGCTATTTTTGGCCAACCTGGGCCTGGGCTAGAGGCCCATTAGGCCTCCTTGTGGCCGGCCAAGGAGGGGGGGCGCCACCCCCTTTTCTTTCCCCTTGCAAACCCTAGCCCCTCCCTCCTTTTGCCTCTCCCACCCCCTTGGCCGCCGCCCCCTTTGGCCTCCCCCTCCTGTGCGCCCTGCCTCCTCCCCTCCCTGGTTTTTCTTCCGTGGTGCTGCCCCTCAAGACGTCTTCCCCGCTGCGGTGTTGGTCTCCCTCCATTGCCGGTCTTCGCGAGGATCGGGGACGACGATCGTGGGCTGTGGAACAAGAAGAGGAAATCACCACCAACTTCTTCTTCGAGGCTCGCTCAGCGTCATCTCCCACGTCGTCAAGGGTAACGATGTGTTCTTGGGATTTCTAGAAGTCATTCTTTAAGTGAGCGAGTAGTTTGGTTAAATTCCAGTCTGTCTGCGTTTCGTTCAGTTCTGTCCAGTATGTTGTAGGGGTTGTTTCGGTTGTTTTTAGGCAGAATCTGAAGGTTTGGTCTCCTAGATATTTCTAGGCCTCGTTCTTAAGTTTCAGTGGCCACCGAGTTCACTCGATTCCGATGTCTGAGTCAAAAGTTACGGTCGTTTTATTTTCTGCTGCCAGAAACCTGACGAGAGTAAAACTGTCTGGAGGTTTCCTTTATTTTGAAAGGGAAATTTGTTGAATCTGAAGGTTCACCCAACTAGGTTAAGGTAGAGGATTCGATAACCTTTTCATATTGATAAAGAACGTTCAATTTGGAGTTACCTATTAAAAGTTATGGTCTTTTTAATTGTTGCTGTTCGTTCTGTGGGCATATTCTGTACTGAAAGTTCAAACAACTGTTAGCCTTTTAAATTGGCCGAGTTGGTTTATCTTGTCAACTAGAGTATTGTAGTTTAGTCAGTTAAGAATCTACAGAAATTGGGTTTACCTCTTTTCGACTTCCTGACACTGAGATATGTTAATTGTCGTGCTGCTGTCCAGGGACAGTTTTATAGCTGAAAACATTGTTTTCAGTTTAAGCTTTGTAATAATGACTAGAGTCATCAGGGAAGCAGTGTAGAACACCGATTAGTAGAATTGGGTATTTTGGTGTTCTTATTGAATTTATTTCATTGGTTAGGCGGCGGAGCTTCGAGTTTAGGAACACCATCGCTACCAGCTAACGCGTCTCAACGCGGAAGGCAAGTAATTTGTTAATCTAAATGTTTGTGCATTGTGGTTATTGATATGAGCATCTTTGTGATAATGTTGTGTAATATGAAATGAAATATTCATGTTTTGTCTCTTGTGTTGAATTCATGAATAGAAATGATGATAATGTTTATTCAATAAGTTGTTTCATGCATTCATTATCATTTGCCGTCCACGGGAGTGGATGAGGAAGATCATCAATTCCAGGATGGTTGAGTAAGACCCATTAATTCCAAGATGGGCAATGTTGGACACCCGTATGAAACGTTCTTCATACGGGAAATGGATCCCCGCATTTTTGTCAAGATGCGGGCTTGAGTGAACACCGACGGGTGATTCACTGGCTATACCGGTATATGCATGTGTGCAGTCCATCCCATTGATTTTAAGCATTCATTTCATGTCTTCATAAGTACTCATTTGTGATATGATCAATGTTGATGCCGAGAAGGTCTTATTCTTATTGATGAATGTATTATTAACCATTGTACTTGCTGAGTCATGGACTCACCCTTGCTTTGTTTATTTATTTCTAGGTGAACGTTGATGAAGTTCTCTTGGGAGGGAGTAGACATGCACTACTCGATTAATGCACTTCACCTTAGTTTCATTGCAAGAATGGTTAAAGACTCTATTGTGTTAACGTTCAGATTGTACTAATTAAACCTAGACAAGGGTGGTACTTTTATGATCTTTGAGGATTGATTGATTTTGTTGAGAAAATTTATGATGTTTGGTTATATGTTAAGTTGGTAGTTAGCATCTTGACTTCTGTGTAGCCAAGGTGTTACCTTAGTTGGTTAACTATGATTTATGAATAAGTCTTATAACTGTTTTTACTATTGTTTCATGGTTTCTTGTGAAGAACCTCCGGTATCTTCGTATTCAAAGAAGATTCTGTTGAAATTTGGTGGTTTATCTTAGGATAGTAGCATTCCAGGCTCGTGCTGAGTTGGGGTGTTACAGTTGGTATCAGAGCGGGCTTTAGGTCCGTGGTAATTAAGTTATTAAAATGACACACTGTGCACAGTAGGTGGGGTTTGGGTAATCCATCGTATTCGTAATTCTAGTGATGTGTTTCATCATGTTGAACTGTTCTTGAATTGTTTCTGTACTATCATTCTTGTTGTTAATCTGTGATCTGCTATGATATTCTATATCTATGAACTAATACTATTGTAACACCCTGGCCAAACGGAAGCCAAGATGCCACCTAATTATTCTAACAATCTACACATTGCGGAAGAATATGAAATAATTATATCAACCAACTGACAACATTAATATAAACAAGATATGGTGAAGGTATCCTTCCTTCACCTTCTAAGTTATTTAATACTGAGAATCATTAAAGAAGGTTCACATGCAGTAATAAATCAACATCATAGTGGAGAAGGTATCCTTCCTTCTCCAATTATAGTTTAATTATTACAGTTCAGCATTAACGAATGAAATATTGAACTAGAATTTAGTCTTGAACATGAATTTGATGTTGTAGACAAGTAGTGTGCATCTACTCCCTCCCAAGAGAATCTCATCAACGATCACCTAGAAATAGATAAACAACGCAAGGTGAGTCCATGACTCAGCAAGTACAAAGATTAAGAACACATGTATCAATACGAATAAGACCTACTCGGCCTCGACATTGATCATAACACAAATGAGTACTTATGATGACATGAAATGAATGCTTAAAAATCAAGGGAATGGACTGCACACACACATATACCGATATAGTCAGTGAACACCCGTCGGTGTTCACTCAAGCCCGCATCTTAACAAAAATGCGGGGATCCACTTCCCGTATGAAGAACGTTTCATACGGGTGTCCAACATTGCCCATCTTGGAATTAATGGGTCTTACTCAACCATCCTGGAATTGATGGTCTCCCTCATCCACTCCCGTGGACGGCAAATGATAATGAATGCATGAAACAACTTATTGAATATAACATTACCATCATCTCTATTCATGAATTCAACATAGAGACAAAACATGGATATTTCACTTCATACTACACAAGAGTTATCACCGCACGCTCATATCAATAACCACAATGCGCAAACATTTAGATCAACAATGTACTTGCGACTCCCTTGAAATCTCTTGGAAGCAAGTCGCTGAGAAGACCCGCCTCCACCACTAAAGCTCCGCTCGCCACCGCGGAACCACCAACAGAGCAGTGCCACTAGTCACTGCGTCTGCGAAGGAGATTCCTCACCAACTCCATTCCTCTAGCTTGCTCAACCACCGTCATCAAATCACGCAAGATGATGCCCCGAGACCGGCGATACTCTGAACGAGACCCAGCGGAACCTCTTGGCCTTCTCCATATCATCATTGGCTACCGGCTGGTACAAAGCGTGCAGTCGTTGAACTCACCTCATACTGATACTAACTTATGACCACGAGTCAACGCCACAGAGATCTCCCATCTTCTCCACGAAGGAATCCGGATAGTACTTGGCTCTAAATTGCCCCACAAAACTTCCCAAATAATCGGTCCTCTGCTGGGGTCCTAGCGCATGAAACCCTTCCCACCGGATATCGGCTTGGCCCTTCGTTGAAAGGCCACAAAACGAACCCTTTGCACCGAAGTTCATCTCCAATGCATCAAGCGCCGCTCCATGTACCGAGCCAATCTGCTGCTTGAATCGGGTACCGCCCATCAAAAGTGTCAAGTCGGCGACATCCACTCGCGGAGACTTATCCTAGTCTCGGTGGAACCACCGCAACGCCGGACTCCAACGGAGACAACGGCGAAGCGGCAGGCGAGCGCAGGAACGAGCGAACAGGCGAGCGGCGGGATGAGCTGCCGCATCTGGCAGCGGAGATGTTCGTTCTCCCTCTGAAAATTCTGAATAATAATAGCCGACGCCGCTGGCATCCACGGCCGCAGCGGCAGGAGCCTCTGCGGTGGATGGCGGTGAGGCAACCTCTCAGCCTCCACCAAAGGCCTCTTCTGCGGAGGTTGCAGAAACAACCGGACCACGTCCACGACCGCGACCACGGCCCGGCAGACGACCACGCCCTCTACCTCTCGCCATCTAAGAACACCACAACCGAACAAAACTAAACACTTAACTTAGCAGTTCAAAAGAAGCACGGAACTAAACAACATTTGCACAACAAATAAAGCATAACGACAGAAATTGCGGAAACAATGAATTACCCAACCCAACCTACTGTGCACAGTGTGTCAATTTAATAATTTTATTTTAACCACGGACCTAAACCTGGCTCTGATACCAACTGTAACACCCTGTCCAAACGGAAGCCAAGATGCCACCTAATTATTCTAACAATCTACACATTGCGGAAGAATATGAAATAATTATATCAACCAACTGACAGCATTAATATAAACATGATATGGTGAAGGTATCCTTCCTTCACCTTCTAAGTTATTTAATACTGAGAATCATTAAAGAAGGTTCACATGCAGTAATAAATCAACATCATAGTGGAGAAGGTATCCTTCCTTCTCCAATTATAGTTTAATTATTACAGTTCAGCATTAACGAATGAAATATTGAACTAGAATTTAGTCTTGAACATGAATTTGATGTTGTAGACAAGTGTGTGCCTCTACTCCCTCCCAAGAGAATCTCATCAACGATCACCTAGAAATAGATAAACAACGCAAGGTGAGTCCATGACTCAGCAAGTACAAAGATTAAGAACACATGTATCAATACGAATAAGACCTACTCGGCCTCGACATTGATCATAACACAAATGAGTACTTATGATGACATGAAATGAATGCTTAAAAATCAAGGGAATGGACTGCACACACACATATACCGATATAGTCAGTGAACAACCGTCGGTGTTCACTCAAGCCCGCATCTTAACAAAAATGCGGGGATCCACTTCCCGTATGAAGAACGTTTCATACGGGTGTCCAACATTGCCCATCTTGGAATTAATGGGTCTTACTCAACCATCCCGGAATTGATGGTCTCCTCATCCACTCCGTGGACGGCAAATGATAATGAATGCATGAAACAACTTATTGAATATAACATTACCATCATCTCTATTCATGAATTCAACATAGAGACAAAACATGGATATTTCACTTCATACTACACAAGAGTTATCACCGCACGCTCATATCAATAACCACAATGCGCAAACATTTAGATCAACAATGTACTTGCCTTCCGCGTTGAGACGCGTTAGCTGGAAGCGATGGCGTTCCTAAACTCGAAGATCCACCGCCTAACTAATGAAATAAATTAAATAAGAACATCAACAATACCCACTTCTACTAACCGACGTTATACATTGCTTCCCTGACGACTCTAGTCAATAATACAAAGCTTAAACTAGAATCAATGTTTTCAGCTTTAAAACTGTCCCTGGACAGCAGCACGAGAATTAACGTATCTCAGTGTCAGGAAGTCAAAAAGTGGTAAACCCAATTTCTGTAGCTTCTTAACTGACTAATCTACAATACTCTAGTTGACGAGATAAACCAATTTGGCCAATTTAATAGGTTAATAATCGTTTGAACTTTCTGTCCAGAATCTGTCCACAGAACGAACAGCAGAATTAAAAAGATCATAACTTTTATTAGGAAGCTCCAAATTGAACGTTCTTTACCAATCTGAAAAGGCCATCGAATCCTCTACAATAACCTAGTTGGGTGAACTTTCAGTTTCAACCAATTTCCCTTTCAAAATTTAGGAAATAGCCAGACAGTTTATTCTCGTCAGGATTCTGGCAGCAGCTACTAAAACGTCCATAACTTTTGACTCAGACCTCGGAATCAAGTAAACTTGGTGGCCACTGAAACTTAAGAACGAGGCCTACAAAACTCTAGGAGACAAAAATCTCTAATTCTGCCTCTAAGCACATGAAACAGGGCCCGAAACATTCTGGACAGAACCAGTCTTTACACGCAGCGAGTCTGCCTAAACAATTATGAATCCAAATCGCTTCTACCAACAAACAAACAATGAGACTCGGCATCGTTACCCTTGCTGCAACCAGGGAGTAGGTAGAAGAATCACGGAGAAGACGATCTCCCTCCTTCTCACCTCTTTTGCCCCAAACAAGCTGCTGTCCTCCTCAACTCCTTGCGCAACCGGCAGCAGGAGAAGGTCCGAAGGCCGGTTGGGGAGGCAAACCAGCAGGGGCCAGCACCCAGGGAGGTTGGGGGCGGCTCCTAGGGGCAGGGGCGTGAGGGGGAAGAGAGGAGGATGGGAGGGGCGGCGGCCAAAGGGGAAAAAGAGGGGTTCGGCCAAGGGGGGGAAGAAAAGGGGGCTGGTTAGGGTTTGGAGGGGGCATGGGCCAGCACAGAGGGAGGTTACGGCGGCCCTAGGCAAGGATGGCTGGCCAAGGCCCAAACCATGAAATCGCCCAAAAGCGGAAAAAGAACTCGCAACTTTTCCCCGATTCAACTCCCTCTAAACGAAACTCGGAGTATTACATTCTACCCTCCTTAACAGAATTCGACCCCGAATTCTAACCAACGAGACGAATACAGGAATGGAATACTAACAAGTTGGAAGCAAAGGGTTAGCACATACCGGAAATGAATAGGTCAGATCTTGCCGCGCATGCGAGACTCTAACTCCCAAGTGGCTTCCCTCTCGGACTGATGAGACCAAAGAACCTTGACATACTTCAATGTCTTGCTCCTCAGAACCCGCTCTGACTCTTCCAAAATTTTCACTGGTCGGGACTCAAAAGTAAGGTCCTGCTCAATGATCAAGGGCTCCAGCGGTGATAGCATGCTCGGGTCTCTCAAGAACTTCCTCAACATTGATACATGGAACACATTATGAACTCCACGCATGGACTCGAAGATCCAAGCGATAAGCCAATTTCCCAGTGCGTGCCACGATTGGGAATAGTCCAATGTACCTCGGGCTAAGCTTTCCTTGGTACCAAACCGCACGACACCTCCGGTAGGCGATACCCTCGTAAGATCCTCGTTTCCCACTTCGATTCCAACTCTGCCTTCTCACATCTGCATAACTCTTCTCTGCGGCTCTGAGCGGCAGCGATTCTTCCCGATCTCTCGCTACTCTAACCACGGTTTGTGAACCCGCCGGACCCAAAACGACCCGCTCTCCAACCGCATCCCAACACAATGGAGATCTGCATCTCGCCCATAGAGAACCTCAAATGGTGCGGCTCGAATCTGCGTGATAGCTATTGTTATAGGCGAACTCTGCCAAAGCCAGGTGATCTTCCCAACCACCCTTCCAAGATAAAACACAACACCTGAGCATATCTTCTAAGGTTTGGATTGTGCGCTTTCGGTCGACCATCTGCTGCGTGGGTGGAATGCAATACTAAGACGGAGTTGCGTGCCCAAAGCACTTTGCAAGCTCTCCCAAAACTTGGAAACAAATTTGGCATCCCGGCCGAAACAATAGTCTTTGGCACCCCGTGCAACCGTACTATCTCTCGTACATAGAGTGGAGCCAAATCGCTCGCAGAATTGGTGGTTCAAATAGGAATGAAATGTGCGGATTTCTCGAACCGATCCACTATAACCCATATAGCATCCTTCCTCGCTGAGTGCGAGGTAATCCAACTACAAAATCCATGGAGATGTCATCCCATGGCCACACCTAACCTCTAAAGGTTGCAACAATCCTGCGGCCGCTATGTTCACCTTAACCACGGCGATTCCACACGAGGCCACATCTTTGCGCAATATCAACTTTCATTCTCTTCCACCGTAAACTCTTCATCAAATCTTTGTACATTTTGGTCTCACTGGATGTATTGTATCTGATGTACGTGTGCTTCCTTTAGAATCTCATCTTTAACTTTGTGCCCTGTGGCACACAAAGGCGACTTTTAAATCGCAAAGCACCGTAATCATCTATACCAAAATGGCCTTGCTTGCCTTCATCTAGGCGCTTCCTCACACGCTGGAGCATATGATCCTGCCACAGTGCTTCCTGCTCTGCTCGGAATGGTCGACTCAAGAAGCAAACGGGTCTCGGTCTCGACGGTACCGCAAAGCAAAAGATATATTCATACGCTCAAAATCACCGACAAGACAATCGAGGGTAGGAGGGTCGCCACGACTTAGAGCATCTGCTACAACATTCGCCTTCCACGGGTGATACCGAATAGTGAGATCATAGTCTTTATCAACTCTAACCACCTTCTCTGTCTCGATTCAAATCTTTTGGGTAAAGATGTATTTCAAACTCTTGTGATCGGTGAAAATGTCACAAGACTCGCTGCACAAATAATGGCGCGGATCTTTAAAGCAAGTACTCTCGCAAGCTCTAGGTCATGAGTAGGATAGTTCTGCTCATGTTTCTTCAATTGCCGCGATGCATAGGCAATCACCTTGCCATCTGCATAAGTACACAACCAAGCCCAACTCTAGATGCATCTGAATAAATAGTGAACCGCTTCCTGGTTCAGAAGAGTGAGAATTGAGCGGTCACCAATCTATCCTTCAAAGTACTGAAACTTCTGTTCACACGCGTCACCCACTGAAACTTGACCCCTTTACGTGTCAATCGTGACATTGGTCTAGCAAGGGTAGAGAACCCTCCACAAAACGCCGATAATAACCAATAAACCTTAAAACTCCTCACTTCCCTTACATTAGTTGGTCTTTTCCATTCCACCACCAAGTGAGATCTTACTTGGATCAACCGAAATGCCCTCTTGATTGATTACATGGCGAAACCCAACTCGTAAATCCAATTCACATTTCTTGATTTGGCATAAAATTGGTTCACTCGTGGTCTCAAGTACCAACCTCGAATCTTGAGCATGATCTTCTTTTGTCTTGGAATAAATCGGATATCATCAATGAACACTACGACAAAATCATCAAGGTATCGGTGCAGCATACTATTCATGGTTTCCATGAAAACTGCAGGAGCATTGGTTAGTCCGAAAGACATAACTTTATACTCATAATGACCATACCTTGTAGAGAAAGCCGCCTTCTCAATATCTTGATCTCGGACTCGAATTTGATTATAACTTTGTTCAGTAGGTCAATCTTTGAGAATATTTTAGCTCCCTTTAGCTGATCAAAGAGATCCTCAATACGGGCAAAGGATATTTATTCTTCACGATTGCTTGGTTAAGAGCTCATTAATCCACACACATACGCCAACTACCGTCCTTCTTCTTAGTGAAAGAGAACGGAGCTCCCACTGCGTAAACACTACGCCAAAACAAACCTTTGGATAGCAAATCATCCAATTGCTTTTCAACTCCTCCCGAAAAGGACGCGCCAAACGATATGGAGATATAGAAATAGGTCGGGTTCGGAACAAGATCTATCCGAACTCCACTTTACGCTCGGGAGGCATTCCAGAAGCTCTACGAGAAAACATCGGAAACTCATTCACTACCGAATATCTTCAATAGGAAGTGGAGATTCGACTTCGCTAAGGGACCAAAGCAACCCAAAGGTCGAGGCTCGACGATCGGGAAACAAGCTAGCCAACACGAACAAGGAATCAAGCGGCGCTACCCCGAAATACGGTTCTTCACCGATGGAGCCTGCAAAGTCACCGTCTTCCAAAAGCAACAAATCTTGGCACGATAATCGAATAACCACCCATACCCAAAATAACATCAAAAGGTGATAAGCGAATCACCATAAGGTTGGTAGTGAAATTCTCATCTTCAATAGTGATAGTACACGAGGACACGTCAGAGAGCTAGAAATAAGACCCCGAGAACCGACCACCACAGACTCGGATATAAACCGCACACTCAAACTCGCCCTTCTAACAAACTCTAAGGACACAAAAGAATAAGTAGCTCCGAATCAAATACTACGAAAGCCTCATGTGAATCAACTAGTAAGGTACCTGCACCCACGTCGGGGCGCCCACAGTATCGTGAGTAGGCATGGCGTGACTCCCATGGGCACCGGAGGGAGGACGCACCAAAGACTCGTGAAGGATGAGCAGAACCTGCTGCAAGAGAAGCATACTGAAGGTGGTGCGGACGGGCGGTTCCAGTGAGAACCCGCAGAGGCGCTGAGTAAAAGCTGCAGAGGAACCCATCTCAAGAAAATCGAGGCACGGGAGGAGCGGCTAGAGTCTCAATCGAGCCCCGAGGTGCACTGGAAGAAGACGAATCGAATCGCTTCCCACTTGATGATACTCGGCTGGGTTCTGCTTGCAAATCGGCGCTTTGTGGCCTTCCGCCACATGGCGACACGCCCTCTGAAAGAACACTCAAGACCGGTGACCCTCTCCATTCTGAAACATTTCATACCTTGTCCGGACGGACGCACTGGGTGTGGATGACGGTGCGTGGCGCCGAGGAAGAAGATCGCCATCGCGAATTGGGCGAGATCGCGACTCCTTGAAATCTCTTAGGCGGTCGTGTCGAGAAGACCCGCCTCCACCACTAAAGCTCCTTCTAGCCACCGCGTAACCACCAACAGAACAGTGCCACTAGTCGCTCGCATCTGCGAAGGGAGATTCTCACCAACTCCATTCCTCTAGCTTGCTCAACCACCGCATCAAATCACGCAAGACGGATGCCCCGAGACCGCGATACTCTGAACGAGACCCGACGGAACCTCTTGGCCTTCTCCATATCATCATTGGCTACGGGTACAAAGCGTATCAGTGTTGAACTCGACCTCATACTCGTCATCGACTTATGACCACGAGTCAACGTCGTGAGATCGCTCCATCTTCTCCACGAAGGAATCCGGATAGTACTTGGCTCTAAATTGCCCCACAAAAACTTCCCAAGTAACCGGTCCCTGCACTGGGGTCCTAGCAGATAGAACCCCTTCCCACCAGATATCAGCTTGGCCCTTCAGTTGAAAGGCCACAAAACGAACCCTTTGCACTGAGTTCATCTCCAATGCATCAAACTGTCGCTCCATGTACCGGAGCCAATCTGCTGCTTGAACTGGGGTACCCGCCCCATCAAAAGTGTCAAGTCGAAGCGACATCCACTCGCGGAGACTTATCCTAGTCTCGGGTGGAACCACTGCAACGACCGGACCTGCAACGGAGAGACAGCAGCAGCAGCAGCAGCAGGAGCAGCAGAATGCAGGCGGAAGAATGGCGAGGCAATGGCGGGATGAGCCGCTCGCATCTGGCACGGAGATGTTCGTTCTCCCTCTGAAAATTCTGAATAATAATAGCCGACGCCGCCTGGGCATCCACGGCCAGCGCAGCTTGAGCCTCTGCGGCTGGATGAGCAGCTGAGGCAACCTCCTCAGCAGCTCCACCAGCAGCCTCTTCTGCGGAGGTTGCAGAAACAACCGACCACGCCCAAGACAGCGACCACGGCCCGTGACGACCACGCCTCTACCTCTCGCCATCTAAGAACACCACAACCGAACAAAACTAAACACTTAACTTAGCAGTTCAAAAGAAGCACGGAACTAAACAACATTTGCACAACAAATAAAGCATAACGACAGAAATTGCGGAAACAATGAATTACCCAACCCAACCTACTGTGCACAGTGTGTCAATTTAATAATTTTATTTTAACCACGGACCTAAACCTGGCTCTGATACCAACTGTAACACCCTGTCCAAACGGAAGCCAAGATGCCACCTAATTATTCTAACAATCTACACATTGCGGAAGAATATGAAATAATTATATCAACCAACTGACAACATTAATATAAACATGATATGGTGAAGGTATCCTTCCTTCACCTTCTAAGTTATTTAATACTGAGAATCATTAAAGAAGGTTCACATGCAGTAATAAATCAACATCATAGTGGAGAAGGTATCCTTCCTTCTCCAATTATAGTTTAATTATTACGATTCAAAGATTAACGAATGAAATATTGAACTAGAATTTAGTCTTGAACACGAATTTGATGTTGTAGACAAGTAGTGTGCGTCTACTCCCTCCCAAGAGAATCTCATCAATGATCACCTAGAAATAGATAAACAACGCAAGGTGAGTCCATGACTCAGCAAGTACAAAGATTAAGAACACATTTATCAATACGAATAAGACCTACTCGGCCTCGACATTGATCATAACACAAATGAGTACTTATGATGACATGAAATGAATGCTTAAAAATCAAGGGAATGGACTGCACACACATATACCGGTTTAGTCAGTGAACAACCGTCGGTGTTCACTCAAGCCCGCATCTTAACAAAAATGCGGGGATCCACTTCCCGTATGAAGAACGTTTCATACGAGTGTCCAACATTGCCCATCTTGGAATTAATGGGTCTTACTCAACCATCCTGGAATTGATGGTCTCCTCATCCACTCCGTGACTGCAAATGATAATGAATGCATGAAACAACTTATTGAATATAACATTACCATCATCTCTATTCATGAATTCAACATAGAGACAAAACATGGATATTTCACTTCATACTACACAAGAGTTATCACCGCGCTCATATCAATAACCACAATGCACAAACATTTAGATCAACAATGTACTTGCCTTCGCGTTGAGACGCGTTAGCTGGAAGCGATGGCGTTCCTAAACTCGAAGATCCACCGCCTAACCAATGAAATAAATTAAATAAGAACATCAACAATACCCACTTCTACTAACCGACGTTATACATTGCTTCCCTGACGACTCTAGTCAATAATACAAAGCTTAAACTAGAATCAATATTTTCAGCTTTAAAACTGTCCTGGACAGCAGCACGAGAATTAACGTATCTCAGTGTCAGGAAGTCAAAAAGTGGTAAACCCAATTTCTGTAGCTTCTTAACTGACTAATCTACAATACTCTAGTTGACGAGATAAACCAATTTGGCCAATTTAATAGGTTAATAATCGTTTGAACTTTCTGTCCAGAATCTGTCCACAGAACGAACAGCAGAATTAAAAGATCATAACTTTTATTAGGAAGCTCCAAATTGAACGTTCTTTACCAATCTGAAAAGGCCATCGAATCCTCTACAATAACCTAGTTGGGTGAACTTTCAGTTTCAACCAATTTCCTTTCAAAATTTAGGAAATAGCCAGACAGTTTATTCTCGTCAAGATTCTGGCAGCAGCTACTAAAACGTCCATAACTTTTGACTCAGACCTCGGAATCAAGTAAACTTGGTGGCCACTGAAACTTAAGAACAGGGCCTACAAAACTCTAGGAGACAAAAATCTCTAATTCTGCCTCTAAGCACATGAAACAGGGCCCGAAACATTCTGGACAGAACCAGTCTTTACACGCAGCGAGTCTGCCTAAACAATTATGAATCCAAATCGCTTCTACCAACAAACAAACAATGAGACTCGGCATCGTTACCCTTGCTGCAACCAGGAGTAGGTAGAAGAATCACGGAGAAGACGATCTCCCTCCTTCTCACCTCTTTTGCCCCAAACAAGCTGCTGTCCTCCTCAACTCCTTGCGCAACCGGCGGCAGGAGAAGGTCGAAGGCGGTTGGGGAGGCAAACCAGCGAGGCCAGCACCCGGGAGGTTGGGGCGGCTCCTAGAGCAGGGCGTGAGGGGAAGAGAGGAGGATGGGAGGCGGCCAAAGGGGAAAAAGGGGTTCGGCCAAGGGAAAGAAAGGGGTGGTTAGGGTTTGGAGGCGCATGGGCCGAGCCCAGAGGGAGGTTCGCGGCCCCTAGGCAAGGATGGCTGGCCGGAGGCTAAACCATGAAACTGCTCCAAAAGCCGGAAAAAAGAATTCGCAACTTTTCCCCGATTCAACTCCCTCTAAACGAAACTCGGAGTATTACAACTATGATTGTCATGAGATGATCCTGTATATTCATAATAGAGTATTTTGGTGAAGCGTGTTGTTAACGGATGTTAAGAAGTTGTGGTCGTGGTTGTTGCTCTGGGATTCACCAGGGTACACCACCGTTCGTGATAGGTGGACAGGGGCGTAGATACCCCGAGTACCATAGTTTCAGGTGTTAAGCGTGAGTTGTTTTAAAAAGTTGTTCTCTTCCTTGAATTTTGAATTTGGCAATTCTTGTCCTATGGTGGTTGATGAATTTCTCTTGGGTTTGTGGTTCATGATAGTTTATGGTTTTCAATAGATCCCTCTTGGTTCTCTGAAACAATTATTGCTTTTCAACTATTGAGTTGCTTTTACTACTTGTAGTCGTTGTCAATTGGCAAGATTGATGTTTTCATGGTTGCTCCTTCTTTCTCATTGAAGAAGAATGACTCATTTACTCGTTTGATAGCTTGGGTAGTGAGAGTTTTCCGCTGTAAGTTCATTTGCATGGGAAAGTTTTGGCTTTATGTGTTTCTTTTGGATTACTTCGAGCGTTGAGGTTTGAAGTCTCTCTTTTGTTGAAGTAAGGTGTTAGAATCCTTTTGTGATGCCTTGTCATGCTTAAAATGAGAAGTTATAACTAAACGAATAAATTGTTACGATATGAGTTACCAAGTTGGGTTATTAGCATGGTGCAAATCAATTATTCTTAACTACCATCCATGAAAGTGAAAATGATTAATTTGAAATGTCCTTATATTTGATATATGGTGTATGTTAAATAAAGACTGTCCGTATCCGTTCAGAACCTATAGATCTTACATAAGAGCTAGATTTATCTATTTCCTGATACGCTAAAATTGTTAAAACTTGTATAAAGGACCAGATGGGTGTTACTGGTGTATCGATTCGTGAAACCTTGTTTATAGAAAATTATGTTAGTGAATCTTTAGCCATGTTTTGAATTTATTTCTGAACAAAGGTGAAATGTGAATATATGTTTATATATGGTTACGTGATTGCAAATGGGATTAGTACCATATGTACACACATGATTAGTACAATCATTAATTGTTAAGGAGTGCTGAAGAAGGAGTTGAACAACACCAATAATTGAGTAGATGAATTTCGTAAGTAGTCTTTGATAGCGTGCATTGTGATATTGTTATTGCTTAGCATAATCTGGTTATAATAAATTTGTTTCAACCTTGTGGTTTGTATTCCCTTTGGAAAGTTTTAGGATGGAGTAATAAAGTTTGATGATTCTTGGTACTAGTGTTTGTTGTCGATGTTATTAAATCGTTAAAATGTGAGAATAAGGTTAATTCTCGTAGTAATTTGATCAAACATGGTGATATTTCCTAAATGATCAAAATTCAAGTTTTGTGTTCTTAACCGTTTGGGGGTTCATGCTTTATGTGGTAAATGAAGTTTATCGAGTATCGATATGTTGCAAAGTTATAATGGTTCTTCAGTAATGCAAGTGCTTCGATTTTGAATACTTATTCGTTCTTATCTGATAAGGTTCGATATTCTCTTCTTGTGAGGCTTATGCGTTCAACTGTGGACTCCACTTATGTTCTATGAGTTCATTGCTTAATTGGTTTTTCCTTGGTCCTGTGTTCAGTGCGAGTGGTAGATGGGTTTTCTAGTTGGTGGAAGTCGTTTCCATTTGTCTTTTCTTTTGAGAAGGAATCAACCCATTCTTTTCACGTGGGTCTTCCGAAGTGTTTTCTAATTGTTGTTGTGAAATTGATGTTAATACCCATAGTAATTTGATCGCCTTTGGTGATATCGTTCAGATGAGAATATTTCAAGTTTAGCTTTCATGATATTTTGGAGCTCATGAATCATCTGGTAGTTGAAATTATTTTAAATAAATTAAGGTATTGGATTGTCCTGTTGCTTCTTAAGAGATTTGTGTGATTTAATTTTAAAGGCTTTTTGGTCTGAGTTGACAACATGAGGTTGCAATCAAAGAAGATATGTTGGTTCCTTTAAGAGGAGTTTAATCTACTTGCTTTTCGCGAAATCCTGTAATTGGAAATGTTTCGAGTTTGGTGGCTGAGATTATTTGGATCTCATGTTTCTTGTGTAGTGGGACTATTCTGAACAAATATGACGTATTGGAGAATTTTTATTGGTTCTCAATTAGCCCTTGTGGTTTGGAATAAAGACCTTATCTTGCTCGTTCTCCTTCATACGAACTACGATTTCGTTGATTCAAATTCCTAAATTCATATAAAATGAAGATCTAGCCATCTAAGCCAAAATTATTTAATTTTGGGTTCATTTGAGCATTAATTCCTTTAAACCCTAATTTATTATTCCATGTAATTTCAAACTTCTAAAATTCATATCTTTTGCATCCAAACTCCGATTTGGGTGTTTCAAGTTGCAAAATTTGTATAAAATTGTAATCTAGCTAACTAAATCAAATTATTTTAATTTGGAGTTCTTTTGTATTGTTATTTGAATTTTATTTGAATTTGGTCGTATTTTCACGATTAGATTTCACGACTTGAGAATCGATTTGACGATTGAAGAGCAACATAAGAGGATTGATTTTGACTGTATGATCATCGTGATCGTACACTTGGACTACCTGAAGATAGTAGTTGTGAGTACTAGGTGTCCTGTTAAGAAAAAGAACATCACCTCAACACGGGACGTTACATAAGGTGATCTGTTAAGAAAAACAACGTCACCTCATCAAGCAAGGCAAGTTATACCCTTGATCATATTGATCCCATTATTTTAAATTATTTATATTCTATTTTTAAAATTATTACTGCATGCTTATTTATATTCAGTAATATAAATTCCTGTTTTTAAATTCATAGTTATACCTAAATCCTTTGTATGACCAATGTTGATATTGAATCAAACACATTGACACCCTAGATAAAACACGTTGATACGATAGTATGAACTAGGATCATTTAAACGTATTGCTTAGCCATGCTTATAGACCAAACTTGTCTGATTTGGGGAATTTCAACCAACAATCAATTATTGTTTAAATTGTACCCTTGGCATTGGAGTGTCATGGGAGTTTTACAAATGACTTGAAAAATAAAATAAAAATGGATTTGGACTTGGGCGAAATGGATGATTGGTGGGTGCAGGTTTATGCACGAGCTTAATCTGGTTAGGGTTAAGGCCCATGGGTTTTGTTGGAAAGTCGCCCAAGTCAGTTAAGGACCGGTCTTCGAGCGCATGATGCTACGCCATACCGTACCACCACATGTCCCAAGTATGGGTCGGGACTTGGCTAAATAATTTGTGATGTCTTAGTGTCATTGGTGCTATGTTGTTGGTATGGGTGTTGGTCGACAGTGACCCATCAGCGCAGGAGGGCTTCCGAGGATGGCGATCCAATGGTAGCGAAACCTTAGCGGGCATAAATACATTAAGACAGAACATCGTAAAGGCCTCGATATGTGCTCTAGACCGCTTACCAAAGGTAGTGAGCGGTGGCATAGATATATGCCGGACAAACTAGAGAAGTCTTGTCATGTGGGTAAAGCTGTACAACCTCTACAGAGTGTAAAACTATTCGAATAGCCGTGTCCGCGGTCATGGACATGCTAGCAGAACTACTCAAAGTTAGACTTTGGTTTTTGTTTGAAAAGACTTCTTCAAAACTGGTTTATCTAGATGGGAATTGGGCAGGGAGCCATGTGATAGGAGAGTATCCTTCACCATTCATCTGTGAATGTTATCTGACTATAAAAGTGAGAATTTTATAAATTTTAGTTATAGAATAACTACTTTGGAACTTAGTACAAGTATTTAAAGAAAATGCTGATTTATGCAAATGACCTTATAAGCCATCCTTTGTTACATCCATATATGCATGTCATTCTGTTACTTGACGGGTGTAACTTGCGAGCACGGAAGTTGTGCTCATTCTTACTTTATGCAAACAAAATTTCAGAGGAGAAGGACTTTGCTACAGATGTGGATCTCGACGACTAGGCCGCTTCCCGATCGATTGCACATGGCGAATTCTTTGGACTTTACTACTTCTTCTTCGTCTTCCGCTGTGTTCTTTATTGTTGGCTGTAAGCCTCTTTTGTAATAAACTCTGTTGATTATTAATAAAGTCGTGATATGAATTTGTTATCATATTTGTTTACTGTGTGAACTAGCTACTGATCATGGGACTAGTTCAGAAATGCACAGAGGATCTGGGATGTTAATTCCGGGTTCTAACAAATGGCGCCCCTTGGCTAGGGTTAAGGGGGATGAGGGGCGGCTTGGGCTGAGGAGGGGTGGTGCGGCCTGGGCTAAGGGCCCAAGGGTGCCCCTCAAAAGGGCCTGGAGGCCGACCACAAGGTAGAGGAGGCCTGGGCTGTGGCCCAGGTCCTTATTCCCCCCCCCCCCCTCGGACTACCGAATTTTCACTTTCAACCTTCTCCCGATTAATTTTTTTCTCTCTACTCGGAAAATAGGGTATAACACATGCTTCTCTAATCATATTATAATCACCTCCCAAAACCAAAGGAAGAGCAACACTTTTACATTTTCTGTCCAATTCTTCCAAGAATGTTTGAGAAAGATCATGGTGAGCAGGCCCATAAAACTACTACCAACTCCCACCTGAAATTACTCAGCCTGTGTCTAACCCTCATGCTAACATAAAATCTACCTGAGTCACAACTTTCCACTTCCAGCAAATCTTCTTTCACCCCAGCAAAATGCCACCTGAATGCCCTTCTGCAAGGATCCAGTGCCATCTAAAAGTAATATCCCCCAGGTTCTTAAGCTCTCTCTCACAAAAAAAAATTCTTAATAGTTTCCTGCATCCCCACAACATCCAAACCTTCAGTAACAATGAACTCTTTAAGCTATCTTCTTCTAGCAGCCTTTCCTAATCCTCTGATATTCCAAAAAAAGAACTTCATGATTTAGATCTATCACCCAGCACCCCTTATGTGTAGCTTATCATTTCTCCTCTTACTCATTTTGAAACCAGTAACACCCCTTTTGTCATTATCAATTATACTTAAACAATCACCCTCTTCAAACCTTTCTGCTTTGACCTCCTGGGTCTCCTGGTCCCTTTTTTCTAAATTTTCTTTTAAAACTCTAGCCACAACAGCTCTAACAAGCTCCTGAGCTTGCATGGCTGAAACCACCTCCCTAGCAGTTTGAGACTGATTTCCCAAAACAATACCACAAGTAGAAGCAACTTATTCTAAGTAATCACTAGAAACATTATTAAGGACATTAAAAGGGTTTTCAGGTTTACCTTGTGGTTCCAAATTCTGGATAGATTCCAGCTTTGATGCCTTCATCTCCATGGGATCCCCTGATCCTAGATCCTAGAGCTTTTCCTAGTGTCCTGTTGCGGTTCTAGGAATCTGTGTTTCCTCCCTTTCCTTTTAGGTGACACCCACATTTCTGTCACCTCCTCATTCTCAGAAGCCCCCATGGTATCTCTGTCACTTTCTATATGTTGGATATCATCAGCAACCTCCTTACTAACTTCCATTTCTTTACACAGGTCAACCATATCCTCATAGATTGGCTGCACCTTTCTTCTATTCCCCAATAGGAGCTAGGAGTTCGATGAACATCACCAAAGCCATGCGTCGTTGAAGCCATTGAGGTTGCACCCCCTCGCAGCTCGCCATCATGTTCTACTACCACTCGATCGATGCGCGGTGTGCTCGATTGGATCGATGCCAAAAGGTTAAGCTAGCAGATGAAAGAGGGAGGTGTATTTGCTTTTACTGTGGACTCTAGAAGCAGATAAGAATGATGCAGTGAAGGGAAATTGTATTTGCATATGACAAGCTCCTGACCAAATGGGAGGGATTGCAAAAATCAAAACCAATTGTGGATTACAGGTACTTACATGAGTTCTTAAAACCATTTAAGCACTTGAAAAGAGGTGCTTGCATCAAAGAAGATGGCTTTTACATAGATGCCTATTGATATAGCAACAACATCTCTCTTTAAGCACCTATGAAAGGGGTGTGCTTGCATTGGAAATACCCTATATAGCCCTCCTAAGACATCTAAAACAGACTTGAACTCCAATACAAGCAAAAATGAAACCCTAAAGTTAGAGCCATTGGTTTCTTTCTAATATGGTAGTGCATACATGTAGAATATGATGTTGTCACTTCATGTATCATGTGGGTCTCAGAATAAGATTTCAAATGAGGAGTATGCGTCCAAAACGGACTCCGTTTGTGAAAGTTATGGGCTTTCCAATCTATCCTAGTTGGCTGTGATGAGTTGAATCCGAATTGCAGCCAAATCAACTTATCTTCAATTTCCTTGTTTGAAACGTCTTGAATTCGTGAAAGACTTGTAAAAGAAAACCTTCTATTCCTTTGGAAAGCAATGGCATAACATTAAGCCAACCAAAGATAGTGTACAAGCCTCAAACTCATCAGCTTTGTCAACTCTCACGCATCGTTTGCTTTGCTTGTGCAGCATACACTCCAATGGCCGTAACGTTTTGTAGAAAGCTTCAAATCATATGCCATTTGATGTGTTGAAACATAGAATTGATGAGCTTTCCAAGTATATGCGTTGTGCACATTGGATCATTCTGAGTTGCTGCAGATATAATCGTTAACTTCATGGATAGTACAACACCATCTTTTGTTGGTGCGCAACATTGCCTCTTTCTTCCCTTGAACGTCTAGCATGTTTCTCTCTTTTCCTTGTGGCGCCCCTACCTCCCTCTCCTCTCGCAGCCCCTTCTTATTGTAACGTCCCAATTTTTGAGTTTCAAAAATCTTGTGTAGTTTAGCCCTTTGGAAAAATTCACAAAAAATTATTGAATTAATAAGCTTAAATGAGACTTATTAAAGTATAAATGATTTAATGTGATTATTTTGAACATTAATTAATTTTAAAATTATTTATTTGAGTTCTTCGTGCTTGGAAGTATTTTTTAGATTTTTCTGGGAATTTTTCGAGCTCATTTGCTATTTTTAATTTGCTATTTGCATTTTCTGTAATTTCTAAAAAGAAAACCCAAATAAAAAACCAGGAAATCTTCGTCTGCCACTTTCCTTTCTCGTGGCCCACTTTCCTCTCGCTCTCGACCCAATCCTCCCTGTCCTATTCCTGCGCCAACCCATACCCTCTCTCTCCCACTCGCGCACGCCCCCGTTCCCACCCGCCAGTCTCGCCCGTGCCGTGTTCGACGCGCACTCGTCCAGCTACTGCCGCTTACATGTGGGCCCAGCTACTGCCGCTTAATGGTTGTAAACTATGTTTTTAATCTATTATTTGTATTCAAATACAAGTGTTGTTGTTGCAAAATAACCATAGAAGCCATTTTCCTTTGAAATAAGCTATCATCTATAAATGTATTATGTAATACAACTTGCTGAGTACTCGGAGTACTCATTCTTGCTGCAATCATCGTTCAGCTAAAGTGGAGGAGTCTTCGCCTACTTTTGAGGAGGAGTTTCATGAGGAGGTTGATCGCTAGGCCTTGATCCCAGTCGGTTGCCTGTGGCAAGTCGATGGGTTCCTACTGGAGTTGCTTTCATTCCGCTGCCATTTCTTTACTTAGTGCTCAGCCCTGCATGGCTTGATAAGTGTAAACTCAACCATATTGTCACAACCATTATTTATTATTCAAATTAGTTGTTTATTCTTGTATTCACTATGTGTGGAATGATATTCATCTATGTTGACACTGTGTGCACTAGCGTGATCCTAGACTAGTGCAGTATACACATTGGTTCCAGATTTGCATATTTGGGCCCCGACACTTATCATATGCATGTTGTGTAAAGTAATAAATACTCTTATTAGGCAGCAGCATTGTTCTCTCAAGGAAAGAATAAAAAACAAGAAAATGATTCACCTTATCACTATCTCTGGTCATCAGCTCAAGCTTCTCTTGCTCTTCAGCTCTTTTAGTGAGCTCATGCTATTCTGAGATACTTGATAGATTGAAAATAATATATAGAACAATGTAGCTAATTATGTCTGCATCAAGTTATTTTCTTAGACATAGAAACCATGTCTCATTTCATCTTTTCATAGTTTTGGAGGTATGTGCATGATTTCAAATGAATGTGTGTGTGCTTGTTACCAATTATCTTAATTGAGTCCCACATTTTTCACTTCGGTCTCAACCCTTCTATAAGCATCTAGGCCCCTAATTCGATGGTATTAGTGTTTTGGTGATTAATGCCCCTAAATTATGAAGACTAACTTTGTTTTAAGTGTTTCCAAGGTTAGTTATGTCTTAATGATGGAATTTGGGATGTTCTTGGCTTTTCATGGATCCACATATTTGTAAGTGATGGCAAAGTATGGTTTTCATGAAGATTAAGGGCCTTATGGCTAAAAATGATCTAAGGAGTTGAGTATAGATTATTTTAGTTGTTAAGTTTTGTTTTTGGTTTGATCGTACTATTAAGAGGGGTTCAAAACTACTAGCTTGAGTTTGGTTAGGTTGGATAACTAATTGTGATGCACATCTAGGTCTTTCTAGCTCCGTTCTAGTCAGTGGAAGCCAAGGATCAAGATTTGATTGCGTCGATCACGAATATTTATTTATTTCACGCTAAGTCAGGAAAATCTCTCTTGAGTTGGATGATTCGAGTTAGTCGGACCATCAGACAGATCAATATTATAGAGAGATGGTTTTCTACGTGTTTCATACGAGTTGGATGATCCGGGTGACCTGAAGCATGAACCGGATCAATTATCTAGAGAGGGGGTATTTTGAGAATGCATTAGAGTCGGATCATCTAGGTCGAGTGGGAGCATGAGTCGAACCAATTTTCTCGAGTGATGCATTTTGCGAGTCTAATGATCTGGGCGAGTCAGACAATGACCCAAAGCAATTTTCCAAAGAGGTTGCTATATGGAGTTTGCATTGAAGCAGATGATTCAGGTGGGTTAGAGCATGACCCAAACTAATTTTCGAGATGACATGTTTTCCAGAGTTTGCGCAGAAACAGATGATCTGGTGGATTAGATGATCTGAGTCAGGCGGGTAATCCGATCTAGTTTGAATGATCTGGGTCAATGTAACAACTATATTTTTTGACCGTTGGAAGTGCTCAAGTTGGATGATCTAGGTCGAGTCGGATGATTCGGGTCAAGGCTGAATTTTGAATTCTCTATGTCTAACGGCTAGTTCAAAGGAGCTGCTATATATATGGAGCATGAGCGTTCAAGTTAACTCTCTTGAGACTCCAAAACAGTGACTTGCATATTGAAGAGTTCAAGGCCACTCATGAGCATCAAGTTGAGATCTTGAGTGCGTGAGAGAGTAGATTAGAACTAGTTGTGTGTATCACTCCTAGTTTCTTGATCTTGTTGGGTTCAAATGACCTCTTTTGACTTATTACTCTTGAAATTCGGTGATCCCTGGACGGTTTGGAGGCGTGCTCTTAGTGACCTTACAAGGAGCTTTTGGAAAGCACTAGGAGAGTGTTGTGAAGGTTCGGAGTTCACCTATCTAGAGAGAAGAAGGACTACCACGAGTTAATTGCTTGGATCCTTGCGCTGGTTCAAGTAGGAGCTAGACTCTTGCGGAAGTGCTCCAATGAGGTGTAAGGGAGATCGCCGAATCTCCGAGACATCGGTAAAAAATTAGTTGTCTCTTGTCCATTTTACTTTTCCGCATTTCTATTCTTGTCCTTTAAATTTCTAGATCACTAGACTTGTCTATGTTTGGAACTAGGTTGCAAAACTCTACTAACCTTGTGTAGGAGTTGTGTGAACGCACTAGCAAACCTTAGGAACATAGGTTGGTATTAGAGGTTAGGTTCTAAATTATTTTAATTTAGTCGTGTTCCAAAAAGATTCCTATTCACCTCTCACCTCTTGGCCATCCCATTTACTTCACCTTCCATCAGTTTGCCGTCCAAACTCGTTATCAAGATGCTAATACGACTTCTTAGTAAACGTTTGTGCGCCATTGGTAGTTGGCATAAGCCGACAAGAGAGTAGTCGCATGTTCAATATGCTCTAGAAGTATTTTTGCAACCTTGACTACAAAACACGAACAAAAAACTGATGGTGAGCACGGCCCATAAAGCTAGAAGTCCCAAAAAATGGCTTACTGGAATCGTCATGTTATTGCACCTATGAATGTTCTTGCGACGCCGCCCGCACATCTCGATGGAGCTCCTGGACTTGAACGTCACGAAGTTTTACCGACTCTTTGTTGACTATATCAACACAATATAACAATTAGTCAAAAGTAAACCACTTAGTTTAACCGAACACATGTGATAAATTGACAAAAAAAGGAGCAAATTGAAAAAATTGCTCGTATTTTCCCAACTTTTGGATACTTTGTGCTGGGTGTGAGGTATCCATAACAAACCACACTAAAACGCTCTTCTGTAGACATTTTAAGACCTGCAAGAACATAAGTTTCAACGATGTGTGTGTGTCATAAGCCATTCAGTTGGTAAGCACCTTTGAGGCCTCACAGATTTGATAGCTGCAATTCAAAAGGTTTGCTATATACAAAAACTTCCTAATTTCATTCTTAAATCTTGAATTTGTATATAAAATTGACCCTTCATCTGAGTTCATCGGTACAACTTGAACTTGTATACACAAAAAAATTCAAATTAATCATTAGTTTGTTACATGTGAAGCAATAAGTATCTTCTCTTCAAGTGCAAAAACAGTGATACCCCTCAATGGTAAGAGATCGACACATATGGTTCTAAGCACTAGAAAAAAAAATTACGCCACAACATTTACTGGTCTTTTTTTAGAGTACACGACGGACGCACTCATACGCACTCACGCCTCACACACACACACGGGTGCGACCTTAACACACACGCCTAATCAAGAGCGGAGGTTTAGACCCCATATAGTGCGGGCACGCGCTTTGATCATTGAACGAACCTATGTGTACGTGTATTATTCGAAAATCCCCAAAAAAATATTGGAATTAATACGGGCTGAGCCCAATTTTAATTCTAATTAATTCTTGAAAAATCCCAAAGGCCCATGTGCACGTGCTAAAACTGTTTAGTCCCATATGAAGAGTTCAATGGGAGTTACACCACTTTAAAAGGTGGAACGTGGTAGCCCCCTTGTGGAATTGGAGAGAGTCAATACACGTGCGCGCTCGCTCGCTCGCTCGCCTCACCACGCCTTGCCGTGCCATGCGGGTGCGTGCGTACGCAGGTGTGTCGGGTGCGTGCGCGTTTTTCTTTATCTATTCGAAAATCAAAACACACTGATTCGTAGTTAATGGCATTAACAAACGGCTGGCAGTAACGGTTCAGTTACTAGTGAGTAATGGCGACTGTTTCCTGCCTCTTCGTTTTTGCCATTAAGTAGAACAGAGCGCTGTTTCAAAAACCACTGGCAGTAATGGCTGCGGTTACTAGTGAGTAATGGTGACCGTTTCTGATCTCTGGTTAATGGCTGCGGTTACTAGTGAGTAATGACGACCGTTTCTAGTCTTTGGGTTTTTGCCATTATCTGGAACAGAGCACTGGTTCTTCTCCATTCTCAAATACTCTCCATGAAAGACTACAATATACCACTTGTTTTTGTTGTTGTCTCTGGCGATCTCCATCCCGGCGAGGCGTGTGTACGGCTACACCGAGAGAGCAGGCCTCCGGAACCCTCGTCTTCGAAGGCTTGCACGAGCGAGGACGAATAAGGTTTTTAGGGAGCGTTCGCGCGACTGCTCGCTTCTTCCTCTTCATTTGATTATCTGCTACGTCTACATCAACTGCACGACTATTACCACTACGCCATGATGACCGACAATCTAGTCAAGACTCCTACTACTGCTACTGAATCTGGACCTCCTACTGCTGCTACTCCTTCTACTGGATCCGGGTATGCCTATCTTGCACATATTTATTGGTTAGTTTTCTTATCTGTTGTTAACTTGAACACTGAGATAGGTATACTAGTTTATGTCCTTCTGGATCTTAGTATGGCTATAGTGTTCTTGTTCATTTACTGTGTGAAAATGACTAGAGTAATTTTCATGATTTATCTACCATATTTCTGGATTAAAGTAATTCAAAAAATGCTCATATATTCAACAATCCAAAAACCTTATTATAGGCATTTTTCGTCAACTAGTTTTACTGCTGCGCTAAAATCCTCTGAATTCGATGGTGCAAATTAGAAGAGGTGGCACACCAAAATGGTGCTTTGGCTAACTGCCATGAACGTTTTTCATGTGGCAAGTGGCAAGCCTGAAGGAACACTTACTCCTGAACAGGAGCAAGCGTTCGAGGCTGCTTAATAACCTTTTTAAAGGTGCCGTGATTAGCGTTCTTGGTGAGAAGTTAGTTGATGCATACATGGTGATCAAAACTGGGAAAGAGATGTGGGATGCACTCAAGGCTAAGTTTGGGGGTTTCGGATGCAGGCAGTGAATTGTATCTCATGGAGCAATACTATGACTATAGAATGGTTGACAATCGTTCTGTAGTTGAGCAGGCTCATGAGATACAATCCATGGCCAAAGAACTCGAGCACTTCAAATGTGTATTACCGGACAAGTTTGTCGCGGGAGGCATTATTGCCAAGCTTCCTCCTTCTTGGAGGAATTTTGCTACTTCCCTGAAACACAAGAGACAAGAGTTTTCTGTTAAAAATCTCATCGGGTCTCTTGATGTTGAAGAGAAGGCGAGGGCAAAGGATACACACATCAGAGGTAATGAGGGACATTCTAGTGCCAATGTGGTACAGAAGAAGAATGGCCAAGCTCAAAAGTTCAAAGGCAAGAACAAGACCGCACAAACAACTAGTTTCAAGAAGAAGACGAAGAACACAAAAGATAGTCTTTGCTTTATGTGTGGCGAACCTAGTCATTGGGCCAAGGATTGCAGCCAACGCAAGGGTGAGAAGAATAAGCAAGGGCAGAATTCTAAGTCTGCTAATGTTGTTGTTGGTACTACTGAGACGGGAACATCAGGGTATGGTAATTTACCTACTGTTCTTTCCGTATGTCAATCTACCGATTGTGATGAGGACATCAACCGTAAGGATGCAACCACCACTACTTCGACCCGCTGCACTGCATCCTCTACTTCTGCGAGACTTCCATATTTCCCTGTTGGACCGTCGAGCTTCGTCTACACACCATGGTGCTATATCTACATGTCATGGTGCTGTATCTACATGCCATGGTGCTGCGTCACCAATTATTGGCCCATGGGCTATGTAATGTATTGGCCGACGACTTAGCCCATCTAGCGGACCATCTGGCCCATATAGTGACCAGCCACCCCTAGGCGTCGCATCGCTCACGCAGCACTATTCACGCATGAACGATGCAGTGAACGATACCGCATCCTAGGGTTTCCCCCTCCTGGCCGCCCTCCTCATATAGGAGCCGCCGCCCTTTAGTTTTGCTTGGGTTTTTCTTAGATAATATTATGCTTTGCAGTTTTCGCCGTTCATCGGTTTGAGGAACCCCAACTTGTTTGCTTCAATTATTATTCGCAATACAGATTGCATCTTCTACTCTCTTGCTTGTATTCTCGATTCGCTTGCAGGAGATAGCCTTCTTGGCGAGGTTAACCGCGTTCGGCACGGTTGATAACCAACAGAGCAGTGGTGTAGTGATTGCAAAGGGATCGATCTGTTCGGGTCGGAGCATTTCGATCATCAACGTCGTGTTCTCCACAATCGACGTATCAGTACCTATCGGAAGATCGGGCCACACTCACATCGTGGTATCGAGCTTGATTGCGGTTAGGTAATCTCGATTTTCCTGTTAGTTTAGTTACTGTTCATCATCCTAAAATCCAGAAAATTAGCCCCACAAAAATATTGTGTTCGTCGCGTTCTTCCGCTGTCCCATCACCCCTTGTGCTATTGCAATTTTTATTTCAGTGTCTTGCTTGTTGAAATTTTGGTTGCATTGTCGAGTCGAGTGCTGATTTCTAGTTTAGTTCGAGTCTAGTTCATCATTGTCTAGTTGCTTCCCGTATTTCCTTTGTGTAGCTTCGTCATTGTGTCAAGTCTCTGTCACATCAACTCCATCTTGTGCCGCACCAAACCCATCCGCTGCCATCCCTGTCGCGCTGCCACAAATCGCTGCCGCAACCATCACGACCACCCCACCACTCCCTGCCGCGCCCCCACAGACCCGCTGCCGCTCCACCAACAACCTCCCTGCTGCGCCACCACATCCCCTGCCGCGGCCACCCTCGTCGCTGCATCCACCCTATCGTGGCAACCATCTCCTACCGCGGCAAAACTCTGCCTTTGGCAGCCGCTCCTACTTGCCGCCGCGGCAGCCGAACGACTTGCCCTCTTGTGGCCACAAACCCCAACAGTCCCACCACGCCACTGGCCGCCGCCGACGCTGTCTTCACGCGCTAAGCCGCCGCGCGTCTTGCCGCGACAACCACAGACCTCTGCCTCTCCTGCCGCGAGAAGCCCTAGTTTGGATTGGATTGTGTTTCCAATTCGGTCTCATCAAGGAAAGTTTTCGATTTGGTTTTTTTTGGCCGAGGTACCAGAAAGGAAAGGGTTTCGGGATCAAATGAAGAAAAGAAAGAAAGAAACAAAGAGAGAAAAAAATCAGGAAAGAAAAAAAAAAAGAGAAGAAACAAAAGAGAGAGTCTGATGTTCCAAAATTTCGAAAGTGCATCAAACTTGCACGAAAATCAGTGAAAATTGGTGGAGCCCTTCCTGATATAGCCACCAGCTCCCAGAAAATATTTGGGCACGTTTGGCCCACGAGATCAAAAGATATAGCAGTTTGAAGTTGAAACCGAAACGAATTCGAGTTCGTTTCCGACACCCTTTCACTAAAACGGGCATAACTTTTGCATACGAAGTCGGAATTCGACGTTCTTGTGCTCGTTTCGAAGCTATCGACGACGCGCATCTGAAAATCCGACAAATGAAGCTCTTGTCACCCTCCAAGACCCCCAAAATCTGCCATCTTTAGCCCTGAAATCGCGTCGCAAGTTTTCGGTTTTCTGTTTTTTGCGATTCTTTCGGTCTTGCCTTCGGAATTTGGGGCTCGTCCAGTTGAGAAAGTTGTAGATCTCGTCGAAACCGTTCAAACGAGTATATATAAGCCACATAAAACTTTGCTTGTTCATCAGTTGAGACTAGTTGTTGTATCTGCTCAATCTAGAGGGCTGTCTACGTTGCACTTTTTCTCCGTTTTTGTGTTTTACATCACGTGAACGATCTTGTGCCCTTAGAAAGAAGCTTGAGTAGTTGGCTAGCGTCTCTCCTAGTACTTGTTGTGAGGCTTTCCATTGCTTACATCAAGTCACATTGATCATTGCGTGTGCGTACATACACTCCTCTGCATAGGGCGGTGATTTGCTAGCTTTGATTAGGCTAGGATCAGCAACTTGATGAGTACTTTGAACAATCTTTCAACTTGCATTAACTGATTTGATTATTGCTGATCCTTTGCTACATATTGTGCCTTCCGAGCTCCACCTACTCTTGATCAGAACAGGTTCCCTCTTGCAATTGTACCCACTCTCGACACGGTGTCACGAACCAGCCATCGGTTGTACCACCTACTGCTTTGGTAAGAACACTTGTAAGAGTGTGGTAAGACGCTTGAGAGTATGTGATTCCACCTTCCGTTACCTAGTAGTTGATAGGGATAATACCTTTGTGTTGTCTGTTGTTTTCTACTAACCATGGCAAGTGAGATATCTGATGAGAAAGAGTGTGTGATAAAGGGAGAGCTCATGACGCTCTTGGATGAACAATGCACTACCATTAATGAGGACATCGACAGGAAGCTTCAAGCTACTACGGCTACATTGCAGCGCTCCATCAACGATAATATTGCAACGCTTACTACACGTCTTGAAAGAATGGTGAATCGGCCACCGAACAATGGACGCGAGTATGATCACGATGCCGCCCAAGATCATGATAATGAGAGGCAATACCGCGATGCCGACGCTGCTCTTGCTGCCCAAGATGCACGTCAACGACACCGTCTACATCACAACCGTCACGGTATGGGAGGTAATCCTTTTCAGCACCACAATGCTCGTGTTAATGATGACCCATTTGCTAAAGTTAAATTTACCATACCATCTTTTGCGGGTGTTTATGATGCTGAAATTTATTTAGATTGGGAGATGACAGTTGAACAAAAATTTAATGCCCATCTAGTTCCTGAATTGCATAGAGTGAGACAAGCCACTAGTGAATTTAAAGATTTTGCTATCATTTGGTGGAATCAAGTAGTTAATTCTGGCTTAGCACCTGATACATGGGATAGATTGAAGGAAGCTATGCGTGCTAGATTTGTTCCTCCTGCTTTAAAACGTGATATGCGTAAGAAATTGCAACGCTTAGACCAAAGTAATAAATCTGTCGAGGAATATTATCAAGAACTACAAATAGGCATGTTGCGTTGTAATGTTGTTGAGGATGAGGAGGATAAAATGGCTCGTTTTTATGGTTGCTTAAGGCGTGAAATTCAGGACATAGTTGATTACAAAGAGTATAATGATATCAATAGGTTGTTTCAGCTTGCTTGTTTGGTAGAAAAGGAATTGCAGGGAAGACAACAAAGGACCAGGAGCAACTTTGGAAGTACGTCTACATCGACGCCAGGGCACGCCAACACAGCTCCACCTCCTGCTTCTCGGTCTGCTGCCCCTCCGTGAGTAGGGCGCGTTTAGCAGCACCGCCACCACCGTCACGCGCACCCGAGGCAAGTAAATCTACTAGTGTGCGACCACGCCAGAGCTCTTCATCAGTTGCTTCCACGGGTCGTACGACGGGAATTGTGTGCCACCGTTGTAAAGGGATGAGCCACTTCATGAGAGATTGCCCAAGTCAGCGAGCGTACATTGCGACCGACGACGGTGGTTATGTAAGTGCTAGTGATGTTGAGGATGAATATGCTCTTGCAGCTAACCTTGCAGCTAATGATGATGATCATGAGATAGATAGTGACGGTGAGGAAATTTTAGGTGCCGCTTCTACCAAGAATTATAGGACCCTAATTGTGCAACGAGTATTGAGCACTCAAATGGAGCAAGCGGAGAAGCTACAGCGCCATAATTTGTTTCAAATGTTCCTCATCGTCAAGGATTGTTGTGTTCGTGTCATAATTGATGGCGGGAGCTGTAACAACTTGGTGAATTTAGATTTGGTCAAGAAGCTTGGCTTGACCACACGTGCGTATCCTCACCCATACCACATTCAGTGGTTCAACAACAGCGGTAAGGTGAAGGTAACACAATCTGCGAGAGTGCATTTTTCCATTAGTTCCTATTATGATGTTGCTGATTTTGACGTAGTGCCTATGCAAGTCTGCTCACTTTTATTAGGACGTCCATGTGAATTTGATACCGATGCAACTCATCATGGTAGAAGTAATAAGTACTCTCTTATGCACAAAGGAAAGAAAATAACTTTGCTACCTTCGACACCTGCTGAAATTGTGCATTGTGATAAAGAGATAGCTGCAAATGAGATGAAAGAACGAGAACATGATTCTGAAAATCAGCAAGTAGTAAAGAACAATTTCCCACCTAAGAAAGAGCAATTGGCACCTAGTTCTAGTATTGAGGGAATTAAATTAAAGGGTTGTATCATGCTTACAACCAAACCTATTCTTACTGAAAATTTTGATAATGATATGCCATGCGACGCATTGAAATGTAAAGATGCTTTATTTTCTCTTGATGATACATCTAGCTCTTTGCTGTCTGCTGTCACTAACCTTTTGCAGGAAAGTGATGATTTGGAGACAACGATTGAGTCGAGGATGACTCAAATTCAAGAAAGAGAGGATGATGACGACATCAACCGTAAGGATGCAACCACCACTACTTCGACCCGCTGCACTGCATCCTCTACTTCTGCGAGACTTCCATATTTCCCAGTTGGACCGTCGAGCTTCGTCTACACGCCATGGTGCTATGTCTACATGCCATGATGCTGCATCTACATGCCATGGTGCTGCATCACCAATTATTGGCCTATGGGCTATGTAATGTATTGGCCGACGACTTAGCCCATCTAGCGGACCATCTGGCCCATATAGTGACCAGCCACCCCTAGGCCCGTACTGTTCACGCAGGCACTATTCACGCATGAACAGTACCGTGAACAGTACCCGCATCCTAGGGTTTCCCCCTCCTGGCCGCCCTCCTCATATAGGAGCCGCCGCCCTTTAGTTTTGCTTAGGTTTTTCTTAGATAATATTATGCTTTGCAGTTTTCGCCGTTCATCGGTTTGAGAAACCCCAACTTGTGTGCTTCAATTATTATTCGTAATACAGATTGCATCTTCTACTCTCTTGCTTGTGTTCTCGATTCGCTTGCAGGAGATAGCCTTCTTGGCGAGGTTAACGCGTTAAACGCGTTGATAACCAACGGAGCAGTAGTGTAGTGATTGCAAGGGGATCGATCTGTTCGGGTCGGAGCCTTTGGATCATCAACGTCGTGTTCTCCACAATCGACCTATCAGTACCTATCGGAAGATCGGGCCACACTCACATCAGATTGGTGGATAGACACTGGTGCTAATATACATGTGTGTGCTGATATTTCATTGTTCTCTTCTTACCAGGTCACTCGGGATTCTGTCGTTCTAATGGGGAACGGGTCACATGCCACTTTCATGGTGTTGGCACGATCGATCTGAAGTTTACTTCAGGGAAGATTGTGCAACTTGAAGAAAGTGCATCATGTGCCATCTATCAATAAGAATCTCGTGAGCGGATCTCTTTGTGTAGAGATGGCTTTAGACTAGTATTTGAGTCCAATAAATTTGTAATATCCAAGTGTGGATAATTTGTTGGTAAAGGCTATGTGTGCGGAGGTTTGTTCCGTCTATCTTTTTCAGATTTGTGTAATAATGTTGTGAACCATGTTTTCAGTGGTAATGAGACTACTATTTGGCATTCATGACTTTGTCACATAAAATTTGGTTGCATGACGCGGTTAGCCAGTTTAGAGTTAATCCCGAAATTCACCCTTACCAAAGGCTCTAAGTGTCAAGTTTGTGTTCAATCAAAGCAGCCTCGTAAGCCTCACAAGGCCGCGGAGGTAAGAAACTTGGCACCATTAGAACTCATACATTCAGATCTGTGTGAGATGAATGGTGTGTTGACAAAAGGTGGTAATAGATATTTCATGACTTTGATTGATGACTCCACTAGGTTTTACTATGTGTATCTTTTGAAAACTAAAGATGAAGCTTTTCACTACTTTAAAATCTATAAGGCAGAAGCTGAGAACCAATTTGAAAAAAAATCAAAAGGGTTAGGTTTGATCGTGGCGACGAGTACTTTTATAATGAGTTCAATTTATTCTGTGAGGAACATGGTATAATCCATGAGAGGACGCCTCCCTATTCACCCAAGTCAAACGGGGTTGCTGAAAGAAAGAACCACACTCTAATTGATTTGGTTAACGCCATGTTAGAAACAGCAGGACTTTCTAAAGCATGGTGGGGGGAGGCTATATTGACTTCATGTCATGTCCTAAACAGGGTTCCCACAAAGAGTAAAGAGATAACCCCATATGAACAATGGGAGAAGAAAAGACTATCACTTTCATACTTACACACTTGGGGTTGTTTGGCGAAAGTCAATGTGCCAATTTCCAAAAAGCGTAAGCTTGGACCAAAAACCGTGGATTACGTCTTTCTAGGCTATGCTCACCATAGCGTTGGATATAGATTTATAATGGTGAAATCTGAAGTACCTGACGTACATGTCGGTACAATTATGGAGTCCAAAGATGCTACATTTTTTGATGATTTTTTTCGATGAAAGATATGCCTAGTTTATCGAGTCAGGAGCCTGATACAACTCCTGAACCTGTCATTCCAATAGAATATTTTGAGCAAACCCCTGAGTAAATTCCTGAGGAGGAAGACAATGAAATTCTGAGGAAGAGTAAAAGACAAAGGATTGCAAAGTCTTTTGGTCCTGATTTCATTGTGTACCTTGCGAATGATACTCCAAGTACCATTTCTGAAGCATATGCTTCTCCAGATGAGGAATACTGGAATGAAGCAGTCCGAAATGAAATGGATTCTATTATCTCTAATGGAACTTGGGATATCACTGAGCGTACTTATGGTTGTAAACCTGTAGGATGTAAGTGGGTGTTCAAAAAGAAGCTTAGGCCTAATGGTACTATCGAGAAGTACAAGGCACGGCTTGTGGCCAAGGGTTATACCCAAAAGGAAGGCGAAGATTTCTTTGATACTTATTCACCTGTGGCTAGATTGACCACTATTCGAGTACTACTATCTCTGGCTACCTCACACGGTCTTCTCATTCATCAGATGGACGTTAAGACAGCTTTCCTAAATGGAGAGTTGGACGAGAAAATTTACATGGAACAACCAAATAGATTTGTAGTAGATGGTCAAGAAGGAAAGGTGTGCAAGTTGTTGAAATCTTTGTATGATCTTAAACAAGCACCTAAGCAGTGGCATGAAAAGTTCGACAGAACTTTAACATCTGCAGGCTTTATTGTGAATGAAGCTGACAGGTGTGTGTATTATCGCCATGGTGGGGGAGTGGGAGTCATTCTATGTCTGTATGTTGATGACATACTGATCTTTGGGATCAACCTTAATGTGGTTAAGGAGGTCAAGGATTTCTTGTCTCAGAATTTTGAGATGAAAGATCTGGGAGTAGCTGATGTTATCTTGAACATCAAGCTGTTGAGAGGTGATGATGGTGGGATTACATTGTTGCAATCGCATTATGTGGAAAAGGTTCTGAGTCGTTTTGGTTATATCGACTGCAAATCCTCTCCAATACCTTATGATTCTAGCATGTTGCTTAGAAAGAATCAGAGAATAGCCAAAGACCAATTGAGATATTCTCAGATAATTGGTTCACTCATGTATTTAGCTAACGATACATGGCCTAACATCTCATTTGCTGTGAGCAAACTAAGCCGTTTTGTTTCCAATTCGGGAGATGATCATTGGCATGCCCTTGAGAGGGTAATACGCTATCTAAATGGTACTATGAGCTATGGCATTCACTATACCAGGTACCCCAGGGTACTGGAGGGTTATAGACTTATAGCGATTCAAACTGGATATCTGATGCTGATGAGATTAAGGCCATAAGTAGATATGTCTTCACACTTGGAGGTGGCGCTGTTTCATGGAAGTCTTGCAAGCAGACCATCTTAATGAGGTCAACAATGGAAGCAGAACTCACAGTATTAGATACTACCACTGTTGAAGCCGAATGGCTTCGTGAGCTCTTAATGGATTTGCCGGTAGTTGAAAAACCAGTACCGGCTATTCTGATGAACTGTGACAATCAGACTGTGATCGTCAAAGTGAACAGTTCTAAGGATAATATGAAGGCATCAAGACATGTGAAGAGAAGACTAAAATCTGTCAGAAAAATGAGAAACTCCGGAGTAATAGCTTTGGATTATATCCAAACAGCTAAGAATTTGCCAGATCCCTTCACAAAGGGTTTATCACGGAATGTGATAGACAATGCATCGAGAGAGATGGGTTTGAGACCCACGTGAGTTATACCATAGTGGTAACCCATCCTATATGATCAGAGATCCCGTGAAATAGGATTGGTGAAACAAGCTTTTGGTTAACTGGGAGGAGAGTACCTTTATAGACCCACTCCATTGGAGATACAATTCTCTCCTAAATTTGTATGCCACGTTGATTTTTATCTTAATGTGTTCTGTGGCTTGTTTAAGCAAAGATGTTGTCCTACAGAGCAGTCTTGAAAGAACACACCTATATGAGTTCGACTGCTAGTCACAGTCTATGAGATAGGGTAATCTCTAGGAAGCTCATGAATAGGCCAGGAGTATGACTTATATGCTCCAACCCGTGGGGATGCCTAGCAACCTAGTATCAGTTAAGGACTTAAGTGAAACTTATTCACACAAAACTGCCAATTCAAGGCTTAGTTCATTGTGCAGTTGTGGATAAGTGTAGCTTCTGTTCTAAGTGGATGTTCAACCTTAATCGGTCTCCATCAAAATACTAGTATATCAAAATAATACTGTGGATCAAGGCATTTGACATGTGCCCTTGGGATCTAGTGGGGGATTGTTGGAATTAATACGGGATGGGCCCAATTTTAATTCTAATTAATTTCTAAAAAATCCCAAAGGCCTATGTGCACGTGCTAAAACTGTTTAGTCCCATATGGAGAGTTGAATGGGAGTTACACCACTTTAAAAGGTGGAACGTGGTAGCCCCTTTGTGGAATTGGAGAGAGCCAATACACGCGCGTGCTCGCTCGCCTCGCCACGCCTCGCCGAGCCGTGCCGTGCGGTACGGTGCAGTGCAGGTGCGTTTTTTTATCTATTCGAAAATCGAAACACACTGATTCGCAGTTAATGTCATTAACAAACGGCTGGCAGTAACGGTTCAGTTACCAGTGAGTAATGGCGACCGTTTTTTGCCTCTTCGTTTTTGTTATTAAGTAGAACAGAGCACTGTTTCAAAAACCGCTGGCAGTAATGGCTGTGGTTACTAGTGAGTAATGGCGACCGTTTCTGGTCTCTGGTTAATGGCTGCGGTTACTAGTGAGTAATGCCGACCGTTTCTAGTCTTTGGGTTTTTGCCATTATCTGAAACAGAGTACTGGTTCTTCTCTATTCTCAAATACTCTCCACGAAAGACTACAGTATACCACTTGTTTTTGTTGTTGTCTCTAGCGATCTCCATCCCGGCGAGGCGCGTGTACGGCTACACCGGGAGAGCAGGCCTCTGGAACCATCGTCTTCGAAGGCTTGCACGAGCGAGGACGAATAAAGTTTTTAGGGAGCGTTTGCGCGACTGCTCGCTTCTTTCTCTTCATTCAATTCTCTACCACGTCTACATCAACTGCATGACTACTACCACTACGCCATGACGAACGACAATCTGGTCAAGACTCCTGTTACTGCTACTGGATCCAGAGCTCCTACTGCTGCTACTCCTTCTACTGGATCCGGGTATGCCTATCTTGCACATATTTGTTGGTTAGTTTTCTTATCTGTTGTTAACTTGAACACTAAGATAGATATACTAGTTTATGTCCTTCTGGATCTTAGTATGGCTATAGTGTTCTTGTTCATTTACTTTGTGAAAATGACTAGAGTAATTTTCATGATTTATCTACCATATTTCTGAATTAAAGTAATTCAAAAAATGCTCATATATTCAACAAAAACCCCACTCGGTGAGGCAAGCTGGGTTCAAAGCCAGCCGGGCAGGACGCTCTATGGCGTTGTTACCAACCGAGCAAGCGCTCGGTCCTCAACACTTACTAGTCTATGTGTAGCGAAGAACACCACGCATACGGAGAATGGCAGTGGCCTTGCGGTGGACGTCATTGGCCTCACAACAGAGGGAACCAACAATGAGCGTCGCTGGGCACGTGGAGAGCGGCGGCAGTGGGCACACAAAGAGCAATGGTTCTTTACTTGTCTTCTAGGTTTTGGTTCTCTACTAGTCAGTGGCGTAGCTGGCTATAGGCCAAATATCGGGCTGGCCCAGCTATTTTTAGTTCAAAGCCAAATATTTTTGTTTTTTTTCAAAGAACTTCACATGACATTTTAACCATGAGCTCCGAAGGCCCAAAGCCTAGCTCCGCATATGCTACTGGTTAGACTGGACCAACAAATGTATCCTTTTGTGTTTCAGGTGCGACCATTTGTGGATGATGTTCCGAATAGCATCCTTTTCTAGATGTCGCTCTCGATCGTGGGTTGGGATGGACGTAGTTGCTAACATCACCCTTCCTAGTTTAGTAATTCCTTCCTATCTTGAGAACGTCTAAATCTATAGAACCATATGAAATCTGATTCGAATTTATAGCTAGTCTGCATCTCAATCCCATTGAAACATTTCAATTACAAGTTCAAATCCATCTTAAAGGTTAAAACCCATCGACAAGTTTGTAGTACATTCGTTTCCACACTGACTTGTAGCTCGACTTAGGGTTTTGGATACCGTTTTTTTTATCGGAGGTGACAGGTATGGCCAAAAATCAAAAAAATTTAGCCGAAATTTTCGAATCAAAATTTAGAATTTTCGGATTTTAAATTAAAAAAATCAAATGAGAGTAAAATTCAAGCAAATTTCATTAAACTGTTTTTTTAAGAACCGATTTGTATTCCAATCGGCCTTCTGTAGCCAAATTTCCGAACACCGCCTCGACTCGACCCGATCTCATACGGGGTCATACCGCTCCCCTCCTCGCTCCCGTCGTCCCGTGGCGCCTCCTCTCTAAACCCTAGCTCCGAACCGCATCAAATCAAAACGGAATTAAAATCGAACGAGAAAAAAAAGCAAACGAAAAGCTCTCGAATCCAGCAATGGATCGCTCCCGCTCGAAGCGCGGGTACCACTACGACCAGGACTCGCCGCCGTCCCGCTCCAAGCCCCGCTTCGACCGCCGCGGCGGCGGCCCGAACCCTAACCCCGGCTACCACCGCCGCGGGCCACCCGGCGGCAGCGGAGGCTCTGACCGCCGCGGCGGCTTCCTTCCCCAACGCCGCTTCGCCGCCACCACCGCCCCCGCCGGCCCCCCATTCCTCCTCAGCGGCGGCAGGCGGCCCCGCACTGACCACCTCCTTCCGCATCCTGTGCCCGGAATCCAAGTCCTACGGCTTCCCAGCCAGCTTCATCGCCAAGGTCCGGGACGACAGCGGCGCGCTCGTCACCGTCCACTCGCCCTTCGCGGGGGACCCGGTCCGCGTCATCGAGACGGCCGACGGCGCGCGGCGCGAGGCGGATGGGCGCCCGCCGATGTTCTCGCCTGCGCAGGAGGCGCTCCTCATGGTTCACCGGCGGATCCTGGAGACGGACCCCGATGACGGGGACGAGGATGGCGAGTACGGGGCCAGGGGAAAGGACGCGCGGGACCGGGGGAAGGTGACCACGCGGCTTGTCGTGCCACGGCTGTACGTCGGGTGCCTGCTTGGCAAAGGCGGCAAGATCATCGAGCAGATGAGGGTTGAGACCAAGACGCACATCAGGATCCTGCCGCGTGACCAGCACACGCCGCGGTGTGTTTCGTTGTCGGAGGAGGTCGTACAGGTATGGTGCTTGCTAGAGTGTGGTAGATATTTCAATTTTGATTTAGATAAGAGAACAGTAACATTGGAATTTTGAGTGGAATGTAAGATATGACACTATCCTAAGTTTATTACCTGAACAACAAAAAGAAAACAAAAGTTAGCTAACAGATTATGTTATGTGTTGGAGAATACTTAGACCTGCTCTTGTTACTTAGGAGACTAGAATCAAACATTCTGTGGATAAAGTACTGTGGTGAAGAGTTTTGGCAAATAAAATTGCTTGATATGCTATCAAGCTGCGGTGATGGTTAGATAACTTGCATAGGTTTATTAGACATTTGTTTGACCAAAAGGTGTATTTTTTTGGGTCTGATGTTCTTTGATGTTGTAGCGGTTTAGAGAAATTTGACTGCTTCAGCAGACGAATTTATTGAAGTTTGAACAAGCTGAAGGTGGCTGATGGACTAGGTAGAGTGACATTGCTGCAATATGAGGATAGTCAATTTTGTAGCACAGGGAAAGAATGAATTCCTTTCCCGAACAAACCTGAATATTCCCAGATGCAAACAATAATAAGAAGATAAGAACAAAGACAAATCAAACAGAAATATCAACAAATAATAGGATAAGAGGTCAAATCTAGTAATCTACATAAAAATATTAAATATTTGACATTGTAGGAAATGCTCCAAGTTCCACTACTATTTTGGGTCAGTGAATGCATAATCTGCTCTCTCTGAGATTGGGTTCTTGAGATGACCTTTTCCTACTAGCTCTCACAGTTGCGCTGACTGATCACCCTGATTCCGAAGATGTGTCCTCATGAGCTGTTGGTTGCTGACTTGCTGTGCATTAGTTGTAGATCGTTTTTCAGTTGTAAACTTATATAATGTTGCCTAGCATAAACCTGTATAGTATTTGTACCCAGGTTTTGTTTGAGTTTGAGCTTTGGCACTAAAATAATTTACATGAGTATAGTCTGATTTAATATCACAATAGTTAGTTCCAGAACTGTACTGACTACTGAGTACTGACCATTGGGTAGTTGGGTACCAACTGCAAGGTGGAAACTGGTTTAGTACTTAGTTCGTACTGAACGAAATCTGGTCTGGCCTTGTTCGTATTTGATATCTAGCTTTTAGAATAATTAACATCATATTTAATTTGAAATAGTCAGTTTTGGATAGGTAAGTGATTTTAGTTCCTCAATGAAAGCTGGCCTGATACCAGGTACTTTGTAAAATTGGATCGGTATTGTTACACATAGTTACCAGAAACGCGGTTCGTCTGAGTCGTGATACGGGATTCGGGTTTGTAGTTTGTCACATTTTCTTCCAATTTCCACTGCGTACACGAACCCTGTACCCTAAACCGGTTCGGGTTCGATGAATCCGGTTTGTGATTCGCGGGGTTTTATAGCAAATCCGGTAACTATGTTGTTAGCTTAGGGTGTTCTTTGCATATTGCCAATCTTGTACATGTTATATTGGCTTTTTGGCCTATTGGAATAGATGAAGAGTTCTCATTCCAACATGGTATCAGAACAAGGTTTAGGGTTTCCCCGTGACCGCCGCCGCCACTGGTGGCTGTCGACCTTGCGTTGTGCGCACTGGGCGACCGAAGCAGAGCTCGTGCTTTGTTTTCTTCTTACCTCCCGCCCTTGCTCTGTTTTCGCTCTCCCGCCGCCGGATCTCGCGCTTTGCCGTTGGATCCCGTCGCCGAAGCTTCCTTGCAGCCGAATCTCGTTGCTCCCGCTGTCGGATCCGCCTGCGACTGAGCTCGACGCCCGCCCGAGCCCGACATTCTGATGCCGTTCGAGCCCCCGTGACGCCGCTCGAGCCTGCGCCAACTCTTGTCTGCGCCCGCCCGTCCCCGAGCGATCGCGCCGGTGTAGATTCGCCTCTCGGCCCATATCCAGCAACACCCTACCGCGCCATTTGCTGGCGGCTCGCTCGCCGCCGCCGGCCGCCGCCACCTCTCGCCGTCTCCGGAGCTCAAACCGTCTTCCAAAGCTTCTGCTTGTGAGCGCACTGCCTCCCGACTCTAGATCCGGACGCCCCAACGCCGCCTTGCCACATGATGCACCTGTAGATCTCGTGGTCGCCAGTGCCTCACCTTTACTTTTCGGCGCCGCCGATAGCATACCAGCAGGTCGTGCGCCCACCGCCCTTGTTCCTAGCTAGCACCACCGCGCCGCCTTGCCTCTTTCTGCTGCCGCGCTCGTCTCGCCGCGCATCGCTCTTGCCTTAGGTCGATGTCGCCTCGGGCGCGCCCGCCTCTCGGGGCGTTGCTACCGCTCCCGCCTCTGGTGCCGCGCCGCCCGGTCTCGGCGCCGCCGCCTCGCCTTAGGATCTTTGCCGCGCCTCGCCTCGCCATCGCCGCCGCCGGGCTTTACTCGTCTGGCTCTTGCTTCTCAATAGTCCTCCTCGCCTCTGCCACCTCTCTCGTCTGGTATCTTATCTTCGTGGATCTTGGACTCTGATGCTTCTTTTCACATGACACCAGATTCTACTCGCCTCACTTATGTGAGTTCTATAGCTTTTCCTCCCACTGTTCAGACTGCAGATGGTACATCTTTTCCTGTTGTAGGCCGATGCATCCTTTCCACTTCTTCCTTTCATGCTCCTGTTGTCTCTTATGTTCCCCAGCTTACTATGCAGCTTATGTTGGCCGGTTAGATCACTGATCATGACTGTCATGTTATTCTTGAGTCCGACTCTTGTTGTGTCCAGGACCGCCGCACGTGGACTTTGCTTGGTGCTGGCCCTCGGCGCTGTGATTCGCAATGTCTTTGGGAGCTCGATTGGCTACACCTTCCTTCTGCTGTATCACTAGCCAATCATTCACTACACCCGCCTCTTTTTTGCTGCGTCCTCTACAAGGTTATTAAGTCGTAAAGTCGAGTCGAGTCGCAAGGGGACCGACTTGTCGACTTGGCCGACTAGTCGCGACTAGCCATCACTAGTCGCGAGTACTCTGCTATTCACAACAATCGCTAGGTCGCTACTCGCTATTCAATACTACTACTACGCTATTACTAGTACTACTAGTCTACTACTAAAACAGAGCAAGCGCAAGCAGAGGCGCAGCCGCAGCAAAACAGAGCGCAGCGCAAGTAGAGCAGAGGAAGGGAGGAAGGAGAAGAAAGGAGAAAGGAGAGGAGGAGGAGTGCTCACCACGGCTCGAGTCAACGGCGATCGGGGGCCGGGGAGTGGCGGCGCGGTGTCGCGTGGTCGTGGAAGGGCCGAAGGGGGTTGACGACGACTGGGGAGGTCCGAGGAGGAGGTGGCGGCGTGGACTAGGGTCGACGGCGACTAGGGAAGGCCGAGGAGGAGGTGGCAGTGGTGTCGTGGACGGGGTTCAAGTCGACGACGACTCGGGAGGGCCAAGGAGGTGGCAGCGGCGTCATGGATAGGAGACAAGGGAGGTAGGAGAGGGCCGAGGAGGAGGTGGCGGCGGGCGGCGTCGGCGGCGTGGACAGGGGCGGCGACGGGCTAGGGTTCCCCTCCCCGGCGGCGTCATGGGGGAGTGGGGGAGCCGAATCAAATCGATCTGGGCTGGTCCCCTCAGACTTCCTCATTTATCCCCTTCCCTTCTCTCTCTCTTGGGTTGACTGTAGGCCACCAATTAGGCGTGCGACTAGCTCTGGCCGACTAGTCGGCAAGTCGGGCGGCTAGCGCAGCTAGTCGAGTCGATGACACTAGTCGGTGTCTGTGTTCCGACTTGTCGACTAGTCGACGATTAGTCGTGACTAGTCGACCGACTTAACAACAATGGTCCTCTACTGCTTCCTTTGCTCAGTGGCACCATCGTTTCGGTCATCTTTGTGGATCGCGACTATTATCTCTAGTAGGTCGTGGTCTTCTTGGGTCTGTTTCTAGTGACACTTCTTTACCTTGTATGGATTGCAAGTTTGGCAAGCACCTGCAGCTTCCCTATCCCTCTAGTGATTCTGTCTCGGCTTGTCCTTTAGATCTTATTCACTCCGACGTTTGGGGTCCGACTCCCTTTGTTTCGAAAGGGTGTCATCGATACTATGTGATCTTTATTGATGGTTATTCTTGTCATACTTGGATCTACTTCATGTCCTCTCGTAGTTAGGTTTTCTCTACTTACCAGAGTTTTGCGACCATGGTTCGGATTCAGTTTGATTCAGCCATTCGCGTTTTTCGTGCTGATTCTGTTGGCGAGTACCTGTCTGTTGCTTTGCGTCGCTATCGCGCTGAGCAGGTTACTCTTCTCCAGTACTCTTGTCCCGGTGCTCATGCTCAAAACGGTGTCTCTGAGCGTAAGCATTGTCACTTGCTTGAGACAGCTCGTGCTGTCATGCTTGTCTCTTCTGTTCCACCTCACTCTGGGTTGAGGCTATCTCCACTGCTGCTTTCCTCATCAACATGCAGCCTTCCACTGCTCTTCAGGGTTCTACTGTTGAGCGTCTCTACGGTCGGGTTCCCGAGTTGCTACTTCGGCTGTGTTTGCTTTGTCCTTCTTCCACCTCATGAGCGCATCAAGCTGACTACTCAGTCAGTTGAGTGTGTTTTTCTTGGATACAGTCTTGAGCATAAGGGTTTTCGTTGCTATGACCCTGTTGTTCGCTGGATGAGGATCTCTCGGGACGTCACCTTCGATAGTCCTAGCCTTACTACCCTTGTCCCTCTACTGTCAGCTCAGATTCTTTTGTTGACTTGATCTCCTTTCTGACATTTCCTGGCACTTAGCTTTTCGCTTCCGCCTCCACCTTTTCTGCTCCCCTCCCCACCTTCGCTTCTCTCTCCTCCGGCTCCACCTGTTCCCTCTCCTCTGGAGTTTCCTTTTAGCTTTTTTGTTGAGGTTCCACCCTTTCCCCTACACTACTCTCGCCGTCCTTGGCCTACTCATTCTCCAATTGAGCCTCCATTTTTGTTGGGCTTTGTTCCCCGTTCTTCTTCTCCGTCCTTACTGGGTCCTACTCCACCTTCTTCTCCTAGATACGATCTTCATGATCGTCACACTATCAGGCCTCCTGAGCGCTACGTCGTTGCAGTCGTTGCTCTTTCTAAGCCTACGACTTGCCGTGAGGCTGCTGCTCATCTTGAGTGGTAGGTCGCGATGTCTGAGGAGATTGCTGTTTTGGAGCGTACTAGCACTTAGGGTCTTGTGCCCTTACCTGCGTGTTTCACTCCTATCACGTGCAAGTGGGTGTACAAAGATCCGTTCGGATGATTCTCTTGAGCGCTACAAGGCTAGTCTTGGGCGCGTTGTTTTCAGCAAGAGCATGGTCGTGACTACGATGAGACCTTCACTCCTTTCGCTCATATGACCACTGTTTGCCCTCTCCTTGCTATGGCATCTGTTTGACAGTGGCCCATCTCTCAGCTGGACGTCAAGAACGTCTTTCTGAATGGCGAGCTGCGTGGGGTCTACATGCAACCGCCCCTTGGGTATTATGTCCCTGAGGTATGGCTTGTCGCCTTCGTCGTTTTCTATGGGTTCAAACAAGCCCCTCGTGCTTGGTTTGACCGCTTTTCCTCTGTTATCACTCTGTCGGCTTCTCCGCCAGTGATCATGACTCTGCCCTCTTTGTTCACACATCTCCTCGGGGTTGGATGCTCCTTCTATATGTGGATAATATAATCATTACTGGAGATGACTATCAGTACATTGCCTTTGTGAAGGAGCGTCTCAGTGAGCAGTTCTTGATATCTGATTTGGGTCCTTTTTATTACTTCATTGGGATTGAGATCACTTTTACAACTGAGGGCTACTATCAGGGATCAACAAACTGGCCCCGGTCAAAATCCCGCTCAGAGGCCTCCATCCCGTTACCGGCCGGTAACCGGAAATCCTGGGAAAAACTCGGTCGAAATTTGTTTGAATAAATTTGAATTTGGGATATAATCACTGGGATTTTGATTTTGAATCTTAATTTGAACTTTTCTGTCCGGGATTTTGGATCCTAGTCCCCACCGGTAAGACCCGGTTTTTTTGATCCCTGGCTACTACCTCTCCCAGGAGTACATTCAGGATATCATTGCTCGCGCTTATCTCACTGATTAGCGCATGTTGGATACTCCTATGGAGCTTGGTGTTCACCTTCGGCCTACTGATGGTGAGTCTCTTGAGGACCTCACTCGCTACCGCCATCTTGTCGAGAGCCTCGTCTACCCTGAGATCACTCGACATGACATTTCTCACCTAATTCACATCTTGAGTCAGTTCGTCTCTGCTTCCACTCAGCTCCACTACAGTCATCTTCTTCGTGTTCTGTGATATCTTCGCGGGATCATCACTCGTCGCCTTTTCTTTCCTCGATCCAGTTCTCTGCAGTTTTAGGTGTACTCTGATGCGATCTGGGCTAGCAATCATTCTGGTTGCCAGTTTGTTTTTGCCTATTGTGTTTTCGTTGGTTCTTCTCTGGAAGACCAAGAAGTAGATTGCCGTTTCCCGGTCGAGTGCTGAGGTTGAGTTGAGAGCCATGGCGTCATTGACAGCTGAGATCACCTTGCTTCGGTGGCTACTTGAGGATTTCGGTGTTTCAGGTTCTGCATCGACTCCTCTCTTATCAGACAGTATTGGTGTGATCAACATTGCTCGAGATCCAGTGAAGCATGAGCTCACCAAGCATATTGGAGTAGATGCTTCGTACATGAGATCGTAGGTGCAAGACCAAGTTATTGCTTTTTCAATATGTGCCTTCGGAGCTTCAGTTAATAGATTTCTTCATCAAGGCACAAACTAGAGCTCTGCACAATTTCTACCTCTCCAAACTCAGTGTTGTTGACCCACTATGAGTCTAAGGGTGTGTGTGTGTGTGTTACATATGTATATTAGTTTAGGATGTTCTTTGCATATTGCCAACCTTGTACATATTATATTGGCCTTATGGCCCATTGGAATAGATGAAGAGTTCTCATTCCAACAGGTATAATTCTTAACTGCATGGTATATGGGGATTGTTAATTATGGCGTATGTTGATTAATGCTGAGCTCTTGCATCAATAAGTTCCCTCAAATCAAATAAGAAAATTATCCATTCTGACCTATATCGACCACCCAGCACACTTGTGGAGCAATGATTACTTACATTTGAGGCTATACTTGAAAATATTTTATATTAAACGTGATGTTAAAAGCTCTGATGCACCGATACTCCTAACCAATAGCGTACCAGTATCCCGATACGTATCGGATACGGGTATGGCGCCGATACGTATCGGGAATTATCATAAACATTTATGTTTTAAAAAAGAAAACAAAAACCCGATACTTCCCAATACCTCGATACGAGCCATAATTCAAGCCCAGCCCACTTGATATGTCAGGTTGCTTAGTTTTGAACCACATTCAGTGCTTTGAGGTACGTAATTTTATTGCCTGAATATATATTCAGTGTTAAGAACTAATGTTGTAAATGTTATTTAGGCTTATACATATGTTTGGTATTCCCCCTTGTTAAGCTTTCGTAATGCATATCTTACACTTCAATTGGAGAAAACAATTTGGTAATGCACATGGGTAAAAAAAACATTCTTGTTGTTTTGAATGTTCCATGATGGCATGATCCATAGTATATTATGTGAGCAGCCACTAAATTATTCTCCATTTTAAGAAACTAAATTGTAACTGATCTTGCAGCGTGATTTGAGATGGTTTTTTGCTCATTGTTCTATTCTATTGTATCAACTGACCTTAACTGAAATTTATTAAGTATCATATTTTATATTTTTACTATTTTTAATATATACACACATCCGTTTCGCTGTATCGTTTTTTTTTTTTTTTTTGAGAAATGGGGTATCGCCGTATCCGTACTGCCGTACCGGTATCACGTATCGGTGCATTATAGCTCACACGTAAACTTAAAATATGAAAATTGAAAAGAGACAACTTTAGTCTGCTTGTTGCTTGGTGAAAACTGTTCCTATACTGATTTGTAAATATATTCATACACGAGTAATATTAAATAAAACAATTGTGATCCAAGGTGATCTATAGTTACAAGTGCTATATGATAAATCTTTGTCTTGTAACATTATAAACTGTGTTTATGGATGCATGAAAGGATAAATCACATTCTTTTTTTGTTTTTTTTCTTTCACTGTAATTGTCTTCCTATTCTAAGGTGTATTATTTTCATGATGTGATATTACAGGTTGTTGGAGATGGGAATTGTGTTAAAAAGGCTGTAGTGATAATCTCTGACCGCCTAAAGGAAAGCTTACACCGCGATCGTGGTCCCATCCGTGGACGGATGAATTCACCAGAGAATCGAATTTCTCAGGACGATGAATACTTGGGTGGTGCTCAGAATATGCTTTTATATGAAGATCCTTATGGCCGACCTGATCAAATTAGAAATAACGTTAGCATGGAGCCACCAGGATATGAGTTTGATGCAAATGGTGGAAAATTTTATGAACATCCAGAGGTTCCGTACGATGATATCGTATTTCGAATTCTTTGCCCAAATGACAAGGCTAACAGTTTAGTTGGAGCACGTGATGGAATAATAGAGATGTTACAGGCAGATGTTGGTGTTGATGTTAGGCTTACTGATATTATTGCTGGTTCTGATGAAAGGATCATAATCATCAGATCGAAAGAGGTAAACGGCATTACTTATGTCCTTTAATTCATTGCCCTCCAATACTGTTTTGTAACTTGAGCACTAAATGAAGATGTTTCTTGTATGGAACACCTTTTTCAAGTGCTGGAATGGGAGGCATGATTATGAACTTGACATCCCGCATCAATTTAATACTTTGAATCTTTGATACTTCCTCTGTTCTGAAATGGTTTTTGTTTTTTGACTTGCGTGACCATTAATTTTCTTGTTATATATTGGGAAAATTATAAGGTATTTTCTTATAACGATTGTGTCTATGCCATTTTCTCATTCCAGTCATAATACTTGCAAAAATACAATGGTCAAATTTAAAATAGTTTGACCGGCACACATGCAAAAACGACATTCTTTTTGGAGTGGCGGAGTAAATTGTTTGTGGTTCACGATGGCGCTGTATTATGTTACATCACAATGTGTTGATGTCTACGTTTGAAGTTATCTTGCCTTGTGTTTGCTTGTGATTCATTGTGAAGTACATTAATAAGAAAATGTAAAGAGTCGGTTGGAGGCCGGTTAGGTTTATTTTGTGGTGCATGCGTCAGTTGGACTCGGTAGGGTTTAATTTCAAAATATGACTAGCTGGCTCAACATTTTCAAATTTGTAGAACTCTGCATGGCTTGTGTGCTTTTAGGCAGCATAATAGAAATTTGTTATTCTTGTTCATGGACGCAAAAACTTGGAAGTTGAACAAGGGTTGGGTTGCAGTTCTGCAGGTTTTTTCAAAATTATGATTGTATCTTCCACAGACCATACTATCAGTGACCTGTACAGTATTCTGTAATTGTACCAACTCTGTGACATAATATTGGCGTCATCAGATGGCTAGTCCTATTTTCTCTTCAATGTGTTACTGATAGTTTCAGTAATCTAAAGTAGTATTACTGGGTTGCTAACTAGGATTTATCCTGCCTGAGCAATTTTTGAAGTATTGCTTAATGAGAGTCTGCTAATTAGTTAGTTAGTGCTTTTTACTAGTTAAGGAAGTTGTCTAACTTATTTAAATCAAACTACAAGATGTTAGCTAATTAGATTGTCCAATTTATCTGTACAGTAGTCAATCTTCAGATGTGCAGAGCAACTCCAAGTTGAGAAAAGGCACATCGCACTCTCACAGCACTGCTCAGTGTTCGCAGCAGCGTCTGCTTGAATGTAACCTCAGTTTGGCCTTTCGTTGTGATGTGTGTATACTTTTATATCTATTTATTTGAAATATTCAAGTTTGTCTTTGGTTGAATATCCTGTTATCCTTTTCTTTGGAAATGGCTGTCAATTTGTATCAAGTATCAACTATCATCCTTTAGCTAAAAGGAAAAATCAGCTACAGGACACCACAATTTTGTGGTGTTTGCTCCGGGACACCGAAAAATCGTGTCTTTGCTTCTCCATGGCATTACAATTTTGTGGCTCTTTGCTGTAGGGCACTAAAACTATTAAAATAATATATTTGGCTGATTAGAAAAGAAACAATGTAAAATGACTTCAATGCTCTCCTCCTCTTCCTTGCATCCTCTGCCTCTTCGTATTTTACAAGTGCTTAAAATCCATAGAACTAGTGCAAATTGAAGGTAAATTGCTGTGGGATTGTGGGAACATCACATAAATGTCAAATAGATCTAAAGGACCAGATCAAAACCAAAACACGTAGTATCTGCATTTCAAGTTTCAAGAAATAGGCTGTGCAAGAACGTGTGCAAGTAGAAAAGGACAAGTAAAAACAAACATCTCCAGTCCATGGAGTCAGAGCTTAGTAGATAGTCAGCTGCTGACCTCAAGTAACTACCACCGAGGACGCACTGGAGCTCAAAGCAGCAACACTGAGGAGACGCCATCGTTGTTGCTTGCTGGGACACCAAGTCCCGGTGCTTGGTCTGCTCCGCCTGGCCAGGCCATCCTTGTCCTACGCCATGTTGGAGCTCGCGGGGTGCCAGGACGCACAATCCCCACCACGAGCTATGCGCGGCTCAGCATCCTGCCCAGTGCTGGCGCCGGCACCACCCCCAGGCTGTCCTCTCTGCAACCAACTGAACCTCTGCCCCCATCTCCAACCCACCTCTTCTCTCCCTCTCTCACACACAGGATTTGGGGCGGCGCGAGGAAGGAGGTGGCGCGCCGGCATCATGGGTGGGAAGGACGAGTAGTAGTGGTGGGACAGAGGGGAGGTCGTCCGTGTCGAAGGCGGCTGTGTGGATGGGGCGGGTGGCGGTTAGAAGGGAGAGAGAGAGGAAGATAGTGAGGAAGAATGGAGGAAGAAGAAGGGAGAAGTATGGAGGGGACAAACAGAACATTTCGCATACACACTCCCTCCTACTAACCAGGATAATATTATTTTCATATCATTACTGTCCTATAGCAAAGAGCCACAAAATTGTAGTGTCCTAGAGCAAAAACACGATCTTTCGGTATGCTGAAGCAAACACCAAAAAATTGCAGTGTCTTGTAGCAATTTTTCCTAACTAAAACTGAAATTTGCGCTCGCTTTTTCCACCTCACATGATTCTTTTTTATATACTTAGCATGTCTTTATTTTTTATATAGGGCCCAGACCATGAGCTTTTCCCAGCTCAGGAAGCATTGTTGCACATCCAAACTCATATTGTAGACCTTGGCCCTGACAAGGATAACATTATCACTACAAGGCTACTTGTCCCTTCAAGTGAAATTGCTTGCTTTGAGGGAAGGGATGGATCATTATCTGATATACAGAGACAGACTAGTGCAAATGTACAGATATTACCAAGGGAAGATTTTCCATCTTGTGCTCTAGAGTCTGATGAGCTCATACAGGTTTTTCCTAATTCACAGAAGAACCTTCACTTTTGCTATCTTGAGAATTTAACCAGATAGTGGAGATCCATGTGCAAACATAATGTCTATATATATTTACATTTTTTGTTTTGTTTTGGTAAGTTCATGTCAATGGTTTTTGGAGGGATGTAGATTGATATTTCTTTGTGAATTAGCTAGAGTGAGCCTTACCCAAAAATACAATGGGGTGTTGCTTCTTTAGCTTTTTGAGCCAGTCCACCTAATTTCTGAGCTGATTGTGAGCTCAAGTCAGTAGCTCATAAATGGAGTTTTTGGTTGCGCATGTTGTCACAATGTTTGATGCTGATATTCTTGGTTGAACACACGGATGCTAATTTTGTATAGTTTTAATTTTAAGTTCATTAGCCATTTTTTCAGGTTGAACACAGTATGTTCTTGCAGATTGTAGGAGAGATTAGAGCTGCTCGGAATGCTCTTATGCAAGTAACTATGAAGTTACGGAGTTACCTATACCGTGAGATGTCTGGTCCTAACCAAATTGGCAACATTAATGTACGTGGATCCATTTCTCCGGCAAAAGGCTCACCTCGAGGAGTATACCAGGGAAATGATCTTCCAATGGCTGCTTACCAACAAACACAACAAATGACAACTTCATGGCACTCAAAGGTATTCCTGATGTGCTTCACTGTCCTTGTCCTTACGAAAAGATGTTTATACGACAAACTAAGGTTTTTCCTGGAGTAGTTTTTATCACTGGTCTCTCTTCTTTGCCGCACGTTCCACTTGGATCCCCCATCCTTCAATTTTGGCCCCCAGGTTTCCTATTTTCAAAATGTGTTTAGTTGTGCCCCATACATCAATTCACTGTTAGTTAACTATCAGTGGCTTGTTACGTTGTATTTTGCATGGCAAAACAAGACAATTACATATATGATTAATAAAGATTGGAAAATTTTGTACTATATGATGTGGAATTTTAGAATTGTATGCAATAGTGAGTTATAATGCATATTACCCTTCTAGCTTTTATGATGTCTGAAGTCTGGTGACTGTTTGAACTGTACAATATGCCATTTTAAATTTCAGGATAATGGAGGCAGTGCAAGTGGATCATTTGAGCAAGGGAGCAACATTAATGATGATATAAGGCAAAGTGCTGCAAAACGGTAAGTTTGAGTCTTTGCCATCATTTCTTCTGTTTGGTTGTTCCATGAAGACCTTATTTATGTTTTCTTCATCAGATTTGCTGTTCCTCTAGTGACTAGAAGCACATTAGAAGTTGTCATACCAAAAAGCGCTGTTGCAAGCCTCGCCATGAGGGCTGGAAGCAAGCTTGCACAAATAAGTGAGGTGCTGTATATCCTGGAAATTTCTTTTAGTGAAGCAAAGGCAGACAATTCTACCCCACTGTTACCTTCTAAACTCTTTGTTGGTAGCAGATGTCTGGTGCCACTGTCACACTTGCTGAAGATAGACCAGATGTCACAGAAAAAGTTGTTCGAATATCTGGTACCCCTGAGCAGGCTGATAAAGCTCAGAGCCTGCTTCAGGGGTTTATTCTTAGCAGTGAGTATCTCTCTCTCGGGATTGTTCCTTTTATATATTGTCAGCAATATGAAATATATAACTCTTCCCTTTTTCCCATGCCCAGTCCAAGACGACATTCCTTCAGGCTAATTGGAGACATTGGTGCGTCCTACACTGCATGTTCAATAGATTCCATTGTCTAGTTTTTATTTTGCGATTGTGCCTGCTTATTTTGATGTGGAATGCATCTGAGTTCATGTGAAGTATTTATCTTCTGGATGCATGTGTTGTGCCTGATCGAGCATGTTTTCATATCAAAGTATTCATGTATGATATGCGTTGACCTTTATCTATTCAAGCTGTATGGTCTACAAATTAGCCAAAATTGGTCAGACTAGGAGTTGAGTGAGGATTTTTTTAAAATATTTTTTAAATAAATTGCAGAAATAAATGTTTGTTTAATAAAATTACAAAAATAGGCTTCTTTCGCTATTTGAAATGGCGAAATGACCCCGTCGCTATTTGAAATGGCAACAGGAGCCCTATCGCCCACCAAACAGTGTCGAAAGCCTCCGTCACCATTTGAAATGTCGATTTTCCTAAAATTTAGTCAAATTGTCATTCGAAATGGCGACAGAGACCTTGCAAGTCCCTGTCGTCGTTTCAAATGATGACACAACCTCCCATGTAAAAGGCTCACAAAATTTAAGACAAAATTCATTTTTATTTAGAAAAAAGAGAGAGGAGAGGGAAGGGAGAGGAGTAGAGAGAAGTAGAGTGGAGGAGAGGAGCTAGGTAATTTTTTTTTTAACTGAACGGATTAAATAGTTTTAGATGTATGATTATGTAGTGTAATATGTTGTAGTGTATTCTTTTAGGTGTGTAGTTTAGTTTTAGATATATGATTAATCGTGGTAATCTTGTTTATGGTGCAGTACGTCGAATATATTGGACGCAATCAATTTCAAAATTTACTACGGTTAAGGGACTATTCTGCAGGGTCATGAGGGGGTTGATTTACGTTATTTCAATCGGTGACCGTCAGCCTAACAAGACTAGAGCAACGTACATGGGGCGCTATGATGTGGTGATTGTATTACACATTCGAGTTGGGCCATGCTCTACACGATCTGAAATGGAGCTACCTTGTACATTGGGAGTTATTATAGCTCAAGAGAACGAGGTCACGATAGTCATACCTAAAAATGGTGAGGGATTGCTGTTGGGATTTGGTCCTTCTGGTCAAGGCATATACCAAGACTATGCCTGCATCTGCGGCTGAACATATGATAGTTGGTGATGTCGAAGAAGTTGGGTATTCCAGCACAACGCGGCGCATACAATAGTTGAAGGTTGACGAGTTGCTAATGTCGCTGATGAAGATGTGGTCGAAGAAGCTCCTTTGGCCTGGGAAGATAGTGGTATTGTAGATGAAGGTAAGAAGATCAAAGACTGGGACAACGAGGCATTGCCAGAAGATGAAGATCCGAATGATGAGGATGGTGGGGAACAACAGGTTGTTCCATCTGAGTGGAACACGTACTAATTCGACAACCTTGTTGTGGATGAAGGATCTCGTGTACCGTGGGAGTACCACCAGAACGAGGTCAGGAAAGGGGCCATGTACAAATGCAAGAAGGTGGTCCAAGAAGCTGTTAACTTCTGGTCCTTATTGCTGCGGCGCACATTCACAGTAGTGAAGTTTAACCCAAGGTGCTACGACGTGAAGTGCGAGATAGCGGGATGCCCTAGGCGAGTACACGTATTTTAGCCTAAGTGAGACACCTATTGGAAATGATCTATAGTAATGCCTCACACATGTGTCATCCCTCAACCAATGCTGTAACATCCCAAATTTGGAGTTCATTTGAAGCTTTAAAAAAAATGACTATTTGAATTTTCTTGGTTAAATTAAAGCTTAATTTGAATTATCATAAATTAAAATAATTTAATGTGAGTGAATCCAACTTCAATTAAATAAACTATTTTATTTGGGTTTCTTGAGTTCTAGAGTATTTTTTTTGGGATTTTTTTGGAATATATTTGCTATTTCTTTGAACTCGATTTTATTTAATCTCTTTTCTGAAGCTCGAAAAGTCTTTTAAATTCTGGATTTTCCTTTGGGCCAAAATTCTTTCTTTCGGGCCATTTCCTTTTTCCTCTCTTTCTCAGCCCAGCCGCCAGCCCAGCCCGCTTTCGCTTTTCCTCCCGCGCGCCAGCCCACCTCCTCCTCCCTCCTCTCGTTGTCGAGTGGGCCTTGCTTGTCACTCGTCTCGCTCTCCTTCCTCCCAGCGCTGCGCCTGTGTCCGGTTCTGACACAAAGTCAGGTTCTGACAAGAAGTCATCGCCCTTGCCTCCAACTCTCCCTCTCTCTGCCTTTAAAAGCCGCCCGAACCTCTCTGCTTCCTCACCTTGAGCCACTGTTGCCTTGGAACCCTAGCCCTAGTCGCCCTCTTCAAGTTTCGTCGTCACCGCCATTGAAGCCGAAGGTCAAGTAGGAGCGCCTCATCGTCACCTAGCTTCGGGAGAAGCCAATTGAAGTGAAGAGCGGTCATCGCTGAGCTCTCAAGCTTTTTCCTTTCCTCTGGCGCCGTCGTTCAACCATCGATTGTGTTGCCGTCGATGAGTCCCGAACGCCGTTGTCCACCTCCCTAGCTTCGCCTCCTTGTGTTTTAGCCCGTGCTCGCCTTGCCGTCCTCGGGAGACCCTCGCTTCACCGTTGCCGCCGCAAGTCGTGCCGCTCCGTCGCTTTCATCCTTGCCACTGTCATTGTAGTTGTCGCCAGTGGTAACCAGTAGCGTCATCATCTTCACTGTGCCTCTTTTGTTGAGATCCGCAACTATGCCATCGTTGTCGTGCCACCGTTCGCCATCAACCCTCGGTCCTAGTGCGTCGCCGCCGTCGAGCTAATGTGGCATGCCACCTAGCCTCCACCTAAGCCTCCACCTCAGCTTTGTCGTCTGCGTGTCAATCCTCGTCAACGCTCGCGTGTCAATCCCGAGCCATAATCGTGTGGACTTGGTCCACGGTGGACCGTGTCTTAGATACGTGGATCCTACCTGTTAGCCCTATTCCATAGACTTGGTGCACCGTGTGCCGTAGACCTCCTTTTTGTGGACCTGGTCTATAGACCATGGGCCCACTTGTTAGTGTCATTAAATTTCTTTTATTTTAGAAATTTAATTCCAGTCGAAATCTTTTTATTTTGTTGACGTCATGCTGATGCAGTAATATGGAATTTCCTTTTGAAAAAGTCTAAAATCCAAAATAGTGTTTTCTCTCTCTTTTTCTTTTTTGGCAAATATTCCAAGAGTTTGTTCTCCTTCGTCTAAACTACGATTCAGTCCGTTCAAATTCCTAAATTTATCTGAAATCGAGCTATTTCTTCTAGAGTTGGTTTTGCTGTTTTTGGATTTTATTTGTTTTTCTTTTGGATTTATTTGTGTTTTGTCTGTTGTTTTCTCTCGTTAGACGATCTGTTTCAAGGAGCAAGAGCAGAAACAAATCAAAATTATATTGGTTTATTATCAAATTGCATGCTATTTTTATATCAACTGCTTTTGGGAATAGTTAATCACCTATTTGTCATTATGCCTCGATTGATTATTTGAATACCATGAATCATTTGTCACCATAGGATGGTCATTAATAGTTAGATATATTTGTATCACTAACATGGGATACCGTAGATATGCTTAGTTATGGTTAGTTACAATGGGCTCATGATCACATGTTCAATACTGATAATTTGATTTAATGATATATAGAATTGTGGCGCGATGCCACTGTTGTACAATTGTGGTGTGATATCACTGTTATACCAATTGTGGTGCGATACTGCTATTATAGAATTGTGTGTCCTGTCAGGGATTGTTATTGGTTTGGTTGAACAAAATGTTTTATGCTCAGGCGAGTGATCGTGCAGTAAAGGAGGTGCGGGAAGCACATTGTTTTTGGATAAGGTAGTCTCTCTTGGGTGAATTGTCAATTACTTACTCTTGTGCGTCATTGAACTAGGCCATATCGTACAACCACATGTCCAATATGTGATTGATCTGGCTAAATAATTAGCAATGTTTTAGCTCTAGTTCTGTTTTTGGAAACGTGAGTTTTGGGGTGGATATTCACAACGGCGCAAGAGGGGAACCCTGGCTAGTCGTGATGACATTCGATGTTGAAATCTTAGCGGGCAGAACTGGATTGGGAAAGAGTTTTGTAAAGGCCTTGTGATAATCACTTAGTCAGGCACATACGGAAGTGTATGAACGGACATTATAAGTTGATTTATCTCTTATGGGTAAAGCTATACAACCTCTGTAGAGTTAAAATTGTTTAAATAGTCATGTCCCTGGTTATGAACAACGCTTAGAGATTTCACATGAGTGATAGAGTTTCTTTATAAAAATATGTCAGAATTTGAATGGGAAGTTCACTTGGTGAATATAATGTTCGCTCGATGGATGAGGTGTTCACTTGGTGGTTTGGTTGGGAAGTGAATGAGAATTTCGTTGGTTGTTTGAAATAATTTGGTCACTCTATTTACTTATTGTCTTTTAAATTATACATTTCAATCTATTTACTGTATTTACTATCAATACATGCTTTCAAGCAGTTTCACAACAAGAACTCGATTAACCTTTTCAAATGGTTGTGTAACCAAAACCAACAGAGGAAGTTCGACGTACTATGAAAAACTCTGGATGAGCGGACGAGGATGCAAAGAAGGGAGGCAGCAAAGAAGCCTACCACAAGCGCTGAAAATCTCCCTGAGTTATTGCCGAAGTTACCCACAGATGGTCCCAATTTGACTAGGAAGACCGGCAGTCAGGTGAAATGCTTCTCAGACTGGATCGAGCACGAGCCTAAGGTGAAGTGGTGTTTGCTACATGATAAGGATGGTGTTCGGTATGGTATCATGACAACGAATCTAGCTGAGGTGTACCATTAGATCATGCGCGGTGCGAGGTGTCTCCCTTTGGTTGGTATTGTGGAGGCAATTCTGCGTGGTATCACAAAGTACTTTGTTGACCGAAACAACATTGCATCGCGCTCCATGGCAAATGACCAAAAGTACATGGAGGAGAAGAGCAAGAAGCGTGAGATGCATAGGGCATTCAAGATGTGTACAAGGGTTGATACAGGGTGTTCGATCTTCATGACGTAGGATCAATGATAATTTTGGATTCGCGTAACTTGACGAATCGATGACACCAATCACTGTCAACACAACAACCTACGATAAAAGAATTCATCAAATCACACGCTCTTGATCCCATCTAAAGTAGACGTACGGCAACGAGAATTCCCAATTCCCTCAAGGTGCACTTGGCTAACCTAGCAAACTAGAATATAACTCTCAAATTATTTTTATTCGTGGTCTAAGTTTACAAGAAGGGCAATACCCTGAATATAAAGGGGGCCTCACTCCACCTCGTGGCCAGTCAAGGGGTTCCTCCTCCCACTCTAATTCAGACAAGGAGGGAGGAAACCCACTAGGATTCGGCCTTATGGAAGAAAGCCACTTGATTTCGGCCAAGTGGCCGAAATCCATTCTCTCTCCTATTGCTTACATCAGAAGTAAGCATATAAAATTCCTAATCAAAATTTTTGAAATAAAAAGCTAATCAAATTGCTAAAAACCAACTCTAATTCGGATGACAAGTTGCTTTCAATTCGGATTCGAAATCCTCTTTGAATTCGGATTCCGAATCAGCATTCAATTCGGATTGGAATTTCAACATTGCATGCGGTTTGCTCCTATAGCCATAACTCTTTGTAGAAAGTTTTAAATCACATGTTGTTTGATCCGTTAGAAAGTAGGCTTGATAAGCTTTCCAAATATGTGAATTGTACATGCTAGATCCTTCCGAGTTGTTGCAGAGATCGTCGTGAACTTCAAGAACAGGAACAACACAAGCTTCACATATAAGCTTCTCTTGCTTTTCAACTCTTTTAATAAGCACATATTGTTCTGATGTACTTGATGAATTAAAACACTATATAAAACAACACAGCTAAGGATGTCTGCATCATCATACTAAGATGATACAGGGTGCCTGATCTTCACGATGTAGTATCAATGATAACTTTGGATCTGTGTATCTTGACGAACAAATTGCGTCAACCACTGTCAACACAACAACCTGCAACAAAAGAATTCGTCTAACTACACACTGTTGATCCTGTTTACTCTACCGTGCACAAAGAGAACTCTCAATTCCCTCAAGGTGCACTTGCTAACCTAGAAAACAAGAATATAATTTTTAAATTATCTTTATTCATGGTTTGAGTTACAATGCCCAGAATATAAAAGGAGGGGCTCTCAACCTTGTGGCCGCTCAAGGGCTCCTCCTCCCACTCTAATTCGGACAAGGTGGGAGGAAACCCACTAGGATTCGGCCTTTAAGGAAGAAAGCCACTTGATTTCGGCCTAGTGGCTGAAATCCTTTCTCTCTCTTGTTGCGACTTGGCCGAAATCCTTTCTCTCTCTTATTGCTTACTTCAGAAGTACGCATATAAAATTCCTAATCTAAATTTCTGAAATAAAATTCTAATTTAATTGCTAAAAACCAGCTCTAATTCGGATTACATGTTGCTTTCAATTCGGATTTAAAATCCTCTTTTAATTCGGATTCAAAATTAGCATTCATTTCGGATTGGAATTTCAGCATTGCATGCAGTTTGCTCCAGTAGCCATAACTCTTTGTAGAAAGCTTTAAATCATATGCCGCTTGATCCGTTAGAAAGTAGACTTGGTAAGCTTTCAAATATATGTATTGTATATGCTTGATCCTTCCGAGTTGTAGAGATCGTTGTGAACTTCAAGAACAGGAACATCCTTTAGAAAGTCTAGTGGATAAGCTTTCCAAATATATGTATTGTATATGCTGGATCCTTCTGAGTTGTTGCAGAGATCATTGTGAACTTCAAGAAGAAACATCACAAGCTTCACCTATAAGCTTCTCTTGCTCTTTAAGTACAAAAATATACTTATGTTGTTTTGAGGCACTTGATGAATTGAAAACACTATAGAACAATATAGCTAAGGATGCCCGCATCAAGTGAGCTTTGCTTCGAGGTATTCTGTAGGTTGAAAGGACGCCGCGGGATGAACCGTGATAGGATCATCCATAAGTGCACGCTTGGCCGCACTCGTTGCATATGCACTTACAACAAGACATTTCTTCTGTATAGGTCATGCTCACATGTGATGGCCGCATGTTTGACGTTGACGCGTCATCTTGGCCAATACTTTTTTGAATATTTCACAAAGAAAGAGGTGATGCTAACTTAGAGTGTAAAGTTCTATGGTTACGACGTGGTTGGATATTTCACCGGCCATCCTACCTGGGAGGAGCTGATCTGGGGTCGCTGACATTGATAGGTTGAAGGGAACGGTTGGCCAGCGTTAGAGACATAGACGAAGCAAAAGCTGGGCATTATACGAAGAAGTGCTCTATTTGTAGAGAGTCTGAGCATACCTTCAAGTATTGCCATACGAGAAATGAATAGCATGAAGGAGAGGTCGGTAATCCAAACGGCGACGCGAGGACCTCATCCGATCGCCCCACTCGAGGTGGGCACCGTGGAGGTTGACAGGTAGACGTGGAGCTGGCGGCCATGGGGATAGTTTATCTTTTTGAAATATGTTGTGATGAATGTTCTGCTTACTATCGTTGTGATTTGTCGAACAACTATGTGATGGTGTATGTCCTATTTAGTTGTGTTCTCCGATGTAATGATGTTATATGTTGTGTCAAATTATTATATGTAACATATGTACTACCACTAATATTGTTTTTTATTACTTTCTGTTTCTTACTATGAACCATGTAACCACCTACTTTTCTGTCTGTTGTTTACCGTTACTTTCAATTTTTTTTAAAAAAATCCTGAGCATTCCAAATGGCAACTCTAGTCTTCGTCGTCATTCTAAATGACAACAGAGATATTTCACATTGTTTTTGTGGTGACAGAGCTCCTGATGCCATTCTAAATGGCGACAAGGCTATTTTTACATTTGGAACAGCGACAAAAGCTTGTTTTTATAATTTTACTGAACAAACATATAATTCTATAATTTAATTAAAAAAAATATTTCTTCCTCGTCTTCCCTTTCACGGAAAAAAACAAATTCGTGCCAACTGCTGGGCCCTTGACCCTTCCTTGGAACACTCGCCCATCTGCGGTCTGCCCAAGGCCCGATGCGGCTGCGGCTCTGCGCCCCTCACCCAAACCTCTTCCTCCCTCCTCTGCCAGTCCCCCTTCTCTTCTCACCTCCTTGGCCACTGGACTCCCGACCCGTCCTCTCTCATCTCATCCCTGCTCTCCGCTGCTACGCCCCCTCACGGACCCAATTCCTCTCCTGATGGGCGGCACGGCAGCGGTCGGCAAAACAAAAGTGAAATGTGCCTGCGGCGGTGACTGCGGAACGGGAGCGAGCACCGCAAATCTGAGGTGAGGTCTACCACCTGAGATTGGAGCCCGACACTTTGCAGGATCCTCAGCTGCTCCAGCCGCCACCGACACAATGCGGCTCGAACCCTAGACTCAAGCGGCGGTTCTACCTGACACAGTATTGTGGCGGCGAGGACGGCGGCCAACAGAGTGGAGGCGAGCAGGATTCTGGTGAGGCGACGAGGTGCCTATGGACGAGCGGGACGTCATCGGTAGTTAACAAACGAGAGAGGTTTTGGCGGATGGGTTCGAGGTGCAGCGGCGGGAGAGATCGCTGCAGCTGTCGGGGGCCATGTCAATCCTCTTGCTTGTCTGCCAGTTGAGCCAATATGTACCAGGTTCATGAGTACATCCAGTTCCCCTTGCCAAATTTCCTTCTTCCTTTACTTGATTGCATAGGCAATTTAGATCGGAATTTTTTGTTGTTTATTCAGTGATTAACTTGCAGTCTGTGTTTATCTCATTGGGTGGTTTACCTACTAAAGAAGTATTCTAGCATATTCTTGGATGAACATGTAATTATTATGAAACGAGTAAACTCAGACTACGTACATGATTCTGTTATTTGTTCTGGCAGATTCGGGACTGTTAAAGCATCAATTAGTTGCTATCCACCCCTATTATCTAATGGCATCATTATATGTACATCATTTTGTGAAATATTTGGAGACTACAGTTACCTTTATCTTCGTAATGATGTTTCTGACTTCTATTGATATAGAATCAATAAGCCCGTCCTTTTACATTGCTGACAAAATCATGCATAAATTGGTATTCTTTTTCTTTGTGAAGATCAACATTTTTGTATAAAGCATGTTATGTTAAAGTATTGGCAATATAGGTTGGAGCATGTTATACAAAGCAGGTAGTAGCTTGTCTTGTTGGCAATGGCGCCGTGCTTATCTCCTATAACTAAATATAACAGCGCACTCCTTTTTTTGTGCTTCTGTTAAACGGGTGCATGCATGCTCCATCATTGGATATTTGAATATATATCCTCCGAATCAACGGTGAGTGGTGTCATTGGTCTCAATTTGTATATCCTGTTCGATGTGTGATGAGGCCCATGGCTGCGTCTGATTGACGGTGACGTGTGATGAGATCATGAGAGGAACCGAAGAGGCTCTCGTGCGGCCGCGGCGGCGGCCGCTTCAGCACGCGAGTTGCAGTGGCGAGGCAAGCGCAGCAGGCGCCACGAGGCACAGGTTTCACGGCTGTGTCAGCCCAGCGCGCCAGATGGAGCTGAACGGCTAGGTGCGCTTGGGAGTTGGGTCACCCTGGTCGTTAACGACGGCGGTGTTGCACAACTGCGAGGGCATGCCGGCAGACACACATGGTCGCGATGACGAGGGCGGTGGCGATTGACGGGGATTTCTGGAACAGAGTGACGGAGCTGATGAACGAGCACGGGGCGCAACTTGATAGAAAAATATGCTCAAAAAGGGGGAAAAAACAATGTGCCAGCTATCTTATGCTTGCGGTCTCGTATGCAATGCTAGTATGATATAATATTAATTTATAGATGGTCCAAATAGTGTAATGACATTGAACATATCAAAATAAGTTTTAACTTTGAATAATTTGAACGAACTTGTCTACCGTGTGGCACTACATTGTTATGTAAGAAGGTTGTTGAATAACTAGATACAAGCAAGCTATAGGGTATGCTCTGCAGGAAGCCTGGAACATGGATGTTCATGGCTCTGTTATTGGAGTACAACGTTGTTTGTGTATGAAGTGCTTGTGAAAATATAACACTGTGCTCTAGATTTATTCGATGATTGTACATGCTAATTTGTAGCTCACTTTCAATTACAGTCACCTACAACACTGCTGATGCCCCCTTGAGCAGGAGAGGAGGAGAAAAGGTAGTGGTCAGATTATTGGACTTGTAACATGGAGAATTTGGTCGACTATATGCTTAAGTTTGACTTTTGCATGAGTTGGACTCATGTAAAATTGACTTCTAGAGATGCAAATAATTAGGAAGTTGATAGCGATTGTTTCCTGAAGGACTTGAACTCTTAATTTAGAGGAATGTTGGGACAAGTTTTCCTTTTTTTAAGAAACGAATGATAGGAGAAATATGGGTTCGGTGTCATAACTGAAATAGCTGTTTTGTTATGGTTACATTACTTGTTCAACATTCGGTTGATGATGCTGCTGCTACTTGCATTGTGAAGCGGTCTGCAGAAGATTGCTCTTATCTGCTCTTGATAATTATTTGTCTTGTATGCATGCTTGTATATATTGTTCATGGCATCCATGGTATATTAGATGAATGAACCTCAAGGAACTATATTAATCGGTCAACTAAATTTATTACATCTAGACATCTTGGTGGTTTGTGTTGCTTATGCTACATACCCTTTTCAATGAATTTTTATTTTTCTTGTTACGTAATTATAAGTTTTTTTTTTGAAATTTTTAATTTGTTTTCAAAATTTCTAATTATCCATGTTTAGTTCTAAAATTTTCCCATTTTTTATTCTGATTTTTCTTAATATTTTTTGAATGGGCAGGATTTTTACCCCAGTCTTTGCCAAAAAATGGCCGGGATTATTTCGCTGGGAGGAGATAATTTCCCGATGGGTGGAGGGGGATCCATTTGCCCCATAAAATCCCCTTCAGCGTGTTCTTCAACAGGGAAATTCCTCCCTAGCTGCCAAAGAAGCCCTTAGTGAATAATGGATCATGTTTGCTAAACTAGCATAGCATGATCCTGGTGGCAGAGCTTTAGGAAAAAAAAGAAAGAAGAGAGAACCATCTTTTAGGGAATGAAAAGAAAGAAAATTTAGTTGTGAAAATATCAAGTCAATTACAGAATTCTTCAAGATAAGCTGACAAATTATCAATGAAATCTTGAAGCTAAAAGTGGAGGCCATATTTGCCATAAGCTTCATAAGCCCCTAAGAGTTCTGCCATTGTCTTTACTATTTACTATAAAAAGAAGGATTTGGTGGTGGTGGTGAGTCTGCCATATGCCCTATCTTGAGTTAGTGGGATCTTTTGTGGATAAATACATACACATATATAAAGATACTTGAAGTGTCTTCTGTGGATAATTAGATTATTTGTGTTTGTGATAAAATTCTTTATAGCTTGTTGATTGGATACAAATTATATATAAAACTTTTATTTGTAGAGATAATTATCTTATGTATATTAATTTTTCAAGAGTTATAATTTATATTATATTTTATTTGAAATCCGTTACGGGCACCCGGCTGGTTAAAAAAAAAGTTCGTCCAGTGAGGACCTACGACTGTCCAGTTAGACCCTTCATTGTTCAGATGGGTTTGTCTTTGTGATTACTCAAGACTTCTCTAGATAGTTCGCGGTCAGCGTTGGTGAGAATGGCATGGAAGAGAAAAAAAAAAATTGAGCTTCCACTTTATGAGGGCCGCATATTAGTAAAAATCCTGTCGGAAACAGTTACTTGAGGCTTACAACCTGAAAATATAAAATATGCTGCTGTAAAGTTATTGGATCCCTGATTTGTCATGGTAAAACTTACTCTTTCTATGCCACTGCATTTTTTAAAACATCCCTGTTCATGCTACTGTTGACCAAATTCCGTGAGTACATCCATGACAGGACTGTAAAAGAGATTTTTCCCTTGCAATCACAGAGACAATGCTCTACATGGGCCACCATCAGGTCCTCTCATCGCTCTACAGTACATGACCCAAATGCCAAGCTGCTTCTCCCTCGTCTTTTCCTCTTCTCCACGTTACGTTACATTTCCGGCTTGCCGGCGCCCTCCGCGACCGATGTTTCGACGCCATCGTCGCGTGCATGTGCATCTGCCTATAGCACAGGGCGAGTCGGCGAGATGATTGTGTCAACATTGCCTATATAGCAGGGCTATTAGTACTTTACTGTGTCACTTTCCTTTCTATGTGATGGGGCATTTTTTACAACAGTGCAATACCATAACTTCTGGTTTGTCCAGTTAGTGAATGCTGTTTAGGTATCATTTGGAACGTCGGAATTTTATTAAAAAAATTGTAAGAATTTCACATGAAACAATTCAATTCTCGCAAAAATCGGAAAAAGTTCCCACGTTTTAAACGGACCTTAAACTGATCTAAACTAGGTCTTTCTTATTAGTGAATGCCATCTTATCCATGTCAGACACACACACTGGATGCTCTTGAGGAAGAGCCTATTGAACATTCCTTCGATTTTTTGAACATCAGACTGAACAGGGCCTAAATAAAAAAGAACAGTGTAACATTCCAAATATGGGTTTATATTTCAAATGCATAAAACTGTGAATTTTTAAAACTTTTGATGCATTCTTTGTCATTCAATTTTTGTGGTTTTGCATTCAAGGTTATATTGGATTTTAAACCTTAAGCATCAATTCTAGAATACAAACCTAATTGAAAATAAGAACAAATTGAAATAAAAGGTGATAAGTAAAAATCCCAAACTTGGCATAAATTCTACTATTAATAAATGGGGAAAATATTCTCACACATGTTTTAAAATTTCCTCACATCAAGTAATGAAAATACATGCAAATAGAAAGTTAAAAGATTTTTAGAGAAAATTAAAAACAAATAAAACCCTAGAAATTTTACACAATAAACTAAATCATGTCATAAGCCTCCCCAAAAAATTTCATGAATTTTGGAGCTCAGCAACTATGTTTACAATTTCACAAAAGTCAAAAGGTCTTCGCCATTTTCTGAAAAATCCTAACCACCCTAACTTACCTCTACCGCTGACCGCCTGGCCCCACTTGCCAAGGCTTCTTCTCCACGCGGCCAGTGCTCTAGCGCCAGCTCGCCCGGGCACACACGGTGGCCGCTCCGCTTGTGCTAGTGCACCAACGCTCCGCCCACGGTTTTCACTCGCCTCGCCTGCATCTCCCGCGTCGCACATGCCTGACCAGCCGCCCCATCCATACTCGTATGCCCTGTGCGTCGCCACCGGTGCCTGCAGAAGCTTCCTCTCGTTTCTCCACCTCCGGCCTATATAAAGCCCCAGAGTTTCTCCTTCTCCCCTTTTCGCCACCCTGAGCTACTCCTCTACCTCCCGAGCCATTCTCTTTTCCCCAGTCTATTCCTCGCCGAGTTCCACCGAGAAAATTTGAGCTATGTCTCTGGCCGCCGTGTCTCATCACCGTTCCGGCTGCATCAGTGAACCTCTCTCTCCGCCACTTGCGTCACATCGTGTTCCTGACCACCACCAGCATTTCCCCCTTTTTGATGTTGCATTTTGTCCACAGAAGCTACCGAAATTTTGGTTCTTCTCCAACTTCGGCCGAAGATGCCCCTTTCGCCCCCAACTCCGGCACGGTGAGCCATTTTCCAATTCTCTGCTCTGGCACCATATACCTAACCCCCTTAAGCTCTCCCGACCTCCCTTTTTCCTTCTCCTTCCTCAGGTCACCTCCTCCACGGTTAAGCCATTGCCGTCGCCTCAATCTTTGTTGCTAGCTCATCTCCGGTGACCCCCATTCTCCCTCTCCATCTCGGTGAGTTCCCTATGCCTGGCTGTTGCTCATGCACGTGCTAATTAGCTCAATGCGTCGCCGAGTTGCGAAGTGGCATTGTAGCCGAAAACCGCCGCCGCCAATCTTTGTCGCGCCATCGCGTCGGACCAACGCAAGTCTCGTCACTGGCACCAATAGAACCGCCCAAGCCAGGGGGTTCCATTTTAGGTCTCCTCGGCCACCGTCGTGGCTTCCTTCGCCAACGGTGAGCGGGTAGTGAGCACCACCCGAGCACCCCTGTTCTGTCCGAAAACAGACAGCAACTGTTGCTCATCATTAGAGCAAATCCTGGTCAGTTAGGGTTAATCAGCAGTTAATGATTGCTTTAAATGTTGCTTTGTTCCGCTGACGCGTGGGCCCGTGAACATAAATCAAGGGAGAATTAAAACCCAATTTCACTTTAAGTCTATGACACGCGGGCCCGAGCAATTAAGTGCACAGCGCACTGGTCCATGGACCCGTGGACCGAGTGCATGGACTTTGGTCCACGTATTGTTTGGTGAACCTAGCCTGTGACACGTGGACCCCACATGTCAGTGGAGATTTATTCGAAAATTAAAAGAAAAAGATACACTGTGCAGTGGATCCCACTAGTCATTGTTCGTGGCTAGCTCAAGTTGCGTATAAAAAGTATTTAATGCGATTCGAATTTCTGAAATGAATTATTTTTGTACTATAAATTCAAATAACTTGAAAAATTCATAACTAATTCAAATCAACTCCAAATTGAGCGAAACAAATTTTCTTGGTCTTCATTTTTAATGTAATTTCACATGGCAAAGGTTTGAAACATGTTACTGTCATATAAAATTTTGAAATTCAAATTAATTTTGGTTCCAAAACAGTAAACCCTAATTTTCCATTTTTCGTCTCGGCAGAAATTGTTTAGGGCACAACTCTCACATATGAACTCTGTTTTAGTTGATTCTTATTGCTAAATTCATCTAAAATCATACTCTATATGCTGTGTAATTTTCATGCAATTTAGATGAATTTGAATTTTTGGTTAATTTCGGTGTTATTCGTTCTTATTCGTTCTTCTCGTTCGTTCGATAGATCTCGGAGATTTGAGTGTCTACAAAAGTGATTCTCAGTAGCATCTGGACTATCCCCAGCAAGGCAAGCAACCCCCTTCACTTTGTTGTGTGTTAACTCTGAGTCGCAGGTGGTAGTTGTTAGGGAGAAAAATGTTTTGTTGTTAATGGAAATGTGCGGACTGGGTTTCGGGTTGGTTCACTCGCCTGAGGAGCATCGGTAGTTGCTAAGGGTTTACCGGTGTCTCCGTCACAACGTATGGGTCCTTTGTGGGAGCCCCATCTGCACACAAAGGGTGGTTCACGAAGGTCTTCGCACCCATAGGGCGGCTCCTAGCTAATGCATTTCATTGGAAAACGTCTCGTACGATCTAGCTCTTCTAGCATACCTAAGGAAGTGTGCTGAATTTCGAATGGCAAAGGAGTGGTCGGCATGTGGGTAAAGTTGTACACCCTTACAGGGTATAATCTATTCGAATAGCCAAGTTTGAAGAATCTAGACCTGTCATTATGAGTTAATGGAGTATTTTGGTGATTAATGGCAAATCTATGTGAGATTAACACTTTTATTGATATACCTATTGTGTAGTTTTATTTGGATGAAAAGGTGAAAATCATGGAGGTATGCACTCGACATTATATTTTTATATCTTGTTGCATTCCTCGGATCCAAAATATAAAACTTCACCAAAAGTTTAACTTGAATATGTGCATATATTTTTCTTACACATTCTTGTATGCACACATTTAGGGGGGGGTTCACTCTATGTTTTGGGGTTTCATTAGTATTGGTCCATGTCTTCTATCAGCTAATATTTAGGATCTCTACTTTGAAACGTATCCTTTGAGTATATAAAACTTGTGTAGTTTATATATATTCATATTGCTTTATATTTAATTATTTGCAATTGTGAAGGTTATCATCAATTACCAAAATAGAAAAATTGAAGAATCTAGACTCACCATTATGAGTTAATTATATGTGTTGGTAATTAATGACAATCACATTGTGGGACTAACATTTTCTATGAGTTGGGTAAATAGGTTATGTTATATGATGATAGAGACTTTGGATGACATCGTGAGTTGATCGTCATCAAGTCAAGGTTGAAGAAGAGGATGCATCATGTGTTGATGTATATCAAGATCTCGAAGAGAAGATAATCATGAGTTGATCATCAAGTCAAGAGAAGACCTATCATGTGTTGATAAAAGGCACGTGAAGGATGCATCATGGGTTGATGTATATCAAAACAATGACCCGGACTTGGAGTGAAGATGTACGTCATCAAGCTTCAAGAGGATGCTTAAGGTAAAGGTATAACTAACTAGGGCTAAGGATGTGTTCCTAGTCTTTTACCGGTCTTGGTGTTTGGTTGGAAGACCGGATTGCTAGTTAGGTTGCCATACAATTAAGAGGGGTCTTATCTAGTAGCTTAAGTCTCATCATGTGTTGATAGTTCAATCCCGCTTGCTCTAGCTCTCCATGGCATGATGCTGTTATTTGTGAATGTGTTTTGCAAATAGTTGAAGCTCATGCATTAACTCTTTGTAACATGCAACTATAATTTGCAACTATATTTTGCTAATGGTTGAAGTCCATGCAACTACTCCTTGTAGCATGTTGCCGATATTTGCGAATGTGTTTTGCAAATAGTCGAGGCTCATGCATAATCCTTGTAGCATGTGACTATACTTTGCAAATGGTTGAAGTCCATGTACCTACTCTTTGTGGCATGATACTAAAGTTTGCAAATGTGTTTTGAAAATTATTGGGATTCATGCCTTTTCCCTTGGCATGGTCTAAGATTGCTTGTTGCTATTTCCTTGGACTTAGACCATGCTGTTGGCTCTTTAGAGTTGTGCTTTTTGATTTGATCAAATATGTTTGAGATAAATCAAACAGATGGGTTGTGTAGCCCTCTGAGTAAGCTTTGTATAGAGCCTAAGATCACTCAATTCTAATATCGGAGTCAAAAGTTATGACCGTTTTTTTAAGTATCGCCTGTGCTGAAATCCAGGGGCGGACTGACCGCACTTGAAAGCCCAGATTTACTGGGAATGCGGACTGACCGCCCTTATAAGGCTGGTCAACCTTTTTCAGAGGGCATGTTTTTTTGTTTTCTTCCTCTCGGAAGGCCCGGACTGACTAAGGGTCTAGTCAGACCGGACCCTGTGAGGGCGAACTAACCAGGAATTGTATGTAATGGCTGTTTTTATAGCCATTGCATTGTAGCCTGGACTGATCGGGTTTCCTGATTTTTGACAGATTCTCCTCCAAACAGCTAGTTTTTTATGTGTGGGCTATAAATACCCACCTTGGCCAGTTGGATGGCAACTCTTGGCATCCTATTTCACTATCTTGAGCTAGTGTGAGCTTCTCCTCTCAATTGTACAGGTGTTGCACATTGTGAGTAAAGGGAGGGGTTCTAGTTGCATGTGTTGGAAGTAGAATTGGATTAAGCATCCTTTGTGCATGTGTTGTACTTGGTGAGAGTCAAGCAAGGGGCTTGGCTTATTACTCTTAGTGTTTGCCGACACCTAGACAGCGTGGAGGCATCGTGGTCCGGTGATCTTCTCAAGAAGTTTGTGAGAAGGCCCGACGATTGAGTGGTTTGGTGCTCGCCATCTCCGGAGTGGGGAAAGAGCAACCCCGAGTGGATTGAGGTGTTTGTTCGAGTGGTGAACCGGTCCAAGTGGTTGGACTTATGTTGGAGGTGTTGGCTCAAGTTGTGGAGCCGGTCCAACGTGGTTGGGCTTACCTCATCGTGGATTAAGGAAGACTGGCAAGTCTCCGAACACTACGGTAAAATATCGTTATGTCATTGTGGTTTGTTCTCTTGTGCTTTACTCTATTACAATTTAGATTCCTAGAATTAAATTGCTTATATGTCTTTGTATGATTACTATCATTATCAATAGTCTTATATTATTGGGGCACTTAGTAAAGACTAGTTGATTTAGGCTTTAATTGTGCAAAACCGAATTGTGGTTAGCTTCCGCATTAGAAATCATTTTTAGCCTTAGAGAATTTTAGAAATGACTATTCACCCCCCCTCTAGTCGGCTTCCTTGATCTTACAAAGTCCTGGTTATGGACACGTTTGGTTAGGTCGTGTAAGAGTTAGACTCGACTTTTTTGATAAAACTTGGAATCGGGTGGTACGAATGGGCAATTCGTGCTAATGTGTGGTGGCTATGGGCAGCCACTTCTAGGTTGTTAATTATGTCTCTAAATATTATCTCGCTGTTATTTAAGCAAATTAAAACAGATTTGCTAAATTGCCTTATAATCTATTACTCTATTGCAAAGAAAATGCCTTTATGCTGAAAATTGCTTAGTGTAGTAGCCCTCCTTTGATACTTGAAGGCATCAACTTTATTTTGTTGTTTGTAAGTCTTACGGGTATAATTTTATACTCAACCGGATTGTCCACTTGCTGCAGAGGCAATTGACCCCCCAAGGGGGGTTAGCCAATGTGAGATCGACTACGAACGTGACGACTAGCTCGGTGGTTTACCGGTCGGTTGCCTTGTGGGTAGGGGCAGTTGGTTGGTGTTTTATCGCTGCCATCTTATGGCTTATGTTTCCACAGCGAACTTGATATTTTATTTGCGAACTTGATATTTTATCATACTATTTGGCCGGTCAGCCCTATGTATGAAATCTGAACCTTGTATGTTTTTTGTGTTATAAACTATAAAGATTTTGGTATTGTAATAACTTGTGTATGGCTTGATTTGTGGAGGTGTATGTGTACCACTACTGGGAGGTACATAATACACTGAGAGAGAGAAATCTCTCTTGTGATGCTAGGACGGTCATTCCCAAGTGTGTCCAGCTATTCCCTTCGTGTTTCATAAGAACTCAGGACAAGTCCATCGGGCACGTGGGAAGGTTAAGCATTACAAGTTAAATTTTCGACGGGCTCCCACAGTCTTGGTATCAGAGCCATACTGACCGTAGTAAATCCCTAGCTTGGTCGTCTTTAAGGTGTTTGAAAATTTTAGTTTCAAAATATCAAATATTTGATGAAAAATTAAGTGAGCTCTCAAGATTTTATTCCTTACCTACCTTAGGTTGTCAATCTTACCTTGTTCTATGTTTGAGTTGCCAAAAGGTGTCCTTCTCATCTCCTTTCAAAAGCTAGATGTATGCCGTTTAATTTTGGATTGGGGAATAAATGAGAGTTGAAAATAGGGAGTGTTGGCTATCATTTGATGAAGATTAGGAGGCACTAGGGGTAGGAGATTTCATCTCGGAGCTTGTTTGTCAAATCTGGACAGCACGTGCATAGTTCGTTGTTTGGGCAGAAAATGAGTGTGTGATTCCACTAAAATTCATGGGAATGAAAGGGTAAGATGTGATTATAGATGGCTAGGGCAAAATTCACCCCTAGCTCGTCTTTACCATGCTCCTTAGATGTGATAAAACATGGTTTGTGGTCTGAATTTTTCGTCCCAAACGATTGCTCGTTCATTCGGTGCGAGGTAATCGTGCCGGGAAACTATTCCTTCATTTTATGGTTTTTGTGCTAGCTGCTATGCCTTTGTAAGAATATTTGGAGTTCAATTCTTGTTAATTATATGTATGCACACATGTTAGATTAATATTGCATTTCTCCTTAGTCGATTGTGATGCAACAATGGGTGTCCCAATCTTTCGGTGAGATGGATAACTCGATTTCGGTGGAGACGACTCTCACAATTCGGCTACCAATCGCACACGACCAATATGCCTAGCAATCGCTGAACCAACTCCAAGATTGTTATCGACCTTTCTAGAAGCATGATCGACCTGACCACGAAGATCTATTCCTACATGCAATCGAAGAACACACAAAACAAGATAAATAAGCAATTTGAAATTGCAAATAGTAAAAGTTTCATATTGAAAAGTGGGGTTCCGAAGAACAATATCATTGTTGTTCTCGTCGAACAAGAGGACAAAGTATAAAGTAATAAAGACTAAACTTCAATCTAACAAAACCCAAGGAAACTAGAGGGGTACAACCACCTTACATAGGGGAGGGGGAGCAACAAATAGCTAAGAGAAGGCGAGGTGGTACTATCGTTCATGGTACTACAGTTTATGTGAACAGTGTGACTCTCTAGGTGGCCGGCTGGCATATAGGCCAAGTCGGTGTAACATCCCAATTTTCAACTTGTGTTTCAAATGTAAGAAAATGTGTAGAAACTAAACTTTTTCTTACATCTTGTTGTTGTATGGAATTTCTGAAAATTCTTGCAAAGAAATTGTGGGAAATCAAAAACCCAAACATCCAAATTGACTAAAGTCATGACTCTTGTTTTCCAACCCTTGTCAAATCGGGTGATCATCCACTGGAAATAATTTTCCTGGGATCTAAGGATGTTGTGTGACCCCTCTGAAAATATTCACAATTTTTAGAAATTGTTTGAATATTTTTAGAGGCCAGTCAAACCATTTTGGGCTGTTGGTCAAACCCAAACTCAGAACCTTGAGGAAATTTCTGGAGAAAATGCTCAGCATAAAAACCTCTGGAAATTTTACACAAGGTCCATCTCGAAGTCCGCAAGCTACTGTAAAAATTTCAGAAATTTTTGAGTTAGTTTGCTACCTCTAAAAGTTCCTCAAATTTTTCAGCTCGATTGTAGCCCTAAGTCAAAGTCCTGGTTGGATTTGAGTCTAACCTGAGCCCAAACCTTGGTCTCGGTTGGACTTAACCATTGCAGCTCAGCCTCGAGCTCTTTCCAGTGCACAATCGTTGTTAGCCGTTGGATCTCTGGTCTACCGCTGCGATCTCGGGAGCTCTCAGACCTCCCACGCGCTCAAACCACCCCGGTCACGACCACCCCGTGTCCGTTTTGCAAAGAACACCCTCCCGGACCTCCCCTTGGACCTCCCTTTGTATCTTTGCAAAGACCACCCTAGGTCGGGTGCAAAGACCTCCTCAAAAGATGTAACAACCCCAAACTAGGGTTTGTATTTTAAATATATATAAAAGTATTAAAGTTTTAAAACTTTTTTTGTATCTCTTGGTCATGCTCTTGGTTTTCTAAAAACTTGTGCACAATTTTAAACTTTTGATGTTTGTATTAAAATTTGTGTTGAAATTTCAAACTTTTAAACTTAAATTCCATTTCTATTTGAATTCCAGAAAAATGTGTGACTGAAAGTTTCCAAAAATAATTTATTCAAATACTAGATTATTTATATTGAATTTTAATTATTTTTACCAAATTTTTAGAAGTGATTTTGACTTCACCAAAATTCAAATCAAATCACTAATGCAGATTTGAAAATAATTTAATTCTAACAAATTTTAATATATAAAGTGTTTGAAATTATTTTTCCTAAGTCCCTTGTGAACCTCAGAGTGCCCACAAACATTTTCAGAATTTTTCGAATTTTATTTCTATTTCAAACGGCTAGGTCAAACTTGCTTATTTTTTGTCAATACTAAAACCCTAAATCCTAACCCTTGTACTGTTCCTCCGACCGGACCACTTTGCCACTCGGGTCTGACCGAACCAGTTCGCACCGAGCCACCTCTCCCCTCTCACTTACCTGTGGGCCCCCGTCGTCAACATTCTTCCTCCACGCGGCGCCTACGCCAGCTCGCCCAGCCCGAGCGGCGTCGCATGTGTGCCACGCCGAGCCGCCGGTCACCTCGCCTCCCATGCCGCCTCCACCTCGCTACATCCGCCTGCTCCTACAAAAGCCGCCGAGAGCCCACCTACCCTGGCTTTCCCTTCCCCTCCTCTGTCCATTTTCTCCACCAAGCTCCAGGAGCCCGAGAGCAGCGCCGCGCCGCCTCTAAGCCTTCCGGCTGCTCCGACGGCTCCCAACCACCCACGACCGCGTCACGATGTGTCCCACATCCCCAGGAGGCAAACCCCTCAAGAAATTTTGGATTTCATCGCCTGTGGAGCTGTGCGCACTCCGCCGCCGTGTCTTCTCCAGCGAGCCCCAACTCGATTCCTCCCTTTGTGAGCATCTTTATATACCCCTATACCTTCCCCGACCACTCACTTGCTCTCTCGTTCACTCCAGGTCGCCGCCATCGAGAACCACCCCGCGCTGCCGCTGGCTCCCGGACCACTCCGACCACTCTCCGTCATCACCGACCACCCCGGCCTGCTCCAGGTGACCCACTGGTGCTTATGCACACCTTAATTCTGCTCCAACTGCACCCGACGCCGTCGCCCCCTTTCTGCCTCCTCGGCCGGCCGCCACTCGCCTTGCCCGCGCCGCCACAGTGCCTGCCCGGCCACCCCGAGACCCCCCTAGCTTCAGTAGCCCTCAGGCAACCCATTTTGGCCATCGCCATAGCCTCCATGCCACCCTAGTCGTCGGCGATTTGCTGCTCCAAACCAGCCCGAGCCCCTCTCTGTTCTTCGTTTTATGTCCTCCTCTGCTCACTAAAAAGTGGGCCCCGCTAGTGGAATCACTCAATGCTTTTGTTAATAGAACCTTTGATTGCCTATTAAATCATGTTTATATCATTAGGTCACCTAAATGGTTTAGCAAAAATTGAAGTTGAGTGTTGAAAGAAGTTAGTCTGAAGCACTTCATTTCTGAAATTTTTGTGTTGAATTATTAGAGAATGGTGAAAACTTGTTTTGTCAGTAGGCTATTGATACTCTAACACTAGTAGTTAGAAGGATTGTGGAGCTATTTAGCCATTGAATACACTTAAGCTATCAGGAAACAAACCTAATTGAAAGCAAGTATAGAATTGAAAACCTTGAAACCATCAGTGTGGCTGTGTTGTGGACTTCATCTAGTAGAAGCTCCCACTCTTGCTCAATCTCTCTGTGTCTTTTTAGGCTCTTTGTTAGTAGAACTAGTTCCAGTAGTTGATGAGTCAATACTAGTCTTACTGATCGTCTTACAGTTGAAGTTGCACTTTGATAAGTTGTATTGTCGGACTGTACTAGTCAGTTTGGATCGCATGATCTGGATAGCAATGGGTTAGTATGGCACCTTTGGGAGATCTGCAGTAGGGCTAATTCCATTAAGTTGGTTAGAAATCTGTTTAGCAATTATTAGTTCGCTAATGAGCTAGTCAGTATTCCAACAACAAATTTGTAGGTCTAAATGAGCTTATAACAGTAAAGGTTACATAGAATAGTGAGCTATTTAAAATGTGGTAGTATGCTGCTTAGCTAATAGATGTCTAGATAGAAAATGCTGAAATGACCAATTATGTTCTTGTAGTAGCAGTCAGTGAGAAAATCAAATGATTAAAATGATAATTAAGTAAATGGGTATGCTAGAATAGTTAAGTAGGTAACTAGAGCCCATCTGCAGCTAATAGATGTGCACACAATCACCATCAAAGTCTGTCGAAAGAGGAGAACATATAAGAGGTTTGATTTTGACTGTATGATTATCGTGAAAAATAAGTAAGTTTGGAAAGAGCAGTAAGAAGAAATCCTAACTGATTTAAATAATCTCCGAATCAACTAATTTTTGTTCCTAAATTCATAATCTATTTTACGTGTTATTAATTTTGGATACTTTTTGGCATTAAATGTTTATTATTCGTTTTTTTCTTTTGGCGATTTTATCGTTAGATGACGTTGATTCTGAGTGACCCTCTGCGGCAAGTCGAATATCTCTAGCAAGGCAAAGGCAAGCGGTTTGATCATATCCACTCAATCCCATTACTTTTAAAATCTAATACTTTGTTTTACTCGTACGTATGCATGCTTTTGTGTCAATGATTAATTTTGTCGATTAGAGGTAGTTAATCCCATTGCATTGTTGCCACTGAAATTTGTTCACCCACCACTACCTTAGGAATATTATTCTCCTTTGGTGAATTAGAGCCGGTGAATGATTTAGGGCTTTTATTTGTCTTTACGATATGATGCTTAGCAATGCTTAGATACCGGTAGAATTGGACGGTTATCGACTTAGTCGATAACCTTGATCACACAAACTTATTATGACTTTATATTATGATTACTTGTGAAAACTAAAAAAAGTGAAAACAAAATGATTTGGACTTAGGCACAATGGTAAGATGGTGTGCTTTTGGGTGTGACTAGAATGGTGCCCGGGTCATTTAAGGACCGAGTTACTTGCGCCACCGTACTGAGCATTTTTGCGTGCTAACCACACTAGAGGGTATGGGACCTCTCTTGGCTTAGTATTTTGGCGTGTATTGGCTCCGAGTCGCAGGAGGGATGGTGTTGGGAGCATGGTAGTTGTTCGAAAAGCTTTACCATTTGTGGGTAGTTGTCTTTTCGGCTTTACAATGTAAGCATATGGATTTCAATCCATACGAGCGGCTCGTAGTTAATACACAATACTGGAAAACGTCTTGTTAGACTTAGCCGTGCCTGCATACCAAAGGAAGTATGCTAACCGTGGCTGGTGGAAAGGCGGTCTAAAGTGTGAGTACATTGGTACACCCCTGCAGGGTTTGATCTATTCGAATAGCCTCGTCCTAGGTTATGGACACGCTCGGATACACCCCGTGAGAACTAGACTACAACATTTAATTAAAACTTGATGGGTTGGTATGAATGGATATTCATACTATTGTTGTGGTGACTAATGGGTTAGTCACTTCCAGGTTGTCTTTATTGTTGTTATTATTATTGTATCGCTGTTATTTCAACAATTACAAACAGTTTGTCAAAATTGCTTTGAATCTATTACATTATTGCAAATGAAAACTTACTTTATGCTAAAAGTAAGTCCAGAGCCCCCTCCACTTAAATAAAGCTTGCATGTAGTTAATTATAGTTCTGTTACCCTTACACGTCAGTCTTGCGAGTACAAAAACAATTTTTGTACTCAGTTGCTTTGCTTAATGTTTTTGTTGCAGAGGAAGAAGGTGAGCCCCAAGGGCTTCCCTTTTGTGAGATGTGCTGCGGTTTGACGACTAGCTTGGCGGCCCGGTTGGTTGCCTTGTGGGTAAAGGCACACTAATTGGCTTTTATTTATCGCCATCTTATGGCACTTTGGCTTCCGCTGTTTAATTGTTATTTAGTTGTCTTTTGGCCGGTTGGCCTCTCTTTTGTAGTAGCTCTCTATTATATATGTCTTTTATTGTTGTGCTTCGGTTCTATGCGATTGAATGGAATTGATGCATAATTTTGTGAAAAGGTGTGTATACTGCAGTTCTGGGAGGTATACATATCTCGAGGCTTGGTTTATTTGATTTGTGATGCTAGGGCCAGGTGGTTGGTTAAGCATTACAAGCCAAATAAATCGGGGTCCTCACAAAAGACCTCCTCAAAGACCACCCGCAGACCACCTCTGTTAGCGTCTGAGTGATCGTGGGCCGTCCTAGTCTAGATCTGCGTCTCAGATCTCCTTGAGCGTTAGGACCTCCGAACCTCACTTAGAATCTGGGTCCTCCGTTTCTAATCCAACTACCCAGACCTCCTGACTCAAGTCTAAGTCTACCCCAACCGTTATGTTCTTTTGACCATACCTCCTCAGGTTCTTTCACTGACTGGTGGGACCTCTGTGTTGGTCATCATCATCTTCCTCGCGCGCGTGCACCATGGCAGAAGAGGAGCAGTGCTTTGTCAATTCTTGTCCTTGTCAACGGCTCTTTACTGCCAAACATTAAATGTGAGCGAGAGCCTTTCCCCAAAGTCTCCCTTTTACCTACCCCCATCATTTCAAGAGTGCCCTTGGCAGGAGATTTTGACTCAGTGCACCCGTGGGGCACTGCCATTGCTTCTCCTTGCTCTTCGGCTTTAAAAGGGCCCTGAGCTCCTCCTTAACTTTTTTTAGACACTACTTTGCAAACCTGAGCTCCTCTCTGTGTTTTGTGCTCACAACACTAGAGGACCTCTTAGCCGCCATTGCCGGACCTTGGAGCTCCTCGGGGACATTCGGGCTCCAGTGGTTCAATTGCAACTCTTGGCATGCCCTTTTGTTCTTCTGACCACCTTGAGCACTTCCCCTAACTTATTTTGTTTGACTTCATAGAGGTGCCAAATTTGGGGACTTGCTCATTGTTGGCCGGATTTGCCCTTCTTCCTCAGCGTTGGCCAGCTCTTTCTTTGCCGGAGCTTCTTCGACCACCTCTGGACCTCCTCTGTCCTCAGGTAACCCCCTTTTAGTACCTTAGTGTTTGAGCTCCTGCTCTGTTGGACCACTTTAGTTTTGCGTTTTGCCGTGTTTGTCCTCGGTGGTCATCTCCGGCTAGCCGCCGGCAGGAGGTGTTCTAGCTTTGGTTTTTGGCACCTCTAGGTTCACCTTGCTATTTAGGACCTGTCCCTATCCTTGGGTTCCACTGCCGTGACCGGAGTCGCCGGCGGTGAGCTCCAACACAAACTCGGGATTTTGTCGTGTCGTACTCGGACATGCACTGTAGCGTTGTCATCTCTGGACATAGATTTTGTTCATTAATAGTTAATCATTGGCTAGCACTTAATGGTTGTCAGAAGTGGTTCTTGTGTCGTTTACATGTGGACCATGACCCCCTGTTGTCATACGTTAACCCACCTCCTTGAGAACCCCTAGGACCTCCTAGATTAGATCTCAACCGTTAAAGACCTCTGTGGGTTAAGTCTTAACCGTAGGATCTTTCTCTATAAAACCATAGTTTCCAGGACCTCTCCCAGCTTAGATCCTAACCCTTAGGACCTCCTTGGGTTTAATCTTGGCCGTTAGGATCACTCCTGCGCAAAAATACCACCTCGTGGTCATTTTTTTTGTAAGAACCACCCTCGGGACCTCCCTTGGGGTTCTCTTTGCAAAAGACCACCCCTTCGTCTTTTGTAAAGAAAACCTCAGGACCCCACTCCTCGCAGAGCTTAACCTTTAGGACCTCCCCCTGGAGATCTTGACCGTCTAGGACCTCCCCTTGTAGATCTAAACTTTAGGACATCCTCGTATTGATCTAGATCGTCAGATCTAGATCTAACGGGCTAGACCTCCTCAGCGCGTTTGGAGCTCTAACATTCCAGTCCTTGTGGATCGTACGTTTTTAGATCTACGGCTTAGATCTGTTGAACGTTTGGACCTCCGGTTGTCCCTTTCGCTCTGAGCCGTCTGTTCTTAGATCTACGGCTTAGATCGTCGCGAACGTTCGGCCCTCCGAATGTTCCTCGTGTGTGGACCATTGGATCTTGATCCAACGATGAAGACTGTTAGGTGGCGTGCGCGCGTGCGCTGTTTTGCGGAGCGCATGGGCCGTGCGATTCTAGATCTAAGGCCCACATTGTTCCATGTCATTTCCTTTTGGTTAAGTTTGATTGTTTTATGGTACGCTTTTATTTGTCAACTAAAAATAGTTTTAAACTTCAAAAATTCATAACTAATTCATTTTAGCTCCATTTTAGATGATTCCAATTGTAGCAAATTTCTGATTAACTAAACTTTAATCTAAAAATAGGTTTAGGTACTGTTCTGTAGCAGAAAATGGTGTAGATTGTGTTAACTTGTTTTAACATTAAAATATTGTCTAAAAATTCATTTAAAACTTGAAAAATGCATAAGTAGTTCTCTGTAGCTCCTAAATGAGCAAACTAAAATTTGTTAAATCCCTCTAATAATATAATTTAATATGGACTAGGTTTTGTTCATGTCTTTGCCTTTGAAAAATGATATGTTCTAGTTTCACAACTTAGGAAAATCATAAGTAATTCAATTTAACTCCAAATGATGTAAACCCAGTTTTGCTGTTCTTAGAATGGCATGTTATACCTACCATAAAAATTTTAGGTTTTACATTTTTCTGGAAAATTGTGCCATGAACAGTGCCCGGAATTAATTTAATTTGAATTTTCAGGCTGAAAGAAATTGTTTAGGCCATAACTTTTTCATGCTTAGTCTAAATGAAATAATTCTTGTTGCTAAATTTATTTAAAATCATAACCTTGCTGCTGTGCAAATCTCATGGATTTTGGAGCAATTTGGGTTTTGAGTCCTTTTCGTGTTCGTCGTTTTTATTAGATTTCTCGTTCTTACGATAGGTTCCGAAGAAATTATTGATTGCGTGAGTGATCCTTTGCAGCAAAAAAGTGATCTCCAACAAGGCAAGAAGATGTAGCATCATTTGATCATATTGCTCCTATTATTTTTAAAGTCTAATATCTTGTTTGCAAAAACTAAGTATGCATGCTTCTTGTGTCAAAATTAATTTTTGTCGAATAGTGGTAGTTAATCCTAATGCATAGTTTCCCTGAAATGGTTCACCCCTGCCACAAACCTAGGGTATTATCCTCACTGGTGAATTAGAGCTCGGTGAATGATTTATGGTCTTTTTATTGTCTTTACGAGACGATGCTTAGCAATGCTTAGTTACCGGTAGAATTGGGCGGTTATCGACTTAGTCGATGACCTTGATCACACAAAACTTAGTATTGCTTATGTTCAGCACCTTGTTCTATATTTATTTGAGAAAACTAAAACTGAAAACAAAATGATTTGGACTTGGGCACAATGTTAAGTTGGTGTGCTTTTGGGTGTGAATGGTTGGTGCCCGAGTCAACAAGGACCGAACATCTTGTGTCACACTGTCCAAGCATTTTTGCGTGCTAACCACACTAGAGGGTATGGGACCTCTATTGACTAAGTACTTTGGGGGGTGTTAATTAATGAGTCGCGTGGTGGGTTGTATATTTCTATATGCAACAGGGGTCACGTGAAAGAGGGGAGCACTCGCAACGGCTTGAGCTTGGCCGATGCATCCTACTCTACGTATGGGTCCTTGTGATCTATTTCGCCAGCAGGTCACTAAGGGTTAACCCCCATACGTGCGGCTCTTGATTAGCTCACTCCATTGGAAAGCGTCTTGTAGGACTTAGCCGTGCCGGCATACCAAAGGAAGTGTGCTTAATCTAGTGGCAAAAAGGCGGTCTAAAGTGTGGGTACATTGGTACACCCTTGTAGGGTTTTGATATGTTCGAATAGCCTCGTTCTAGGTTAAGGACACGCTTGGTTAGGTTTTGCAAGAGTTAGACTATAACCTTTTTAATTAAAACTTAATGTGGGTGGTATGAACGGGTAATTCGTGCTATTGTTGTGATGGCTATTGGGTTAGCCATCTCCAGGATGTCTTTATGTTATTACTTATTCTCTTGCTGTTATTTATGAAAATAAAATTCAGATTGTTAAAACGGCCTTCAACATATTATCTATTGCAAATAAAATCTGCTTTATGCTGAAAATAGACCTTGAGCCTTCTCCTTTGATTAAAGCCTGCATGTAGTAGTATCTAGGTTTGTTACTCGTAAGTCTTGCGAGTACATTTTTGTACTCATTTGCATTGCTTATTTGTTGCAGAGGAGGTTGATCCCCAAGGGATCAACTTTTGTGAGTTTTGCTGTAGTGTGGACGACTAGCTTGGCGGTCCGGTCGGATTGCCTTATGGGTGTATGGCAAACCGGTTGGCTTTTATTCATAGACATCTTATGGTGTTTTGCTTCCGCTGTTGTTTAACTCTTTTAGCTTTTTCTTGGCCGGTTGGCCTCTCTTTTGTAATAACTATTATGTATGTCTTTGGCTTGTAAAGCTTTAGTTTTGGTTCTATGTGTTGTATGGAATTGATGCAATATTTTGTAAAAGGGTGTGTATACTGCAATTCTGAAAAGTATACATTTTCTCGAGGCACGATGTATTTTGTTTGTGATGCTAGAGTCAATGGAAGGTTAAGCATTACAAGCTAAATAAACTGGGGTCTCACAGAGCTTGGTATCAGAGCCATACTGACCGTAGAAACCCCTAGCTTGGTCGCCTTTAGGATATTTTGAAAAACTTAGTTTCAAAAGTATCAAATGATTTTGAAAAACTTAAGTAAGTTCTCAGATTTTAGTCCTTACCTATCTTAGATTGCTCATCTCATCTTACTCTGGATTGAGTTTTAAAAAATTGTTTTCCTCTCTTCCTTTCCAAAGGTAGTTGTTATCGTTTAAATTTAATTTTTGGGAACCAATGAGATTGGCAAATTGAAGTGTTGGCTGCCCTTTACAAGGTTTTGAAGCTTCTGAAGTTGAAAATTTCGGCTAGGAGCTTGGATGCAAAATCTGGACAGCAAGCATCAAATTTCTGGACAACAAGCTCATGGTTTCTAAATAGGGTAGATAATGAGAGGTTAACTCAACTAAAACTTGTGGGAATAAAAAGGTAAGATGTGATATTAGTGTGCTAAGTATCCGACACCATCTTAGGTGATTTTACCCTGCTATTTAGTCATGTTAGAACTTGGGTTGCGTGCTGAAATTTATCTTCCTAACCAATTGTTCGTTCTTTTAATATGGGTTAGTCGTGTCGGGAAGTTGGCTTTTAGTCTTGTGTTTTCCTTGCTGTTTCTTGAGCCTCTTTGTAAGCTTTTAGAGTTGTTTTCTTGCTGTTTTAGTTGGCGTTTGGGTTAGGGTGATGTTCCATTCCCCTAGTCGTTGGTTTTTCCTTTCGCATCCTTCAGCTTCTAGTCTTCGGGTTGCGTTGCTAACCCATCCTTTCAGCTTTGGAGGCACCTGACGTTGTGTTGGGTACGCTTCTTGTCAACTCTCATCTTGCTACTGTTCTGTTTTAAATCAGGAGCATCAGCCCACCCTTTTTGAAAGAATTCCAGCCGCTCAACATGGAAGTGGTTGAGTATGGCTTTCTCGCTGCCTTGGTTGTGCAACCAACCTTGGTGGATCGGATCAAGTCCGCTCAGCAATCGTTTGACTTGAGTGGCACCTTTCCTTCCCTATACATCCATGGGCATCCCAGACAGTTTTTGCCTCAACCTTCCCTGGCCGAAAACGGCCATAGTCCCTCTAACAAACTAGCTGCAGAGGGATGACTCCGTATAGCTAGTTATCAGGCTGAGGTTTCGTTCGTTAGTGGAGTAACCAGACAGATTGCTCCACCAACTAGGAACATCCATGGCCCCTCTAAGAAGCTAGCTGCGGAGGGATGACTTCGCATAGCTGGTTAGCAGGCTGAGGTCCCGTTGTTGGTGGAATTAACCAGACCAATAGCTCCACCAGCTAACAACGGCCTTGCACCACCAACTATAGAATTAAGAAAGATCTCTCAGTCTGTCAAGCCTTGTTATATCTGGACCTGGTAAGTTTCCCCGTGTCGACTAAAGCGGCACCTGTTCTTCCGGTCAGAACCAAGATTCGTACCGGTCTTTTGGCTGAGCTTTATGTCTCAAGGATCGTAAGCTTTCAAGGTACCAAAGACGATCGTTTCAGATCGTGGTTCTCTGTTCACTTCTCAATTTTGGCATAGTCTGCACGGGGCTATGGGAACTCGTCTTTCTTTCAGCTCAGCTTATCACCCTCAAACTGATGGCCAGACGGAACGAGTCAACCAAGTTTTGGGAGACATGCTCCGTGCTTGCGCTCTCTCCTATGGTAAGAATTGGGAGAAATGCTTGCCATTCGCCAAGCTTTCATACAACAACAGCTTTCAAGCCAGTCTCGGCATGGCACCATTTGAGGCCTTATACGGGGGAAGGTGTAGAACCCCGTTGAATTGGTTTGAGACCGGCAAAAGACCTTTCTTTGGCCCGGACTCAATCAATGAGACCGAAAGTCAAGTTCAGCTTATTCGAAATCGATTGCGCACGGCTCAATCAAGGCAAAAGAGCTATGCAGATAGTCATCATCGTGAATTGAGCTTCGAGCCCAATGACTTCGTCTATCTCAAGGTTTCTCCTCTGAAGGGCCACCAACGTTTTGATGTCAATGGCAAGTTAGCTCCTCGATATGTGGGTCCTTATCACATCATCAAGAAAGGGGATGTTGCTTACAAGTTGAACTTGCCTGCTACACTCGAGGCGGTACATGATGTGTTTCATGTGTCCCAGTTGAAGAAGTGCCTTCGAGTTCCAACCGAGAAAGCTCCGTTGGGAAATCTCGATGTCCAACAAGATTTGACCTACCGCGAGCACCATGTTCGCATCCTTGAAGAAGCTGAACGAAGAACAAGGAACCGTGCCATTAAGTTCCTTAAAGTTCAGTGGTCGAATCATTCCGAGGATGAAGCTACTTGGGAATGGGAAGATCGTCTGTGTGCGGACTACCCATCTTTCTTTTCCGAGTGAGCCAAATCTCGGGACGAGATTTTTGTAATGGGGAGGTTTGTAACATCCCAATTTTCAACTTGTGTTTCAAATGTAAGAAAATGTGTAGAAATTAAAACTTTTTCTTACATCTTGTTGTTGTATGGAATTTCTAAAAATTCTTGCAAAGGAATTATGGGAAATAAAAAACCCAAACCTCCAAATTGACTAAAGTCATGACCCTTCTTTTTCAACCCTTGTCAAATCGGGTGATCATCCACTGGAAATAATTTTCCTGGGTTCTAAGGATGTTGTGTGACCCCTCTGAAAATATTCACATTTTTTAGAAATTATTTGAATATTTTTAGAGGCCAGTCAAACCATTTTGGGCTGTGGGTCAAAACCTAACTCAGAACCTTGAGGAAATTTCTGGAGAAAAATTCTCAACACAAAAACCTCTGGAAATTTTATACAAGGTCCATCTCGAAGTCCGCAAGCTACTGTAAAAATTTTAGAAATTTTGAAGTTAGTTTTCTACCTCTAAAAGTTCCTCAAATTTTTCAGCTTGATTGTAGCCCTAAGTCAAAGTCCTGGTTGGGTTTGAGTCTAACTGAGCCCAAAGCTTGGTCTCTATTGGACTCAACCATTGCAGCTGAACCCCGAGCTCTTTCCAGCGCACGATCATTGTCAGCCGTTGGATCTCTGGTCTACCGCTGCGATCTCGGGAGCTCTCAGACCTCCCACGCGCTCAGACCACTCCGATCACGACCACCCCGTGTCCATTTTGCAAAGAACACCCTCCCGAACCTCCCCTTGGACCTCCCTTTGTATCTTTGCAAAGACCACCCTAGGTTGGGTGCAAAGACCTCCTTAAAGACCACCCGCAGACCACCTCTGTTAGCGCCTAAGTGATCGTGGGCCGTCCTTGTCTAGATCCGCGTCTCAGATCTCCTTGAGCGTTAGGACCTCCGAACCTCACTTAGAATCTGGATCCTCTGTTTCTAATCCAACCACCCAGACCTCCTGACTCAAGTCTAAGTCTACCCCAACTGTTATGTTCTTTTGACCGGTCCTCCTCGGGTTCTTTCACTGACTGGTGAGACCTCTGCGCTGGTCATCATCATCTTCCTCGCGTTCGTCCGCCATGGCAGAAGAGGAGCAGTGCTTTGTCAATTCTTGTCCTTGTCAACGGCCCTTTACTGCCCAACATTAACTGTGCGCAAGAGCCTTTCCCCAAAGTCTCCCTTTTACCTGCCCCCGTCATTTCAAGAGTGCCCTTGGCAGGAGCTTTTGACTCAGTGCACCCGTGGGGCACTGCCATTGCTTCTCCTTGCTCTCTAGCTTTAAAAGGGCCCTGAGCTCCTTCTTAGCTTCTTTTAGACACTACTTTGCAAACCCGAGCTTCTCTCTATGTTTTGTGCTCACAACACCAGTGGACCTCTTAGCCGCCATTGCTGGACCTTGGAGCTCCTCGGGGACATCTGGGCTCCAGTGGTTCAATTGCAACTCCTGGCATGCCCTTTTGTTCTTCTGACCACCTTGAGCACTTCCCCTAACTCATTTTGTTTGTATTCACAGAGATGTCAAATTTGGGGACTTGCTCATTGTTGGCCGAATTTGCCCTTCTTCCTCAGCGCCAGCCAGCTCTTTCTTCGCCAGAGCTTCTCCGACCACCTCTGGACCTCCTCCGTCCTAAGGTAACCCCTTTTTAGTACCTTAGTGTTTGAGCTCCTGCTCTGTTGGACCACTCTAGTTTTGCGTTTTGCCGTGTTTGTCTCCGGCGGTCATCTCCGGCTAGCCGCCGATAGGACGTGTTCTAGCTTTGGTTTTTGGTACCTCTAGGTTCACCTCGCTATTTAGGACCTATCCCTGTCCTTGGGTTCCACCGCCGTGACTGGCGTCGCCGGCGGTGAGCTCCAACTCAAACTCGGGCTTTTGTCGTGTCGTACTCGGACATGCACTGTAGCGCTGTCATCTCCGGACATAGATTTTGTTCATTAATAGTTAATCATTGACTAGCACTTAATGGCTATAGGAAGTGGTTCTTGTGTCGTTTACATGTGGACCATGACCCCCTGTTGTCGTACGTTAACCCACCTCCTTGACAACCCCCAGGACCTCCTAGATTAGATCTCAACCGTTAAAGACCTCTGTGGGTTAAGTCTTAACCGTAGGATCTTTCTCTGTAAAACCATAGTTGCCAGGACCTCCCCCGGCTTAGATCCTAACCCTTAGGACCTCCTTGGGTTTAATCTAGGCCGTTAGGATCACTCCTGCGCAAAAAGACCACCCCGTGGTCATTTTTTTTTGTAAGAACCACCCTCGGGACCACCCTTGGGGTTCTCTTTGCAAAAGACCACCCCTTGGACTTTTGTAAAGAAAACCTCAGGACCTCCCTCCTCGCATAGCTTAACCTTTAGGACCTCCTCCTGGAGATCTTGACCGTCTATGATCTCCCCTTGTAGATCTAACCTTTAGGACCTCCCCGTATTGATCTGGATAGTCAGATCTAGATCTAATGGGCTAGACCTCCTCAGCGCGTTTGGAGCTCTAACGTTCCGGTCCTCATGGACCATCCGTTTTTAGATCTGCGGCTTAGATCTGTTGAACGTTCGGACCTCCGATTGTCCCTTTCACTCTGAGTCGTCCGTTCTTAGATCTGCAGCTCAGATTGTCGCGAACGTTCGGCCCTCCGAATGTTCCTCTTGTGTGGACTGTTGGATCTTGATCCAACGGTGAAGACTGTTAGGTGGTGCGTGCGCGTGCGCTATGTTGCGAGCACATGGGCCGTGCGATTCCAAATCTAAGGCCTACGTTGTTCCACGTCATTTCCTTTTGGTTAAGTTTGATTGTTTTTCGGTAAGGTTTTATTTGTCAACTGAAAATAGTTTTAAACTTTAAAAATTCATAACTAATTCATTTTAGCTCCATTTTAGATGATTCCAATTGTAGCAAATTTCTGATTAACTAAACTTTAATCTAAAAATAGGTTTAGGTACTGTTTTGTTGCAGAAAATGGTGTAGATTGTGTTAACTTGTTTTAACATTAAAATACTATCTAAAAATTCATTAAAACTTGAAAAATGCATAAGTAGTTCTCTGTAGCTCCTAAATGAGCAAACTAAAATTTGTTAAATCCCTTGATAATATACTTTAATATGGACTAGGTTTTGTTCATGTCTTTGCCTCTGTAAAACGATACGTTCTAGTTTCACAACTTAGGAAAATCATAAGTAATTCAATTTAACTCCAAATAAAGTAAACCCAATTTTGCTGTTCTTAGAATGTCATGTTCTACCTACCATAAAAATTTTAGGCTCTAGATTTTTCTGGAAAATTGTGCCATGAACAGTGTCTGAAATTAATTTACTTTGAATTTTCAGGCTGAAAGAAATTGTTTAGGCTATAACTTTTTCATACTTAGTCCAAATGAAATAATTCTTGTTGCTAAATTCATTTAAAATCGTAACCTTGCTGCTGTGTAAATTTCATAGATTTTGGAGCAATTTGGGTTTTGAGTCCTTTTCGGTGTTAGTCGTTTTTATTTGATTTCTCGTTCGTACGATAGGTTCGAAGAAATTATTGATTGCGTGAGTGATTCTCTGCAGCAAAAAAGTGATATCCAACAATGCAAGTAGATGTAGCATCACTTGATCATATTGCTCCTATTACTTTTAAAGTCTAATATCTTGTTTGCAAAAACTAAGTATGCATGCTTCTTATGTCAAAGTTAATTTTTGTTGAATAGTGCATAGTTTCCCTGAAATGGTTCACCCCTGCCACAAACCTAGGGTATTATCCTCACTGGTGAATTAGAACCCGGTGAATGATTTATGGTCTTTTAATTGTTTTTACGAGACGATGCTTAGCAATGCTTAGTTACCGGTAGAATTAGGCGGTTATCGACTTAGTCGATGACCTTGATCACACAAAACTTATTATTGCTTATGTTTAGCACCTTGTGCTATATTTATTTGAGAAAACTAAAACGGAAAACAAAATGATTTGGACTTGGGCACAATGGTAAGTTGGTGTGCTTTTTGGTCTGAATGGTTGGTGCCCGAGTCAACAAAGACCGAACATCTTGTGTCACACTATCCAAGCATTTTTGCGTGCTAACCACACTAGAGGGTATGGGATCTCTCTTGACTAAGTACTTTGGGCGTTGTTAATTAATGAGTCGCGTGGTGGGTTGTATATTTCTATATGCAACTGGGGTCACGTGAAAGAGGGGAGCACCCGCAACTGCTTGAGCTTGGCCGGTGCATCCTACTCTACGTATGGGTCTTTTTGATCTATTTCGCCGGCAGGTCACTAAGGGTTAACCCCCATACTTGTGGCTCTTGATTAGCTCACTCCGTTGGAAAGCGTCTCATAGGACTTAGCCGTGCCGGCATACCAAAGGATGTGTGCTTAATCTAGTGGCAAAAAGGCGGTCTGAAGTGTGGGTACATTGGTACACCCCTGCAGGGTTTTTATCTATTCGAATAGCCTTGTCCTAGGTTATGGACACGCTTGGTTAGGTTTTGCAAGAGTTAGACTACAACCTTTTTAATTAAAACTTGATATGAGTGGTACGAACGGGTAATTCGTGCTATTGTTGTGATGGCTATTGGGTTAGCTATCTCCAGGATGTCTTTATGTTATTACTTATTGTCTCGCTGTTATTTATGCAAATAAAATTCAGATTGTTAAAACGGCCTTTAACATATTATCTATTGCAAATAAAATCTGCTTTACGCTGAAAATGAACCTTGAGCCTTCTCCTTTTATTAAAGTCTGCATGTAGTAGTATCTAGGTTTGTTACTTATAAGTCTTGTGAGTACATTTTTGTACTCATTTGCATTGCTTGTTTGTTGCAGAGGAGGTTGATCCCCAAGGGATCAAGTTTTATGAGTTTTGCTGCGGTGTGGACGACTAGCTTGGCGGCCCGGTCGGATTGTCTTGTGGGTGTATGGCAAACCGGTTGGCTTTTATTCATAGCCATCTTATGGCATTTTGCTTCTGTTGTTGTTTAACTCTTTTAGCTTGTTCTTCGCCGGTTGGCCTCTCTTTTGTAATAACTATTATGTATGTCTTTGGTTTGTAAAGCTTTAGTTTTGGTTCTGTGTGTTGTATGGAATTGATGTAATATTTTGTAAAAGGATGTGTATACTGCAATTCTGAAAAGTATACATTTTCCCGAGACACGGTGTATTTTGTTTGTGATGCTAGAGTCAATGGAAGGCTAAGTATTACAAGTTAAATAAATCGGGGTCTCACAGTCGGGTACGATTACAAGGCCCAAATAGGTGACGCATCACCTTCTTTTGGTGATTGCAGTGGCCAGGGAAGGAATTTGGAGGTGAGGCTAGATCCGTTTGAAAGATGATGAGATAAGCTTTCAATCAAGTACTCGTGAACCTCAAACAGAGTCCGTATCTGAAAGTTATACACGTTTGAAGTCAGGGCTGTCTCCGGAGGCCAAGTTGGATTCTAAAACGGGTCCAGCTCGAACTCTTGCTCGTCTTGGACCAAAAGTGATGTGGTGTTGTACAAATATACATTTTTATGATTAGGTAGCATCATATAGTTCATATAATAAAAAAGGCAGTCATAACCTGATAATTTAAATAAAGTGTACGAACTCTTGTAATTGGAACATCAAGCATAACAAATATGGTTGTACCCGTAGTGCTCATGTCCTCATCAGCTTGCTTCTCTGCTGCTGTCTTACGTATCTTGTATCCAGTTGCTGTTGCTAACCCAATTCGTGGGAGCAGGATGGCTGGACAAACCCGAAGTAGCCAAAGTCAGCAACTTGGCCATGAAGAGGAACTCCCGCCTCCTCCCACCATGGCCGAGGTGCTCGCTCAAATAGAGCAGAACCGGATGGATCAAATGAGGATTCTCGAGCAAATCGCTCAGAACACCTCTGCTCCATTTGGCTCCTCTGGATCAGAAGGAGGAGGTGGACATCAACCGCGGGGAGGACACTCTGAATTCCTCCACACGCAGCCACCTACCTTCTCTCGGTCTGAAGATCCCCTCGACGTTGACGACTGGCACGTCCTATCGAGCGAAAGTTGAACATCGCGCAATGCTCGGACCATGAGAAGGTGTTATTCGCCTCTCACCAACTGGAGGGGGCAGCGCACGCGTGGTGGGGAAATTTCCTCGCCATGCAGCCCGCTGGCCAAGCCGTCACTTGGGAGGAGTTCTGCACTGCTTTCCGACAGGCTCATGTACCTGCCGGCTTGATGAAGTTGAAGAAGAGGGAATTCAATTGTGACACCCCAGCCCGACATGAGCCTGGAATGCTACTAAACAAAACCCTAATAATTCTAATCAAGGCAATTTTAGTAAATTTCGGCAGAACCTTCCCTGTAAAGTTAATTACACGGAGGTTCCAACATACAAATAATTCATAAATTAACTAAACCATCATCCAGGGACATCAAAAGATAATCAAAGATATGCTAAGTATCTAGCAATCCAATGAAGTATAAAGTTCCACTACTCATCATTGTTACACTTAAACCACTGCAAAAGACAAGTCATAATAAACCTTTGAGCATCTCACCCAATTACTAAAAATAATTACGATCTGAAGATCATTCAACTTTATTTAGTTCATGTGGAATGTGTGTGACTATCAGACTACTTCCCCCCATGCATGTCGTTCTTGGCTCGGGTACCTAAAACAACAATAAAAGCAAGAGTGAGTCCACTGACTCAGCAAGTACAGAATAAAAGTTATAACATCAGCATCCATATATAGAAGAGCAATAATAAAACATCTCACATGCAAATGCAATGCTCAAGGATCCTTTCTCTTTATCTTTCTTTGTGCATTACACCGGTAATGCAAAGTATGCAACCGTCGCCGCATACCCATGCCTGTGCTCGCAAGCACAGGGACCAATTGCCCATTACTCTGCAAGTAATGGGGACCTCAAGCCCACACTCCACGAGTGTGGGGATCTCGGGCCCGTCACATTCATGACGGGGATCTCAAAGGAAAACATACTTGGTCACCACGTGACCAAGCCTCAACATGATCTCAATATGCACAGGCTCATCATTTAACCATCATCAAATTACCACAAGACGATAACAACATACGACAATAGAGCATAAACATATTTGGAGCATCCACCAATCTTAAACCAACATCATGCCAACAATCTCACTATGCTATCACATTTCGAAAAAGCACCAAAACATGACCGATCAATCACAACCACGAATCAAACAATGCACTTGCCTTAACCGCGTGAGAATGGAGGACGTGAAGACGGTGCTGCCTCCGGTACCAATCCCCCACCTAATACATTAATAATATAAACTAAGACTACAGCAATGAAAAATATGAATTATATAAGCGAACACATCAAGTAGCAGATTGCAACGCGATCCCGACCCCACTTTCCTAAGTACTGAACTGCCCTCTGTGAACAGTCAAGTTCTAAAATTCATATCTTTCTGTACAATGGTCCCAATTAGGTGTTCTTGGACTTCATTGAAAGGTAATCAAATTTCCCAACTAAACCTAGTTGGTGAGCCTCCCTGATTCGGCCATCTAAAATCACTTTTAAGCTGATTAACAAAACATCGATTTCACGTCAGACTTTCTGGACAGAGCACTAAAACTATCATAACTTTCAGCTCGTTTATCCAAATTTCGCATTCTTGTGCTTCCCTGAAAGCTACAACAATTATCTACAACTTTCAGTATACTGAGATCCTCTAATTCTCTTTTGAACTGATCGCAAAGGTCAGATTACTAAAACCTGTCCAGAAACTGATAGGGTTGCAGAACAGCCGCACGATTAAATTCATAACTTTTGCTACAGAGGTCCCAAAATTACGTTCTAGCACTTCATTGAAAGATATTGACGTCCTCTACAACTTCCTAGGAGACGTCCGAGACTGAATCCGCACTTAACTATATCAAAATGTTCCTCTAACACGATCTGCCCTTAGGCGACAGAATTGCCGGCAAAGAATAGTTAAGCGCTAAAACATCTAAACGAGGGGGAAAACGAGGTTACCCTTGACGAACCGATTGCCGGGAACTGAGGGCACCCACCAGCGAGCTCTCCCCCAAAAGATGATCTCGTTCCCTTCCTCTTCTCCTTCCTCGAACAGCCACACACATCCAGCGATCACCTTCTCTCCCGAGTCGGCAAGCGAGGAAGACGGACGGGGCTTTGCCGGCAGCGAGGGAGACGCAAGGGGGAGGGAGTACAGCAGCCGGGGAGACCCTGGGCAGGGGTGGTGCACAGGGAGAGGAGGCGGCTGCCTAAGGGAGAGAGAGGAGGCGCGGGTGGAGGGGCAAGGGAGGGGGCGGCTAGGGTTAGGGAGGGGGGAGGAAAAGGGGTGTTCCCCCCCTTGGCCGGCCACACATGGGCCACTATGGGCCAAAGCCCAGGCCCAAGTTGGGTTAAAACAGTGAATACCCCCCTCTCTAACTGATGAATTGAACATTTCCCAGTTGGTCTTTCCCGCAAATCCATTTAATTCTCTTCCGAATAATTAATCTCTCCCGACTAATTACTTAACACATTTTCGGGGTATTACATTATGCCCCCCTTAACATGATTCGACCCCGAATCTAAACGCCAAACTTCCCGAGATAAATCCGAGATTGGAACTTAGCAACAAGAATACACACCTGATGTGAACAAGTCTAGATATAGCTCGCGCATGCGAGACTCCAGTTCACAAGTGGCCTCTATCTCGGTCTGCCGCGACGTACTGACGCGTTACGCCTTACTACTTGTCCCAACCTTTCAAGAGTCACTCGACGGACGCGTCTCGAACGCACGGTATTACCCGTGGATCAACTGTTCTAAGGAAACTTTACCCTCCGGATTTCTCCAATACTCCCTCGACAAAAGGTCATACAAAACATTCCATGCTACAAGCCAGGACTCCAAATGGTCCTAGTGATACGCTATCTCCTACATCTCCGCGACTTCCAGAAACAACCAATGTACCTTGGGCCAACCTTCCCTTCGGTACCAAACCACAAAACCTGGGCATAACACATAGAACCCTTGTTCTTTGTATCCTTCGACCTCTTCACTTTGAAAATGAGCACCTCCTTTAACCCGAGACGCACAACAGAACTTGTTTTAAAACAATCTCGTTTAAAAACAGAACTCAGCTGAAAATAAAAGATTCTCATCACAACATGCATTATCAACTCCTTACCAAAAGAGTTAAATCCAAAAACCAAGTAAGCAGTTTGCCAATGAACACCACAAAGGCCGAAAAAAAATCACTCGTATGCCCAATACAACCATTTCCTTTCTTTGTCTTAACCGAAAAGAACCACGCAAACCAGAAAGAAGAAATGACTCCATTTATAACTTGGCATCGGTTATAGAGTCAAGCTCAAATATAAACCAAGAGAATAATTCATAATTCGAGAATACAACCTTTTTCTCAAACTTTCTTTAAGAATTTAACTTTCTCTTAAACCATGAGATTCCAAATCATCGCATAAACACGCCAATTCGTTTCTTGTAATTTGGCCATCTCAAAGCTATGCTCAACCTGTACGCAAATCCACGCCTAGATAGAGATACTCCTCCAATTCATAATAACATACTCTGTTCAACTTCTCTACTAAAGGAATTACTTTGACAAATAATTCCCAAGACACCTAAAAATAGATTTCCTCCGCAATCACGTCACCGTCATCTGTTATGGATAAACAATGTGAAATTCACCACATCCACACTCATTTACTTCACCCAAAGTATTCTATCAAAGATCACACACTATTCAAAATTTGCTTATGTTCAACCACCTCTGCACATAATATGGGGTCTCTAGGGTCCTAGCATAGCATGCAAAGCCCCAAAATTAACCTCCAAGTCTCCTACCATGAATTTCTAGCATGATTGATAGGAAATCCTCAAATTCGTTTACTAAAATTCACACAGCTCAATCAATAACCTCAGTTATTAATATCATCATTCATCACTAATCAGATACCGCCTAAAGCGATTCATTTCACCAACCTTAGACCTTCTCTAACCCATATCCATCAAATTCAGCTACACAACCACAATATACCCATTCACAATACTTTAACCGATTGATCAAGATTCAATCATACTCAGTCACTAACATCAATAAATGATTATGTTCTTGACCAAGCTATCTTTAGAGATAATCTAACTCCCATAGGGTTAATCACTGAGACCAAGTCATACTTGACAATTACTTAACAATCCCTGCTATCCCATCATCAACACGACTAATAGATTTTTCTACACTGCTACTCTCATTAATTTCACCATCAAAATTCTTCTACATAATATTACTAAGCATCCAATTGCGACACTCAATAAACTGATCCAGATTTCCATACTTGCTATTTGTAATGTTCGATAAAAAAGAACACCAAATCTTGGACTACTTCTCGCTATAGGTTCTACTAGTTGCGACAACGAAATCTATTAGCTCCAAAGACAAATATTCTTTTTTAACTCAAATCCTCTCCAAAGATTATTTTAATAAATTGATTTATTACTCCAGGCCTCTCAGACAACCTGACACCTAAAGGTTCACCAAACCACCTACTAGACCACCACTATCTAGATACCAAATCACAACCGAAGAGACTTTGCAATACAGTTCGGTTAACCCTTTCTTAGAAGAAGAGGCAAAAGAAATAAATTTCAGCACAAAGGAAAATGTTACCACTCACAATAGTTACAAGATCAAGAGAAACGATCAGATGAAACTGTTCTCGAAAACCAACAGATATGATCAAAGTTGAGTGCGCACATCCCACAAGCAGAGAATATCAACCCTCAAACGAGAATAAAACACTGCTTTTAAAATTTGGGAAAACACCTATGGGCAAGAACAAAAGTTTTAGACAAAATTCAATAATCTGCAAGTTACGAAACTTTACTTCAATCTCAGATACTTCTACTTCCCTCAACTTTCGTTGGTTACAGCATCACCATGCCAATTCCGACAAAGAGTATTTGAAGATCACAACACCTAATCCACTTAGAAACTAATAAAACCTCTCAACACGTCACTTTGCTCTAAACAAATTCAGCTATGACATCAACATGAGGTCTGAAAGATCACAAACGCGAACTAGAAACATATTCAATTAATCAATATCTGACGAGCGATCCAGTCCCTTTATACAAAATATTCAATATTATCAACATAATCCCTTACTGACAATCGCACTAGAAATGTAACAATACACTCTTAGCGAGACTCATCATAGCCTCTTATCCCATCATAAATTTCTCCAAAAAAAAAACACAAACCATAAGGTTGAAACAAACCTATTTTATCTAGTTCATACTATCAAATGATAATTTCGCAAAGCACACTATCAAAGGCCACTTACTCATTCATCCACTCAACCATTAGTGTTACTCACACCCGCTCCAACTATCATTAACAATTGTCAATTGTATGTATCATGTATGCAAAAAGGGTCCTACTTCTTTTTTTTAGTCACATAACCATCTATAAATACAAAGTCAACATTTAATAGTCTCATCTCCTGTACAACAGGGTTTCACAACATGCTACCTCCACATTCGTTTAATCCAATATACATGTTTCAATCTAGCTATTATGTATGATCATCAAATAACCAGTTTATGAAAATTCCAAATTTGATATCCCCTAAGGCATCGTTCAAACACATTCTTAACATAACCATCACTAATGCGTAGGCTAATCCATTGAGATACATTACTCCGTGTTATCCAATAAATCTACCTGATTCCACAATCCTAACGATTAGACCAAGTCATCAATATACCATACCTCTTGATAACTCTTTTGATTCCAACTAAATATTGTCATACTCATCGTCACAGCTCATCAAGAACTACTAGAGGACAACCTCCACTTATTCAACTTCCCTTGATAACGACCTTAATTACAATCGATCATGCACACACTGCGAACTCAACTTGAAACTCATAACACAACCATTAATCTTCAACGCTCAAAATACCCAAGAGAGATACGTGGAGTCAAAGCCTTCATGTACTAAAGGACTTGCAAAAGGAAACTTTCATTAACCAAAAACATCGAGCGAATAAATAGGTCAAGTTTTCCAATGAGAAAGGCATAACTCCAGTTTAAAGGTCAAACTTGACAATCAACCAAGTTCACCACCATAAGAATAACTCATCGGTTGGAAACAATGATTGCTCTACTGAATAAGTCAAGCCAATGGAAACATATCGACATGAATAAAACTACTAACCAAGAAAGATTCGTCAAGCCCAACTGGACAAGTGTGACCAAATTAAATTCAAGGAAGAGAACAACCCTTCGAACGATAATCTTTAGTATCAAACTACGAACGGGGGTGTAGCCTGGTAAAGCCCAGAGCCACAACACGACCTCAACCTCTCAACATGGGTTATCCCCACACATAATAATCATATAGTCACTTATTGAGCAGTCATACTCAGATCATATCAGCAATCAACAATAAGATAAGGCGGAAACATAAATGCAATGCTTTGCCCATCCCCATCCTACTGTGCACCAGTGTGTCAAATTTTTAAGTTGATTAGCCATAAGACATTTTTTTTAATTAATCTAGTCACCACGGACCTACAGCCCGCTCTGATACCAACTGTAACACCCCAGCCCGACATGAGCCTGGAATGCTACTAAACAAAACCCTAATAATTCTAATCAAGGCAATTTTAGTAAATTTCGGCAGAACCTTCCCTGTAAAGTTAATTACACGGAGGTTCCAACATACAGATAATTTATAAATTAACTAAACCATCATCCAGGGACATCAAAAGATAATCAAAGATATGCTATGTATCTAGCAATCCAATGAAGTATAAAGTTCCACTACTCATCATTGTTACACTTAAACCACTGCAAAAGACAAGTCATAATAAACCTTTGAGCATCTCACCCAATTACTAAAAACAACTACGATCTGAAGATCATTCAACTTTATTTAGTTCATGTGGCATGTGTGTGACTATCAGACTACTTCCCCCCATGCATGTCGTTCTTGGCTCGGGTACCTAAAACAACAATAAAAGCAAGAGTGAGTCCACTGACTCAGCAAGTACAGAATAAAAGTTATAACATCAGCATCCATAAATAGCAGAGCAACAATAAAACATCTCACATGCAAATGCAATGCTCAAGGGTCCTTTCTCTTTATCTTTCTTTGTGCATTACACCGGTAATGCAAAGTATGCAACCGTCGCCGCATAACCATGCCTGTGCTCGCAAGCACATGGACCAATTGCCCATTACTCCACAAGTAATGGGGACCTCAAGCCCACACTCCACGAGTGTGGGGATCTCGGGCCCGTCACATTCATGACGGGGATCTCAAAGGAAAACATACTTGGTCACCACGTGACCAAGCCTCAACATGATCTCAATATGCACATGCTCATCATTTAACCATTATCAAATTACCACAAGACGATAACAACATACGACAATAGAGCATAAACATATTTGGAGCATCCACCAATCTTAAACCAACATCATGCCAACAATCTCACTATGCTATCACATTTCGAAAAAGCACCAAAACATGACCGATCAATCACAACCACGAATCAAACAATGCACTTGCCTTAACCGCGTGAGAATGGAGGACGTGAAGACGGTGCTGCCTCCGGTACCAATCCCCCACCTAATACATTAAGAATATAAACTAAGACTACAGCAATGAAAAACATGAATTATATAGCGAACACATCAAGTAGCAGATTGCAACGCGATCCCGACCCCACTTTCCTAAGTACTGAACTGCCCTCTGTGAACAGTCAAGTTCTAAAATTCATATCTTTCTGTACAATGGTCCCAATTAGGTGTTCTTGGACTTCATTGAAAGGTAATCAAATTTCCCAACTAAACCTAGTTGGTGAGCCTCCCTGATTCGGCCATCTAAAATCACTTTTAAGCTGATTAACAAAACATCGATTTCACGTCAGACTTTCTGGACAGAGCACTAAAACTATCATAACTTTCAGCTCGTTTATCCAAATTTCGCGTTCTTGTGCTTCCCTGAAAGCTACGACAATTATCTACAACTTTCAGTATACTGAGATCCTCTAATTCTCTATTGAACTGATCGCAAAGGTCAGATTACTAAAACCTGTCCAGAAACTGACAGGGTTGCAGAACAGCCGCACCATTAAATTCATAATGTTTGCTATAGAGGTCCAAAAATTATGTTCTAGCACTTCATTGAAAGCTATTGACGTCCTCTACAACTTCCTAGGAGACGTCCGAGACTGAATCCGCACTTAACTATATCAAAACGTTCCTCTAACATGATCTGCCCTTAGGCGACAGAATTGCCGGCAAAGAATAGTTAAGCGCTAAAACATCTAAACGAGGGGAAAACGAGGTTACCCTTGACGAACCGATTGCCGAGCACTGAGAGCACCCACCAGCGAGCTCTCCCCCAAAAGATGATCTCGTTCCCTTCCTCTTCTCCTTCCTCGAACAGCCACACACATCCAGCGATCACCTTCTCTCCCGAGTCGGCAAGCGAGGAAGACGGATGGGGCTTTGCCGGCAGCGAGGGAGACGCAAGGGGGAGGGAGTACAGCAGCCGGGGAGACCCTGGGCAGGGGTGGTGCGTAGGGGAGAGGGAGGGGCGGCTGCCTAAGGGAGAGAGAGGGAGGGGCGCATGGGTGGAGGGGCAAGGGAGGGGGCGGCTAGGGTTAGGGAGGGGGAGGAAAAGGGGTGTTCCCCCCCTTGGCCGGCCACACATGGGCCACTATGGGCCAAAGCCCAGGCCCAAGTTAGGTTAAAACAGCGGATACCCCCCTCTCTAACTGATGAATTGAACATTTCCCAGTTGGTCTTTCCCGCAAATCCATTTAATTCTCTTCCGAATAATTAATCTCTCCCGACTAATTACTTAACACATTTTTGGGGTATTACATCAATGCGCTCAAGCAAGGGCGCAAGACGGTGACTGAGTATCTCCATGAATTCAATCATCTCTCTGATATGTTCCTAAAGATGTCCACCGACGTCACCAAGCAGGAAAGTTCATGGATGGTTTGATTGTGGAACTGCCGGACAAGCTAGTTGTCCTTGAATTTCCTGACTTCTAGACATTGATCGATAAGGCCATTGTCTCTAAGCACAAAGGAAGGGCGCTGGATGAGTCTCGCAAACGCAAGAAAGAGGCTCAAAAATCAGTAGAGGACCGTTTTTCCTGACCTCGTTTCGGGCAGCCCCGACGCCCCGTTTTCAAGCCCTACCGCCACCGAGGCCGCTGGCATTCGCACCTCGCCCTCCTCAGCCCGTGTAACAACCATGAGCACCTGCGGGGTAGCAAGGTGACCTCTGCAATCCAGCTGTCGGGGTCACTTATTTCAACTGCAATAACAAAGGACACTACACAAATACTTGCCCTATGAAGACCGGAGCAGCCTCTCGCCCTATTCCGGAGCAAGGACAAGGCCATGGTCCTCCTCTAGCTCAGAAGGCTCTTAGAAAAATTCCAGAACATGGGACATGGTCGAGTCAATCATATCTCGGCCGAGGAAGCGCTGGAGGCACCTGACGTCGTGCTGGGTACGCTTCTCGTTAATTCTCTTCCTACCACTGTTTTATTCGATTCCAGAGCTTCTCATTCTTTTATATAAAAAATCCTTAACTACACATGGTAATGTTCAAATTGTCCCTATGCACATACCTTTGATCATCCAATCTCCGGGGTCAGAAATGAGGTCGAAAACGAGTGCCATGACGTATCGATTGAGATTGAAGGGGTGGGATTTTTTGCAAATCTCATCATCCTCAATTTAGCAAGTTTGGATGTGATACTTGGCATGGATTGACTGTCCCAACATCAGGAACAAATCGATTGTGCCAAGAAATTCATCTCCCTCACAAATGCCTCCGGCGAGCAAATTGGAATTGCGCCAAAATTGAAAGAACCACATCTCTTCGCGCTTGGTGCAAAGCCGGCTCCAGATATTCATGAAGTACCAACTGTGAGTGAATTCCCAGATGTATTTCCCGAAGAATTACCTGGGATGCCGCCAGCTCGGGACATCGAATTTGTTATTGAGCTACTGCCCGGTATCGCCCTGATTTCAAAGAGGCCATACCGGATACCTCCAAATGAATTGGAGTTGAAGAAACAACTTGGTGAGTTGCAAGAGAAGGGTTTCATTCACCCAAGCTCATCTCTGTAGGGCTGTCCCATAATCTTTATCGATGAGAAGGACAAGACCCTACAGATGTGCGTCAATTACCATCCACAAAATGAAGTGACAATGAAGAACAAGTGCTCGCTGCCCCAAATCGATGACATTTTCAATCAATTGACCAGAGCTCGGGTGTTCTCCAAAATCGATTTGAGGTTGGGCTATCACCAAATAAAAATTAGATCAGAAGATATCCCGAAGACGGCTTTCTCTACTCGCTACAGAATATACGAGTATACTGTCATGTCCTTCGGCTTGACGAATGCTCCGACCTATTTCATGAGCCTTATGAATACGATATTCATTGAGTATTTAGACAAGTTTGTGGTGATTTTCATAGAAGACATTCTCATCTAGTCGAAGAATGAAGAAGAGCATGTCGAACACCTAAAATTAGTGTCGGAGAAGCTGCGTGAGCACTGGCTATATGTGAAATTTAGCAACTGCAAATTTTGGTTGGAAGGAATAGCTTTCTTGGGACATGTCCTTTCAGCAGGAGGCGTAGCCACGAACCCCAGCAAAGTCAGTGATGTGCTCACATGGGGGCAACCCAAGTCGGTAACTGATGTGAGAAGCTTTCTCGGTTTAGCGGGCTACTATCGTCGCTTTATCGAGAATTTTTTCAAGATCGCCAAGCCGATGACGGAGTTTCTTAAGAAGGATAAGAAATATGTATGGTTAGCTAAATGCAAGAAGAGTTTCCAAGAACTCAAGGAGAGGTTGACCACCGCCCCAGTCCTTGTCCTTCCCGACGTTCACCGAAGGTTCGATGTTTATTACGATGCTTCTCGTCAAGGACTCAGGTATGTTCTTATGCAAGAAGGCAAAGTGGTGACCTATGCATCAAGACAATTGAGACCTCATGAGCTCAATTATCCAACTCATGACTTGGAGCTAGCTGCCGTGGTCCATGCGCTAAAAATTTGCCGATATTACCTCATCGATAATCGTTGCGAGGTCTATTCGGACCACAAAAGTTTGAAATATCTTTTCACCCAGCCAGATTTGAACCTTAGGCAAATAAGGTGGTTGGAGTTGATAAAAAATTATGATATGAGCCTATAATATCATCCCGGCAAAGCCAATGTCATTGCTGATGCACTCAGTTGGAAGGTCTATTGCAATACCTCGATGATCAAGGAGCAACAGCCCGCCCTCCACGAGGAATTTCAGCGGCTCATCTTGGGAGTGGTTGAACATGGTTTCCTTGCTGCCATGGAGGTGCAACCAACCTTAGAAGATCAGGTTAAGGCTGCACAGCAAACGAATGATGGGGTGAATCAAATCAAGGGAAATATCAAGAACAGGACAACCAAGTGCTTCTCAGAAGATGACCGTGGGATCGTGTGGTTCGGAGAGCATCTTTTTGTTCCGAAGGATATGGAGTTGCGGGATTTAATCCTCCACGAAGCCCATGATTCCCCTTTGTCCATTCATCCCGGGGCCACTAAGATGTACCAAGATCTTCAGTAGAGATTTTGGTGGACCCGAATGAAAAGAGATATTGCAAGGTTCGTTGTCGAGTGCAATGTATGTCGCCGAGTGAAGGTCGTACATCAGCAACCAGCAGGTGTGTTACAGCCCCTGCCCATTCCCGAATGGAAGTGGGACTCGATCGGTATGGATTTCATCATCGGTCTGCCCCGTACATCTAAAGGAAAAGATGTCATCTGGGTTGTCATTGATTGGCTGACAAAAGTAGCACATTTTATGCCAGTGTGGGCTAATCTTCGTGTAGGTCTTTTTGCGGACCTCTATATATCCCGCAATGTGAGCTTGCATGGTGTACCAAAGGAGATTGTTTCAGATCGCGGTGCACTCTTCACCGCCTGGTTTTGGAAAAGTTTGTAAGAAGCTATTGGGACTCGCCTTTCCTTTAGCACCGCATACCATCCACAAACCGGAGGCCAAACTGAAAGAGTAAATCAAATTTTGGAAGACATACTTCGTGCTTGTGTTATCTCCAACGGGAAGAATTGGAAAAAAAAATACTTGTCGTTTTCCGAGTTCTCCTACAACAATAGCTTTTAAGCTAGTCTCAGCATGGCACCATTCGAGGCTTTATATGGGAGGAAATGTAGAACCCCATTGAATTGGTCTGAGACTGGCGATAGACCACTCTTTGGCCCACACTCGATCAAAGAGGCTGAAAGCAACGTTCGGTTGATACAAGACCGGTTACGCGCGGCTCAATCCTGACAAAAGAGCAATGTAGACCGACATCGTCCCGAGTTGAGATTTGAACCAAATGATTTTGTATATCGCAAAGTCACTCCACTAAAGGGCAATCAACGGTTCGGCGTCAAAGGCAAATTAGCTTCTCGTTATGTCGGACCTTTCCGCATCATTGACAGAACAGGAGCTGTGGCCTATAATTTAGACCTGCCCGCTGCACTTTTGGGGGTACACGATATATTCCATGTGTCCTAGTTGAAGAAATGCCTTCATATCCTGACCGAACAAATTCTGTTGGAAGGTCTTGATGTGCAAGAAGATTTGACCTACCATAAGCGTCTTATTCGTGTCCTTGAAAAAGCTAAACAAAAGACGAGGAATCATGCAGTCAAATTCCTTAAAGTCCAGTGGATGAATCACACCGAGGACGAAGCAACTTGGGAACAGGAGGATCGCCTTCATACAGACTACCCGTCTCTCTTTTCTGAGTAAATAGAATCTCGGGATGCGATTCTTAAAGGGAGGAGATCTGTAACATCCCAAACATGGGTTTATGTTTCAAATATACAAAACTGTGAATTTTTAAATTTTTTGATGCATTCGTTTGTCATTCAATTTTTCTGGTTTTGCATTCAAGGTTTTATTGGATTTTAAACCTTAAGCATCAATTCTAGAATACAAACCAAATTGAAAATAAGAACAAATTGAAATAAAAGGTGATAAGTAAAAATCCCAAGCTTGGCATAAATTGTACTGTTAATAAATGGGGAAAATATTCTCACACATGTTTTAAAATTTTCCTCACATCAAGTAATGAAAATACATGCAAACAGAAAGTAAAATATTTTTAGAGGAAAGTACAGAACAAATAGAACCATAGAAATTTTTACACAACAAATTACATCATGTCATAAGCTTCCCCAAAAAAATTCATGAATTTTGGAGCTCACCAACTATGTTTACAATTTCACTAAAGGTCTTAGCCATTTTCTGAAAAAAATCCTAACCACCCTAACTTACCTCTGCCGCTAACCGCCCAGCCCCACTCGCCAAGGCTTCTTCTCCACGCGGCCAGTGCTCCAGCACCAGCTCACCTGAGCATGCAACTTGGCCGCTCAGCTTGCGCGAGCGCACCAAAGCTCCGCCCACGGTTTTCACTCGCCTCGCCCACATCTCCTGCGTCACCCATGCCTGGCCGACCGCCGCATCTCTGCCCGTACGTCGTGTGCGTCACCACCGGAGCCCGCGGGAGCTTCCTCTCATTTCTCCACCTTCGGCCTATATAAAGCCCCGGAGTTTCTCCTTCTCCCCTTTTCGCCACACCGAGCTAGTCCTCTACATCCCCGAGCCATTCTCTTTTCCCCAATATCTTCCTCGCCGAGTTCCACCTAGAAAATTTGAGCTCCATCTCTGGCCGCCGCATCTCATCGCCGTTCTAGCTGCATCAGTGATTCTTCTCCAACTCCGGTCGAAGACCCCCCTTTCGTCCCCAACTCCGGCACGGTGAGCTGTTTTCCAATTCTCCGCTCTTGCACCATATCCTTAACCCCCTTAAGCTCTCCCGACCTCCCTTTTTCCTTCTCCTTCCTTAGGTCACCTCCTCCACGGTTAAGCCATCGCCGCCACCTCGATCTTCACCGCTAGCTCATCTCTGGCGACCTCCGTTCTCCATCTCCATCTCGGTGAGTTCCCTGTGACTGGCTGTTGCTCATGCGCGCGATAATTAGCTCAATGCGTCGTCAGGTTGTGAAGTGGCATTGTAGCCGAACACCACCGCCGGCAATCTTCGCAGCGCCGCTGTGTCAGGCCACTGCAAGTCTCGCCGTCGGCACCAATAGAACCGCCCAAGCCAGGGGGTTCCATTTTAGGTCTCCTCGGCCACCGCTGTGGCTTCCTTCGCCGGCGGTGAGCGCGGCTGTGAGCACCACCCGAGCACCACTATTCTGTCCAAAAACGGATAGCAACTGTTGCTCATCATTAGAGCAAATCCCGGTGGGTCAGGGTTAATCAGCGGTTAATGATTGCTTTAAATGTTGCTTTGTTCCGTTGACGCGTGGGCCCGTGAACAGAAATCAAGGGAGAATTAAAACCCGGTTTCACTTTAAGTCTATGACACCTGGGCCCGAGCAATTAAGTGCATAGCGCATTGGTCCATGGACCAGTGGACCAAGTACATGGACTTTGGTCCATGTACTGTTTGGTGAACCTAGCCTATGACACATGGAACCCACATGTTAGTGGAGATTTATCCAAAAATTAAAAGAATAAGAAACACTGTGCAATGGATCCCACCAGTCATTGTCCGTGGCTAGCTCAAGCTCCGTATGAAAAGAATTTAATGCGATTGGATTTTGTGAAATGAATTATTTTTGCACTATAAATTCAAATAACTTAAAAAATTCATAACTAATTCAAATCAACTCCAAATGGAGTGAAACTAATTTTCTTGGTTTTCATTTTTAATGTAATTTCACATGGAAAAGGTTTGAATCATGTTACTACCATAGAAAATTTTGAAATTTGAATTAATTTCGGTTCCAAAACAGTAAACCCTAATTTTCCATTTTCTCTCCCAACGAAAATTGTTTAGGGCACAACTCTCACATACGAACTCCGTTTTAGTTGATTATTCTTGCTAAATTCATCTAAAATCATACTCTACATGCTGTGTAAGTTTCATGCATTTTTGATGAATTTGAAGTTTTGGTTAATTTCAGTGTTATTCATTCTTCTCGTTCATTCGATAGATCTCGAAGATTCGAGTGCCTACAAAAGTGATTCTCAGCAGCATCTGGACTATCCCCAGCAAGGAAAGCCACCCCCTTCACTTGATCATATTGATCCTACTATGTTCAACACTATTGTCTTGTTTTGTTAATTGTGTGTATGCATGCTCTATTTTGATGATTAATTTCTCGTTAGAGGTAGTTAATCCTAGTAGTTGCATGAGATGTAGGTAATTGTTCATCCCTTGCCACTGAGCATAGGTTAATATTCCCGCTGATGAAATAGAGCTCGGTGGATTGGTTGTGGTCATATATACTGTATAGGTGTCGGTGCCGCTTATCCATGGTTAGTTCGATAGAATGGGGATCATCGTCTTGGCGATGGTCATTATATCATTACTTTAATTATTTGGGTTAGGGTACTCATGTAAGTATTGTATTTGGAAGAATTAAAAATAAAAATAAAATAATTTGGACCTAGGCAGATGGTTGAATGGTGTAACATCCCAATTTTGGACTTGTGTTTCAAATGTAAGAAAATGAGTGGAAATTAAAACTTTTTCTTACATCTTGTATTCCCTGTATGCTTTGAACAATTGTTGTAAGAAGTTATAGAAATACAAAGTCACAAGTTACTTTCATCCAAAACCTTGTCTTTCAAAAACATGCATGTCAAATCTTGTGATCATACTTCGAAAATATTTTTCCTAAGTTCTTGGGATGGCATGTGACCCCTCTGAAAAATTTCACAATTTTCAGAAATTGTTTGAATATTTTTAGAGGGCAGTCAAACCTTAAACCAAAGCCTTGTAGAATTTTTGGAGAAAAAAAGCATTGCACAAAAACCTCTGAAAATTTTACACAAGGTTAATATCTGAGTTAGCAAGCTCCAGTAAAAATTTCAGAATTTGTGGAGTTGTTTTGCTATCTCAAATAAATCCTCAAAGTCTCAGCTCAGTTTAAAACCCAAAATCTGATTTCACTGTTCGTTGGGTGCGAGTCAGACTCAGACTCGAGCCATTTGGCTTGGTCCAGTCAACTAACTTCACCCGGTCCGGCTTAAAAGCGCGCACCCAATCTCAGCCGTTGGATCCTAATGGCTCGGCCCATGTTCGCGTGAACATTCGGACCCCGCGAATGCGCTGATCCATTTGAACCATGAGATCTTGATCCAACCGTCCAGATTATCTGAGAACGTTCGGACCTCCGAAAGACACATTTAATCGTGACCATTCATTTCCAATCCAAGGGCTCGCGGTCTCCTCTTTTGATTTAAACCTCAGAAACGTGGAACGATTTGAGCCGTTCATTTTCAATCCAACGGTTCCCGGTAGCCCCAGCTTTTCTCTGGTCATCTTCAACCTCGAGCCGTGTGTGAACAGGGGGGCGGCATGGCTTGGGTCAAATCGTGCTCCCCGGCAACGTCTCCCTGGTCGACATTAAGTGCTTGCAGGTGCTTTCGGCCGAGAGGCATGCCTACTCCTACATCTCCATCATCTTTCTTTTCGGTCCATGGTTGTGTCATGGACTTAGCTCACCCGTGGAGCTCATTTCGCCCAAACCCTAGTTTTCTAAGCTATATAAGGCTCCCCAAACCCCTCCTAGTAATCTTTTACACCTCCCTGAGCTCCTCCTTGCTTGTGGAGCTCAAAACACCTAAAACGCCAAAACCACCATTGTTGACCCGTGGAGCTCATATGAGGATCATGAAGCTCCAGTGGTTCTTCTTCAAAAATTATTGTACCCTTTTCAACTCCTTAATACCCTAAACATTTCCCCTCACTCAATTTTGGGTTTCATTCACATGATTTGACAAATTTGGGGTTTGTTCAAATTCGGCCGAAACCATCCCCTTTCTTCCCCAGCTCCGGTGAGTGCTCCATTTCTCAATTATTTTGCGCATGAAGCTTCTGTGGGCAATAATGTAGCTAATATGACCACCCGATGGTGTTCATTTTGCTCAGGTTGTTATTTTCATATCGTCTTCTTCAACTCCGGCGAGTTCCTTCTCTGTCAAAGCTCCTCCGACCATCTTTGAAGCCCTTCTCGGTTAAGGTAGCTTCTATTTAGTCCCTAGATGCTTCGTACATGCTTCTTTGGACTGCTGCGGAGCTTTTTGTGCATTTTCACTTTTGGCCGATTTGGTCACCGTCGCTACTTTTCGGCTAGCCGGCGTTCTAGACCTTCGCCGCCGGCAAGATCACCGCCATCGGGATCGCAAGGCTATTGCGAATCCATTTTAGTCTTAAGGTTGCGCCACCGTGGCCGGAGCCGCCGGCGGCAAGCCACTCTTTTCGCTCGGATTTTGCCGGACGAAACTCCCGTTCTGCCGTTGTCGTTAAGACACAGTTAATGGCCTAATCATTGTTAATCATTAGGGATAATTAATATGTCTTATTCTAGTTCGCTATGCCACTAACATGTGGACCCGCTCATTAAACCCCTCCCGGCGCATTTAAACTCACGTGGGTGAGTGCGTAACACTTTGGTAAGCATGGACCGTCGATCTTGTGATCAACGACCCAGATCTTTAGGACTTTCGGACCCTCCGAGTTTCCTAATCACTCTGGATCGTTCATCTCGTGATGAACGGCTGAGATTCGTATGCTATTCGGACTCCCCGAAGGGAAGAGCGCTCTGAGCCGCTCATCTTTAGATCTGCGGCTGTGGATGGCCGAGGCATTCACACTGTCCGAATGTTTCCATCCACGTGGGCCATTGGATCTAGATCTAACGGTGGGCTCCTTTTGGAATCGCGCGCGTGCGCTATTCCCAGCGCGCGTGGGCCGTTAAATTTCCAATCACGGGCCCATAGCCGTCCACGTCTTTTTAGTTCTGATAAGTTTGGTTATTTTAGTAAGCATTTATTTACGAACTAAAAATTGTATTAAGACTTTAGAAACTCATAACTAATTGTTTTAAATCCTTTTCAGATGTTTCCAGATGCATTAAATTCATATTTCACTATAGTTTAATTTTAAAATACATTTAGCCATGTTTTTACAGAAGAAAATTTTATAAGCATTATTAATTCGTTTCTGCCATTATTTAATGTTCTTGAAATTCAAGGAAAACTTAGAAAATGCATAACTAAATTGCGTTAATTCCTTTTTAGTTGATTCCAGTTGGGATAACTTCATGTTTAAATAAAGTTTAATCTAAAAATGCATTTAGATAAGTTTAGGTAATAGGAAGTTTTACAAACACTAATAACTTGATATAAGCCATTTTAAGATTATTCTAAGAAATGAATTAAACCTTGTAAAATGCATATCTTTTTCTGTATAATTCCAATTTGTACAAAATCAATTTTGTTAAATTCCTCTGTTAATATACTTTCGGATGAAATAGGTATTGATCATAATTTCATTACTGGAAAATGTTATGTCCTAGTTTTACAACTTAGAAAAATCATAAGTAAATCTTTATAACTCCAAATTTAGTAAACTCAACTTTGTTGGCATTAGGATGTCATAACCTACCTGTCATAAAAATTTCAGACCTTAGATCATTCTAGAACTTTTCGCCATGAACAGTACCAGTAATTAATTTAGTGAATTAATAGGCTGAGAGAGTGTATTTTAGCTATAACTTTTGCATACTAAATCCAAATTGCATGATTCTTGTTCCTAAAATTGTCTAAAATCATCCCCTTGCTGTGGTGTGAATTTCATAAGATTTGGATGCTATTTTGTTGTTGAAGTCTATTTGGTGTTCTTCGTTCTTATTGGTTTATAGCATTTTCGCGTTAGGTTCCGAAGATAATATTGATATTGATTCTGAGCCACAGCCATCAGACCCTGCACTCCAGCAAGGCAAGCAGATGTAGCATCATTTGATCATGTTGTTCCTACTATTTTCAAATTCTAATATATTGCTTGCAAATTCTATGTATACATTGGTATGTTGTTTTAACTATTGTCGATAGTTAACCCAGTAGATGCATTATCAGTAGGCAAATGTTTATCCTCTACTACTGAGCCTAGGTTTATCTTACTGTGATTTTGGGTTCGTTGGATGGACCCTTGTCACTTAGTAGTTTACGAGTTCGTTGCTTAGCCATGCTTAGCTATCGGTAGAAATGGGCGGTTATCGACTTGTCGATAACCTTGATCACACAAACTTATTATGATCTCTATATTTCAGCTTTGTCCTATGTTTAAATTGCAAAACTAAAACTGAAAACAAAACAATTTGGACTTGGGCACATTGGTAAGATGGTGTGATTTTTTGGTGTGAATGGAATGGTGCCCGAGTCAACAAGGACCGAACATCTTGTTACACTAAACCAAGCATTCTTGCGTGCTAATCACACTAGAGGGTATGAGACCTCTCTTGACTCAGTACTTTGGCGTGTGTTGGCTACGAGTCGCAGGAGGGCGTGTGTGTGTTGCGTTGTGGTAAAATGAGGTGGTTGTGTGGGGAGCATTGTAGTTGTCCAAATAGCTTTACCCCGAGGGGTAGTTGTCTTTTCGGCTTTACAATGTAAGCGTATGGGTTTCTATCCATACGAGCGACTCGTAGTTGATTCACAATATTGGAAATGTCTCGTAGGACTTAGCCGTGCTGGCATACCTATGGAAGTGTGCTAATCTTGTGGCTTAAAGGCGGTCTGAAGTGTGGGTACATTGGTACACCCCTGCAGGGTTCAAACTATTCGAATAGCCTCATCCTAGGTTATGGACACGCTTGGGGAAGTCTTTCAAGAGTTGGACTATACCATTTAAATTAAAAACTTGATGGGTGGTATGAATCAGGGATTCATGCTATGTGTAGTGGCTATTGGGTTAGTCACTTCTAGGTGGTTACTTGTTAATTATTGTTACTCGCTGTTATTTCAATGCTTAAAAACTGATTTGTTAAATTGCTTTCAATCTATTACATTATTGCAAATGAAAATTGCTTTATGCGTCCAAATAACCATATAACCAACTTCCTTTGATACAGTTTTCTTGTAGATATGTATAGGCTTGTTACTCGTAAGTCTTGCGAGTACATTATTGTACTCATCTGCATTGCTTGTTGTGTGCAGAGGAAGAAGGTGAGCCCGAAGGGCCTCACTTTTGTGAGTTGTGCTGTGGCAGTGTGTGGGGCGATTAGCTTGGCGGCCCGGTCGGTTGCCCTGTGGTGTTATATGGCTAACCGGTCGTCTTTTGGTTGAAGCCATCTTATGGCACCTTTTGCTTCCGCTGATACTTAATACTTGTCATTTGGCCGGTTGGCTATTCTGTAATAACTTATTATTATGTATTTCTTTTGCTAGACTTTTTATATTATCTTGTATGGAATTGATGCATGCTTTTGTATGATGTATGTGTGCTGCAATTTCTGGGAAGCACATGTTCATCGAGACACGGTGTATTTTGTTTGTGATGCTAGAGCCAATGGAAGGCTAAGTATTACAAGCTAAATAAACCGAGGTCTCACAAATGGTGTGTTTATCGGGTGTGTGGTTTGTGTCCAAGTCAACAAGGACCGAAGATCTTGCATCACTGATCCAAGCATTATTGTGTGCATCCACATGAGAGTGTATGGGACCCCTCTTGACTTATTTCTTTTTGTGTGTTAACTCTGAGCTACAGGTGGTAGTTGTTAGGGAGAAAAATGTTTTATTGTTAATGGAAATGTGCGGGCTGGGTTCCTGGTAGGTTCCCTTGCCTGGGGAGCATCGATAGTTGCTGAGACTACGAATGCGATGACTAGCTTGGTGTTTTACCGTTCGGTTGCCTTGTGGGTAAGGGCAGCCGGTTGGCCTTTTATCGCTGCCATTTTATGGCTTATGTTTCCACTACGAACTTGGTATTTTATCATGCTATTTGGCCGGTCGGCCCTATGTATGAAATCTGAACGTTGTATTTTTTTGCGTTATAAACTATGAAGATTTCAGTATTGTAATAACTTGTGTATGGCTTGATGTTTGTGAAGGTGTATGTGTACCACTCCTGGGAGGCACATAATACATCGAGAGTGGGAAATTTCTCTTGTGATGCTCGGACGGTCATTCCCGCGTGTGTCCGGCTATTCCCTTCGTGTTTCATACGAACTTAGGAAAAGTCCATTGGGCACGTGGGAAGGTTAAGCATTACAAGTTAAATTTCTAGCAGGCTCCCTCGGCTCCCCCTCCTCAGTCCTCCTTAGGCCTCAGTCCTCCCTAGCTCTCCTACCTCCTGGCCAGTTGGGCGCAGCTCGCACTCCCTCAGCCGGCTTTGATACCAAGCCTGTGGGAGCCCGCTAGAAATTTGTTTCACTAGTTTTGCTAATTTTGTTATAAAAATAACAGATCGCTACTCACTGGAAGCATACTTAAATATTTTGGGGATGTGTTTTCCATTAACGAGATACCTTCATTGTATTTCTCTTTTTTTTTGCTTTGTTTCTCTTCTATTTATGTATGAATTTGGATTGCACAAGATTACAAGACTATATTTGTGTCAATTTAGCTTAATCCTTTGAGTCTACTGTCTATTTTCATCCTGCCTTCGCCACTAGCTATGGGGGCTACTAGTTGTGACCAAAAACTTGCATTCTGGCAATGTAACAAACGGGTAAATTCCTGAACAGAACTACTTATTGGATTCTCATATGTTCTATTGAGTAAATTTATCCAATTTAAGTAAGAAACCATCAGAAGCTGGTTTTGCTCTGCTCAGGGTGTTCATCGGATGTACACATCCATCGAGCACAAACATAAGTATGAAGTACAGATTTCTTCGAAAGAACACCTTGAGAGGCAATCATGTTGTTTTGATTGTTTATCTGAAACTTAATGTTAACTGCATTTCCTTTCTGTTTATATCAAGTTGAAACAATCAATTTCTGGTTAGCATATGTAGCGCTAGCAAAACACAGCAACCGCACAGGTTGCTAAACCGAGCCTTGCTAGTGCCAAGACAAAGAATCAACACTATGTGAAACGACAGTACATTTTTAGGACCTAGAATGTGTGCCTTCTCTTGATTCTTTTCCATTTCACCTTTACTTGCAGCAAGGATGATTTGGATCCATGGGATCTTCATTACCTGCAACACCGGCCTAGACCTGGGAGTTGGATCGTGACTTTCCGGGCTGGTCCGAGGCCCGACCGGCATGGCCCGGCCCAAGCACAGCATGGCACGACACGTGGTGGGTCGAGCTAGCACATCACGAATGGTTGGGCAGGGCGGGGCCTAAGCATGGGGCCCGTCGGGCGGCACGGCATGGCACGGCCAGTTGGGCCAGCCTAGGATAAAAGTGACACAGCGGCTGGGCGCGGCACGGCTGGGCCTGTGGTGTAGATGCTGAGGAACAGTAGGATGTGGGAGACTCGAGTAGCCGGAGAGGGGGAGGGAGAGTGCACCTCGTCGCCCCCGCCCGCACCAGCGCCACCTCTGCCCACCTCACACCCGCCTCCACCCCCACCTCTGCCCACTCCCCACTACCTACCCCCACTGTCCTCCATCCACCTCTGCCTCATTGCCTCCGCCCGTACGCTCGCGTCCACCGCTCAACGTCGCCGCCTTGGTAGGGGACACAGCCCACCTCCACCGCCGACACTGGCCTTGTCCTCTCTGTTGGAAATATGCCCTAGAGGCAATCATAGAGATAATTATATTTTTGTTATGTTCATAATTTATTGGATAATATGTTATCTTGTTCCAATAATAATATCGTTAATATTTATTATCAAGTACGTGACTTGATTGTGAAACTCTATATTTATTTTTGCGATGATTATTCTAAAGCGATCCCTAGTCAGAAACATATGAGGACACATATGAATAGACTAGCATATGTATTTATTGATAACCATATTTCACAGATCATAGATATGGAGATATCAAACCAAAAATATTGACACATGTTTGCAAACATGGGGTTGAATCAACCCACCATGAGACACTACGAGAGCGTTGTATTCTTATATGTCATCAGTTGGTCTCATTTACAATGCTTGTGCTATATCCTTAGACTTGAGATCGTCGCACGTACTCGAGATGTGTAGTGACTTACTTAGGGGTTGTCAAATGCTACTCCGTAACTGGGTAGTTATAAAGGTAGCTTTCGGGTTTATCATGATACATGCGTCGAGGCATGGTCGATCAAGATAGGATTTGCCCCTCCATGCAACGGGAGAGATATCTCTAGGCCTTTCGAGTGATCGGATTCCAGAAATGTATGGCCATGCTACTCGCGGTTAAAGAGTTAACCATAGTCGGGGAATTCGAGTCACGTGATCGAGAAAGAGTGGTCGAGCTAACTAACAAGGATGGCACGTACTCGCCTTGAGTTTGACTGATATCGTGAGGCAAAGGGAAATACATATGAGATTTGTTAAGGTTCGTCCAATGTGATCTTTACGTATACTCGGGAGTCGGCATGTCCTGCTAGGGGCCACTACCGATTAGTGGATGAGTAGGAGTACTCGGGCCATGTCCAAGTGTACATGAACCTATAGGGTTGCACGCTTAAAGGCCTGGGACACGTTTTGGATGTTGATCTGAATTCTTATGGGCCACGAGTTCCTAATGGGCCTCAAGTTTGAGATCCATCATGGATGCCTATATATAGAGGGGCAGTGGCATAGGGTTAGTGTGATTTTCAGAATTCCCAAAACCCTAACCACCACACCTCCTTCACCCAAAATCGCGCAGCCGGTGCTAGCACTCTGACGCGTGGTGTTCCTGGCCCGTACGTGTGGATACCTTGGAGGCGTTGCTGCGAGGCCTCAACACTAGGATGATACGCAATTTGTGACGGTCACGAGGAGCACTTGGAGGAGGCGCGAGACTAGTATGACTACAACCGCACTAACGCGCTACATCAACTCTTCTTCCGCTGCGAATCTACGCTTCTAGTGGTAATCCTGTGATCTATTACTAGCAGAGGTTCCTTGGTTGCGTGATAGATTTTTGAAATTGCACTAGTGTAGCCTATCCGTGTTCCTTCATTGGTATGAGAGCCATCCCGTCTAGTTTTAGATTCAGATTAGATGCATATTGTGATATGTGGGAGTCATAGATGTGATCTATTACTGTTTCTGTTGGTCGTTCTATATGATAGATTGTTTTGGCGATGGTCGATATGATCGTCCATGCGCGTTGGTCTCAAGATGGGTTCATGATCGTTATTCCATGATTGTGTTTTCATGGTCGAATCATGACTTGCCTCTGCCAGTCGGTTTCTACCATCGAGGCATACAGTGATCGTAAATCCATAGAGTATGCGAAGATCAATCTGATTGATCAAATCGGAGTTGCAATCGAAAAGGACTAATGTGATTAATCCAATACGATTTGCATGGACGGAATAGTAGATTGGATCTATGTAGTCCAAAAAATTCGAGACAGGGGTTGCCGCCCCTGTGACCCCGCTTCACTCACCGGCAAGCGGAACCACCGAAAAGGACCTTGGTATATGGAGAGGGCTTTGCCCTTCTGGTGCGGGTTGCCCCCTGTGGACTAGGATCTTAACTTGGTATTTGGTATTGCTAGTTCACGCCATCCGTTAGATAGAATGCGATTCTATGCTTAACTTGTTTTGCAGGATTTTGTGAACAGTATAGCCCATGATGTATGAGATGCATGTATGTTTGTAATGTTCATGACCTGTCTGTCATGCTTATAGACAGCCCAAGGCTATCTATCTATATTTGTATAACGGCCTGTGTGTCGACTTGTGATGCTTCTTCATTCCTTGTAATTTATTACTAGTGCTATTAGGAGTAATAGCTTGTGGGAGTACTTGGAGGAATTGGCCACTTGGAGACATGGCGAACAGGAAGCACGGCAATGGAGATCACCATGTGGAAGGGTCATACTATATCACGATGCAATGTGATTGTCCGTAAATGCCTTTATATTCCTGTTTATTTCTATGCATGTTATTTAGTTGCTCCGAATACTTTTAATATGGTAGAAGTAAAATTCCCTCACATAATATTAAGCTAAATTGATGCCCTCCCAATTAGCTACACCATCCAAAGTCATGTATTTTAATGGTAGGTCTTGCTAAAACAGAGTGTCATTAACTTTCCTTGACTAGATGGGTTTGTGTCAGACACTTACACGCATAGCATTAGTTAAACTTGACAATGTCATTATAATGGTAATAGACATTGGGGCATAGGGTTGGGCATCGGGGCATAGAGATGCCGCCCAACAACAAGAGTCATATAGAGATATGTTTAGCAAAGGGTTGCTTACCAATTTCACTAATCTTCAAGCAGTGATGCCAAAGCTCACTAGTAGATTAACTAATTATGGGTCTTAAATCACTAAATGTCATAAGAGGGATATAGAATTTAGTGAGAGTATTTTTATTAAATTGTTTAATAGAAGTTACTTTTCTTGAACATATATATTAGTTTTTGCATATTTTATGTTGTAGATCATGGCACCAATTGTTGTACCTATCTCCAGTTTTGTTTTACGTTCGATACTTGATAAAGAAAAACTAAATGGAACAAATTTTGCGGATTAGTCCCGCAACCTAAAAATTGTTCTTAGACAAGATAAAAAGGAACATATTCTAGAGGAACTAATTCCAGAAGTGCCTGCTGAAAATGCTATTGCTGCTCTTAAAAATGTCTATAAAAAAGCATGTGATGAGTCCCTTGATGTTAGCTGTCTCATGTTTGCTGCCATGAACTCACACATTCAGAAGTAGTTTGAGAACATAGAGGCGTACGATATGATCGTGGCGCTCAAAGGCATGTTTGAGACACAAGCAAGAACTGAGAGATATGAGATCTCAAAGAAATTATTTGGGTGTAAGCTAGCTGAGGGCAGTCCGGAGAGCCCTCATGTGATTAAGATGGTTGGTTACACACAGAGCTTGGAAAAACTTGGTTTTCCCCTTAGCCAAGAGTTGGCTACTGACTTAATTCTTGCATCGCTTCCTGCAAGCTATGGGTCATTCATTCTGAACTTCCATATGAATAGCTTAGACAAGAATCTCACCGAGCTACATATGATGCTCAAGACTGCAAAGGACAGCATTAAGAAAAGAAATAGTCATGTGATGATGATGCAAAAGAGTACAAGCTCCGAGAAGAAGGCTAAGACTTGGGTCAAAGGAAAGGGCAAGGCTAAAGCTTTGGATGAGATCCATACTAACAAGACTAAGCCCAAGACTAAGTCCAACCCGACTTCAGAGAATGAATGCTTTTGCTACAAAGAGCGAGGCCATTGGAAGAGAAATTGCAAAAAATACCTGACTGATCTGAAAAGAATGGTGGGACTAAGCCTTCCATTTCAGGTATTAATTTTATAGATGTTTTTCTTACCGATTCTTCTATTAACTCTTGGGTATTTGATACCAGATCGGTTGCTCATATTTGCAATTCGATGCAGAGTCTAACAAGAAGTAGGAGCATTGCAAGAGGCGAGATGGATCTTCACGTCGAGAATAAAGCAAGGGTTGCTACATTAGCCATCGGGACCTTGCCATTACATTTGCCTTCAGGATTTATTATGGAATTAAATAATTGTTGTTATGTTCCAGCCATGAGTAGAAACATTATCTCTGCCTCATGTTTGTTGGCAAAGGGTTATAAGTTCATTATTGAGGACAATGGTTATTCTATATTTTTGAATAAAATGTTTTATGGCTATGCTCCTGTTATTAATGGGTTGTTTATTTTAAATCTTGATAATGCACATGTCTATAATATTAATGCAAAGAGGCTTCGGCCTAATGATATGAATTCTACTTTTATTTGGCATTGTCGTTTGGGTCACATAAGTGAGAAACATATGAAGAGGCTCCATGATGATGGACTTCTAAACTCATTTGATTTGGAATCATTTGAAACGTGTGAATCTTGTCTACTTGGAAAGATGACCAAGGCGCCTTTCACTGGACCAACTGAGAGGGCGTCTGACTTGCTGGCACTTGTACATATAGATGTGTGCGGGCCAATGAGCATGACAGCTAGAGGTGGTTTTCAGTACTTCATTACTTTCACCGATGACTTTAGTAGATATGGATATATCTACTTAATAAGGCATAAGTCAGAATCCTTCGAAAAGTTCAAGGAGTTCCAAAGTGAGGTACAAAATCAACTTGGCAAGACAATCAAATTTTTACGATCTGATCATGGAGGTGAATATTTGAGCCATGAATTTGGTGATCATTTGAAGCAATGTGGAATTGTCCCACAACTTACACCACCGGGCACTCCACAGTGGAATGGGGTGTCCGAGCAGCGTAATCGGACCTTGTTAGACATGGTCTGGTCGATGATGAGCCAATCGGATCTGCCATTATCTTTTTGGGGTTACTCTCTAGAAACTACTGCTTTCACTTTAAATAAGGTACCATCTAAATCAGTGGATAATAACCATATGAGATGTGGACTAGGAAGAGTCTTAGTTTGTCTTTTCTAAAGATTTGGGGATGTGATGTCTATGTTAAACATTTGACGTCTAATAAACTCACACCAAGTCAGATAAATGCTTCTTTATAGGATATCCTAGGGAAACCAAAGGATATTACTTCTACAACCGAGAAGAGGGCAAGTATTTGTCACTCGAAATGGTGTCTTTCTAGAGAAAGAGTTTCCCTTGAGAAGGGCAAGTGGGAGAACTGTGCAACTCGAATAGGTTCGAGGAACTCCACTTGGGGAAGACCTAGCCGCAGATGCCCCCAATAAGGGAAAATGTGGTTGGGGAACCCACAATCGGAGATACCCTGGTCGGGGAAGCACTAAATCTACGAAGGTCAGACAAGACGCGCAAAGTACCTGCTCGGTATTTCCGTGATATATTGTTGTTGGACAGCGATGAACCTGTGACTTATAAGGAAGAGATGATGGGCCTAGACTCCGAGAAATAGCTTGGAGACATGAAATCCGAGATAGACTCCATGGGAGACAATCAAGTTTGGAACCTAGTCGATCCGCCTGATGGTGTTAAAACCATTGAATGCAAATGGGTCTGTAAGAAAAAGATTGACATAGATGAAAATGTTCATATTCATAAAGCTCAACTTATCGCAAAAGGGTTTCAACAAGTTCAAAGAGATTGACTACGATGAGACTTTCTCACCGGTAGCGATGCTTAAGTCTGTACAAATCATTCTAGCTATTGCTGCATATTTCAATTATGAGATATGGCAAATAGATGTCAAAACAGCTTTCCTTAATGGAAACCTAAGTGAGCATGTGTACATGACAAAGCCTGAGGGCTTTGTCAATCCAAAGAATGCTAGTAAAGTGTGAAAACTTCATAAATCTATTTATGGGTTGAAGCAAGCATCTCGGAGTTGGAATATACGTTTTGATGAGGAGGTCAAAAGGTTTGGTTTCATCAAGAACAAAGAAGAACCTTGTATTTACATGAAGGTTAGTGGGAGTGCACTTGTAATCCTAATCTTATATATGGATGACATATTATTGATTGGGAATGACATTCCTATGCTGGAATCTGTTAAGACCTCATTGAAAAATAGTTTTTCTATGAAAGACCTAGGAGAGGCAGCATATATCTTAGAGATAAAGATCTATAGAGATAGATTGAGAAGGCTAATTAGATTAAGCCAAAATACTTATATTGACAAGGTGTTGAAATGGTTCAACATGTAGGATGCCAAGAAGGGGTTCTTGCCTATGTCACATGGCATAAGTCTTAGCAAGAGTCAGTGTCCTTCGATAACTAATGAGCGAGACCGTATAAATGATATTTCATATGCTTCAGCTATTGGATCTATTATGTACGCCATGATATGTACCCGACTAGATGTATCATATGCTCTAAGTGTTACAAGCATATACCAAGCTGATCCCGGTAAATGTCACTAGACAGCTGTGAAAAATATTCTTAAGTACTTGAGAATGACTAAGGATGTGTTCCTAGTTTATGGCGGTGATGAAGAGCTCGTTGTAAATGGTTACACTGATGCAAGCTTCCAAACCGACAAAGATGATTATCGTTCGCAATCTAGGTTTGTATTCATTTTGAATGGAGGAGCAGTGAGCTGGAAAAGTTCCAAGCAAGCGACAGTTGCCGATTCTATGACGGAGGCCGAGTACATTGCGGCTTCTGAAGCTGCGAAGGAAGGTGTTTAGATAAAGAATTTTATTGCTAGATTGGGTATGGTCTCGAGTGCCTCGAGCCCAATGGATCTCTATTGTGATAATAATGGAGCTATTGCATAGGCTAAGGAGCCTAGATCCCATCAGAAGTCCAAGCATATACTCAGGCGCTATCATCTTATTCGCGATATTGTGGATAGAGGACATGTAAAGATATACAAAGTACACACAGATTTAAATATTGCTGGTCCATTGACAAAGCCTCTGACACAGCCAAAACATGAGGCGCACACAAGAGCTATTGGTATTAGATACTTAAATGATTGACTCTAGTGCAAGTGGGAGACTGTTGGAAAAATGCCCTAGAGGCAATCATAGAGATGATTATATTTTGTTATGTTCATAATTTATTGGATAATATGTTGTCTTGTTCCAAGAATAATATCGTTAATATTTATTATCAAGTATGTGACTTGATTCTGAAACTCTATATTTATCTTTGTGATGATTATTCTAAAGCGATCCCTAGTCGGAAACATATGAGGACACATATGAATAGACTAGCATATGTATTGGTTGATGACCATATTTCACGGATCATAGATATAGAGATATCAAACCAATAATATGGACACATGTTAGTGAACATGAGGTTGGATCAACCCACCATGAGACACTGCGAGAACGTTGTATTCTTATGTCATCAGTTGGTCTCATTTACAATGCTTGTGCTATATCCTTAGAATTGAGATCGTCGCACGTACTCGAGATGTGTAGTGACTTACTTAGGGTTGCCAAATGCTACTACGTAACTAGGTAGTTATAAAGATAGCTTTCGGGTTTGTCATGATACATGCGTCGAGGCATGGTCGATCAAGATTGGATTTGCCCCTCTCGGCAATGGGAGAGATATCTCTAGGCCTCTCGAGTGTAGCCTACCCGTGTTCCTTCACTCTCCACCTCTACCTCTCCTCCTCCTTACCGAAGAGACCCCCGAACCAGCCACCCTCACCGCTCAAGCTCGCCACCTCGGTAGGGCACACGGGCGCTTGAGGTAGTCCTGGGATGGAGAGAATCTGACGTGGAGGTTGTCGGTGCTGAGAGACACGAGTGGGGATTGGGGAGTGGGGAGGCAGAGGTGGAGGCATGGAGCCGTGGAGAGGACGTGGGGTGGTGACCGGTGATAAGACTTGTTGTAGTCGTACTCGTAAAGAAGTAACGGGCGGGGAGGGAGAGAGGCAACAGTTGGGGAGGACTTGGCTGCACGCTCGGCAATGGTTGCTTGCCCATTCTAGTGACAAGACAGAGTATAGGAAGAAGGCAATGGGCAAAAGCAGAGGGAAGGCAATGGGCAGATGCAAGATTCTTCCTCATTTCTTCACCACCGAAGCACAACTTCTCTTCTCTGATTCTCTCTTTGTTCATTTCTTCACCACTGAAGCACACCTTGTCTTCTCTGATTCTCTCTTTGCTCTACTCAATAGTCTCAAACTCTCAATAATTCGTATAATAGAAAGCTCAGTAGAGGTATCAGGTATGCTACAGAGGAGTCGAAGAACAAAGGCGATGGCAGGAGCGGCCATGCTCAGTAGCGGTATGCTATCGAGGAGTCGCAACACAAAAGTAGTAGCGGGGTGTAGCCACGGACACTCCCCTAGTCCTCCTCCCGCCGCCGCTCCCATCGATGCTCGTCGGCTCTCCCCAAGCATAGGAGACTATGACATGGACGACCCTCATATGGACGGTACAGAGGGCTACGAGGAGTACCAACGTAGTTCTAGAGCCGATGGGTATGCCAGACTTCTCTCCCCTGTCCACGGATGACAATGTTGGTGGGTTCGGCTCCAACACCGGCAGTGCCAAGCGAAGGGTGGAATATTGGAAGCACATGACCTGGAGCAAGGAAATTTGATATGGCCAAACGATAGATATCGCAACTTGTAATTATTGCAAAGCTTAATTAACTGCTCATACAGGTGGAGGGACGAAACACTTGAACCAGCACTACAAAGCATGCTTGAACAAGATAGGGCACACAAACAAGGGGGAGGAGTCTAGACGCAGCTGAACTTTGAGGTCAATAGCTCTATAAGTACTTAGGCATACAACCCTCTTTATGCCTATGAGGAAATTGCTAGATACATTATTTCCGAAGATCAACCGATTAGGATGGGTGAAAGTCGCAAATTCTAAATAATGATCCAAAGCTGTTGTGTCAACAGTACCAACATGATAGTAGGAGAAATACCTCGTATGATATTTTAGGGATCTGTAGTAGGGAGCTAGCAATACTAAAGGAAATATTTTTACAAGTTTAGTTCTTTTTTGCTTTAACTTCAAATATTTGGACATCATCGCACCAAAGAACTGTCTACCTTGGTGTTTTAGCCAGTCTATTATTTAGATGATGAGTATAAGTTAAACGAGAGAGTCATAGGGTTTAAGTTAATTACTGAATCACACACGGGAGAGGCCATTGTCAAGCGTATACTAGGGGTAATTAAGAATTTTCAGATAAAAAATAAGATTATTTCTATAACTCTTGATAACGCATTGACGAATATGACGGCTATGAACATCCTCACCCCAAGGTTACATGCATATATCGATGAATATATTATGTCATATCCTAAACCTCATTGTGCTAGATGGTATGAAGGAGATTGGCGTTTATTTGGACAATATCTGATGCCCTTCATTACCTCACAAGTTCACCTCAAGTGGTAGCTAGGATCGTGGACATAGAACGATAAGACCCCAAAAAAATTGGTCTTGACATGAAGGTGAGGCTGAACTCGACATACATCATGCTGTAGAAGGTATAAGGATATGAATAAATTGTATTTGTCTTTGTTAATGCTGACTCTCAGAGTAATAAGTTGATAGTTACTAACTCAAATTGGCAAATTACTAATCATTTTTTAGAGTTTTTTAGATATTTTTACAAAGCAACTACGGCTCTATCCGTGTTTACTATCCTACCTCTTACATAGTTATAGATTATATTTGTCTAATTGCAGACAAGTTTGCTAAATCTAGGGGGTCACCTTTTAGGCGATGTTGTTGCAGCAATAGACGAAACATTTGTTAAATATTTTGGATCTATTTCATACCTATATTGTTCTGCTATCATTTTGGATCCTACAAAAAAAGTTATCAGGTTTGCAGATTGCTATGGAGGGAATATGTGAGTGCCTCAGTCTTGATTTCTCCGAAGCTTTCAAACATATCATAAAGGAGTTTGTTCATGTTTTCCGCTTGTACCATGACAAGCTTGGTAGCAGCGCGAGATTGGAGGCCTCATAACAGGCGCATTAAGGCAAGACAAGCATGATAGCCTACTTGTGGAAGAAGCTGAAAGACAAGTCTAGTTCTTTATCCTATCAGTCTCAGACTCCTCACAAGTGGAATTCTATCTCATAGCTGAACCACTACTTGGAGCATGATTTTGCAAACATCGATCCTGATCTTTCTTGCGGAGGCAAGGTAGACTTGCTCGAGTAGTGAAAGAACAAAAGGCGGATATTTCTTGTGATGTGCCATTTCATATAGGATGTTCTACTGGTTTTGGTGTCCACCATTTCTTCGGAAGTGACTTCAGCATGGTAGGAAGAATAATCAAAGAAATGAGGTCATCCCTCATGCCCAAGATGGTGGAGGCAATCACCTGTGTCAAGGACTGCGAATTGGCAAAAGAACAACATAAGCATCAACTGGAGGATCTCGATATCGTGCAGGTGTACGCTGATCTAGAACGCATGAACGATCTCAACATTGGGGAGTAGTTAGCATGTATACATGTAATTATTGTACTCTTTTCCTTACCGGGGTACCACACACTAGGTGTAAGGTTTTTAATGAGGCACCATACACTGGGTGTAAGGTTTTTAACGAGGCAGTAACTATGGATTTGTACCCAATGATGAATAAAATTTAGTACCTTTACCCCCAAAATATTTGTGTGTCCATAGCCTACTTTTCTCCATCATCAATGTAGAAGGTGAACATTACCGCAACCTTTTCCTTTTTTATTTTATTTTTTTCTTCCCATCCTTATCTTATCTCTGTCTCTCGCTATCTGTCACTCTCAAGTCTCACTAGTAGCCTCACTCTATCATGGCCGACTCTTGACTCTCCTATAATCCTCTACTTCCCCATTCCAATCCCCAACCCCATCCCCTCTGCAATCCCCATTCTCGTCGCACTCGCCGCGGCCGAGTGCCGACTCCACCTCGACCGCGCGCGCCACCTCCGCCTCCTCTCCTCCCTCCGCCGCAACTTCACCGCCCAACTACCAAATTGTTTCGTGATGAGGTTGACCAGCGTCAACTCCATGAGCGGCCTCTTGAACAACAACACTGGCGCTGCCGAGGCCCCCTTCGCCATTGCCACCGCCACCACCTCCTCATCATCGTCCTTCTTGCCCCCACTGCATCTTCTCCTCCTCCGCCGCCTCCATGCCTCTTCCTCGTACAGCTTGATAGCATAGCGGAGCGGGGGTGTGGCTGGGTTGGGGTGCGAGATGCAGCCCATGGCGGCGGAGATGGTCGTGGTGGCGTGCAAGGCGGCATAGCTCAGCGGCGGCGACGGTGCGCATCTTGTTGGCACCAGATCTAGAGCTCCATGGAAACGGTGTCCATAGCTCCACGTATTAAACAAGGCTAGGCTTGGGCCGGCCGGCACGGCGGTGGCCCGTCATTCCCTGGACCTCGCCAGAGGCAAGTCATGCCGGCATGGCACGGCAAGGTGGTTGTGCTGGGCCGACACAGCCTGACACGGTCCGAAGCCCATCGCAATTGTGGTGTGCTGTGCCAACACGCCCGATTCCCAGGTACCGGCCAGTGACAGATAGTTGTTATACAGGAAATTCCTCCAAATTGTACATGGGACTATCTAGTGCAAGTGGGGAACCAACAGTAATCATGCAAACCATTTAAGTATATGCATAAATCAACATGAAAAATTGTATGATGAACATTGGACATTATAAGAACACCTACTTACCTCCATGAGGAAGACCTTTGGCGAAGATCTTTACAACGAGTAGGAGTTCGGTTAGTAAGGTTATAAGTAGAGGCTGAAATCCGGCATGCACCTCCCGGCCAGTATATCCTCAACAATAGCGATCGAGATTGCTGTGGGAAGCTAAACGAAACATTGATATATATATAGGATTTCAAAGAAAGAGGGCAGCCATTCTTTAAAAAAAGAAAGAAAGAAAGAAAGCATGCATGGACTTTTACTTGACAAGTAACATCAACGAAGCTAACGCGGAAGTGACTTTTCTTTGAGCCACTAACATGCCTTATTTTTTCGAGGCACTAACATGCCATTTTCCATCAAGGAAAATAAAGGAGAAATTTTATGGTACATTCTACTAGTAGTATACGGTGGTAGTATAAATCAAATTCAATCATTGATTTCTTAATGGTATAATAGACTTTTCTTTTGTATTTATAATTTTTTGTGAGGGTATTATGAACTTTTCCAACTAGGGTTAAAATAATTACTCTTTTGACATATGATCCTCACATAGATAATTACAATTCTACCCTCTCAAGATTCTACTACTCATACTATCCGGTGTAGTATAACTAAATCCTAACTAATCTGAGCCAATGGATCAAAGAGAATGAACGGCTCATATTAAATTGAGTGTACCGTAAAAGAGCTCAAACAAAGAGCTAAGACCCATATAGTTTCTTCAGAGTTCAGACATACATGCGACTCCATAGAGGCATTCAATCCATGATATTTGTACCCATCATCGTTCACAGTGGGATGATAGATATTTTCATAATATTTCATGAAAAAAGTGAATTCCGGGCTTTCGACCTAGCCTTTGTCAGGTCAGACCGGACTCTGGCATGCCCGTTTAGGACCAGGCTTTTCCAGGCCCGGCCAGAGACTTGAACAGGTCCACCACATATGAACATGAAAATTTGAAAGTGCCCGTATCATTTGTACAATATGTAGGGTTTTTTCAGTTTTTTTGGTGCAGCACAAATGTTCAAACCCCTGATGGGTGTAGGTAAACTCCTGCTTAGAAAAGCCACATGTAATATCTTGTTTAGGCCTTAGATAATTTAATTGAATTAGGAAGGAACTTCAATGGAATTAATTTGGAATTTCAGATGTTTTAGGAGAGGAAATAGAACCTGAGACTTCGGCCCACAGTGTTCCTCGGCCCAAGAGGAGGGATAGCCCTTTAAGTGGAGCCAGGGGCGCCAACTCCCCCAAACCCTAGCCGCCACCCCACTCCCTGCCTCCTGACCATCACCCCTCCCCCCTATGCGCCTCCATCTCCAGCATCGCCCCTGCGTGCCCTTCCTCCCCTACTGCTGCCACCTCCTGCTGCACCCCCTCCCGCGCCTCCCCTGGCCGACGCCCCTGAAGGTCGGTGCCTCCTCCCCTGCTACTACTGGTGGTGGTGGTGCTGGTGCGCAAGGAGGAGCAAGAGGAAAGAGAAGGGAAGGAAGAAAGAAGGAGAAGGGAAAGAAAGGAGGAAAGATCTAGGATTTGCGATCGGCCATATTTTTCGTGTGGGTAATGTCTGATAATCCTTATAATTCTCATGGATTAGTCGTTGTTTGATTCGTAGATCGTTTTGTCTAAGGGAAGGGGAGGTTTCTTTCTGCCCTAGTTTGTTGAGTTTTGATGCAAAACCTTGCAAGGGGCAATTAGAAGTATTTAGGCTCAGATTCAGAGTTTCGTCCAATTAGAAAAGATGTAGAGAATTTTGTAAGATTTCCAAGAAGGTCTAGAACACTAGATTTGTAGTTGTGGGAGAAATGTTACAGCCTTGGGAAGGTCGCTGTCCAGAAAACGGACGTTGTTTGCAGATGTTGTGAAGATGGGCTATTTACACCTAGTAAATGAATGGATTAATTTTGGTGATAGCTTGAATGAGCTAGGTAATTTTGAGTAGATTCTAGAACTGGTATAGTTCATAACTTTTCAAGTTTTAGAAAAAAAAAAGAAACGAAATTGTGAAGTGATATGTTTTGACATATTTCGGGACAGTCTTTGGGGAAGGACATGGGGGAGTAAATGGTGGATTCAGGAGTTCCTCATAACTAGAAAGTTGTAAGAAATTTCGTGAGGATTCCAGAAAGTATTGGATTGCTAGATTTGGGGTTCAGATGAGTAAGTTAAAGCCTTTTTACTAATTCAGAGAGTGTGACCTTGTAACATCCCAAAATTTGAGTTTTCAAAAATCTTTTGTGCGGATTAGGTCCCTAAAAATTCCTCTAATTTTCTTTGGTTTAAAAATGATTAAAAGGGACTTTCTAAAATTAAAACAATTTAATTTGACTAATGTAAGCTTCAATTAAATCAAAACAAGTGTTATTTGGCTTCCATGTGTTCCAAGGAATTTTCTTGGATTTTTCTGAGTTAATTTGGTATTTATTTTGCCTCATTAGAATTTTAGCCTTTTTCTTAAATTCCAAAATTAATTTCCTTTTTTTCCTTTCCTCTCGTCGGGTGAATTCGCTCAGCCCAATCCTCCGGTCCAACTATCTCCCCGGTCCGACCCCACCTCTACCCCGTCTCCCCGCTCCAACTCCGCCTCGCTCCAGCCCAACTCCGCCTCAGCCCAATCGTGCGCGCTTGCACACCAAACCCTAGCACCACGCCCGCGGGTCCACCTGCCAGCCACCGCGCTGCCTCCCTCTTGCCCAGTCCTACCGGCAAGCTACTGCCACCGCCCTAGTGCACACGTTCGATGTCCGAGCCGCCCACGCCACCGAGGCTATAAAAGTGACGGTCAACCTTGCGTTTCGTGCCCCTAAGACCAGCCATCTCCATGCCCTAGACGTCGCCCGAGAAGCCGTTGTGCGCCTCCACGGAGCTTGTCCTCCCCAAGATCGACGCCAACCTTGCTGCCCGATCCCCACCATCCCATCTTTCTGAGCTACCTCCTTCCACTGTTGGCCTCACCTTGACGTCCGTCGTCAATTCCACCCCTCGGTTGGAGCACCCAAGCACCGCATCACCGCTATCGGTTCAATCTCCCCCGACACTGGCAAACCCACCGCCGTGTTTGGTTCATTGTCCTCGGTAAGCACCGAGCAAATTATTTCTGGTCACACCTTCCCCTCCTTCTCGTCGTTTTTCCCCTAGGTCAATTCATATTTCTCGTCGCTAGAGCACCATCGCCACGCTCGCCGGTGTTTCCGCCGTCGCTCGTCTTCGATGCCGGCGAGGCTCAGTGCACCTCAGACCAAGCCGTCACCTCCCATAGCCTCAGGATAGTGCCCTCGTTCCATTTTTGCCATCACCGGAGTTCCACCGGCCACCGCTCGCTACCGATGGTGTTGACCCGAGAAGGCCATGGATGCCTCCTCTTCTGTTGTCTCTCTTACGTGTGGGCCATGCAATCTCTCTCTTGTCTCTGTGACGACCGGGTCCCACAGTCCATATCCGAATTAGGATCGTGCCACCTGTTGGCCACCTGAGCGCATCTTCGTCTTGTAAGCACCAGCATGGCAGTCCCTTGTGCCACATCGACGGTTGTCTTTGTCACGCCATCACCACCCTACCCGTACCACATCACTGCCACCTTGTACCACCTCACCGTCATCTCATCCACTACCATCCTAGTCATCACCCGCGTGGCACACCAAAGTCAAACCCTAGATTCCCTCTTCGACATCTATGGACCAGTGGCCCATATGTCAACCTTTCATCTTTTTCTAGAATTATTTTAATTCCTGAATATTTCATTATTCTAGGGGTTCCACAAGTCATTCTATTTATTCTCTTTCTAGAATTCTTTTAATTCTTTAAATTCCTTTTTATCCAGTGGGTCCCACATGTCATTTTCTCAGGCGTTTTCCAAAATTCCCAAAAATAAAGATTCCTAGGAATATTCCCTCGGCCCCACATGTTAGATTCTCTCCCCTTTGTCCTTTTTCAGCATTTTCTTTCCGATCAAACATCCGAGAGCTCGTTCTTCCTCATACGAACTTCGATTGAGCCTATTAAAGTTTCCAAATTCATATAAAATCAAGCCCTACCTTTCAGTGCCATTAAATTTCAATTTGGAATTTATTTTATTTATCTTTTTTAATTTGGTTTGTTTTTTAGTTTTCTCTCTCGTTAGACGTTGAAGTTCTAAAATCATCCGAAGATGCTGAAGGTCAAGGATATGCTGAAGGTCAAGGAAGTACAACATCAAACATAAAAGAACCACACCATTGCTATAGCAAGGCAAGTTGTACCTTTCACCATGTTGAACCCAGTTTTCCTAAAATTACTTTAATTCAAACTATTGCATATTATTTCAATTATTTAATTCTTTAGATGCTTTGGGATTAGCTATACACATATTTCATTATATCCAACTTGTTTATTGTATTACCATAATCTTTTGTCACCCTAGCTTGGTTAATTATTAGTTAGTATTATCATAGCACCAATGTGGGTTGGTTAGACACGATTAGTCTGCTTAGCCATGCAACGGGTTGTTGATATCATTTTAGTTGCAAATCTAAACTTGACTAAGTGATTATGGAACAACTTGGTAGAAAGACTGTGTACTGTATGTTATCACTCGTTGATAGCATATGTTGCACTTAACCAACTGGGTGGGAAAATATTTAGATTGAGGTGAGTGGAAAGACTTTGTGATATGGTGCACTGTGTGCTTAGGAAAAAATATGAATCTTGGTAATTTGGATAGAAATTGGGCAGTCTCACCTTGGTCAATTAAGGATTTAACTTTTTGCACCATTGAACTGATCCATAATTGTACGACCACATGCCTAACTTAGTAAGTTACGGAGTCTCAGCGTTGACTACTCAGGTAGTAGGTTAGACTGTGTGCTAGGGTAGAGGTGTGTACCACTTTGTGGGTCACATTTATGAGTGGTTCGCCGTCTCTAGGTCCAACGGTGTGTGTCGGCCCAAAGCACTATGTACGGGTTGGTGCCAGCGGTATGCACATCGGGAGGGTCAATTGTCGAGATGAAGTTTTGGAAAGGTTTTGTTATGATTGGTGTAGACCACACTGGTTATATCTTGTAGATAAAGTGTATAACCTCTGCAAAGTGTTAACAATCTATTCGAATAGCTGCGTCTGCGGTTATGGACATGCTCAGGGATTTCACACGAGGGGTATATTTTTATAAAACAATTGGGAGGAATAGCTGTGTGATTTAACTCATATAGTTGTGTGAAAGAAATTGAATAGTCGCATCCACAGTCATGGACATGCTCGGGGATTTCACACGAGAGGTAGATTTTCATAAAACAATTGGGAGGGACAGCTGTGTGATTTAACTCATATGGTTGTATGAAAGAAATCGATTAGGCTATGTGAACTTTGTGAAATACTTGTTAATTTATTATTACTATTTGTTTTCAATCATGTTTTCAATCTATTATTCATATTCAACTGCAACTATTGCTTTTATGCAAAATAATCATAGATTCCATATCCTTTGGAATAAGTCATCACTATAATTGCATTATGTGGTGCAACTTGCTAAATACTTTATGTACTTATCTTGCTATAAACAATGTTGTTCAGTTGAAGAAGGCTACATCATTTCATCGTTGGTCAACAAAGTCTACTTCAAGGATCATGGAGAACTAGGTCGCGCTACCCCAGTCGATTGTCTGTGGACATATGGATGGGCTTCCCTAATGTTATTATGTTTTCTTCCGCTGCAGCTTATTTGAGCTATTTGCCTTCTAAGGTATTAATTGTAAGCTTTGACCTTAAGGTCGTTACTCTGATAATTATTGTTAATTGCCTATTCCTTAGTTATCTTTGCGTATGGAATGGTATTTCATCGATGTTGCCACTGTGTGCACTAGCGTGATTCTGGACTAGTGCAGTATACACAGATGGTCCAGATTTGCATATTTGGGTTTCGACAGGCCTCTAGTGCCTTACCACCGTCTCGCTATCCGGTTCTGAGGAGATAAAGAGGCAAGTGCATGGTAGAACGGCGATTGATGTTTTGAACGATGTCTTCTTTATTATTCATTGATGTCTTCTTTATTATTCATTGCCATTATGTTATTTATTCCATTACGTTGTTTATTTACATATCTTGAGAATGAATATGGATTGTTATTGTTGATGATATAATATGGTAATAACATGGAGATAAAGATGATGAATTATGTTGATGAATAATTAAAGATATTGCATCATTTACATTCATCATGATAAGAGTGCATGAGTCAGATCGGTGAGAAAATCATGTAACTTGTCCGGTGAGGTCGGTGAGAAAGATATATGACTAGTCCAAAGTACTCTAGATAAAATCATATTTCGGTGGGGGCAACACGGGAGTGGAGGAGGTTCCCGATCCTTTTGAGGACGGGCTTGAGAGTGAACACAGTCACGGGTGTTCACTCATACTATATGGTATAAGCAAAGAAAAGAGTATGTGGACATATGGTATAGAGTTGTATCGCATTAAATGAAAAGTGGATATGATGTTTGACTACAAGCAGAAAAAAATAAAAGGATAATGTTAATGGTGATATTGATTATGGTTGATAAATCATTGTTCATTGTTTTATTATTGTCCTTACTGAGTCGTGGACTCACTCTTACTCTATTGTTATGTTAGATGACCGTTGATGACATTTTACTTGGGAAGGGATAGCGCACTTATGTTATTGTGACCCGTGGACGGGTTTTAATGTTGAATTGTTTTCTAAAATTTATTGTTAATTGATGTTAAAATTAATAGTTAGTATAGTTTAGTAGCATTCCGGATTCAGTGTTCGGTCAGGGTGTTACACCACACTCGTCGTAATCCAGCTGTTACATCAGCTACGGTTACCAGCTTTTCAAACCTTGTATTTATCTCTGCAATAGTTCAGAATCAAGATAATACACAACTACATTGTATCATCCATACATACGCACAAGAAACTAACAGATATACCGAGATATTTCTTACCCCCTCCATCTTATTGATATGCGATCGATAAGATATGATCGATCATATTTATGCTTCCCATTGTGCTTATGTTGATTATGCTATTGTGTGGGCCTTTATTTGTGACGCTGATGCTCTCATATTATGCTTGTTGCTTATCTTCGCTGTGTGGGCCCAAGCCATTGATAATTTAGAAACGTCATGCTGAAATTTTGTCGTATGAGCTACCAACATTGCGCCGGAGCAAGGGTTCTATATGATAGATAGTGATGATGCTTTTGCGGCAAGTAACAATTCGGGCGAATAGGGATTTCTCATCAGGGATCATGCTGTAGACTTCCTGTTTGCAAGTGTGGGCAACTGCAGGTATTTGCATGATCTTGTCCATGCGGGGCCGGAAACCTGTGTTGAAATGGCACATTTTTTTTATTTGTAATAGCTAAAGTAGATTTGTTCGTACGAAATTACAAAAAATAGCACCACGACAGATTACGAAGGTCACGTACCGTGCTCCTAGTCCATGGAAGTTTGGTACCGTTCTCCCAGACCGCGGAACCGATGTACGTGGACTAGAACCACGGAAGCATGGATTTTTTTTGTCCTTTAGTGATTAAGTTGTATGTCCTTCGGTGATGAAGTTGTTTGTCTTTTAGCGATTAAGTTATTAAGCATTCAGACAGCCCTTCCTTCTGTGGTTCTTGTCACATCCCCAAATTAATAAAGAGGTTTATTATGCATTTCATTGGCATGCATCATGTTTTGAAACTTTGAATTGCATATTGTACTTGGAAAATCTCTAAAAAAAACAATTGAAACATACACTTCAATTTGAACTCCAAATTAAAAACTGAAATAAATGCTACTGAAGATCCTCTGAAAATAATTTATTCAAATACTATATTAATTATCACGAATTGATATAATTTTTCCCAAATTTTTGGGACAGATCTTAACCCTAAGAAAATTCAAACACCATTAAGAGACCTTGTCTAAGTTTGAATTTATATATTACAAAATATATTATGAACAGTAGGGTTTAATAATTTTTATGGACACTAGACATGCCCAGGAACCCTCACGAATTATTTCATGACTTTAGAAATTTTATTTGTATTTTTAAGTCTCTTGTCAAAGTAGGAAAAACAATTTGAATCTCAGTCAAAACCTAGAACCCTAACCGGCTGTTACTATTCATCGGGCTCGAGTCCGACTCGGCAAGCCGACTCAGCCCGACCGCCTAAACGCACTGACGCATGCAACCCTTGGATCAAGGATCAACGGCCCAGGTCTCGCAACCCTTCGGCCCGTTGCGGTCGTTTCTTTTAATCTGAGCCATCCATCCGAGATCCAACATTGGGCACCGAATCTCATAAACCCCCTTTGCGCTCGGGCTTTGAGTCACTGACAGCACGACCCCACCTGTCTGAGGCGTCTTCTTCCTCCCGTTGGCGCGCTTGCAGAAACACAGCGCCACCGCCCGCGGAGTCCTGCCCAGCTCGTCAACGCTGTGAACCACCGCCCCTTCTGACCACTCCTGGAGCTTCTCCGTCCCACGCCGCCTCCATCCCCGTCAACATCCGAGGATAACACCCCTCGCAACCCCTTCCTTCTCCCTCACTTCTTCTCTGTTGACCGAGAAGAAGGAAGCTCGCCTGTGCTCCTCGCTTGGGTAAGCTTCCACCGGGTGTTTTCCCTCTACTCCATCTTCAATGCCTTCTCCATTTTTGTTAAGCTCAGTTCTTGTTCATGCTTGTAGCCTCTGGTTCACCTTCGTGCTCTAGCTCACGTCCAGAGCGCGCACGCGAGGAGCTCACCTTGCCATTTTTCAAATCTGGAAGGTATTATCCTCAATCCACCGCGTCACCGTATGTGCTTTAGGTCATTGATCAAAACCCCTCAACTCGTTTCTTTATTGCACGACAGGTACCCGGTGAATCGAAGTTTTGGCTCTTTTCAGCCAAGGTTCAAACCCTTCATCTCCCACCTTGTTTGGTAAGCCTTTGTTCAATTCCTTGCTCCTATAGCATACTCTTAGGTTCCTGAAGCTTTTCCGAGCACTCATTTTGCTCCATCTTGCTCAGAGCACCATTTTCGCGTTAAGCCGTGCTGCCGTCGTCATCTTCTCCGGCGCCGACAGAGTTTCCGCTACTCCAAGCTTCCCCAAGCACCCTTTTTCGCTCAGGTAGTTTTCTCTTAGTCCCTAGGGTCTTGGCACACGCTTGATTGTCACTGTCGAGCTCCACTGTGCTGTTTTCGCTTTTGCCGTTTTGAGCGCCGTCGCTCAACGCCGACTAGCCGCCGGTGTAGTCCACCTCAGGCATTGTAACCACCACTCTTAGGTGCGCAATGCTATTGCACAGCTATCCCAGTCTTTGGCCGACGCCGCCGTGGCGCACAGTGCCGGCGAACAGCCGGGCAAACGCACAGGAGAAACTCCCCGTTGTCGTACGCCGACCTCCACTGTAGCTTATGATTAGGAATAAACAATAGTCATTAGCATTTAATTACTGTCGGAAAAGAACGATTAAACTCACTTACATGTGGGCCCAAGGAAATAGACACGTGTTGTGCACTAAAACAGCCCCCATGACTAAATTTTGATTTGCACCGTTGGATTAGAAATCGACTGTCAGGATCGGTTGGGCCGATCGAGTCGCCTCGAGCACGCCACGATTTTGCACCGTTGGATTGGAAATCGACGGTCAGGATCAGTTGGGCCGATCGGGTCGCCTCGAACGCGCCATGATTTTGGACCGTTGGATCTTAATCCAACGGCTCACGAGCGTGGCTCTGTGATTCACGGCGTACGCCTCGCAGTGGGCCGCTGACCAGCGGACCCGCTTGTCAGTGGCGGTGGCTAGCACCGTGCTCGGTAAGAAAAGTATGAAATACACTATAAAATTTGAAATCTGTAATATTGCACACTGAAAAATTGTATTAACTTCTAAAATGCATAACTAAATCATTTTAACTCCAAAATGAGTGAAACCACTTCTGATAATTTTCTTATTTAATGAACTTTATATTAAAATTGGTTTCAAACATGTCTCTGTAACAGAGAGCATTATTTTGGGAGAATAAGCCATTGACACAATTATTTTTGCAATAGAAAAAGGGCTGATAGCTTCAAAAATTCATAAGTAATTCTTGGAAACTCCAAAAACAGTGAAATCAGTTTTGATAATTTTTATTTCAAATAAACTTAATTATAAAAATGGTTTCAAACTTACTTCTGTCACAGAAACTTTAGTTTGAGGAAAATGACCCTAAAAGGTATTATTTTAACACTATTAATGCTGATAACTTCATAAATCAATAACTAAATCATGAAAACTACAATTGAAGCAAACTCAACTGTTTTGAACTTGTAATAATATTGCCTATTTATCTATGAAATCCATGTACTCACCACTGCTCTACAAAAATTTACCTCATAATTAAATTGCATAAATGGAGGTATATTGAAATCTGAAATTCAAACCACCATAACTTTCACATACTAAATCAAAATAAAATAATTCTTTCACCAAAAATAATATAAAATCATGACTTAGCTACTGTAGAAAAATCATGCATTTTTGAGCATCTTGATTTTTGGAGTATTTCTCGATGTTTATTCGGTATTGTATTTATTTAGATTCCGAGCTTATTGATATCGACTCCTACGCGACCGAGAGTGAAAAATTACTTTACCAGCAAGGCAAGCATCCTTTGAACTTTCTTTTTGCATCATATTTGATCCCAATTTTTTTATGGTAGATGCAATGATAATTGCTTGCATGATAGTTCTATAATGTCGCTATTTTTGGGATGAGTAGTTAGACACATCCTATTATCTTGTCATTGTGGCTATCTATGAATTACTCCAGTACTGAAATGTTTATGATAGGATGTGTCAAATAATGTTGTTCGAGTTGCTTAACCATGCAAGTCTAGAAACGGTAGTTGATTGTCGGGAATAACCACGAGTCTGTTTTATAAGTGAAATTTTGCCATTTTAAATGAGCTTTTGGTCTGGACAAGTGTTGGTTAGTGATGGTGCCTTCGTGCACGAGAATTGGGTATGTGGTTTGGCTTGTCTGGACAATTAAGAACCGAACTTTGGGTTGTTGCGATTCAAGCAAAACTCGTGCTATCACACGCGGTATATGGGTGCCGTATGGTTAAGTAGGGGGAAAGTTTTGTTGTGTTGAGTCCCACGGTGGTGAAATTGTAAGGGCACGGGACCGTGAAATCTTGTGTTCCTTTTGGGCCGATAGGATGGAGACGTTAACGTCTTGTGTTTCCTAGGAGATAGGATGGAGACGTTAGCGGCTTGTGTTTCTTAGGAGCCCTAGGTTGAGGGACTTAGCCCAATGAGATTTTCTTGCTTAAAACAACCATATCTTGATTTACTCGGCCGGCATACCATAGGAAGTGATAAGGACATGACCCCTATGAATATAACCATATTTACTATGCTTACTGTTCCAAGTATAAGAGCTCGTACGCTTCACTTAAATTATCAGGTGAGCTTATTTTTAGGAGTGTATTTATATTATATGAACTATATGATGCTACCTAATGATGAAATATATATATGTGCAACACCATGTCACTTTTGGTCTAAGACAAACAAGCAATTCGAGCTGGACCTGTTTTGGAATCCAGTTCGGCCTCCGGAATCAGCCTGACAACACCAACTTAAAACAAGTCCACGAGTACTTGATTGAAAGCTTATTTCGTCCTCACCTTCAAATTCCTTCAAATTACTCACCTTCAAATTCCTTCTGGACTGATCGCAATCATCTAAAGAAGGCGTCATATCACCTGTTTGGGCCAATCTGGGCTTTGTAATCGAACTCAACTTGGCCCATATGCCGCGCCCACCTAGAGGTGTGGTTCTGTTCATGTGAACAGAACCTACGAGTTTAGTCCTCCCGCTATTTCTTTTAGATTTGTGGCTCTTCCTCCCTATATAAGGAGGCCACACCCTCTAGTTTTCTTGGATTTCGTTGAGTTAAGGTTTAGCCATTGTGCAAACTGTTTCTTGATTGTGTCGGATGACCACTGTCAAGATAGCTTTAATCCCAAATTATAAATATTTCAATCCATATTTGCAATTTCAGATTGCGTTTTATCTTGTTCTTGCGTGTTCTTCGATTGCATGCAAGAATAGGCCTTCGTGGTCAGGTTGATCGCGTTTCCAACACGGTCAATAACGTCGTGGAGTTGGTTCAACGATTGGTAAGGCGCAAGCGTCGTCGTACGGTTGTAGTCGGATCGCGAGAGTCACCTCCACCAAAAAAAATCGATATTTATCAATCTCATCGAAGATCGGAACCCCGCCTCCATCGTGTGGTATCGAGCTTGATTGATCGGTGAGATTTTTCCAGTTTTCTAGTAGTAGATTCGTTTTTCATACCTAGAGTCCAAAAAATTGTCCAAAAAATTATTGCATCTATCATCTGTACCGAACCCCTTTGAGCCATTGCAATTTTCTTTTCGGTATTTTGCTTGTTGAATCATTGGTTGCATCGTCGTGTCTAGTTGCTGATTTCTAGTTCTAGTTATTGTCTAGTTAGTCTTTGTCTAGTTGCATCTCGTGTTTCATTTGCGTCGCTTGATCGTTCTTTTAGGGTTCTTAGTTTTTGCATCTAAAAAAAGAAAATTTGTGGGTTAGAACTCCTCTAATCCGCACCAAAAATAGAAAATTCGTATGGTTGTTAATCAAAAAAAAAAAGAGAGAGAATTGTTGTGATCTTTTGGGAGAGTTTATGTTATTTGCGACTTGCGGCAAATCCTAGGGTCGGCCAAATAGTAGAAGGAGAAAGAGGCAACCGCAAAAACAAAAGCTATGGTAGAAAAGAAAAGAAGAAAAAGAAAACGAAAAGAAAAGTGCATAAAAATTAGTGGAGACCTTCTACATATAGCCACAAGCTTTCATAAAAAAAATTCAGCAAGTTTGGCCCACGGAATCAAAAGATATAGTCTTTTCAAGATTGAACACGAGACGGTTTTGAGTCCGAGTAGGATTCCGTTTCCGAGACACCGTCAGTAAAACGGGCATAACTTTTACATACGGCGTCCGTTTTTGACGTTCTTATGCTCGTTTCGAAGCTAATGACGAGACGTATCTTTTCTACCTAAGCCATTAGTTGCCCTCCAGGTGCCCCAAAATCGGCCATCTTCGGCCCCAAATTCGCGTTGCAAGTTTTCGGTTTCTGTTTTTGCCGTTTCCTTCGATCTTCCTTTCGGAATTTGGAGTTCGCCTCAACTGCAAAGTTGTAGATCTCATCAAAACCTTTCAAAAGAGTATATATAAGCCATATAAAACTTTAAGTTTTCATCTCTTGAGACTAGTTATTATTTCTGCTCAATCTAGAGGATTGTTTACATTGCACGTTATTGCATCTTTGTGCTCTACATCGTGTGAACAATCTTGTGCCCCTACACAGAGGTTTGAGTAGTTGGCTAGCGTATCTCCTAGCATTTGGTGTGAGAATTTTCTTTGCTTGCATTAAGTCACATTAATCTTTGCATGTGCGTGCATACACTTCTCTTGATAGGCTTTGATTAGCTAGCTTTGATTAGGCTAGGATCAGCAATATTGACTAGTACTTTGAACATTTATTCAACTTGCATCTGCTGAATTGATTGTTGCTAATCCTTGCTACCATACTTGAGCCTTCCCAGCTACACCTCTTCTACACCGTACAGGCTGAGCTTCTCCTAGCAATCGCTCCATCCAATCTTCGAAGATACGTTGACACCGTTGGATGTCGATCACCCCTGTTTGCTTGGTAAGAATTGATAAGAACTCGATAAAAGACTTGAGTGTGATTGACTTTTGAACCACCACATCCTAGTAGTTGCTAGAGACATATGCTTGTTTTCTGCTAACCATGACAGGTTCAAGATCACATAGTAGAGAGTTTCGGGAGATCAACAACACCATTAACTCATCTCCTGTGCCTGAACGAGGTAAATTTAAGTATGCATTTCCATCCTTTGATGGTAACTTTGATCCTGATGCCTATGTTGACTGGGAAATAGCATTAGAAAAAGAATTTGAATTTTATGATTGGTCTGATAGGCAAAAGATTAGAGCTGCCACTAGTATTTTTGTTGAGGATGCAATACTTTGGTGGAAGTATTTAAATAGACATGGAAGAGTGCCTCAAACTTGGAATGCATTAAAGAAGCTTTTGAGAGATGAATTTGTTCCTAAATATCATGTTGATTATTTACTAGCTAGATTGCAACGTGTAAATCAAGGTAGTAGAACTGTAAGGGAATACTATCATGAATTGAAAACTCGTTTGTTGCGTTGTGGTTGAGAGGAACATGCTGAAGCTACAGAAAATAGATTCTTAAGTGGACTTAATCAGGGAATTCAGGACCTTCTTGTTCATAAAGAATATAATTCTCTCTCTCAATTGTTTATACTTGCCTGTAAGGTTGAAAGTCAGATTGAGGAGAAATTAAGAATACATAATGATAGGAAACATCACAACAAGCCTATGTTTGTGTCTTTTTCTGTGACTAACGACTTGCAGGAAGTTGAGATACATGCCGAAGAGGAGAATGGGTTGATTGCACCACCTACTCCATTGGTTGAGAAGGAAGATGAGGAGATGGAAGCGCCTACATCATCTGAGGAGAGCCAAAAAGGTAAAGATCATGGTGCTATCATCACTCAAGGTGAGTATGATTTTGAAGAACTACATTTGTCCACTGTTCATGCTATTTTAGAGCAAAAATTAGTGGAAAACAATTCTGATATGCACATATTTCAAGTAGAGAATACAGACTGCATTGATTTGATTGCACCATGTGATGAAATAATTGAATTACCTGTTATTTTGAGTGATTTATGTGATGCATTAATCGCATATAATGATCATGTGAAATTGGTTAGACATAAAGAAGTTTTGACTAGAATTTCTCCTGCTGATTCTTTATGTTACATTATGTTGGATTCACCTATGGAATTGTCACATACTATGGAGAAAGTTTCTGAAATTGTATGTTCAAAATGCTTGTCTAGTGCCTACACCCCTGGGTATAAGTTTAATTTGATTGGAGATTATGGTGTAGACAATCAATTTATTGTTTATCGAATATGCATAACTTGTGATTACATGGATAAATTAAAGCTTGCTGTTTGAACAACAATTCTTGTGTGCTGAATCTTGTTCAATATGAGAGTAAAATAAAATTTAGTTTTCATCCTATGCCTATGTGTTCACCTTTTATTACACCATCTAGTGTGGACAATCTGAATGAAGATGTTGAATTATGGAAGAACTTACAAATCTTTTCACCATTGCTAGATGAATTTGCTATTGCTCGATTGAAATCTGATTATATGGATGAATTTTGTTTGATTCCAAAAGTTGTAGATTTGCCCATATGTGCTACCCCTGCAAGTTTACAACTTCAGAGATTTGAATTGCATAAACGCTTCACTTACATTTGCAAAACTAGTTGCAATAATTGTTGTGTGAGAACTTTTGTTTTGATCATTCACATATATGATTACTCTTGGGTTAATAATACAATGATTTTTTATGGTCGCTGTTGTCTTCTAACATTAATTGTGCAACAACGAATAACCGTTAAAACAGATGACATATACATATACCATGCATACACTTTGGCTTCTTTGTTACCCTATTTTCAGCTTATCAAAAGCCGAGGACGGCTTTGTTTTCAAGAAAGGGAGGATGATAAGGACATGACCCCTATGGATATAACCATATTTACTATGCTTACTGTTCCAAGTATAAGAGCTCGTACGCTTCACTTAAATTATCAGGTAAGCTTGTTTTTAGGAGTGTATTTATATTATATGAACTATATGATGCTACCTAATGATGAAATATATATATGTGCAGCACCATGTCACTTTTGGTCTAAGACAAGCAAGCAATTCGAGCTGGACCTGTTTTGGAATCAGCCTGACAACACCAACTTAAAACATGCATAACTTTCACATACGGAGTCCGTTGGAGGTCCACGAGTACTTGATTGAAAGCTTATTTCGTCCTCTTTCAAACGGATCTGGCCTCACCTTCAAATTCCTTCTGGACTGATCGCAATCATCTAAAGAAGGCGTCATATCACCTGTTTGGGCCAATCTAGGCTTTGTAATCGAACTCAACTTGGCCCATATGCCGGCGGCCCACCTAGAGGTGTGGTTACTGTTCACGTGAACAGTAACCTACAAGTTTAGTCCCTCCCCGCTATTTCTTTTAGATTTGTGGCTCTTCCTCCCCTATATAAGGAGGCCACACCCCCTCTAGTTTTCTTGGATTTCGTTGAGTTAAGGTTTAGCCATTGTGCAAACTTCTGTTCTTCAGTTGTGTCGGATGACCACCTGTCAAGACAGCTTTCGGAATCCCAATTTATGAATATTTCAATCCATATTTGCAATTTCAGATTGTGTTTTATCTTGTTCTTGCGTGTTCTTCGATTGCATGCAGGAATAGGCCTTCGTGGTCAGGTTGATCGCGTTTCCAGCACGATCAATAACGTCGCGGAGTTGGTTCAACGATTGCTAAGGCGCAAGCGTCGTTGTACGGTTGTAGTCGGATCGCGAGAGTCACCTCCACCAAAAAAATCGATATTTATCAATCTCATCGAAAGATCGAGAACCCCGCCTCCATCAGGAATCTCATCGAAAGATCGGGAACCCCGCCTCCATCAGGAAGTATGCTATATTCGGAGGCATCTGGAGGCTTACGGGCTAATCAAGTCGTGTGGGTAAAGTAGTACACCCCTGCAGGGTATAAATCTATTCGAATAGTCGTGTCCACGGTTATGGACGACCGCTTGAAATTTGTGGATGCTTATTGTTAGACTTGGAATTAAAATTGTGGTTATAACTTGGTATTGGCATGAATGGGATGTTCATACTTGTTGTTATATCAAAGTGGACCGCCACTTTGTTTTTTGGTATGATTCATTGTTATCAAATGTATTACTTATTCACATGCTTTACTTCCACTTCAAATCTGATTTTGAAATGGCACTTGAAAAACTAGTATGTGTAGGTTGTTCAGTATTGCGTCGTTTTCGCAAAATTAAGCCAATATGAGCCCTTCCTTTGAATGACCTTATGCATAACTATTTTTATTTGTGTAAGACTTGCGAGTACTCTTTGTACTCAGCCAGGTGTTTGCTGGCTTTTACAGGTGAGGAAGATAATGAGACTGACGAGCTTGTCGGTGTCGATTTAGGCGACACCGATGAGTAGTGTGCTAACTTTAAGTCTCAGTTGGTTGCCGATGGGTTGTGTGGCATACCACTGCTGGTCTTTTGGTTTATCTACTTATTTCCGCTGCTACTTAATACTTTCCTTTAAATTTGGCCGGTCGGCCACTTGTATTAGTTGTAAATTTGGAACTATGTTGTATGTCTTTTGAACTATTTATGTATGAATGTTGTATGGATGTGAGCAACGTTGTATAAGAGTATGATTATATTGGTCGCTGATCTTGGGAGCCAATATAAGTTGTACTTGCTGTTCATGACTTCCTATTTAACTCACTAAGTGTAGCGCTTGACTTGTTGGAGAACCGACAATCATGTAGTGCTCGCAGAGGAGCGGCGCGTATGATCGTCGGGGCTCTAGTTTGAGTTAAATCTCTCATTTATATGGAGTTAAGTTGGAATCCATTCTCTGGAGATCTAGAGTCATGTCCCTAAGACCTTGATTAATCTCGGTCTTACGGAGATAACTCCGGATCCCCACAGTTCTGACTGTCGTACTTTGGTTCCGCGTACTGGGAGCAGGTATGTGGTCATCATAACCTGTCGTGGTGCTATTTTTATAATTTTATACAAACAAATACTACTTTTACTATTACGAATTAAAGAACGTGTCAATTCAGCCCAAAAAAAAAACTCGTCCACGAGGTGTCATCCTGAAGCAAGCTTGTCGAAGGTACCACCGGATTTGAGCTGGCGGCAAATGCAATTATTTTCTGTGACATAAAGCGCCGTTTGCTGTTGAATCTCAATTCCGTGCGCGTGATGTACGCCCCTAGAGATTGTAGCAAAGTGGCTCATGCTTTGGCTGCGCATGGGTGTGATGTAGAGTATGGGGGCAACCTGTTTTCCACTGACGGGGCACCCGAATTTGTGGGATCGCTGGTGTTCCATCTAAAAAACATCGTGGCATAAGTGGTCATTTTGGGATTGATGGATTGTAAGTGGTCATTTTGGGATTGATGGATTGGTATTCAGAACAATTATGGTGTTTGATGATCCCTGATGACTGTTAGTTACAACAATTTAAATCTGTTTTATTCTTAAATGCAAATATTGCTTTTTATGCACAACAAAATAACTATATGCTAAATAGCACACAACCTAGAGCCTTGATCCATTTGAATTCCTTGCATGTTATATATGTATTTCTATGGTGGCTTGATGAGTACCAAAAGGACTCACCCTTTGCTCAAATCTTTAGTTGGCGGATTAGAAAAAGGCGTGTTCCTCGACCGAGAGGGCTACAAATTTTATGGTCGCCTCTAGTGAAGTTTCGTCTAGATCTTTTTGTAATGTAATATAAACTCGACTAGAGGCCTATCTCTATGTAGTATGTACAATTTGGTCACTAGACCACACTGATGCACTGATACTCCTGATCAACAACGTACTAGTATTCCGATACGTATCGGATACAAATACGGCTTCGATATGTATCAGAAAGTATCGAAAATATTTATATTTTTTAAGAAAGAAAACAAGAACCTGATACTTCCCGATACCTCGATACGGCTCATAATTCAAGCTCGGCCCACTTATTCTAACCTTAGTCTACAACCTTAGCAAGGACCAAAGGGGTCCCTCCTCCATACGCCTCTCTCTTTGTTGGTCCCGTGAGCCTCCAGTCCTGTCTCTACCCCTCCCGTGCGCCTCCATCTTCCCCAAGCAACCGCGACCAGCGGCTGGCGGCTGATGACGCTCCATCCTCTCCAACGTCCAACAGCGCTCCATCATGTCTACCTACAGCGGCCAGCTGTGCTCCATCCTCTCCACCTCCAGTGGCGCCCACTCCAACTCCAGCATCCAGCGTGGCTCCGGCCACTCCAGTTCCAGTGAGACTCCGGCCAGGTGCTTCCACTTGTGCCCTTCTTGCTTATTTGTTGGATTCCCCCTCATATCTAAGCTTGGATTGGATTCTCTCATCTTCTCCTTACTCAGTTCAACTACCAATGCTTATACTTTTTGTAAAGTTCCTTTTCTGATTCAATAAAGGATATGTCATTAGGTTGCAATGGCAATTGCTTATGTGTAGCAGGACAATGTTTTTCGAACTCTTTTTAGGTTTTGACTATTGATAAAAGTTGTGGATGACATAGAGATGCTTTTAATAAAGTGAGGGCTTAGTGTCCTTGCCTGTACAAAGATGAGTAAATTGGTAAGAGAGAAAAATGAATTGATATCTTCACTGTAACTCTCAAACTACTATTGTTGATCATAGTAATAAATTCTTCGGTATTATGTTCAATGAAATTAGCACTTATGCATAGGTAAAGTCTTGACTGAAACTAAGTATCGTATTTTATATATTTTATTATTATATATATATATATATATATATATATATATATATATATATATATATATATATATATATATATATATATATCACCGTATCAGTGTTTTTAGAGAAATAGAGTATCACTGTATTCATACTGCCGTACCAGTATCGTTGCATCATAGCTAGACCATGTTTTGGTAATAAAATGGAAATTCTATTTTATTGGACAGTTTAATCGTAAGGTTATGCGATGTATCATTCTACGTGTAACTAAAATATTGGACAGTTGCTGGAAGACACCAGGAATACCAAGGGTGTCCTCACACCTTCAATCCATAACAGCTTACCGTAGATCGTACCATACTACTAGAACAGAAATTAAAACTAGGAAGAAAGAAAGCTTAGATCTTGTCCATGTCCTCGTCAATCCAGAACCCTTACAGAAAACGGAGGACCGAATTATTTGCACACAGTATCAGCTCCTGTATCTTAACCATACAACACACAACGTTACAATGGCATAACCTTACCAGCATGAGCTTGCTGAACGGTTTAGCACAAAGGCTGTATCATACGGGTGAGGGCAATAACAACGGTGTCGTAATGTCCTCTATGCAGCTAGTGAGGATTGCCTGTGCAAAATAGTTTGTCTGATCCAATCATTCGACTGGTATTCTGACCAGTTGAATACCAGGAAAGCAAGAAAGCGGCCTAGCCAATTAAAAACGTGCCTCTAGTAGACGCACACATTCAATAGTTCATCAAATTCTGTTAGTTACCAATCCAGTGAGTTGATCTTAGAAATCTATTCAATCGTTGACACCAAAAGGTATGAGTCAAGCATAGCAGAATCTTCTTAGTATAGTTTGGAGGATCATTGCAAATGGTGACTAAGCACGGGAAGGGAGCAATGAATATAATTGAAGATATAGTAGCTCCAAAGAATTGACATCATGGAGAACCCGTATTAGCTCAAAACAAATAAATACATGGGATTGAATACTGTAATTATTCAACTTGCAATCATAGTTTTTCTCTTCAGTTTTTCTTTCTAGACCAAAACCTTTAGGTTTTCTTTGTGGACCAAAATCTGCAAGTTTTCTTTCTAGACCAAAAAGTAACAATTTCATGTACAAAAGCGAAGACATTCTAATTGAGAATTGTAAGAATGACCATCTCAGTTATGGAAATATTCACTTTTGATCTTCAAAGTCACAGGAAGACAACTCCAGAACAGGACATATATAACCAAAACCAGATGTAACAGAAACCAATGATATCAGAATCAATGAGCGAACAATCCTAGCTGCTAAAAATCAACAAGAGGGCACACACCACAGCAAGCAAAACATAACAACAAAAGCCCCAAGCAGTCTCATACCCTGAACCTGAGAAAACCCTAACATCTCAGGTGATCAGCACGTGCAAGTAAAAGCAAGAACCCTTTTTCATTTACTAGATGCTAATCCTGAACCTATAATATGCATATTTCAGCCATCCTCAACCCCAAAAGATGCTTTCAGCCAGTTGGCGCTACCCCCTAGCCCGCTCTATGATCATTGATCAGGTGCAATGCATACAAACAACACACTTATAAACACTATCCGAGGTTCATGGTCACTAGCTACAAAACCAAGACTGCCGGATGGTTGTCAAAAGAAAAGGGCATTTAAAAACTGTAACTAACTGAACCTATAAATACTAAATACAAATTATTCAATTCCAGAATTCTTGCGAAGTACTCACGTGCCAAACCACAACCATCTAACAGATCTTATTTGATAATTACACCAAGCAGAGAACATCATAAATATTATAAAAAAAAGGTGATGACTACCTGTTTACAATAATCAATTCAAAACCAGTAAAAAACAACATGTGGGGCAAAAGATAAGAGGGAACAACCCAGGAAGTAAAACTTAAAAAGCAACATAACAGCAAATTGTCGAAGTGCCCAAAACAAAACAATGAGACTGTCTCCAGCCACAACAGAAATCTATACAAATATCTGAAACACAAGTAACACTTTTAACAATTCTCAGTGCTCATAGCCTGAAAAGTCTCAAACCTTTACAGAATCAGAAAGCTCTAAAGTATATCATTATAGAAAAATGACGCAGAGAGGCATCAAACCACAAATCATCAATCTCCCCTTCTCAAGTTGACACTGCACAACTCTACCCTTCTCATACTTGAGTAATTTGATCCACCCTACCACTCGCAATCTTAAAAAAAAGGATGGATTCAACTCAATAAAGGTAAACCCTCCCTCTTTATGTCATGTCAATGCCAAGTTGCTAACTAACAAGTAACAATTAGGTAAACCCTCCCTCTTTATGCCAGGTCAATCAAGTTGCTGACTAACAAGTGACAATTAACATCTTCATATTGCAATCTAGTTAGTGCTAGCAGATAGATGTTTATGATCACCAGCTACCGAAACCAAATATGTCAGTGTCATATAACGCAGAGGTAAAGGCGTAAAGCATGTATGTGCCAAAACAAAAGAATGGGATGTATCAAAGTATAACATCACGTGCCCCTTAAGCTCGGTTTCTAACTACCATTATTTTTTTTGGCCTTATTTCCTTTATTAATGGAAAGGGAACATAGATAATCATTTTAAACCAGACCAACACATGCCCTATCAAAATTACTGGACTAGGTCTTCAAGATCAACAAATGTGTGCCAAATCCAAGTAGACAAATCAAGCAGAGAACAAAACAAGCGACAACGATAATGACATTAGCAATATTGTAGTAACATGTAAAGAGCAAGGGCAAAGCATGCATAACAATAATAAGAAAATAAAACAACGGTATATAGGACATCTTGTGTCCCCTGAACTTGCTTGTAATAGGACCAACAACTGTTATTCTCTTTTAAGAAGAGAAATAACTCCTGTTTGCTTCAGAAATTATTCGACTCAAGTTCAGATGCCAGAAAGCCCCCTCATCCCGAATTATCCCAATTATACAATCCTAGCTGGTAAATCAACCAAGCACAGCATAACACAAGCCACAGCTAACACCATAATCATTGTCACATAATGGCATCAGCACTTGTTACAACAGCATGTACTAGATTAAAAAGAAGGTAATCTGACAATTATTAAAATTGCCTCAAATCCTGACAATATATCATCTCATCACAAACCACCGATACCATAAATCCACCACAGCCTACCATAGATATACCATAAATCCACCACAGCCTACCATAGATAATGCCAATACGACTAGAACAGAAATTATAACTCAGAATATAGAAAGCTTAGATTTTGTCGATGTCCTCGTCCTCAAACTGGACGTAGTCGTTCTCGCCTTCGCCGTCCTCGGGCCCGTCGACGTCGACGCCCTCGTTGAGCCTGAGCGTGTCGGGGAGCTCGCCGTAGGCCTTGAGCAGGCGCGCCTCGTCGTTCATGTACTTGAGGATTACGTCGGCCTTGTCGTCCTGGTAGTCGCGGAGGCCGACGAGGACGATGTCCCCGGCGGCGATCCAGACCTTCTTGTGCATCTTACCGCGGATGTGGCAGAGGCGCTTGGTGCCGTCAACGCAGATGGCCTCGCAGCGGCCGTTGCCGAGCATGCGCGTCACCTGCGCGTACTCCTGCCCGTCCTCCTTGAACACCAGCTCGCGCTTGTCGTCGTCCGCCTCGTTCTTGCCCCGCTTCCGGTTCTTGCCTCCCTTCCCCTTGTTCTTCGGCATGGCGGCTGCTTCCTCCTCTTCTTCTTCCTCGGCGAGACGAAAGCTGCGAAACCCTCACTTCTAGATCGAGATAGGGAGCGGTAGTGCTGCGGTTTGCGGTTTCCTGGGCTTGCTTGGTCGCCGCGGCTGGGAGTTTATAGTGGGGAAAGTGGTGGACGGAGACAAGGAGAAGGGAGGAGCGGTGTGGGCCCTCAGATTTAGGGTTGGAGGGGATGGACGGTTGAGATTGTGTTTCTGGGATTGCCGTATCCGGGTGGGTCTCTTTTGCAGATAAGCGGGGCCCACACGGGGATGGAGGAATTCTTGGCGAAATGTGATTTGTGGACCGAACCCCGGTTGGACATGAAAAACGATAACCTGAAAGAGTGCTTGCGGGCTAAGTAATTTTAAGAGAACGTCTAAAAAATTAATTTGGAGAGAGGGAATTCGATTTTCTTTTGGTATTTTGATGGTGTTTTCTACTATCGTGATTGCTGAGGCACGTAAATATTGTTAGATGTATATCATTAGTTGTGTATTTTTTCTATTGTATAAGGGGTTACCTGCATATATGTCATACCTGTACTTGTATATATATTGGCCTATTGGCCTCATGATGAATACAATTGCTATTCATAACATGGTATCAGAGCTATATTAGGGTTTCCTCACGTGGCCAACACCGGCCTCCTCAGCCGCCGGTTGTCGCTCGCCGCCCTCGTTGCCTCTGCTCCTCGCGCTCTTCGTCTTCGTTCGGTGCTTCATTGCTGTCGAGCCGTCTGCGATTCGTCTGCTGCTTCTTTACCACCCGTCGCCGGTCGCTGGTTGCCCGAGCTCGACGTCCACGTGCTCCTCTCCGCCGCCGCCCGTGGCTTCGTTGACATCCGCCCGCGCATCACCGTCCACGCGCTCGTCTCCACCGCCGCCCGCAGCTTTGTTGACTCGGTCGCACGAGCCGCCGCGGCAGCCTCCGCCTCCGCCTCTTCACCCGGGGGCTGCTCGAGGCCGCCTATGGGGAGCCGCTCGGGGCCGCCCGCCGGAGAGCCGCTCATCGCCGGAGACACCCGCCGCCGGAGCAGCCGCAAGGTGGAACCCTAGTTCCCTCGGTTCCCCATGTGCTCTGTTGGCCTGTAGGCTGTTTTAACGAGCCGACCCATTAAGAAGTCGGACCAAAAAAGAAAAAAAAAAGGAAAAAATTATATCAGTACATCGTTCTAACCGCCGCGCCGTCTAGCGCTGCCTATTAGACTTCGTTGCCTTGTTTGCCGCGCCTTCCAGCGCCGTCCACCAATAGGCATTGTTTCTGTTCCTCGCTGTCCGGTGATCTTCAATGGTCTCAATTATCGGGACTTGTTTCAGCATATGCGCCTCCACATGCGTGGTCAGCGCCTTTGAGAGTTTCTTACTAGCGAGTTGCCTTGTCCGCCTCGCTCTGCTCCGCCTGCTGAGCCTGTACTCCCGAAGGATGCTTCCGAAAATGCTCATACAAAGGCATTTGAGGTTTTTGAGGATGCCATGGAGACTTTTCAAACTCAGTATACTACTTACAAGATATGGATTGATGAGGATGCTCGTGCCTTTGCTATTCTGGTTGCTAGCATGGAGGTGCAATTCACTGGGAATGTTGTTGGTTTGGCTTCAACACAGTTGATGTGGACACATCTGCGCAACTGCTACGAGCCGTCTGGTGATTTGTTATATCTTTTTGTTGTGCGTCAGGAGCAGTCACTGCAGCAGGGGGATGCCACTGTGGATGAGTTCTATGCCCAATTGTATGCGGTATGGCGTCAGATTGACTCTTTGGGATCGGATGTTTGCCACACGTGTCAGTGCTGTCAGCATCAGCAGTCTCACCTAGAGCTTCGTCGTATCTGCGACTTCTTGACCTATCTCCAGGCTGAGTATGAGCAGACTCGTGCTCAGTTGCTGCCACGCCACCCACGTGTGATATTGTTGGAGGACCTTGCCGCTGTTCGTGCTGAGAAAATTCACCTTCGTGTTGCGGGTCTACTGTCGTCACCGTCGTTTCCTTCGATTCTGGCAGCTTCTCCGATTTCTACACCCGCTCTGTCTCTAGCTACTCCTTCACCAGTGGTGCCTTCACTAGTGACAGCTACTGTTAGTAGGGGACCACACTGTACTTACTACAACAAGGATGGACATATACAGCAGATCTACTACAAGAAGAAGAAGGATTTATGTCATGGTAGCTGACCTTCATAGGGAACTGGTGGTTCCTCCTCTCAGAGGAGCTCTAGTGCTTTTGATTCTCAGGAGTTTCTCACACTGCTGCGTCGCATGGCTACTCTTGCACTGTCCAGTTCTATTGGTTCTGCTGCACAGTCTTCTAGTGAGAGACCACCTTCTACTTCTTCCTCAAGTATATCACCTTGGATTCTTGACTCTGGTGCTTCCTTTCATATGACACCTAATTCCACCAGTCTCACTTCCATTCATCCTTTAGCTGCTCCTATCATCGTTCAGACAGCAGATGGTACCTCTCTATCTGTCGTAGGACGAGGCACTCTTTCCAATTCCTCTTTTTATATTCCTGTTGTTTCTCATGTTCCCAAACTAACCATACAGCTCATATCTATTGGTCAGCTCACTGATCATGGTTGTCATGTTATTCTCGATTCTGATTCTTGTTATGTTCAGGATCGACGCACAGGGACTCTAGTTGGTACTGGCCCTCGCCGTCGCGACTCACAGCATCTCTAGGAGCTTGACTGACTTTATCTTCCTTCCGCTGCCCCTGCCAGTATTGTCAACTCCACCATTGCTATCGCTTCTGTTGCATCCTTCACTGTGTCTTTTGCTCGGTGGCATCATCGTTTGGGACATCTTTGTGGGTCGCATCAATCGTCTTTACTTCGTCGTGGTCTTTTAGGGTCTGTATCTGGTGATGTTTCTCTAAATTGTTAGGGTTGTAAGCTTGGTAAACAGCTTCAACTTTCTTATCCTTCCAGTGAGTCAGTGTCACAGTGTCCTTTTGATCTTGTTCATTCTGATATATGGGGTCTGGCTCCTTTCGTTTTGAAAGGAGGTCATCGATATTATATAATTTTTATTGATGATTTCTCTCTCCACACATGGATATACTTCATGTCATCTCGTAGTGAGGTTTTATCCATCTACAAGACTTTTGCCACCATGATCTGTACTTAGTTTGATTCTCCTATTCGTGTCTTTCATGCTGACTCTGCTAGGGAATACTTGTCAGGAGTCTTTCGTGGTTTTTTCGCTAAGCAGGGCACTCTCTCTCAGTTTTGTTGCCCTAGTGCCCATGCCCAGAATGGTGTGGCTGAACGGAAGCATCGTCATCTTCTTGAGACGGCCCGTGCTCTTATGCTTGCTTCGACTGTCCCACCACACTTCTGGACTGAGGCTATTTCTACTGTCACTTTTCTTATTAATATTCAGCCTTCTTCTGCTCTTTAGGGTGGGATCCCAGTTGAGCGTCTCTGTGGCAAGACCCCTGATTACTCTAGTCTTCGCCTCTTTGGGTGTGTGTGTGTGTTATGTTATTTTTGCACCTCGTGAGCGCACCAAGCTGACCGCTTAGTCCGTGGAGTGTGTTTTTCTGGGCTATAGCGCTGAGCATAAGGGATATCGTTGTTGAGATCCTGTTGACCGATGGATGCGGGTTTCTCAGGATGTCACTTTTGATGAGTCTCGTCCTTTCTACCCTCGTCTTTCTCCTTCCACCACTCCAGCATCTCTTGTCGAGCCACTTTCTTTTCTGACTTTTCCTTCCACCCCCATAGTTACCACACCTCCATCACATCCTTTGTCCTCTTGGTTCCTCCTTCACCGTCTCCTTCACTACCGCCACCCTCTCCAGAGGCTTCTCCCGGCCTTCGTCCTTCTTATCCTCTCTACTACACTTGTCCGCGAGTTGAGGATTCTTCTGATGCGCCATCTTCTTCTAACGGTTCATATTTTTCGGCATCTCCTCGATATGCTCTTCGTGATCGCCAGTCTATTCGGCCTCTTGCACGCTTTTGTTTAGCGGCTCTTACCGAATTGACTTCTTATCGTGATGCTGCTGTTCATCCGGAGTGGCAGCATGCGATGGCAGAAGATATTGTTGTCCTTGAGCGTATTGGCACGTGGGATCTTGTCCCCCTTCCCGCGCGTGTTACTCCTATCACGTGTAAGTGGGTCTACAAGGTTAAAACCCGCTCTGATGGTTCTCTTGAGCGCTACAAGGCTCGTCTTGTGGCACATGGTTTTCAGCAGGAGCATGGTTGTGATTATGATGAAACATTTGCTCCTGTGGCTCATATGACCACCGTTTGCACTCTTCTTGATGTGGCGTTTGTTTGGGCATGGTCCATCTCTCAGCTTCATGTGAAGAATGCCTTTCTCAATGGTGAGCTATGTAAAGAGGTTTATATGTAGCCACCACTAGGGTATTCTGTTCCTGAGGGTATGGTTTGTCGCCTTCGCCGATCTCTTTACAGCCTCAAGCAAGCTCCTCGTACCTAGTTTGATTGTTTCTCTTCTGTTGTCACTGCAGCTGGTTTCTCTGCCAGTGCTCATGATCCTGCTCTCTTTATTCACACTTCATCTCGTGGTCGGACGCTTCTCCTTTTATATGTTGATGATATGATCATTATTGGAGATGATCCTCAGTACATCACCTTTGTGAAGGAGCGTCTTAATGAGCAGTTTCTCATGTCTGATCTGGGTCCTCTTCGCTACTTTCTTGGGGTTGAGGTTATTTCTACACCTGAGGGCTTCTATCTGTCCCAGAAAAAGTATATTCAAGATCTTCTTGCTCGTGCTTCTCTTACTGATCAGCACACCACTGAGACTCCTATGGAGCTTAATATTCATCTTCAGCCCACTGATGGTGAGCCTCGTGCTGATTCTACTCGCTATCGTCACCTTGTTGGGGGTCTTGTTTATCTAGGTGTCACTCGTCCTGATATTTCATATCATGTGCATATCTTGAGTCAGTTTGTTTATGCTCCTACTCAGCTCCACTATAGTGATCTTTTTCGTGTTCTACGATATCTTCGTGGAACCATCACTCGCCGTATGTTTTTTGCTCACTCCAGCTCTTTACAGCTCCAAGCATATTCTAATGCCACCTGGGCTAGTGATAATTATGATCATCGGTCTCTCTCTGCTTATTGTGTTTTTCTTGGTGGTTCTCTCATTGCTTGTAAGACTAAGAAGCAGACAACAGTTTCTCGTTCGAGTGTTGAGGCTGAGTTGCGAGCTATGGTTTTGTTGACAGCAGAGGTTACTTGGATACTGTGGTTACTTGAGAATTTTGGTGTTTCCGTTTCAGCACCCACTCCTCTTTTGTCTAACAGTACAAGGGCTATTAGCATTGCTACAAATCCGGTGAATCATGAGCTTACTAAGCATATTGGTATTGATGCTTCCTACATGCGGACACAGTGCGAGACTGTGTTGTTGCTTTTCAAAGATGTGCCTTGAACTTGATTATGTACTTCTTCACAAAGGCATAGATCAGAGCCCAGCACAGCTTCTATCTCTTCAAACTTCATATTGTTGATTCACCATAAGTTTAAGGGGGGGTGTTAGATGTATATCATTAGCTGTGTATTTTTTCCATTGTATAAAGGGTTACCTGCATATATGCCACACCTGTACTTGTATATATATTGGCTCATTGGTTTCATGATGAATACAATCGCTATTCATAACAAATATATCATACAACTTATATGGAGACGGTGAAAGGAGAAAAATGTCTCTCTGAGGTGCTCAATGGTACATTGATAACTGTGATTTGTTAATTCAAATCAAACCTAACATATACAATATTTTTTCGGTTTTGCTGGTGTAAGTTGCCTAATATTTTTCTAATTTGAGGTTGCCTTTTTTTTTTTTTTTTTTGCTTTTGGATTGGTTTTTAGATGTGTGTCCCTTTCATTCTATATTTATCCATGGTTTAAAAAATATGATCTAACCTGAAGAAAGCATGAAGCATAAGTCATCTTAGAAAGAGACATCCTTATTTTTTTTATGGCATGGCTGGATGGGAAATAAAGTGTAGCAATCAGTTTTAAATAGTTGCAATTTGTTCTTTGATCAACTTCGTAATGGCACCGCAAATCCTCAATGTCTCCTTTATCTTTATCATATTCCATAGCTTGAGTATTGTTAGTGATGCGACCAATGGGAATTGAAGCTTTGGGGCCTAAGTATGCAAGACATAAATCGAACATTTAAACATACTAGAATGGAACCCGCGCCGTTGGTGTGGCTACAGATGGTGTTAGGGCAGAGGGAAGCAGGTATTTTTATGTTTGTATTGGTTTTTTTTGTAGCGAGTGATGATAGTGTGAAATAACAATGTCTACTGTTTGTTAAGTGTGGTTTTTATACGACTTAAGTTTATAAACGTACCGAAGATGTTGTTGGTCTATGTGTGTGTGTGTGTGTGGGCGAGGGTTTCAGGGGGGAGGGTACCCATATAGATTTGTTTCTTTTTTTTCACACGCACCGATGTGGTCCATCGTCGGGTGCAATGCCGTGTCTAGATTCATATTTAGAAAATTGTCCCTCCACACATGAGTTTTACAAGAAATAATAGATAACCTAGCAGCATCATCTAAAAATTAATAGCAGATAGACATAATGAATAGCAAACGGAAGTAAAATGAACGTTAGAGAAACTCAGGTGCAACATGTACAAATTAGTAGTACATAGGCATATGAATAAGAAACATAAATGAAATTAATGTTAAAGAAACTCGAAAACGTGAGCACCTAAGCCGATAGATAAATCATCATGGTAATCATGTATTCTTGTGCAAAGGAAGATCCCAATATATATATATATATATATATATATATATATATATATATATATATATATATATATATATATATATATATATATATATATCTGCAATAAGAGTCAAGTAACATATATTTTACGTTGTAAGGGGGGATTATAGAAGTTTACATTTAATTTTTAGGCTATCTTAGCACCACAAAGTGTCATCTTCGTTCACAATCAATGACTACAGCCTGCATCATACATCAAACACACACAAAAAGAGAGACATGAACAAACAAAAAAAAAACATATCGAAACGGCGTGGCACACGTGGCCAGTGGTTATCTTCATCAAATCACATTGACAAAAAAAGGTTTCATAAAAATAATAACCGAAAAGTCTGGAGTGGTTAGATTTACATTGTATATGAGAACAAATTATTTGTATTCTTCTATAGGAAGCTTATCTAGCTCTATAAAAGGAAAAGCTGTGTAAATACTATGAATATACCACATGTATAAATAAGAAGTACATAGATATAATGAACATACCACATGTACAAATAAGAAGTACATAGGTATAATGAACATAAGGTAAATGTACAAATGAACTTACAGGATTATGCACATATAGGTAAAAACAAAATCCTTTGAGTCCAGAATTAAGCGTGTAACATAATATCGAAAATAGACAGATAAAAAAAGTATCTAAAAGACAACTGAAGGATCTATCATAGCATCCTTGAAACGGCATGCAAATTCAGTGAGAAAATAACCTCTGTAGGCGAGACAATAGAGGACCTGAGGTAAAGGTGAGAGCACATAAGCTTTCTAGTTTTATGAGAGTAATGTATCGGAAATCTGATAGATCTAAAAGTAAGGTAAGTGTGAATTAACAACCTTAATATTAATATGCAATCTAGGAGTATACTGAGACAACATATATTGCCAAAAATCCGAGACCTACAACCAATGCCATAAATTCACAGGATTTTATAGGCTCCATATTTGTTAGGAAGTAGGTTCGGAAAAGGGAAATTAAAATATGTCATGGGATCTTTAAACTAAGATGTTAATCGCATTTCACTTACTACCTTAATAGTTCCACCGTCTGGTTCGTCCAAGACAGCAGCGTCTGGTTCTTCCGAGACAGCAGCTTTTCCCTGAATAAAAAAAAGACATTGACTGAAAACTGGAACACACATTCATATATATACATGCATAATAGAGTGGCTAAAGAAAAGGCTGTACATGAATACATATATGAATGACAAAAGGCTGTACATGCATACATGTTCCACCGCTTGGTTCTTCCGAGAGAGCAGTTTGTTCTTGATTTTTTTTTTAAAGGCATTGACTGAAAACTGGAAAGTCTGTACTATAAGTTTTTTTGCTGGTGCACCTGTCAGTTCTGAGATGTAAGGGAACAAACACACACACACACATATATATATATATATATATATATATATATATATATATATATATATATATATATATATATATATACACACACACACATCGACATGAATGTCTTCATAGAGTGGCTAAAGAAAAGGCTGTACATGAATACATATATGAATGACAAAAGTCTGCGAAAGGATGTACATGTTAGAAATTAGCCCATATGAGTGAGGCCCATTTTCTATAATTCCAAAGCATTTATGGGTTAGTACCATATTGTTAAAGCAAGGTGGAGGTGACCAACATATAAGGTGGAGTTCTTGTCACTCCTTAAAACATGTGACACATGGATGAGGGTGGCATGAGGAGGGCTCTGGCTAAACACACACGCACGCACGCGCGCGCGTTCGCGTATTTTCACGTGAAAAATCGCGTGACTTGTGACATATATATATGTCTGGAGACGTCCAGTGCATAGCAAGCAGAAGAATAGCATCCATTCCTTCTTCCTTCTAATCTGTGCTGTTGTACTGCGCGGTCTGAACCTCGCCGACTCTTCTTCTCGGCGTGCACCGTGAAGAAGGGAAGCGGTATCTCCGAGCCGTTGCTGCCGTGAAGACCTGCACAGGGTCGGCAATAAGGTTTCTGGGCAGCGCATCTGCGCGACCGCTTGCTGCACTGCGACATCTACGTTTCTATACTGCATCAAGTCTGCGCTGCTTCCTGTTCTTCATCAGACCCATCTGTAAGTCTATCGTGTGATTGATTAATTTGTTTACATCCTGTTTTTCATATATTGCGAAGTACAATGAGTTGTCCGTTGTCAGTGCTGTTTTATGCATCATTAGTCTTTTGCAATATTTGTCTTTTAATAACATCTGGAATTAAAATATTGCCCTCATTTTCAACATTCCAGAAACCTTATTGCCAACTTTGTTGCAACACAACTATGGCTGGAGCTTCTGATGCTACGAAACCTGAGAGGTTTTCGTCGAATTTCGTAGATGGCGCACTAGAGCCAAGTTTTGGCTCATGTCTTTGAGGGTGTGGTGGGTAATCCACCCACGATATCCGTTCTGATTGACCAAGATATGCGATTCGATAATGCGAACAACATCGCTCTTGGCGCCTTCGACCATTTTGGCGATCGGCTCTATGATGTGTACATGGACTATAAGTCCGCCACAGAGTTGTGGGATGCACTAGAGCACAAATATGCAGAGGTAGAGGCAGGTCGTTAGCTCTACATGTGTGAGCAATTCTTCGACTTTACCATGGATGAGGCTAAGTCTATAGTTGGACAAGCTCATGATCTCCAGCTATTGGTTGGAGAGATTGCGCACTGGCCGTGTGTTGCCTCCTAAGTTTGTGGTCGGGCATTGTCGCCAAACTTCCTGTTTCTTGGCGGGATTTTGCCACTAGCTTGAAACACAAGAGGAAGAGATTTCTTGAAGATCTCATTCTTGCCCTTGATGTGGAAGAAAAGGCAAGAGCAAAAGATGCACCCAGACTTCAGTCGAACAATGCAAATTTCATAGAAAAAGATCATGCAAAGAAGTACAAATCCAACAAAATGAACAAGACAACTAGCTTTAAGAAGAAAATCGAGAAAAGGATATGAAGAACATCACCGCTTTGTGTGTGGAAAACGGTCATATAGCGAAAGATCATCATTTCAAAGAAAAGCGAGATGGTGAACGACCAAAGAAGAAGGTCATCAACGTGATCATAGGCGAGGCCTCGACTTGGGAGGGTATAGTAATTCTCCGTTGTTTTTTCAACATGTCAATCCACCGATTGGTGGGTTGATACTGGTGCTAATGTTCACGTATGTTATGATATTTCCTTGTTTTCTTCTTACCAGGCAGCAGGGGCTTCCTCCGTCCTAATGGGAAACGGTCGCATGCTTTTGTTCTTGGTGTTGGCACGGTGAATCAAGCTTACTTCAAGGAAGATTGTCCACTTGAAGAACGTAAAGATGCTCCTACAATAAACAAGAACCTCGTTAGTGGTTCTGTTCTATGTAGGGACGGTTATAAGCTAGTCTTTGAGTCAAATAAAATTGTAATGTCTAAGTTCGGGAATTTTGTTGGTAAAGGCTATGAGAGCGGAGGCTTGTTCCGCCTAAGTACTTTAGAGTCTTGTTATAATCAATGTTGCAACCGGTTTAAATAAATGTGAGGCAAATATTTGGTATTCTCATTTCATCATATTGGTTTTGATAGTATTGCTAGAATGTCAGTTAGATTTAATTCCAAAATGTGAAATTGTCAAAGGATCAAAGTGTCAGTCATGTGTGCAAGCAAAACAGCCTCGCAAACCCTTTAAGGGATTAGAGGACGAAAAGAACTTGGCACTATTAGATCTTGTTCATTCAGATTTGTGTGAAATGAATGGATTGTTGACAAAAGGAGGCAAAAGATATTTTTAACTTTTATTGATGATGCAACACGCTCATCGCTATGTGTATTTGCTAAAAACTAAGGATGAAGCTTTAAACTACTTTAAGACTTATAAGGCCGAGGTTGAGAACCAACTAGAGAAGAAAATAAAAGACTAAGGTCCGATCGTGGAGGAGAGTACATCTCTCATGAATTTTCTCAATTGCTTACAGCATGGAATAGTCCATGAATTTACACCACCATATTCACCCCAATCAAATGGGGTAGCCGAGAGGAAAACCGCACACTAACGGACTTGGTTAATGCCATGTTAGAGAGTCTTTGGTATGCCTAAAACATGGTGGGGAAGCTATATTGACATAACTTTCGTCCTAAACAGAGTAATCACTAAAAGAGTGATATTACTCCATATGAGGATGGAAGGAGAAAACCCAATGTCAATTTTCTGCGAACTTGGGGGTGTTTGGCCAAGGTCAATATACTATTGCGAGAAAAGAGAAAGCTTGGACCTAAAACAATCGATTGTATTTTTCTAGGATATGCTCATAATAGCACTACCTATAGATTTTTAGTAGGTAAATCGAAATTCTGAGATTATTGCTAACACAATAATGGAGTCTAGAGATGCTTCATTCTTTGAGGATTATTTTCCTATGAGAACAAAGAGCAAGATTTCACAAACCGAGAATGTTCAAATTGAAAATATTGAAAGTGAGAATAATCAAACTTCGAACTTCCCACCATCTCTCGAACCAATATGTGATACCCCTGAGGAGGATAACAATCTAGTCACAGAAGCTCTTCGTAGGAGCAAGAGACAAAGGGTTGAGAAAACCTTTGGTGATGACTTTATTGTATACCTCGTGGATGATGTGCCAAAGACCCTTTCAGAGGCTTATGCATCTTTTGATCTTGAGTATTGGAAAGAAGCGATCAGTGCGAGATGGACTCTATCATGGCTAATGGGACTTGGGAGATCACCGATCGTCCTATCGGTGCAAACTCAGTAGGATGTAAGTGGATCTTTAAAAAGAAACTAAGGCCCGATGGTACTATTGAGAAGTACAAGGCAAGACTTGTGGCCAAGGGTTACACCGAAAGAGGGAGAAGATTTCTTTGATACCTATTCTCCTGTCGCGGACTAACCACCATCGAGTGCTCCTTGCGTTAGCATCTTCTTATGGTCTACATGTCCATCAAATGGATGTAAAGACAGCTTTTCTTAATGGAGAGTTGGAGGAAGAAATCTATATGGATCAACTTTGATGGTTTTGTGATTTACGGACAGAAAATAAGGTATGTAGATTATTGAAATCCTTATATGGTCTAAAGCAAGCAACTAAACAATGACACGAGAAATTTGATAAAACTTTAACATCTCACTGGCTTTGTTGTGAATGAAGTCGATAAATGTGTATACTATCATTATGGTGGGGTCAAGGAGTGATCTTGTGCCTATATGTAGATGACATACTTATATTTGGAACAAACATCGTTGTAATTGATGAGGTCAAATTTTTCTTATCTCGATGCTTTGATATGAAAGACTTAGGAGAGGCGATGTCATTCGAATATTAAATTAATCAAGAACGAGGATGGGATTACTTTGAGCCAATCCCATTATGCTGAGAAAATCTTAAGCCATTTTGGCTATGAGAATTATAAAATTTCTCCAACGCCCTATGATGCAAGCATTAAGCTTCGAAAGAACCAAGGGTTAGGAAAAGATCAATTAAGATTTTCACAAATTATTGGATCACTTATGTATGTATCTGGTGCCACAAGACCTGACATATCATTTGCTGTGAGCAAATTAAGTCGATTTACCTCTAACCCAGGAGATAATCACTGGGAGGCACTTGAGAGAGTATTGCGTTATTTGAGAGGCACAACCTCATACGGAATTCACTATACTGGGCATCCTTCTGTATTAGAAGGATATAGTGATTCAAATTGGATCTCTGATGCGGATGAGATCAAAGCTACAAGTGGTTATGTCTTTACACTAGCAGGAGCTGCTGTTTCATGGAGGTCGTGTAAACAGACTATATTGACGAGGTCAACTATGGAAGCAGAACTTGTAGCACTAGACACAACTCATCGTTGAGGTGAATGGCTTAGAGAGCTTCATTGGACTTGCCACGGTTGAGAAACCAATACCAGCAATCCTAATGTCTTGTGATAATCAAACAATGTTGATTAAGGTTACAAGTACTAAGGATAACATGAAGTCCTCCGGACATGTGAAGCGTAGGCTTAAATCATCGTAAAATTGAGGAACTCGGGTGATTATCGTGAATTATATACGACCGAGAAAAATCGCGCACCTTTCACAAAGGGGCTAGCACGGAAGGCGATTTCCGTTGCGTCTATGGACATGGGAATGAGGCCCATTGGAGTTACAACTCAACAAATAACCCATACCTTTTTATCGAGATCCGTGACTTAGGCAATGGGAAAAACAAGTTCATGTTGTAACAAGAGAGTATATATTCATTGAATCCATGTCCTAATAGACAAATTACTCTCGACTGTATGGAAGGATGGCATAAAGCCTTAATATATTCTGTTGTCCAAATGAGGAAAAGGTATTAGCCTGCAAGATACCTAGAAAGAATATACCTACTTGAGCCCAACTGTGAGGTCGCAGTTCACGAGAATAAGGTATTCTCTAGAAAGCTCATGAGCAGATAAGGGAGCATGACCAAATAACGCTCCGTTTAGGCGCGGTTCTTTGACAGCCTAGTATCAGTTGAGATTTCAAGTGAAATCTAATCACGAAAAGCTGTGAATTCAAGGCATGGTCCATTCATCAGCTGTGATAAGATGAATCTTGTCATTCTAGGTGCAAGTTCAATCCGTACGGGACTTACACTAAAAGACTGGTATATTAACAGTACTTCAGCACAATATCTTTGATATCCTTTTTGCTTCTTGCTTTGAAATTGGTGGGGGATTGTTAGAAATTGGCCCATATGAGTGAGACCCATTTTCTATAATTCCAAAGCATTTATGGGTTAGTACCATATTGCTAAGGCAAGGTGGAGGTGACCAACATATAAGGTGGAGTTCTTGCCACTCCTTAAAATATGTGACACATGGATGAGGGTGGCATGAGGAGGGCTCTGGCTAAACACACACGCACGCACGCACGCGCGCGCGCGTTCGCGTATTTTCGCGTGACTTGTGACTTGCGACGCGCGACCGTGACGTGGCGCGCCATTTGGCAGACCAAGTCCACCTTATTTTTGCTGAACCATGCATCTCTCTCTGTTTGAATGAGATTCAAATGTTTGAATTTGAGGCTTTATTGGGTAATGATGATGACGATTACGGTGGGTAAATGATTGGTTAAGTGTCGATTACGATGGGTAAATGGATGTTTAATCTGCCGATTACGATGCGCATCTATATATGTCTGGAGACGTCCAGTGCATAGCAAGCAGAAGAATAGCCTCCATTCCTTCTTCCTTCTAATCGTCTTTGTATCTTGCGCCGTCGAACCTCGCCGACTCTTCTTCTCGACGTGCACCATGAAGAAGGGAAGCGGTATCTCGAGCCGTTCTTGCGTGAAGACCGCACGGGGCGGCAATAAGGTTTCGGCGGGGCATCTGCGCGACCGCTTACTGCACTGCGACATCTACGTTTCTACACTGCATCAAGTCTGCGCTGCTTCCTGTTCTTCACCAGACCCATGTGTAAGTCTATCGTGTGATTGATTGATTTGTTTACATCCTGTTTTTCATATATTGCGAAGTACAATGAGTTGTCTGTTGTCAGTGCTGTTTTATGCATCATTAGTCTTTTACAATATTTGTCTTTTAATAACATCTGGAATTAAAATATTGCCCTCATTTTCAACAGTACATGCATACATAGACATGAATGCCTTCCTAGAGTGACTTAAGAAAAGGCTGTCCATTCATATAAATAGAACAAAAGAACGGATAAGCAAGTTCAGAATGTGTAGAACATCTATTATGTCCGATATGATTTACGTTACCAATTATAAAAAAGCCATTCTGATTCTATTAGATGGGGATTTATAACCTATAGACATCAACATGTGAACATAAACATTGAGACCGACTCATGAATTACAAACATAGCATAAATAAATATAAAATTATGTCATAATTGGAGCACAAATTTACTGATCAGCCTGAGAAAAGTATATGCATACATGTAGAGCTCTCTGATGTCTACTTTTTTCTTGTGATCTCTTCTTCTGCAAGATTTCTTTGATTGATTTAGTTGTTGTGTTGAACAGACTACCATATGCATACATGTAGAGCTCTCTGGTTTCGATCCTAGTGAGCCCGGTGCTGCCATTCTTGCACTTCTTCTCCTCCCCTCTCCTGAAGATTTTTGGGAGGGAAAAAGATAAGACCGCACCATCGTTTCCCCAGATGGAGCGAGGAGGGAGCGGTGGCGGCGGCCACTGCGGGGGAGGAGATGGGGATGAAGGCAGTGTGGAGGCGCGTGGGAGGGGGAGCTGTTTTCGTGGGAAAGGCGGAGTCGGCTGCACGGAGAAGGGAGCACACGGCGGCGGGGCAAGGTAAGACGAAAATGCAACGCTGGGAAGAGCAAGCGGCGGTGGGGAGCAAGCTTCGGCGGGGAGGGAGACCGAAGGGGCGGGGGGTTGGAAGAGGGAGGGAGTAGCGGCGGCGGGGGAGCGAGGCCGAGAGGGCGGTGGGGGAGCGAGACCGAGGGACAGCGCCGGCGCGGCGGCTGGGGAGGGAGACCAGGGGGAGGGAGGGAGGAAGAGGGAGGGAGCGCGGCGACGCAGAGCGAGGGGGTTGAAGCAACGCGGGAGAGAGGAGGCCGGGGGCGATGCGACGTGAGGGAAGAGGGAGGGAGCGGCGACGACGCGGAGCGAAAGGGCCGAAGCCGCACGGGACAGAGGAGGCCGGGGGCGATGAGGCTCGAGGGAAGGTGGCGCAGAAGGGGAGCTGAGGAGGAAGGGCCGTGCGCGAGTAGACCTAGGCAACGATCGGGCGATCCGAAAACTGCCGGGCGTGATCCGACGCTGAGACGGCAGGCGCGCGGACGGAGCCGATCGGACGGGGTAGAGATGGCCGGGACGCGATTGGATGGCTGGCCTTTTGCGAGTGACGTAGAGGGCTCGGGAGGAGGCCAAAGCTTCCAGCCTTATATGTTAGTAACTAGAAGATCACCCGTGCCATATGGCACGGGCGGTAATGGGCTGGTAGTGAGTGAAAAATTGAGTTATATTACATAGATCATATAATCTGTAGTGTAGCTACGTAGTTAAGTGTAGTATCTGTTGAACTAACAAAATAGCTATTATTTGCAGTATCGACATGAAGAGGAAGGGAGTGACGAAAGGATCTGTATATATAAACTGCCATCAGCCATGGACATAGGTGAGCTGTAAACGTTGACAAAACAGAGCAAAGAAGCAGTACGTTTACAAAACAGAGCAAGAAAGTAGTGAAAGTATATGTACATACAAACTGAAGTCACTGATGGACCTAGGTGAGCTGAAAGTGTTTACAAAATAGGGTTTGCAGGAGTAGTAACCTAGTTCAAATGGGTGTTGTAATGTACAATATTGATAGAGCACTGCTAAAATAGGTGGACAAAAGCACAAGTTGTTAAGCACAAGCTGTTCCTGGGATACTAATAAGATGATAGCGTTGTTGGAGACTGCTGACATTGGAGTATTTACCTAACAGGGTTCAAAAGGAGTATGAGCACAGTCAAGAGTGATACATTACAAAACAGTAGTAGACAATAGCAACGAAACATGTAGACAAATTTGTTTTGGTTGCTGGTTGGAAAGTATTGGCTTTAGCGGCCATTGATGGTGTTGGCAATAAAAACAACAGAGTATTAGAGTTGCGGCAGAATAACGGGTGTAGGTGCAGATGTAAATATTGAACTCTATAATTTGAGAATAGTATGAAACAAAGATTAGTTGGAGTTTTACCTCTGTGTCCATTATTTTATACTTAGATGTGTGATCAGCAAAGATGTTCATGTGAACAGGCACAAATAAAAGCTGAAAGCAGTCCATATCAATTATGATTCTAAGGGTACAGAAACCATCTTTTGACTGTATAAATGTATAGTAAGATACCTCGATGCACTTTTCTCTTGACTTTGAAGAAAACAAAGAGGTCACATCGTCCATGAGAGAACGCAAGCTGAAAGGCACTAAGTCAAGTTCCAACTTTGCAGCTTCAATCTTTGATTGATCAAGGACATTATTTATCAGTGTTATCAATGTTTTGCCACACATTTGAGCAGTCTAAACATAATCCTTCTGAGTCTTAGTCAGATCAGTCCCTTAAAGCATGTCCAGCATTCCTATATGGAAAGGTAGAATTCTTAGATTGACACATCATTGGTCTGGATATTCTGTAGGTACCAAAAAGAACAGATTTGTAAAAAGGATGCCATTCATAGGTGCTCTGATCTCATGTGATACGGTTGTCAGAAAACGAAAATAAAAAAAAGCTGATGTAAACATAATTCATATGCATGCTAGAAATTGTAGTAACTAAAAGCACCCAAATAAATCTAGGATTAAGTACGTTGTTCGTCCCTTAACTCTTGCCCTAATTTAAAGTTCGTCCCTTAACTCTTGCCCTAATTTAAAGTTCGTTCTTGAATTGTAATACCGGATAAAACGTGTCCTCCAAGTATCAATACTGTGCAATACAATAGATCAGTAAGCACAGAAGTAACTTAAGGTTTATTTATTGCCGCTACTTCCTCCATTTGCTTACCTAGTGGTCGAAAAGATCAAGCTCAAGTAGCTCTGCGGCAGTTTTTTATCCATGGCTGCTTGTTGTGACTGCTGAAATGTCCTGGGCTGAAGGAGCTATTATGTTGAGTGGAGTAAATCTTTGTTGCATACTGTGATAAAAAGCAAGGATGATGTATCTGGTCAGCCTCATGCACCATAAGAGTATAAGAGCAGTGATGAAAGGAGTATTTAGGGCATGTACAATGGTACAGACAGCTGTTGTCTATAGCAACTATCCATGTCACCTATAGACAGCACTAAAACCAGTTCATACAATGGGTTGTGATGATACAGCCGGCTATAGGATTGTAGACAACACACAATCTTTAATGCTTTTTCTTGGTTTTGGTGCTACAGTCGGCTGCAGGATTATAGACAACAATATTCTCTCTCTTCATTATCTTTCATCCACGCCACCAAAAGTTCTATGTGGCAAATGCTATAGACGGCTGACATAAGCCCATTGTACATGCTCTTAGTAATAAGGAAATATGTAAACCTTGCACGCAGTGCATTGATTTCTGGTATGTTCTCATTAATATACCATTTGCAAGCTGAGCTCCCGCTTAGGCTTGTTTGACCTTTGTATATAGGGGAAGAAAAAGTATATGTGCACGAATTTAATAAGTCATGGTATAATAAGAGAATCATGAATGTAGTCTAGGTAAAGGATTGACGTGTCACCTTTGTGTGTATTTGGTAGAGTTCCAACAAAGATTGCGATAAGAGGTTCTTTCTTGCCAATTGACTGGATGTTGTCGGATTCGAAACGGGTTGCATATTCACCCTACATATCGAGTCTAATTTCATGATTGCTTAGCACGAGTTTAAAGTAAAGATGTATAAGCTGTATAAATAGGTAAAATCTTATATAATAACAGAAAAAGTAATAATTGGAAGTGGTCTATACGTACCTAGCATCACAAATGAAGATCGTTCTTTTCAGCGAAGGCGTTGCACGTGCTGCAGTCTGGATATGTTCCATGCCAGAAGTCGCAGTGATGACACCAATAATATCTGTTGTATCTAAGATACACAGAGAAAGGTTGGACTGTAAGTAATGGAACAGAACAGTATAGTTAAGATAAAAGGGGAAAATCACTGTGTTTGAATAACAAAAGGAGGTACCAATAAAGTATTCAGTTGCACTGGTAGGCATTGGAATCTGTAAGAACGGAGTAGGGTCATATGTCCACATTGGGATAAAGATGCATGTTAGAATCTGTGAAAATTGAACGATGAAATGTGGCAGGTACCAGGTGAGGTGCTAGATGGCTAAATATATAATAGTTACACTACCTGAACTGATGTACAGAACAGATAAGCAAAGATGAATAACAAAGATGTGGTGTCTAATTGTCTTATTGATCTAGCGTAGCAGGTATCAGGTGAGATGATAGGCTGCTGTACGGTGGGTAGATATATATAAGTTACGTTATCGAAACTGAGGTATGTAAGTTGAGGTACAGAAAAGATAAGTAAAGATGAATAGGCTAAATGTGGTGACTAATTGGTTAGGTTATTCAATGTCGCAGATACCAGGTGCTATGCTAGATGGCTTCATAAACCGTGACACTATAACTGACAGAGCAAAAGAAGATATTTCAATGAAGACCTATAAATGTGTCCTATTGGAGCAAAGGGACTCATTCATTCTGCCACCAAGCAGACATTCTATTAGAAATGACATGTGCAAAGGTGCTTATGAAAATCATTCGTACGTCAATCCGAGTCTATTGACTCCAGTATGTAGAAATTACCTTCGGAGAGTGAAGAAAAAATATGTAGAAATTACCTTGACTCCAGTATTCATGGTATCTCTTGATGCTTGAAGCAATGGATCAAACATGGGATTGAATGCGACAGGAAATGCACAATCAATCATGTACACTGAGAAGAAGCACGATATCAATTTTTTTTTTTTTCAATTAGAAACGGACTGAATTTATACTTCCAAGGACAAACTAACAAACGGGATATTTGATTATTTGCCACTGTCAAAGATTTGTAATTCAGGATTTGCCACTGATGTGTCTATGACATGTGGTCCCGGGACTCAGATGTCATTCGCACATGAAGTGACAAATCCTGAAATCCACATCTTTGCAGTGGCAAATAATTGATTATTCCACTAACAAACCCATAGGAAATATCATAACAAACAACCATAGAAGAAGGAATAGAGCAAAGCAAAATAATAGACAGACCATCTATGTGTCCCAAAATCCAGCCTCATCACATCATCATATTGTATAACAATTTCATCAACAGAATTTGGAGTCCAGTGAGCTGCAACCCTAAGCATTTTTTTCATCAATATAAGAAGGGGATGCAGAACTTGGAAGCACGCTAGAGGAATACCATACCAATTCAAGGAGCACCCTGTTGGAAAGGCAATACCAGCTTGCAGTCCATTCTCCTTTATAAGTCTCCGATCCATGTTTTCCAAAGTTTCGCATAGTTCAATCATTAATATTCCAGGCTTGAAAATACTCCTCACATATTTCTGCACCTAGCAAATCAGAATATACATTGTAGAGTCGTAACCAACAACAGATAAGCCAAAATGAAGCTGCGAACAAATCAAAGAAGAGCCTATTATATATTTTATACCTGTCTATGAACTTCTGCTGCTCGGCGAACACAATTGCACATCGGCTTTTGTAGTTGTTCCAATTCTCTAGCAGCGGCATGGAGATAGAAGAGCACATAGTATCCCGTGAAGCAGCGAAGGAAGGGGGGGGGGGGCGAGGAGAACGGATCGGGAAAGAGCCAGCTGAGCGGCGGCGCTTGAGCAAGGCAGGCAGCGGCGGCACCCGGGCGAAGGGGAGCGAGAGGGAGGGGAGAATGGGAGCGGCACCTCGCAGAACCCTCAACTCCGCAACCCGCGCATTGCCGGTCCAGGATGCGCCGAGGTGGCGGCTGGGGAGGGATACCGAGAGAGCGGTGGGGGAGGAATAGGGAGGGACCGGCCACGCTAACGGAGAGGGGCGGGGGAGGAGGGGGAGGAAGGGTGTCAGGACCTGAATCTTCAGAGATCCAAACATTCAAAATCGGTAGCGATTGTGGAGAGGGAAATGCAATGGGGAAAGTTAACTAGGGTTTTAACAGAAATAAAGTTAGAGACTAATCTGTTGTCTTTTTCATGCCTTCCCATAACTAGCGTCGCATTCGACACTGAGAATTACATCTCTGAATTACAACAGTAAGAGTAAAATAGCAAGGTTCGGCAGTGAAAGTAAAGATGAAAACGAAAACGACAACAACGCTGACGTAACAGTAAATATTAATATCATTCCAGACCGTCGGATCTTCCTTCCTCTCGCCATAAAGCATCGTAGCTTTTCATCTGCACTTAAGCGAAGTCGACGAAAGGTTACGCAGCCTACCGACTTCTTCACATCCCTCCTTCGACTGAGAATACTCGTTCTTTAGACTGAACTGAACATACAGGGACTGACATTCCTTCCCTCTTGAGATCAACCTTGTCCTCAAGGTGAAAAGTTTGGAAAGGTGTTCTGGATGAACGCCGCATCCTCCCAAGTAACATCCTCTGGACCCAGATTCAGCCATTGTATTAGCCACTGCACAACCGGTTCATTCCTACGGGGTATTACCCTTCTGTCTACTACTGACACTGGCTCGGTTTTGATCTTGCCGTTATCTCCAACTAGTGGTAGTCCGGGAATCGATTGTCGAACCCGGGAGCGAAGGATCCCGAATTCTCTGTGTTTATACACTAGTCCAGGATTTCTAATGTACACAGTCAAACAAAAGTGATAGTAAAATCATATCACGCTTTTTATTAATAATAATTTCTGAGTTTATTACAAAAAGGGCCTAAGGCCAAATAGAAAAGAGATAACACAGCGGAAATAAAATAGTGGTAGACCACACGACTTGCCACAGCAATCGCAGGCGTAGCCTATTCGTCCAGATCCTCACCGTCCTGATAGAGGTCTTCTCCTGAATAAAGATTATTCAGCAAGAGTAAGCACAACTTCCGTACTTGCAAGTTACACCCAATATTGAAAGTTTATGCATGCATAGGGTAAACAAAGGATCATGGCAGGGTTGTTTTGCATAAACAGCATTTTCAGATCAAATACCATTAATAATTTTCTAAGGCCAGTTTTAATATTATAACGGAAATCAGAGATTAAAATGACAATGAATAGTGGATAACCTCCATTAAAAGAATGGTGAAGGATACCCTCCTATCACTTGGCTAACCGCCCAATTTTTACCATAGGATTATCCATCCTAAAATCATTTATGGAAATCATTTTATAAACCAAAAACAAGTCTAACTTAGAGTGGCTTTGCTAGCATGTCCATGACCGCGGATGCAGCTATTCGAATAGTTTCTACTCTGCAGAGTTTGTACAGCTTTACCCACACGAGATAATTTACTTTTAATGTCGGCCAATGCACACTTCCGAAGGCGTGTGACTAAACAATTATTATGAGGCCTTTACAATGCAGCATCTTAATGTATTTATGCCCGCTAAGGTTTCGCTACCATCAGACTAACCATCCTCCGGGAGCCCCCTCTTGCACCCGGTGGGACTAAAGTCTAACCAACACCCACACATACAACATAGCACAAATAACACTAAGACGCCACAAATTATTTAGCCAAACCCTGCCCATACAGGACATGTGGTGGTACGGTAAGGCGTAGCAAAATACGCTCAAAGACCGGTCCTTAACTGACTTGGGCGTCTTTCCATTAAAAACCCTGGGCCTTAATCCTAACCAGATTAGGCCCGTGCATGAACCTGCACCCACCATCCATCCATTTCGCCCAAGTCCAAACCCATTTTATTTTATTTAGAGTAAAAACCTCTTTATAAGCTTTCGTGGTAAAACAATACCACAGGATTAAATTGAAATCAAGATGTAAAAGATTTGGTTAAACCTTTCCAAATTTATAAATATGATCTAATCATATCTAAGCATATGACAAATTTTACCTAAGGGTGTCAAGGCATTCATATTAATAATCAAATTGGCCATACCATGGAAGTTGGAATAACTATATAAAAAAACAGGACATTCAAACATTTATATAAACATATGCATGCAATAGTAATTTAAAAAAACGAATTAAATAATTTAAAATACTGGGAACAATATGATCAATAGTGTAACTTGCCTTCGTTGAAGTCTTGAAATTCTAAATCGTCGGAAGGATCTAACTCTCCGGAGTCGTCGAGGTCTATACGCGAAAATACGACAAATTAACTCCAAATTCAAATAAATTCAAAAAATCAGCTCAAAATAACTTCAAATTGAAATATTTTGGTTTAAATAGCTAGATCATGATTTTAGACAAATTTTGCAACTTGAACCACCCAATTTGGAGTTCAGATGAAAAAGATATGAATTTTAGAAGTTTTAAACCTAAATCTGGAATTTAATTGAATTTCTCGAATTAATTTTCTACTGGAAAATCAATTTATTGCGCAATGCTGACGCCAGCGAGGGATTTTCGGAATTTAAATAAATTAACGGAATTTCTGACATGTGGGACCCACATGTCGGTCTCACGGCTCATGTGGACCAATTCCACAGGTGGATTGGCGTGCGGGGTTGCGTGGCTTGCCACGCCAAGCCACGTGGGCTGCCACATGGCAGCCACGCACACAGAAACGCTGAGGTGGCGCCACTGTGGCGCGTGCGTAGCCTGCCACGTAGGCCCGAGACTGGCGGCGCTCCGATGAGCGGTCTCGCCGGCGTTCTACGCCGCGGCGAGCTAAATGGTGGTGCGCAAAATGTAGAGGAGATCGGTGCGAAGTTGTGGGTTACCAAAACTGCGGCGGAGTGGGGCGGGAAGGTCATCGGCGACGGAGTTTGGCGGCGGCGGCGTGCGGTCGTCGACGAAGAAGATGATCCCGAGGTCCTCCGGCGAAGTGGGTGGCGGCAGCAGCTTCGCACGGGTGAGGCGATGACTATGGTGCCGACGGTGGTGGCGGAGGAGTGCTGGTGGCGCCGGAAACGGAGAAGACCCGAAGGTTTTTGCCGGTGGGGATCTTCGAATTCAGGGAGCTACGGTGACGGAGGGGCTACGGGGGTGGCGTCTTCGTGCTGTGGAGGTCGAGGCGGTCCCGGCGGTCCTATTTATAGGGCGTGGGCGTCACTGGGTTACCGTGGAGGGCACAAAGCTCCGCGCGCGTTACTGGCGGAATTACGAGATTCGGGGCCGAAAATGGAAAGGGGAGGCCGGGTTGGAGGCGGAGAAGATCGGGGGTGTAAATGCGCGCGAGATTGCGGGATTTAGATCAGGATTGCGCCGAGTATGGAAGGTCTCCGATTCGGCCTCAATGGCGGACGTGCGAGAAAAGGAAAGAGGGAAGGAAGAAGAAAGGAAAGGAAGACGATGACAGAGGCACGTCCGATTTTTATCGGACGGTCGAACATAGATGGGCGAAATGGTAAGTTGGGGTTGGGTGCAGCCGTTGGATTTTGATCCAACGGTTGTGATAGATCGAGGGGTGTCCGGTCGTCCGAATGTCGTGTTGGATGCTGGCCGTTGGATTTTGATCCAACGGCTGACAACGGTCGATGCGGCGCGCGTGTGGAAGAGGAGGAGAGGCTGAGAGGTGGGTCCTGACGTCAGCGAGAGGGGAAGAGGCGACGCGACTGGTGGCGTGAAATTTGCGCGTCTTGAGGATGGGTTTGGCCGAGTGGGTTTCGGCCCATTGGCTGTTTAGGATTCTCTTTTGATTTCTGATTTTTAAATAATTGCTGGTAATTCAATTAGGGTTTAGAATATAGCAAATTAAGTCCAAAATTTTTGAGAAAATTCACAGAAATTTTTTGGAGCATTTAGGACTTAAGAAAAATATCTTCAACTAGTATCTGGTAATATATTTTGCAAATAAATTTGTTTAGCTTTAAATTAATTAAGGAAAAGCTTTTGAAAATTCCAGAAAAATCCACAAAAATAATTAAACTTTATTTTTAACCAAATTTTGAAATTTGGGCTGTTACATCGGTACAGCATGAGACCCCAGGTGCTTCTTCCGTTGACTCACATTAAAAACCGGGTGAATGGCAGTCTGCGCTGGTAGTTGCAATTTGTACGCCACTACTCCGATCTTCTCCATGACTCGGAAAGGCCCTTAGAACTTGGACCTGAGCTTCATTATCCCCTGATACCAAATGTGTTTTGCCTATAAGGTTGCATCTTGATATACACCATATCTCCCACTTGAAGTTGCCTCTCTGATCTGGACCGATCTGCGAAATGTTTCATCCTCTCTTGAGCTTGATGCAGATTAGTATTGAGCTGCTCCAACATTCGAGCTCGCTGCTCCAGTGTGACCCTTGCCTCCTCCGAAGCATTGCAAGGAAGTGTGAACTCCCCAATTTGAGGTGGAGGATAACCATACAAAGCTTGAAATGGAGTGATCCTCAAGGAGGTGTGATAGGATGTGTTATACCACCACTCGGCCAAAGTCAACCAGCCCATCCATTCTCTAGGTTCTTGGAATGTCATACTCCTCAAATAAGACTCAACACACTGATTCACTCTTTCTGTTTGGCCGTCCGTTTGAGGGTGATAAGCACTACTCAGTCGAAGAGAAACCTTCATCATTCTGAATATCTCTTGGAACAGATGGCTAGTGAATATCCGGTCCTGATCCGTCACAATAGCAATCGACATCCCATGCAGTTTAAATACGTTGTCCATGAAGGTTTGTACTACTTGTTGCACTGAGTATGGATGAGATAATGGTAAGAAATGTGCATATTTTGTGAATCTATCAACCACCACCAAAATTACCTCTTTGCCTCTGGATTTAGGTAACCCCTCAATGAAGTCCATACTGATATGAGCCCATGCCATGTCTGGTATCTCCAGTGGGTTCAACAATCCAGGGAGGTGAACATGTTCCCCTTTGGTAATCTGACAAACTGGGCATTCGGATACTAGTTTTTCCACACACCCCTTGAGCTTAGGCCAATAGAATAGTTTCTTGAGCCGGTGGTAAGTTGCTCTCCTTCCTGAATGTCCTCCTATAGAAGAGGAGTGGAAAGAATCCAGGATTTTAGCCTGGCTAACATTACCAATTCCCACATAAATTCGGCCTTTGTATCTAACCAAACCAGACTCCAGTACATACTGATTGTCTGCCACTGTTTGAGACTGAATGTCCACCATCATCTTCTCATATAACGGGTCATTCATATAACTACCTTTTACATCCTCCACCCATTCTGGAACAACAGTAGCAATGGCAAGGCAATTCTCTTCTCCCTCCAGGACATCAGTATCTCTTCTAGACAAGGCATCTACAGCTAGGTTTTCTTTTCCCTTTTTATATTCCACTTTGTAATCGAATTCCAGTAACTTGAGAAGTAATTTGTGTTGAATTCCCTCTGCTAATCTCTGTGTTGTTATGAATTTAAGGCTCTTTTGATCTGTTTTTATCACCAATTGATTTCCCAACAGGTAGTGTCTCCACTTTCTCAAGGCCTCTAATATAGCCATAGCTTCCTTTTCATAAATAGATTGTGCTGCTGCTCTTACCCCCAGGGTTTTACTATAATAGGCAATAGGTCGGTTCCCTTGCATCAAAACTGCCCCCAAGCCTGTACCATAAGCATCTGTTTCTAAAACGAATGGTTTAGAGAAATCAGGCAATGCTAGGACTGGACATGTAGTCATAGCTCTTTTCAGAGTATCAAAAGCTATGGCTTGAGCTTCTTCCTACTTAAAAGAGTCTTTCTTCAATATGTCGAAGAGTGGTTGACAAATATTTCCATACCCTTTCACAAATCTTCTATAATATCCTGTCAAACCCAAGAATCCCCTCAACTTGGTGACTGAGTTTGGAACTGGCCAGTTCATCACATCTGCTACCTTCCTAGGGTCTGTAGCCACTCCAGACCCACTGATCACATGACCCAAGTAACCTATTTCGGTCAAAGCGAAACAGCACTTACTCCTTCTTACACTTAACTGATTCTGTCTCAGTATTAGCAAAGCTTCCTGTAAATGATCTACATGTTCAGATAAGCTCTTACTATACACCAAGATGTCATCGAAGAATACAAGTATATATTTTCTTAATTGGTTACTGAATATTTGATTCATGAGTGACTGAAACGTGGCCGGGGCATTGGTTAGCCCAAAAGGCATGACTGTATACTCATAATGGCCTAGATGAGTCCTGAAAGCTGTTTTATGAATATCTTCTTCCTCCATTCTGATTTGGTGATACCCTGATCTTAGGTCCAACTTAGAAAAAAATGGTTGCCCTATGTAACTCATCTAATAAATCCTCGATGATAGGCATGGGGAATTTGTTCTTGATTGTCATCGAGTTAAGCTGACGGTAATCTACACACAACCTCCAAGAACCATCTTTTTTTCTAACCATTATCGCTGGAGAGGAGTATGGGCTCATACTCGTTCTGATCTCTTCAGACTCCAGAAGCTGACTGATGATGCCCTCCATGGCATCCCTTTGGTGGTGCGGTGTTCGGTATGGTCTGAGATTAGGAGGGTCGGTATTGCCTTTAAGTGGTATGATGTGATCGCATTCTCTTTTAGGAGGCAGCCCTTTAGGCTCCTGAAAAACATCCTCAAACTGTTGTATCAGTTCTCGCACCTCTCTCGGCAGTTCTTGGGTTTCTTGGTTTTCCGATTCTTGAATCCAATTGATTCGGACCATGCAGCCTAGCACCTCTTTTTTTAATAGCCTTTCCAACTTGGTAGCACCCACTAGGCATTTCTTACCCAGAACAGTATAGTCCTGGAAGGTTATAGTCTTGCCATCCTTGAACAAAGACAACTCTCTAGTTCTCAGGTTCAGTCCAATCGGACTGTGGTCAAATATCTAGTCTGCTCCGAGAATTGCGTCGTAGCTTCCGAGATTCAATAGCTGGAATGAAGTTGAAAAAGAATAACCTTGTATGTTGTAAGACACTTCTTCAGTAACTGCCTCGGTACTCAATTCTCCCCCTCCGGCCACTAATACCTTTTGTGTCGGACGGTACAACAATTTGCACTCACTCTGTACTGCGAATTCATAGTCCATGAATGTCCTGGTGCTGCCGCTGTCGACCAACAGCACTGCTGGTTTGCCACCAATTACCGTCCTCAACGAGAAAGTTGCCGAGCTTGAGATTCCCTTCATGGCCTGACTAGATATTACTAGAAGTTGTTCAGTCTCCAGTGACTCTTCAGTCTCCTCAGGGCTTCCAGGAGCGGTGGTGAAACCTGCCTCCTTGGTCAGTTCACTGTCATCAGCCATTTCAGTCACTTCTCCCTCACCTTGCAGCAAAATAGCATGAAGAGCTTTCTTGATCTTGCAAGTTAGATTATGTCCAGGGACCCACGGCTCATTGCAGTGCCAGCAGGTTCTTTTGTTACCCTCCGGCATCGGTTTCTTTCCTTTGTCCACTCCTTCAACATTCATTCCCTTAACAGGTCCACTTCTAAAATTGGGTGTGTTACTTTTGTTCCTGCTCAAGCCCCCGAAGTTACTCGTTCTCTTAGCTTGGTTGGCCTTCTCCTCTAACTTTGCAAACCAATAAGCCTCTAGCAACCCTTTTGGTTGATGCATACTCACTCCATACTTGATTTCTTCTTTTAAACCTCCAATAAAACAACTCAATAAAAATGCTTCTTGAAGATATGGGTGATCTCTTCTCACTAGCTCCACACTTCTCTCAAAGTAGTTAATATATTGCTAATGTTGCCAATGTGTTTCATCGTTTGTAACCTCTCCACTACTTCATGAGCATTAGCCTCCGAAAACCTGTCGGACAGCATGGAACACAGCTGCTCCCTATCCGAAACTTGCCAAGCAATCCCAATTCCCTTAAACCAAGTGTTTGCCTTACCAGTGAAATGTCTCGTAGCAAGGTTTACCCACTGTTCTCTTGGAGTTCCCACCATCTCAAAAAACTTTTCACACTGTTCTAGCCATCCAATCGGTCCCTCTCCTGAGAACAAAGGAATTTCGAGTTTAGGTCCTCTTAAAACTGCATTTGCGTATTGATGACCACCGCTGTTAAAGCTCGGGTTCAAATTTCCCATTGTACCAAACCCATTTACTCCTAGGTTGTTTGAGTGATATGTCCATCCTGGTTGTTGTGGTTGTGAGTCAAACTGAGTATTAACATTCATTGCGGGATGGTAATAGTTCTGCATCGCTGCCATCGGGTTAGTGTTTTGCCACGTCCAAGGAGGAGCCGCTGTGACTCCCTGACTGCTACGGTTGTCTTCGGTGTATCTCCCTTTCCCTCTCCACCAGATTAACTTGTGATGAAGTTCTGACAACAGTAGTAAAAATGGGAGGGTGATTTGGTATTACCGTGTTTGGTTCCAAGAAAAAGTCCGTAGGTGCTCCCATCCGCCTAATCTGCTCCACATTCCCAGCCAGATTCTCCCTCATTTCTTCTAGAACAGAACCTCCTTCTAAGACTTCAGGAGCCTCCTGTTCCACGCCGGCTCTTGATGACTGCGAGAACTTGGTGAGCAAAAGGTTCTTGATTTCGGCCACCTCAGACTTCAGAATGTCTAGATCCTTCAGCCTCTCTTGGATCCTGATAGTCTCTACTCTATTTTCCATCTCCATACCATCTTCTTCGATAGAACTTTGAGATCGGGTCTTCACCACCATCAACCACACAGATCTAGCGATATTCAGGGATTTTACGGCAGCAACTTGTTATATTGCTCCAACCTTAACTCGCTCCAATCTCGGGGCCAGGAGCAACTTGGCCCTGATACCAAAATGTCAGGACCTTAATCTTCAGAGATCCAAACATTCAAAATCGGTAGCGATTGTGGAGAGGGAAACTCAATGGGGAAAGTTAACTAGGGTTCTAACAGAAATAAAGCTAGAGACTAATCTATTGTCTTTTTCATGCCTTCCCATAACTAGCGTCGCTGGTTATAAACCCAGATTCGACACTGAGAATTACATTTCTGAATTACAGCAGTAAGAGTAAAATAGCAAGGTTCGGCAGTGAAAGTAGAGATGAAAACGAAAACAACAACAACGCTGACGTAACAGTAAATATTAATATCATTCTAGACCGTCGGATCTTCCTTCCTCTCACCATAAAGCATCGTAGATTTTCATCTACACTTAAGCGAAGTCGACGAAAGGTTACGCAGCCTACCGACTTCTTCACATCCCTTCTTCGACTGAGAATACTCGTTCTTCAGACTGAACTGAACATACAGGGACTGACAAAGGGGATAGGAGCTAGAGGCGAGGCGGACCGAAGGGAAGGGAAGGGAAGGGAAGGGTGGCGCCGAGTTGGTGGCTTGTGACGGAGACCGAGGGTGCGGCGAGGGTAGAAGGCGAGGGGCGGAGAGGGAAGAAGATGGAGGGGGCGGCGGTGGCTGTGGAGGTAGACCGAAGGGAGGGAGATCGAGGGGGTTGCGGGGGAGAAGAGAGGGGGGAGTGCCGGCGCTTGCCGAGAAGGGCGATGGAGGGGAAAAGGAGAGGGCACCAGGGAGGAGACGGACGGGGGAGGCACGCACGCGCGGCCGGGAGGAGATCGAGGGTTGCGGGGAGAAGAGGGAGGAGCGCGGCGCGGGCCGAGAGGGGCGACGGAGAGAAAAGGTGAGCGATGAGCGAGAGGGGCGCGGTCGGGAAGGAGATCGAAGGCGGTAGAGAGGAGAGGAGAGAGGAGAAGGTGGTGAAGGAGGAAGCGAGACGAAGACGCAGTTGGCGGGGGAAGGAGGAAGCGAGACGAAGACTCGCGAAGACGCAGCTGGCGAGGCGACTGGCTCGCGCGAGGCCGCGCGTTTCCACGAAGCGCATGGGTGCGAATCCGACGGGCCGGAGCCGCGCGGAGCTCGATCGGACGATGGATTTTTTTGGAGGCGACGTGGCCAGGGCCGCTGGAAGGCGAGCGCGCCGCGTAGCGGAAGGCGGGCCCATGGGAACTTTTTTATTATTTAATCCTTTTTTTATTTAATTTTAAAGTTAACCCCTCATAAACTTTATTTCCAATTCTGACCCCTTTGGTCACGCCACCACCCATGGCGTGATAAAACAACACTGTCACGCCACAGGATAAGTCCTCAAAATCACACTTTTTGTCACGCCACTGGTGGTGGCGTGACCAAACAACACTGTCACGCCACCACCAGTGGCGTGACAAGACTTTGACCAGAAATGGTGGCGTGATAAGAAGAGCTTTTGTCACGCCACGGGTGGTGGCGTGACCAAAGGGGTCAGAATTGGAAATAAAGTTCGCGATGGGTTAACTTTAAAATAAAATTAAAAAAGGATTAAAAAAATTGGCCTGAACACGCGCGGCGCGTGTTCAATAACGAGCTTTGCTCGCGCAGCGTTGCGAGGATCGAGCAGCGCGGAGGCGAGCCAGAAGCGATCCAACGTCCGGTGTTTTGGAGGCGATGTGTCGATGCTGGCTGAGGACTCTTTCCACGGAGAATTAATTTTAGTAATGTTCATTGGTATTATAGTTGGAAATATAGGTGGTGTCGGTTGAAGGATCAACTTGTTTGCGGATGAGCCGAACAGATGTGCGGACACATTTTAAAAACACTATTCAAGTATTCAATATTTTTACCAATTCCTCCTTAAAAAAATAAATTATATCTTTTGAGTGACTCCCCAAACCAAAGAAAGGGAATTGGTTATTTATCTTTCGTTTAGATATATTTAAATATTATACCCTCATTTCCGCTCATTTTGGATGTAATAGTTTTTTTACTACTCGCTTAGTTTGATTATTGATTAAATACCTCGTTTTAATTATTTTAATAACATTTATCGGTTTTTATCGTTATAGTTATAGCCACGTGTGTCGAACCCGGGATTCTCTGTGTTCATACACCGGTCCAGGATTTCCAGTGTACACAGTCTCACAAAATGGATATCACAATCATATCACGAAATCGTAAATGACATTAAGTAATCAAATGTTTAATACAAATGAGTCTAAACAATAATATCAAATACCAAATGAAAAACACAGCGGAAGCATAATAATATATGTGAGCCACACGATGCGCCACAGGCAATCATCTGGGTCGAAGGCCTACTCGTCCTGATCCTCACCGTCGGGGAAAAAGTTTTCTCCTGAATAAGATTTATTCAGCAAGAATGAGTACAACTTCCGTGCTCGCAAGCTACACCCAATATTGAATGAAAATGCATGCATAAGGTAACAAGTGAGTATGGTAGGGGTTGTTTTGCATAAACAGCATTTTCAGGTTAAATAAACATAGTAATTTCTAAGGTAATTTTATACTATTACTAAAATCATATTTTAAAATGACGATGTTGTAATATGGATAACCTCCTAACACTTGGCTTCCCGCCCAACTTTTCATAAGGATTAACCATCCTCAACATTTGATAAAACATTTTTAAAACCAAAAACAAATCTAACTTTAAGTGGCCTTGCTAGCATGTCCATGACCGCGGACGCGGCTATTCGAATAGTTTTCTACTCTGCAGAGTTTGTACAATTTTACCCACACGAGATGACATGCTCATTATGTCGGCCAATATACGCTTCCGTAGGCGTGTGACTGAGTAATTATCATGATGCCTTTACAATGTTCTGTCTTAGTGTACTCATGCCCGCTAAGGTTTCGCCCCTTTGGACTAATCGTCCTCCGGAAGCCCCCTCTTGCGCCAAGTGGGAATAAAAGTCTAACCGACACCCACATAATCAACATGACACAAAAACACTAAAACATTACAAATTAATTAGCCAAATCATGTCCATACAGAACATGTGGTGGTACGGTAAGGCATAGCAATAAGCGGCTCAAAGACCGGTCCTCAATTGACTTGGACGTCATTCCTACAAACCATGGGCCTTAATCTTAACCAGATCAATCCCGTGCATAAACCTGCACCCACCATTCCAACCATTTCGCCCAAGTCCAAACCCCTTTTTTATTTTATTTAGAGTAAAACCCTCTTTATAAATTCATGTGGTAAAAACAATACCACCATGTCAAGTTTGAAACAAATTTGTAAGAGATTTGGCTAAACCTTCCCAAATTCGTAAGTGTGAACTAAGCCTGGCTAAGCATATGACTAATTTTGATAATTTCTTGTCTATGGTGTCAAGGCAGTCAAGTACAACATTCAAATTGGCCATACAATGAAACATTGGAGTAACTATATATAAAACAGGATATTGAAATATTTATACAAACATATGCATGCATTAAATAATTTAAAAACTGAAAATAACTTAAAAATACTGGGAGCAATATGATCAATGGTGTAACTTGCCTTCGTTGACGTCTTGGAATTCTAGGTCTTCGGATTGGTCGAACTCTCCGGAGTCGTCGAAGTCTATTCGCGAAAATATGATAAATTCAAATTCAAATAAATTCAAAATAATAGTTCAAATTAACTCCAAATTGAAATATTTTGGCTTAGTTAGCTAGATTATAATTTTATACAAATTTTGCAACTTGAAACACCCAATTTGGAGTTCAGATGCAAAAGTTATGAATTTTTGAAGTTTAAATCCATTTAAAACCTAATTTCAGAGTTTATTAGATTTTCCTGATTTATTTTTCTAAAATAAATTCAACTTATTGTGCAATGATGACGTCAGCATACCGATTTTCGGAATTAAAAGGAATTAAACTAATTTCTAACGTGTGGGCCCCACATGTCGGTGGCTCGGCTCACGGTAGACTGGCTCTACCGAACCGGGTGGGATCTGGTGCGCCTGAGGTGGCACGCACGCACACGCGTGGCGCTGACACGGCGCCACGTGGGCTGTTTTGCCGAGGTGGCGTACAGGTGGCTCCTTGGTGGCGGCCGTGTGGCGGTGCCACATCGGCGGGCACGGTGCCGGCGCGGGGACCGAATGTCGCCGGCGCTACGGTGGGCAGCGAGGTTACGAGAAGAGAGAGGAGGATGCGGCGATCAGGATGCGCTCACCCACTAGACGAGGAAAGGATGGTGGCGGCCGGCGGCGTCGACGGAGCGGCGGCGAAGTCGGGGTTGACGGCGGCGCGACGATCCCGTCGGGCTCTGGTGATGTCGAGGTGCGCACTGGGTTCGCGGGAAGATGGCGATGCCAAAGGTGACGATGGCGAGGGCGCGGCGTCGACGGCGGCGGTGCAAATGGCGATGGAAGCTCCTTCGGCCGATGGGCTTTGACGGCGAATTCCGGCGGCGCTGGGGCGTGTGAGGAGGAGTGAGTGAGGGGCAAAGGTGGAGGAGGAGAAGGGCTACCCGGTGCTCCCTTTTATAGGGCAAGGGGAGGCCGGGAGCGGTGGTGACGAGGAGAATGTGGCGGCGGCGGTTTTGCGAGATCGTGGTGTGCGTGCGGAGAAAGAGGGGGAAAGAGTGGAGATCGTGTGCAGCGACGAGCGCGAGTCGTGCACGACGACGCGGTGGAAGCGGAGCAGTTGGAGGCGCACGTTTTCAAGCTCGGCGCGGGCTCGTCAATGGCGGTTGCGTGCTGGAGAAGAACGCGGCGAAGAAGACAACGACGCTGAGCCGTTGGATGCTGATCTGATAGTGCAGATGAGAAGGAGAGAGAGGGTGGTGCGTGGGTGTTTGATGGCCATTCGATCAAAATCGAATGGTTCACAAAGATGGGCTAAACAGAGTTATGAAGGTTAGGGAAATCTAGGCCGTTCATCTTGGATCTGACGGCTCACGATAACTGAGACATTCGAACCTCCCGAATGAGCATCATGATCTGACCGTTGATTTTGATACAACGGCCGATGTTGCGCCAGGTGAAAGAGAAAGGGATGATGCGGGCCGTTGGATTCTAATCCAACGGTGGGAAAGAGAGAGGGGGGGAAGCGGTGCGGGCCGCACGCGGGTTGTGTGTGGGTGAGTTTGGGCCAAGGCCTTTGGGTTTCAGCCCAAACAGGGTTTTTGGTTTTTCTTTTTATTTTCTATTTGTTTTAGTTCTGGTAATTCGATTAGGCTTTAGAAAATAGCAAAATAATTCCAAAAACTCCAGAAAAATTCACAGAAATTCCTGGAGTTATTTGGGAATTAATAAAATTATTTCCAACTAAATGTTCGCTTTTAGTTTTGCAAATAAATTTGTTTTGGCTTTGAAATATTCATGAAAAGCTTTTAAAAAAATTCCACAAAAATAAATAAATTTTAATTTTTACTGAAATTTGAAATTTGGGCTGTTACAACGTGAAAAAACAATAATCCCCTTGCCCAACCCGTTTCGGTCGCACCAAGCCACCAACCACACAGATCATCACTCTTCCGCTCTCCCCCTTCCATTTCTGGAATTCTTTTTAAAATAATATAATTTTAAAAGATATTTACAAAAATAAATAGCCTCCCCCAAAAATTACAAAAATATGTCCTCATCGCTTGATTCAAGCGGCGCGAACCTATCGCTGATTGAGCTGGCGGCGAGGACCTATCGGCCTATGCGATTGAGGTATGTATCGCCAGTTGAACTGGCGACAGAAAGCTATCGCCAGTTCAACTGGCGATAGATACCTTAGCCCTAGTCAGTTTTTTATTTTCCCTATTCCACTTAGCAACTTTTTGATTTTCATAAATTTTAAATGGTACCAAATCTGTTAGACTCGCAACAACATTTTGTCATCGTCGTATGTTGTTATACTACGGTTAATTTTTGGAGAATTTACCGAGGACGTTTGAGGTATGAACGATTCGTAAAGGGGAAGGTAAGTGATATTGGGATTCGCCCGGGAATTCATACACACTGATATTACAGAATGTAACATCCCAAGTTTCAGACTTGTGTTTTGACGAGGATCTAAATAATCCTCATTTTATTATTCCATAATCATGAAATATGACATCACATGGCATACCCCTTAATATTATAAGGGAAGAACAAATCGGGAAGTCGTAGGTTCTTCTACGACTACCCCTAGTCGTAAGCATTTCTACGACTATAGTGTAATTGTAAGTCCTGCTATGATTACGTCCGGTCGTAAGTCTTTCTACGACTAGTACCCAGTCGTAAGTCTTCCTACGACTACCCCCTAGTCATAAGTCCTACTATGACTAGGTCTGCTACGAATTCTTCACAACTAACTAGGTCCACCCGTCAAAAGGCCCATTTAATGGTGAGAATCCAAGCAGTCAAAATACATAGTTACGTTTGACATAACTACAGATAATGCTCCACTATCTCTGACTGATAACCGTTTGACAGCATGGGGAGGTTACTACTCCAGTAATTACTCTCATTATTACGCAATAATGAGCGACTAATTAGCCTGGAACGACAACAGCCACCACTGCGTAGTATAAATAGGTACCTTTTAGAGATAGAGAGGGGAGGCCTTTTTTGGAGAACAATTAGGAAGACCCCCAGCTGATTGTAATCCAGATACCCAATACAAGATACACAGAGTAGAGGGTTGTTATTCTCACTGGAGAAGGCTCGAACCTGTATAAAAATCTCCGTGTCTCTTTCGTCTGCGTGATCAATTGTGGAGACCCCCCGAATCAAACAATCTTTACATAAGATCGGTTCTAAAACACCGACAGTTGGCGCCGACCGTGGGGATCTTTCTTTCTTTTCTTTTCTCTTTGATGCTACCATGGCAGGAGAATGGAACGAGGAGAATTGGTTCGACTTGGCCGATTACGCAGACGTCGACATAGATACCGGTCTCGACTACGAACTGAGTATCGAATCTTCTGACGGTGTTGCCGCCTCTGGAGATCTTCTATCAGATCTCGGAGACTACATCACTACCGGAGTCGAGGAGGGATCCTTATCCCTCACGACAGTACGCCTAGTTGAGGAACCAACTTCCTCGGGGGGCAAGGGTCAACATGGCCAACAGCAGGACTGCATTGGAGCAAACTCGCAACACGACGAGAGTTTTTCCTCCAAGTGTTCGAGTCCCTCCAAGGCAGTACGACTTAGCAAGATAGGTTCTGGAAGCCATCATTCCGAAACTCCATCAGCATCTGATGGTCTCCTCTCTCCGAGTACTTCCGCAGGGACGAGGATCGAACATGCTGTTTATTCAAATCCAACCGTCCGGCGTAGGACCCACCTGTAGACGGAGACGGTTATAACCCAGAGTTCCCCTACCTAGAGGGGTTACTCCAAGTCACCAGATGGTGTCGCTCGACTACTCCTCAAGCGAGGAGGCCTCGAGTGCAAGTGGAGGTCATCGAAGGGAGGTCTTCGTCCTTCCCTCTGATAAGGATCGTTCTCCCAAAAGAAGGATTGATGATGCTCCCCGACGGGCATACTCTACACCACCTCGTCGCAATGCCATGGACACCACCGATGGCGAACGAGACGAACACCTTAATGAACGTGCGGGACATCCTCAACATTCTCGCACTCCATTAAAACCAACTCAGGGGTCTGAAATAGGCCATTCTGAGACAACCCGACGAAGGAAAATAGCAGCTCAGAGGAACCTTCCTGAGCGTGCTTATTTCCAGTCGGAGGAGGCTCAAGAACTCCAACGCATCAACGACTTGCTGGAAAACCCAACTCAAGAACTCGCTCGAGCGCCAGGATATGATCTCTTTGCAGAAGAGATCACACAAAGGCTTCGCGACACGATGGCCAAGCTCAAGAATCTTCGTCGACCACGACCAGGAAGTCGTAACAGTGCGATTCCGTCCTCTGCCAGTCGTTCAGATAACTCGTCGCATGGAAGGCGACATGACCTTCATTCACGTCATTCTCCCGACGTAAGGAAGACGCAACAAGCCCCCAGGAGAGGTGATCTTTCACCACTTCGGCGACGGATGCACGGCGGCAAACGGAGTACGAGGAATATTCCCCTCGTAAAGCTGCGACCTATCATAGGTTCAGCCCTCCTGTGGCTGGGTATCGACGAGTTCGATCACCCGGCGACATTAACCCTTCTTTTCTGCAAAGAAGGAGACAAGAGGTTATCTCAGGGTGTCGGGCGTTTTCACCTGACCTTCGAGCGGTTCGCTGGCCACCTCGTTTTCGATCGGCGAATATGGAGAAATTCGATGGAACTCAAAATCCAATCGAGTTCCTCCAAATCTATACTACAGCTATCCGAGCTGCTGGAGGAGGAGAGTATGTCATGGCGAATTACCTTCCGACTGTACTCGAAGGATCGGCACGATCATGGCTTTTAAACCAGCCATTCGAATCGATCTACTCGTGGCAACACCTCTGTGATCTTTTGTTGGCAAATTTCCAGGGTACTTACAACCACCCTGGAAAGGAGGATGACCTGCACTGGATAAGGCAGAACGACCATGAAACGCTTCGCTAATTCATCAGGCGCTTCAGTCAGGTTCGAAATTCTATTCCAGAAGTTTCTAACTCATCCGTGATCAGGGCTTTCAAGCAGGGAGTCCGTAGCAGAAGGATAACAGAGGATATCGCTTTACATCCACCCGCCACCGTCGCTGAACTCTTTGAGATGGCCGATAGATATGCAACTACTGCTGAAGCAGTCGAGTGGAACAACACTATCGATCGAGAATACAACATCCCTCAGGAGGCAGGCGAAAGTGGTAAGAAAAAGGATAAAAAGGCTAGGAAATCTGAGAATAAGGCAAAAAGACACAAGTCTCCAATTGCCGGTTCTAAGGAGGTCCTGGCCATAAGCGACAAAGAGCCACGCGACCCCAAGCACAATCCCGATCGAGGCAAAGGTAAGCGTCAAGATCGGAGAAATGACAAACCCAGGTGGTGTCCTTTTCATAAAAAAGAAGGGCATGATCTTCGTAACTGCCGAGTTTTCCTACGAAAACTCGAAGACTATTACTCTGGCAAGGGGCCACTTCCTACTCTTGAATAGGTAGGTCAAATAAGTGGACAGAAGGAGTCAGATGATGAGGAGATGCCATTCCAGGATCCACAACACACCATCGATCACATCTATGGGGGGGTCTTTGGCATACGAATCGCGAAGACAACTGAAAGCTGTCGAACGTGAGGTCCCAAAGGAGTGATCACGATATACTGCGACAAGAAGATAGCGCACTCCTGCGACCGTCGCTCCCTCGATATGGTTGGACAACTTCCAACTAGAGATGAAAGTCAGCCTTCGACTAGCAAGTCGAAGCCTAAAGCTGCACCTAAGCCGAATGACCAGGTCAAAGAGGTTCCTCTGGACGCGGAGGAGCCCTCGAAGACTATTCGCATTGGGGATACTTCCGACCCTAAATAGGAAGACGTCATCATCACTTTCCTCTAGGCAAACGCTGATGTCTTCGCGTGGCAAGCATCCGACATGCCCGGAGTCCCCAGGGAAGTGATCGAGCACAGGCTAGCTTTACGGCCTGAAAAACTACCTATAAAACAAAAGTTACAGAGATTTGCCCCTGATCGACGAGATGCTACTAGGTCAGAATTGGACACTTGCTTAACGCAGGCTTCATAAGAGAAGTCAACCACCCCGAGTGGTTGGCCAACCTGTAATGGTTAGAAAGTCGAACGGCAAATGGCGTATGTGCGTAGACTTTACTGATCTTAATAAAGCTTGTCTAAAAGATGATTTCCCTTTACCTCGTATCGATCAGCTGGTTGACTCTATAGCAGGATGTGAGATGTTGAGTTTTCTAGATGCATACTCTGGTTACCACAAGATTAGTATGTGTCAAGAAGATGAGGAGAAGACCGCATTTATTACACCGTTTGGGATATTTTGCTATATCAAAATGCCATTTGGCCTAAAAAATGTTGGAGCTTCTTTTCAGCGTTTGATGCAAACGACTTTCGCTCCTCAATTAGGCCGAAACTTAGAAGCCTACGTTGATGATCTAGTCGTAAAAAGCACCAAACGACTCAACCATATCACAGACTTACAGGAGACTTTCGACAACCTCAGAAAAACCACTTGAAACTCAATCCCGAGAAGTGTGTGTTCGGGGTCTCTTCAGGAAAATTACTTGGATTCCTGGTCTCTGCACGAGGAATCAAGCAAATCCCAAAAGATAAAAGCCATCACTCGGATCGCCTCCCAGACCACGAAAAAGAAGTCCGAAACTCACGGGATGCATGGCGGCGTTAAGTCGTTTCATAGCACGTCTGGGGGAAAGGATCGCTTTCTTCAAACTTCTAAGGAAACATGAGGGCTTCGAGTGGTTGAAAGAGGCTAACCTAGCCTTCGAGGAAGTCAAGAGGTATCTTACGAGTGCTCTGTTCTAGTTTCCTTGAAACTAGGAGAGCGCTCTTAATTTACTCCGCCGCCACGCCACGAGCGATAGCGCGATCTTGGTCGTGAGAACGTGAAAACATACAACGACCGGTATACTCGTTAGTGAGGTTTTGCACGGACCTAAGGAGCGTTGCCTCGGGTTCAAAAACTTCTATATGCCCTCCTCATGTCTTCAAGGAAATCTGCGGCATTATTTTGAGCGCACAAACTAGCGCGTCGTCCGAGTTTCCCTTAGGAGCGATCCTCCGAATAGGAAACAATGGGGCGCATGGCAAAATGGTCGATCGAACTTGGGCATTCGACATCCATTTCGTGTCCCGAGCGGCCGTTAAATCCGGATCTTGGCGCACTTTGTCGCGAATGGACAAATCTGAACTGTTCGGGATCCCGATCTGATTCCCACGACCGATGGGCGATGTACTTTGATGGGTCACTTACTATAAGTGGCTCGGGGGCTGGGGTGGTCCTGGAATCTCCTATGGGAGAAACCTTAAAGTATGCTATACAATTAAACTTTCAGGCCACTAATAACGTGGCGATGCGAAGGTTTGCTAGCTGGTATACGAGCCGCAAAGGCGCTCTCGATTCGACGACTACTCGTAAGAGGAGACTCTCAACTAGTCGTGAATCAAGTCGGAAAGGAGTACCAGTGCTCTAATCCGACCATGTCCAGGTACTTATCGGAAGTTCGAAAGTTAGAAAAGCACTTTTGGGCTTTGAGGCACAATTTATCCCTCGAAAGGATAATTTCCTCGCAGACCAACTGCTCGTCTAGCTTACTCTTGATTCCAGGTACCGAAAGGGGTGTTTTTTGGAACAGCTTCAAAGGCCGTCTATAGTCGAAGGACTAGAGACGCCCTCTATTGAAACAGCCTCTCTAGAGTACGAAGATACATGGATGGCACCCATCTACGAGTACCTTCAAACGGGTTCTCTACCCGATGACGATCCAGAAGCAGATCGATTATCCCAAAAGGCCAAAATGTATACTTTGGTTGAAGGGGTCCTTTATAAAAGAGGAACCAAGGGGTGCTCATGTGATGTGTTCCACAGAGCGAAGGATTAAAACTCCTTCACGACATACACGGAGGGATCTGTGGAACTCATGCTTCCTACAGAACACTGGTTGGTAAAGCCTTTCGACAAGGTTTTTATTGGCCAACAGCCCTCTACGATGCTAGAGAGCTAGTTAAAAGTGTGTCTGATGCGGTTCATAGCGGCAAATACACCAAGCCAATCGGCGTTGCAAATAATTCCTCTGTCACGGCCTTTGCGACACTGGGTCTTGATATCCTAGGACCGTTACCGAGAGCTCTAGGAGGTTTTGAGTTCCTTTTGTGGCCATCGATCGTTCACAAAATGGATAGAAGCCGAGCTTTGTGATTGGGATAACAACGAGCGAAGAAAGCGGTTCATGATGAGATGCGTGATCACTCGGTTTGGAGTACCAAGTCGAATTATCACGATAACGGCAACGATTTACAAGCGCAAAATTTCAGGAATTTTGCGGCGAGTTGGGAACTCGTTTGTGTTACGCTTCACGCGCCCACCCCAAAGCAACGGGCGATCGAGAGAGCGAATGGCGGATAATGAAGGAAATCAAACCCAAGTCTTGATCGCTTGGCGCTCGGGGCTTGGGTACAAGAATACCTTCGATATATGGGCAATTAAATGCGACGACTAGCGAGCTACAAGAGAAACACCTTTCTTTCTAGTTTTGGTGCGAAGCCATGCTTCGCGCCGAACTAAAGATCAGTCGGCGACGGTCGACAAGTTTAACGACTCCATTCAAGAACAACTTCGAGCGGACGACATTAACCTACTCGAGGAAAAGAGGGACCAGGCTTTAATCCGTTCTGCAGTCTACCAACAAGCCCTGCGCGAATACAACGATCGTAGGTCAACCTCGCAGACCTTGTCAAGATGACTTGGTATTGAGGCTTATCCAATCTCGGTCTAATCGAATAAACTTTCCCTAAGTGGGAAGGTCCTTACACCGTGGTCGAAATGCGCGTCCGGGATCGGTACGACTTGCAATGGAGGACGGCCGCGTTCTCTCAAACTCTTGGAACATTGACCAGTTACGCAAATTTTATGTGTAGCAAGCTTCTACAATAATAAAGTATCAGGTTCTCCCTATCCTTTTTGTCTATTTTTTGAATTTCGCTTTTATTTTCGACCATTTTATACGCTCATTCCTCCATGACCTTTGGTCAACAAAGGACAACACATTTAGTGAAGTCTCTCCTCTCTGCATGTGGTCTGCCACTGAAGGAGCTTCCTAATGTCGCTTTGTTCTTTACTACAACAACCAGTACGACGCTTATTGGGCTCAAAAACATGGTCGAAAGTTGTTAAGCAAATTCATGTCATCTTAGCTTATTTATTTTGAAAAAAAAAACTAAGAAGAGTGCACTTTTTGAGATGCGTTCGACTACTTTTCAATTAACTTGATTGGTTTTTACTGGCCGGAGGAAGAAACACACCTAGTCGAAGCTTCTCCTTTCTGCACGTGGTCTTGCCCACTAGAAGGAACTTCCTAGCGTCATTCTGTTTCCTACTTTTGCTGCCAGGACAACTTCGTCAGGAAAAACGAAAAATAGTTGAATGATTTCTTAAGGTTCTCTAGAGGTTTGTTTCGCTCAAGTTGTCGTTATTGATTTGATTAATCTGGCCGGAGATGGTAACATCACCTAGTCGAAGCCTTTTTTCTCTGCACGTGGTCCTGCCCACTAGAGGGAACTTCCTAGCGTCGATCTGTTTTCACTCTTTCGACTAGTGCAAAATAGTCGATACTCGACAACTATAAGTCGAACAAACCTCTCTGTTTTCAGAAACCCTTTCTTTACTACTTTCTTAGTTTATTCTTCATAAACTAAGTAAGTAGTCGGGGGCTAGGATAAAGTTATAAACATGACTTCATTTCTTAGTCTTAATTTTTCCGAGTTATCATCTTACGAGTTACTAACTACTCTACGAGATGATTCATAGGCAAAATGAAGGAGAAAGGAGGAATCGCTCATATCTGATCTGATTATTTCTTCCTTTTTCATTATCTTACGAGTTACTAACTACTCTACGAGATAATTTGCAGGAAAAAAGAAAGAATCATATATTTATCCATCACCACCAAAAAAACTTGTCTTTACAAGTTTGTATTACAAGACTACTCTGTTAAGGGAGATTCTATTTGCATCTCCTCTGCAACCTTCTCGCCAACCGACTGCATCTCTTGATCGACTTCTGCCTTGATTCGGTGCGAATGAGTCGGCTTCAACGGAATGAGGATTAAGGTTAGGATCACGGGCCTTGAGTTTTGCTAAAACAAAACTCACAACTCCTTTGACTGCTTCCCTTATCGAATCATTCTAGTTGGTCTTCAGAGTAGACACCAACTCATTCAGAGTACCGACCTGTTCCCCAATGGCACTCGTATGAGCAGCCACCGTGTGAGGACCCCGGTTTATTTGGCTTGTAATGCTTAACCAACCACCTGGCCCTAGCATCACAAATCAAATAAACCAAGCCTCGAGATATGTATACTTCCCAGAACTGCAGTATACACACCTCTACACAAAATTATGCATCAATTCCATACAACAAGTCTAACAAAAGACAAATAAAAGCGAGCTATTACAAAAGAGAGGCCAAACGGCCAACAGATAAACAAATAACAAAGAAAACAGCGGAAGCAAAAGCCATAAGATGGCAATAAATAAAAGCCAATTAGTGTGCCTTTACCCACAAGGCAACCAACCGGACCGCCAAGCTAGTCGTCAACCCGCAGCACGTCTCACCAAGGGGAAGCCCAAGGGGCTCACCTTCTTTCTCTGCAACAAAAACATTTAAGCGAAGCAGCTGAGTACAAAAATTATTTTTGTACTCGCAAGACTGACGTGTAAGGGTAACAGAACTATAATTAACTACATGCAAGCTTCATTTAAGTGGAGGAGGCTCTGGACTTACTTTTAGCGTAAAGCAAGTTTTCATTTGCAATAATGTAATAGATTCAAAGCAATTTTGACAAACTGATTGTAATTGTTGAAATAATAGCGATACAATAATAATGATAACAATGAAAACAACCTGGAAGTGACTAACCCATTAGTCACCACAACAATAGTATGAACATCCATTCATACCAACCCATCAAGTTTTAATTAAATGGTTGTAGTCTAACTCTTGAAAAGCTTACCCAAGCGTGTCCATAACCTAGGACGAGGCTATTCGAATAGTTTTAACCTGCAGGTGTACCAATGTACCCACACTTGACCGCCTTTAAGCCACGAAGCACACTCATCAAGGTATGCCGGCACGGCTAAGTCCTACTAGACGTTTTCCAATATTGTGTATTAACTACGAGCCGCTCGTATGGATAGAAATCCATACGCTTACATGGTAAAGCCGAAAAGATAACTACCCACTCAGGGTAAAGCTTTTCGGACAACTACCATGCTCCCAACACCATCCCTCCTGCGACCTCCTGCGACTCGGAGCCAACACACGCCAAAGTACTAAGTCAAGAGAGGTTGCATACCCTCTAGTGTGGTTAGCACGCTAAAATACCTGGATAACACACACTCTCAAGATGTTCGGTCCTTAATTAACCTGGGCACCATTCCAGTCACACCCAAAAACACACCAACTTACCATTGTGCCCAAGTCTAAATCATTTTGTTTTCATTTTGTTTTTAGTTTTCACAAATAAGCAGCACAAGGGCTGAATTATAATCAATAATAAGTTTTGTGTGATCAAGGTCATCGACTAAGTCGATAACCGCCCAATTCTACCGGTAACTAAGCATGGCTAAGCATCATATCGTAAAAGCAATGAAAAGACCATAAATCATTCACCGGGCTCTAATTCACCAGTGAGGATAATAACCTATGGCGGTGGCAGGGGTGAATAATTTCAGAGCAACAATGCAATGGAATTAACTACCTCTAATCGATAAAATTAACTTTGACACAAAAGCAAGCATACATACAAGTTAAACAAAGTGTTAGACTTGAAAATAATGGGATTGAACTGGATATGATCAAACTGCTTGCCTTTGCCTTGCTAGAGATATTCGACTTGTTGCAGAGGATCACTCTCGTAATCAGCGTCATCTAACGATAAAAACTGCCAAAAGCGAAAAACAACGAATAAACACCAGAATACCAAAAGTATCCAAAAATTAATAACTCAGAAAATAGATTATGACTTTAGATAAATTTAAAGACACAAATTATTGGACTAGGAGTTGATTTGTATTAGTTATAAATTTTCAAATTTAAGATTATGGCCTAAGGTCTATTGATATGGGAGAGATTATCTAAAGCTTAGGTGATGACGTTTTCCTTAACAGGCTACCTAATACTCACAAGCACTCTCTTTCCAGGCATCCTATGTATACATCCACGATGATCAAACAGTCAAAATCAATCTTCTTATATGTTCTCCTCTTAGATCAACCTCTAATAGCTAACTAATTCCACAAAATTTCCATTCGCTTGCACTAGGAAAATTTATTGTATCGGCTTACTGTCAAGTCTAATTCTATTCAGATTTTCCTTTTTGTTTCATATATCTTTAAAAGAGAATCCTTGGACTGTGGTGCTACTAGCTAAACTCCCCACAACTCAAACTTTAAACTGGTTAACTCATTTGAGTGGTTTGGTTTTAGTCATAGGAATAGTTGGCAGTTTGTTTTACAAGTGGCCCTACTGTTTATTTTCACATATCCACCTTCAATGTTGGTTCTTAGGTTGGTGCACCCTTTTTGTCTAGAAGCTATGGACTGAGCAAAGTTTCATAATATCAAATACTCCCTTTTCATTTGGAGAGGCCTTAGTTCTGGCTGTTTTCAAACACCATCATTTTATCTTTTCTGTCATTGCAACCTATTAGAAGGAATTTATCTAATGGGCAGTGATGTTAACTAACCAATTCAATTATTTATTTGTTTTAAACCAGTTTAAGTGATCCACCAGTCATCCAATGGGTTTGTTATCCTATTGTCCTCCCAGATTCTCATTTAACAAGAAGTTACAAAGACAATCTTCTGATCTGAGGTGCTACCAACTGATATTCCTTCAAAATCCAAACTTCAAATCGGTTTAACTCAATATGGTTTCTAAATCACTTGTCTTTGGATTTGACATAACTTTTAGCTCCCTACTCCTTTTCTAACTACTTGCTTTAGAATGCTACTAGCCTACTGATAATTCTAATCATCTTCAGGTTACAACCTCTGCTCAAGCAATAATTAACAGAAACCATTTTCGGACTGAAATGCTATTAACTAAATTCTTACTATTTCAATTTTCAATCTTTGTCAATTTTATTGAGATTCAAATAGACAGCTTCTGAGTTTGCTATTAGCACCTCACAGTGGTTCCTATTGTCGATGTGAGAAGGGCTAAAGCGAGAGGGCAAGCGAGGAGCAGTAGGAAGCCATAGGGTGGCTCTGGCTGAAATGGAGCAGCGGTGCGTCGCGGCGGTGGAGCAGCAGCGAGCGGCGTGATGGCTGAAATGGGATGAAGGATAGTCGAGGAGGCTGAGGAGGTCTCGGGCGGTCGGAGAGGGTGTGGCGGCGCGGCGGCAGACGGCGGCCGGCCATGGGGTGAAAGGAGGCGGCGGCGTAGGGTGGAGTTGGGGCGGTTTAGGAAGCATGAGCATCCACGGGGCTAGTGGAGTACACCGGGTGGTCGGCAAAGGAGGAAGAGCTCTGAGGTGCTCCGGCGACGCGAGACGTGGCCGGCGCGGGGAGGCCACCGTGGGTAGGTCTCTGTGGGTGAATAATGCGAAGGTGAGTGATGGGGGAAGGTTCAGGAGGTCCATGGGGTGCTCTAGGTGCAAGGGGTTGAAGATAGGGTCACCGGAGGGCTAATGGAGATGGTGGTGGCGGTTTTTGGCCGGTTTCGGGGAAGACAACCATGGCGTGGTGATTCTTTGGGTTAGAGGGCAAATTATGTTGGGGCTATTGATCCTAGGGAGTAAGGACACAAGGTGACACGGTCTACAAGAGGAGGGACTCACCGGTTTGGCCGGAGTGAAGAGTTGAGGTTGCGGTCGAGCTCCGAATGCCGCTGGCCGTGTTGAAGATGCTTCGCGATCCCGGTGTCCCGGCTGCAAAGAGAAACAACGGGGATGAGGGATAGCAAGAGGATATCAAGGCGAGCTAGAGGTACAAGAAGATGAGGTCCGAAGCTCATCAGTGTGGCCGGGGAGCTCGAAGGCGGCGCGGACATGGCCGACGCTTGACATTCGGGGCTTCGTTCGATTTGGAGCTCAAGGAGAGGTGAAAATGGAGGGGAGTAGTAGGGAAGTGAAGAAGAGGAGGAGAGGCAGCCATTGCTTGACTTATATAGGGATGAGGGCGTTGCATTCGCGAGGAAGCCCGGGAACAAGGTGGCGGCAAACTCGGGTGCGGTGGTAGCAAGGCATGGACGTGGCGCGCATGACGCGACCGGGTGGCCTGGGCATGACAGGGATGCGACACGGTATGGGCGTTGGCCGGATGATGCGGTCGGGAGCTGGAGAATCCGGGGGCAGCTCCGGCGGCATGCACATGCGCGAGCGCGCGTGTCGCGTGGCGAGTGGCTTAGTGCGGTGAAGAAGATGGGTGGCGGCCGGGACCACGAGTAAGTGAGAGGGGAAAGGGTGGCTCGTGGCGGTGTGGTTGGAACGGTTGGCTCGGGTCGGTCGGACGGAGGAACAAGATGGCGAGTTAGATTAGGTTTTAGCGTCGACCGAAAATAAGCAAGTTTGACCCAACGTTTTAAAATAGAAATAAAATTCTAAAAATTCTAAAATTCTGAAAATTTTTGTGGGCATTCTGAGGTTCACATAGGATTTAGGAAAATAATTTCAAACACTTTATATATGAAAATTTGTTAGAATTAAATTATATTCAAATCTGCATTAGTGATTTGATTTGAATTTTGGTGAAGGCAAAATGACTTCTAAAAATTTGGTAAAAAAATAATTAAAATTCAATATAAATAATCTAGTATTTGAATAAATTATTTTTGGAAACTTTCATTCATACACTTTTCTGGAATTCAAATAGAAACGGAATTTAAGTTTAAAAGTTTGAAATTTCAACACAAACTTTAATACAAACATCAAAAGTTTAAAATTGTGCTAAGTTTGTAGAAAACTAAGAGTATGACCAAGAGATATAACAAAAGTTTTTAAATTTTCATACTTTTATACATTTAAAATACAAACCCTAATTTGAGGTTGTTACACACCGTGTCGTCGCGAGGAGCAATCCTCCTGGCATGAAGCCCATCGAGTACATTGTTCAGGAGTGAGATATTATCTTGAAGATTGATCTTCGTTGATTTTGTCTCCTCCTTGGAATAAGTCGAAGCATCATGGAGCTGTTTTATTTCAATCAATCGATCTGGAAAGAGTAAAGATTGATTAGATGAAGCAATTCTATGAGAAGATAAAACAAATCAATAGCGGGTAAAAGTTCTACTTACCAGCTAATTGAGAACCCAAGTTCTCGATTTCCCGATCTTTCTCCTTCGCAATGCGGGAGACTTCACGGACAACTAAGGACTTCTCTGGACCTCGATCCGGAGAGCCCCCACCTCGGCCTGAGGGGCCTTATATTCGACTTCTTTTTCTGCAAAAGAATGAGAGGTTTAAAAAAAAGGGGGGATGGAAACCAAGAGCAGAAGCAGTCGTAATAGTACGTACTGTTTATTTTTTCCTGCAACCGTTGAGTTGCAGAGTTAGCTTCCTTAAGCTTCTTCAGGAGGTCGGTGGCTTTATCCCTTAGCTTTTTCGACTTGGCTTTTTCAAAGTCGAGTGAATCAGCCAAAGTATTTTCGCTCTTAAACCTAAAAGGGTAAAGGGCAGACATGAACACACTTAAACAATTGGTCATAAGTATTTCTACGGCCGTTCAGTGGTCGTAAGTTATTCTACGACTACCCCCTAGTTGTAAGTTTTTCTACGACTAGTACCAAGTCGTAAGTCTTCTACGACAACCCTCTAGGAGTACCGAATAAGTAATCAGAACGATTACGAGAATCAGGTACTCACCACCTCTCTGCTTGCTCGCATAGTACTGCCTTCTCTTGTCGAAGTTTGACAAGTTGCCGATTGTATTCGCAAATCGTAGCGACTTACTCTACAAGAGAGAAAAACGATAAGAGAAAGAAATAAAACCATAAGTGAGTATCGATGAATACTTACACTCATGTTTGACCAAGCAAACATAGAAACTATTCGTGATGGATCCTTCAGCCCATCCATCTCCTCGACTCGTTTCCACCAGACCTCTTCGAGTCGTTCATTGTCGAAGACATCCCCACAATTGGGAATGCTGCTGGGGTGGGGAACTCGGTCACGAGAACGGTATGCAGAAGCTCCTACGATGGAGTCAGGGCCAAAGAAATCAGAGCAAAAGTTGAAATACTCTTCTTCCTCGACTGCGGGCAGAACACCACCGGAGGGCGGAAGGCGTCTTCGGCAATCTCCTTACCAGCACGGCATTTAGCACTCTCGCTGCCACCTACCTTCGGTATCCCTCTCGAGGCCTCTGTCGCCTCCTCTACAGCCTCTACGACAGCTTCGGTTGTCGTAGCGACTTCGACATCATCGGCGGCCGTAGCGACCTCAACAGCCGCAACTTCTTCTGCCGCGGGAATAGTAGCTGGATCTTCAGCTACTACTCCAGTCACACCTCCGTCAGTTGGAGGGGTGACAGCGGGATTCTCCATGGGAGTATCCCTGGGGGCTGAAGACGTCGGGCTAAAATCACAAAATGCAAAAGTAAGTCACCTCGTAAAAAATAAACAGTAAGTAGTTATTACACTTATGTTTTTTACATACCTCTGTGCGCTGGACCTAACTCGAAACATGGGAGCAACCTTCCTGACGGAAGATTTCTTCGACCTCTTCTTGACCACCGCTGGTCGAGATGCACTCGGGACGACAGGAGTCACCTCCTCCCGACTTCCCGGGCGGTCGAGATTAGTCTCGACCACCTTCGGAGCGCTGCTCCCCTCGGCCTCAGATCCCACTAGAGCAGCGGTTTCCTTCACAAAAGACATGAAGTTCTTCCTGTTCTCCTTTTCTAGCTGCTTTACGAAGCCGCGAGAAGCTGAAACTGCGAATGACTTGTTGTCGTAATAGAAGGGTACCTTGACCTTGGGGACCTTGCGCTTAAGGGCAAGGGCCTCTTCTTCTGCTTTCTTCCTTGCCACAGCTATGTCTGCGGCAAATTTAGCAAAAGGAGCAGGAGGAGCTGAGCTCGAACCCCCCTTGTCGCCCACTCTCACCAATCGGCGCTTCTTGGTTGGAGGGGACTTCGTTGACTCTACCTGCGCAGTTGCCCCGATGACCACCAAGTCTACTTCCTCGTCGTCTTGGCGGTTCTCCATGCCAACTTTCTGTTAAAAAGGAGAGAAAGTGGTCGTAAGATCTTCTACGATCACTAGCCGGTCACTAACACGACCAGCTCAAAAGTCGTAAGTATTTCTACGACATTGTCTAATCGTAAGTCATCTTACAATTACGTTCGGTCGTAAGTTTTTCTACGATCAGTATCTAGTCGTAAGTTTTTCTACGACAAACCCGTTAGTCGTATATCATTTTACGACAACAAAAACGCCTAAAGACAAAATCGTTCGATTACCTTTAGGCGCTCCTCTTTCTCTTCTACGGTCAAAACCGCAAGGATTTGAGGAGCCATTGTGTTGGCCGGATGCTTCTCGCAGATGAGCCTGACACGCGCGTCAACCTCCGCCTGCGGAAGATCTAAATGCATGGACAACACGATTAACAGACTAAATCGGGATTAATCAAGGACAAAGCCAAAAGAGTAAGTTTTTCTACTCACCGTCCTTGTAGTCCCTGGTTGGGTCGTCCTTTCCTGAGTACCTCCACATGGGAGGAATCCTTGTCTTCAAAGGACTGATTCGGCGCGTGATGAAGTCCTTCACCACGTGCCAACCGGTGAGCCCCTCCGACTTCAAGTCTTTGACAGCTTGAATATAGGGGGCTATCCGGTCGAGATTACTAGGAGTCGAGTCCCAGGAAGAAGACCGCTCGGCGGCTTTTCCGGCGAATGAGAGGCTGTCTTCCTTGGTTACCTCCTAGTAGAACCACCTCTTCTTCAACCTCGGCCATGACGACCGGGTAAACATCTGAATGTACTCCTTCGACTTGCCGTCGTGGAGCTTCAGACCACAGCTACCGGTGATACCGGCTTGACGAGCCATTCCGTAGTAGTACTGGAAAAGCTCGAGGTCCGCTGGAATCCCCAGGTAGGCCTCACACAAATACACGAACACGCTCAACATTGTGATGGAATTAGGACCAAGGTTCACTAATTCCACCCCAAAGTGCTCAAGCACGAGTGTGAGGAGGGGTGAGCAGGCAATCGGAGACCGCACTTGCAGTACGCCTGGAAAACTGTAATTTGGCCTCCCTCTCCTGACGGCCAATGCTGCTCATTCGCCGCAATCCACCTTACGAGAAGTCCCTCGGGGATCTTCTCGGCGGCAACCAAAGCGGTCATCTTCGCATCATCCATCTTCGACTCAGCCCACTCAGAGACAATCTTGGCCATTTTCTCTCAAGAGCGGGAAGAATTGGATTTGAGAAAGCTCCAAGAAAGTGTACGGAATCACCGGCGGCGGAAGAGACGAGAAAGCAAAAGACTGTTGGGTGAAAAGGTAAGAACCCTAAGTTTTACCTCCACGGTCTTATAACCACACGCTCGAGCAAGCATTTGTGGAATCCCAACGGTCTCGCGCCGGGAATTGCTTGACAGACGGACTTTTAACTGCCTGCTCGAAAGTCCCAAGACACCTTTTCACACCTCAAGTGAAATTACCTTCTTGACCCAGTCAAATGGAAAACCGATCGGAAAAGTGTTGCTTCCGATCATAAGGCCACGATTGCTCTAAAGTCGTAAGATATTCTACGACTATCTTGCAATCGTAATGGTCTTAACAAATTACCTCGATCAAGCATATTCCTGATCGAGATAAATGAATGTTGAAGAGTTTTTCCTTCAACGTTTTTCTTACGACCTCCTAATGGTCATAAGATCATCTATGACCCTTCGGTTCAGAAAGCTATTTTCACTTGAAGCTGGGGGGCTAGATGACGAGGATCTAAATAATCCTCATTTTATTATTCCATAATCATGAAATATGACATCACATGGCATACCCCTTAATATTATAAGGGAAGAACAAATCAAGAAGTCGTAGGTTCTTCTACGACTACCCCCTAGTCGTAAGCATTTCTACGACTATAGTGTAATCGTAAGTCCTGCTACGATTACGTCCGGTCGTAAGTCTTTCTACGACTAGTACCCAGTCGTAAGTCTTCCTACCACTACCCCTAGTCATAAGTCCTACTATGACTAGGTCTGCTACGAATTCTTCACGACTAACTGGGTCCACCCGTCAAAAGGTCCATTTAATGGTGAGAATCCAAGCAGTCAAAATACGTAGTTACGCTTGACATAACTACAGATAATGCTCCACTATCTCTGACTAATAACCGTTTGACAGCATGGGGAGGTTACTACTCCAGTAATTACTCTCATTATTACGCAATAATGAGCGACTAATTAGCCTAGAACGACAACAGCCACCACTGCGTAGTATAAATAGGTACCTTTTAGAGATAGAGAGGGGAGGCCTTTTTTGGAGAACAAATAGGAAGACCCCGGTGATTGTAATCCAGATACCCAATACAAGATACACAGGAGTAGGGTTGTTATTCTCACTGGAGAAGGCCCGAACCTGTATAAAAATCCTCGTGTCTCTTTCGTCTGCGTGATTAATTGTGGAGACCCCCGAATCAAACAATCTTTACGTAAGATCGGTTCTAAAACACCGACATGTTTAAAATGTAAGAAAATGAGTAGAAATTAAAAAAATTCTTACATCTTGCATTCCCTATATGCTTTGAACAATTGTTGTAAGAAGTTATGGAAATACAAACTCACAAGTCATTTTGACCAAAACCAAGTCCTTCAAAAACATTCTTGTCAAATCTTGTGATCATCCTTTGGAAATATTTTTTCCTAAGTTCTAGGGATGGTATGTGACCCCTCTGAAAAATTTCACAATTTTTAGAAATTGTTTGAATGTTTTTAGTAGGCGGTCAAACATGTTTGACTTGCGGTCAAACATGTTTGACTTACAGTCAAAACCTAAACCAGAACCTTTCAGAATTTTTGGAGAAAAATGCACTGCATAAAAACCTCTGAAAATTTTACACAAGGTTAATATCTAAGTTAGCAAGCTCCTCTAAAAATTTTAGAATTCTTGAAGTTGTTTTGCTATCTCAATTAAATCCCCAAAGTCTCAGCTCAAATTAAAAACCCAAAAACCTGGTTTCACTGTTCATTGGGTTCAAGTCAGACTCGGGCTCAAGCCAATGGACTCGATTGAACCAACTAATCGCACCCCGCGCCAGTTTGATCGCGCGCCTCTTTTTAGCCGTTAGATTTGAATCGAACAGCCCGCGTTGTTTGGGCCGTTCGGACCCCGCGAAGCGCCCACTCATTTGGGTCGTTGGATCAAGATCCAACCGTCCAGATTAAGTGTACCGTTCGGGTCACTTGGTGGTCACATTTAATCATGACCATTCGATTCTAATCCAAAGGCTCACGATCTTTTCTTTTGTTTTAAACCTTAGAAACGTGGAGAGATCTCAGCCACCCGATCAAAATCCAACCGCCCAAAATCGCCCTAGCCTTTTCCGGTCGTCTTCTTCCTCGCGCCGTGCGTGAACAGGGAGGGAGGCATGGCCGTGTCTTTTTGAGCGTCCTCGTCAGCGTATCCCTGGTCAGGGCAGTGAAACGTGCATTGTTTTCGGCCACGTTCGCGTTCATTTCCCTGTCCCCCCTCGTTTCTTTTTGGGCCTCGGTTGCTTTTTGAGCCGAACTCACCTGAGAGCTTCATTTTAGCAAACCCTAGTCCCACCATCTATATGAAGCTTTCCAAAACTCTCTCTGAGCTCCCTTGTCGCACCACTTAGCTTCCCAACTCTTGTGGAGCTCAAAACCACTAAAAATCTCAAAACCGCCATTAATGGCCGCGAAGCTCTATTGATGGCTTTGGTGCTCCAGTGGTTCATCTTCGATTCTCCTTGTACCCTTTTGAGCCCTTTAACTCCATATTCATTTCCCCTAACTTAATTTTGGGTTTCATTCATAGGAATTGATCAATTTTAAGTTTGGATCATTTCAGCCGAAATCATCCCCTTTCTTCTCGAGCTCCGGTAAGGGCTTCTTTCCTCAATTAATTGCTTGTGGAGCTTCTCTGGGCTATAATAAAGCTATAATGATGATCTGGTATCACTCATTTTGCTCAGGGCATCTTTTCCATATCGTCTTCTTCAACTCCGGTGGATCTCTCTGCTATCCAAGCTTCTCCGACCATCTCTGAAGCTCATCTTGCTTCAGGTAGCTTCTTATTAGTCCTTAGATGCTGTGGCACCTGCTTCTTTGGACTCTGCGGAGCTTTTGAGCTATTTTCGTTGTCGGTCGATTTTGTCGCCGTCATTCTTTTCCGGCTCGCCGGCGTTCTAGGCTGTCGCCGCCGGCGAGGTCATCACCATCGGGGCCGCAAGGCTATTGTGAACCCATTTTAGTCTTTAGGTTGCGCTGCCGTGGCCAGAGCCGCCGGCGACGAGCCCATCTTTGCCGCTCGGTTTTTGCCAGACGGGAACTCCCTCTGTGCCGTTGTCATTAGGACATCATTAATGGCCTAATCATTATTAATCATTGGGGGTAATTAATTTGTCTTAAGCCGGCCCACTGTGTCACTGACAGGTGGGACCAGCCTCTTAAAGTCCCCCGCTGACACTCTACTAAGTCGTTAAGACATCTTTAATAATCAATCATTGTTAATTAGTGCTTAGCATTAATTGGCTGTCGGAAATAACTCCATGAGTCAGCACATGTGGGCGTGGGCCTTAAACCACGATGGATGAGTCATTAGGACAAAATTTGGGCTCATTAGTTGCTAATCATTGTTAGCTATTAATGGGTGTCGGAAATAACCCTTTGAGTCACTGCCTTGTGGGCCCCCGTCCACTTAAATCCTCTCTGTGCGAAATCTTTAGGACACATTAAATGATAATCATCACTAATCATTCGGTTTAGCATTTAATTGCTTTCCTAATTGGTCCTTTGTCTCACTGACATGTGGGCCCGCGCATTTAATCTTCTCCGCACACTTAAACCCACATGTGTTTTTCGCGAGCATCTTGGGCCGTCGATTTCAAGATCGAGGCGGATCTTACGGGATTTCGGGCCTAAGGTTCCACGTCACTAGCGACCGTCGATCTCACGATCAACGGCCGAGATCAATGTGCTGATTGGGTCACCCGAAGCGCATATAGATCTGGGCCGTCCATCACTAGATCGTCGGCTCAGATCGCGGAGACGTTCGGGCCTCCCGAAGCGTGCAGCGCCCTGAGCCCTCCATCGCAAGATCTGCGGTCCTCGTTCATTGGGCCGTTCCGGTCATGAATAGTGCCTGATTGATCTCGGCCATCCATTTTTGATCCATCAAATGTTATCCTTTCGTTCGTTTGCGCCTTTGTCTTTGAAATTTGCGGTGGGCGTCGCGATGGCGCCACCGCCCACATTGCGCCACGTCTTTTACTCTCGGTTAAGTCACTTCTTTTCCCGATAAGGTTTATTTACGAACTGAAAATGGTATTAAATTTCAAAATATCATAACTAATTCATTTTAAATCCTTTTTAGATGATTCCGACTGGGATAAATTCATGTTTCGCTAAAGTTTAATTTAAAAATGCATATAGACATTGTTCTGTGCCAGACAACCTTGTAGGCAATATAGATGAGTTTTAGTCATTTTTGAATATCCCAAAAATTAATGTGAATCTTGTAAAATACATATCTTTTTCTGTATAATTCCAAACTGAGCAAACTCAAGCTTGTAAAATTCCTCTGTGATCATGCTTTAACATGAAATAGGTTTTGCTCATGTTTATATCTCTGAAAAGTGAAATATGCTAGTTTCATAACTTAGGAAAATCATAACTAATTCATTTTAACTCCAAAATATGTAAACTCAGTTTTGCTGTTGTTAGGATGATATTATCTACCTACCATAAGAATTTCAGGACTTATATCATTCTAGAAATGTTTGCCATGAACAGTACCAGTAATTAATTTAGTGAATTAACAGGCTGAGAGGAATGGTTTTAGCTATAACTTTTTCATACTAAATCCAAATTGCATGATTCTTGTTCCTAAAATTGTCTAAAATCATCCCCTAGCTGTTGTATAAATTTCATAAGATTTGGATGACCGTTGCTGTTGAGTTTTATTTGGTGTTCTTCGTTCTTATTGGTTTTATCGCCTTTTCGCGTTAGGTTCTGAGGATAATATTGGTATTGAATCTGATCCACAGGACGGACCACGCCCCACAACAAGGCAAGCAGTGTAACATCATTTGATCATGTTGTTCCTACTATTTTCAAATTCTAATATATTGTTTGCAAATTCTATGTATGCATTGCTATGTTGTTTTATCTATTGTCGATAGTTAACCCAGTAGATGCATTATCAGTAGGAAAATATTTATCCTCTACTACTGAGCCTAGGTTTATCTTGCTGTGATTTTGGGTTCGTTGGATGGACCCTTATCACTTAGTAGTTTACGAGTTTGTTGCTTAACCATGCTTAGCTATCGGTAGATATGGGCGGTTATCGACTTGTCGATAACCTTGATCACTCAAACTTATTATAATCTCTATATTTCAGCTTTGTGCTATGTTTAAATTGCAAAACTAAAACTGAAAACAAAACAATTTGGACTTGGGCACAATGGTAAGATGGTTTGGTTTTTGGGTGTGACTGGAATGGTGCCCTAGTCATTTAAGGACCGAGTTACTTGCGCCACCGTTCCGAGCATTCTTGCGTGCTAACCACACTAGAGGGAATGGGACCTCTCTTGACTTAGTACTTTGGCGTGTGTTAGCTACGAGTCGCAGGTGGGCGTGTGTGTGTTGTGTTGTGGTAAAATGAGGGGGTTTATGTGTGGAGCATTGTAGTTGTCTGAAAGCTTTACAATGTAAGCGTATGGACTTCGGTCCATACGAGCAACTCATAGTTGATACGCAATATTGGAAATGTCTCGTAGGACTTAGCTGTGCCGGCATACCTTTGGAAGTGTGCTAATCATGTGGCTTAAATGCGGTCTGAAGTGTGGGTACATTGGTACACCCTTGCAGGGTTTTGAACTATTCGAATAGCCTCGTCCTAGGTTATGGACATGCTCGGAAACGCCCCGTGAGAACTAGACTACAACATTTTAATTAAAATTTGATGGGTGGTATGAATCGGGGATTCATGCTACGTGTGGTGGCTATTGGGTTAGTTACTTCTAGGTGGTTACTTGTATCTATTGTTACTCGTTATTTCAATGATTAAAACTGATTTGTTAAACTGCCTTCAATCTATTACATTATTGCAAATGAAAATTGCTTTGTGCGTCCAAACAACCATATAACCATTTCCTTTGAATTCAGCTCTCATGTAACTATGTATAGGCCTGTTACTCGTAAGTCTTGCGAGTACATTATTGTACTCATCTGCATTGCTTGTTATGTGCAGAGGAAGAAGGTGAGCCCGAAGGGCCTCACTTTTGTGAGTTGTGCTGTGGCAGTGTATGGGGCGATTAGCTTGGCGGCCCGGTCGGTTGCCCTGTGGTGTTATATGGCTAACCGGTCGACTTTTGGTTTAAGCCATCTTATGACACCTTTTGTTTCCGCTGGTACTTAATACTTATGTCATTTGGTCGGTCGGCTGTTCTGTAATAACTTATTATTTTGTATGTTTTTGCTAGACTTGTTATATTGATGTGTGGAATTAATGCATACCTTTGTAAAAATGTATGTGTGCTGCATTTTCTGGGAAGCACATGTCCATCGAGGCACGGGTTATTTTCTTTGTGATACTAGAGCCAGTGGAAGGTTAAGTATTACAAGCTTAATAAACCGAGGTCTCACACAGAACTTGCAGCAGAACGTCATAACACTTAATTGAAATGATAATTCACAACATTGGTAATAATATATCAGTACTGTCCGTTTTTTCTCGTGGTCGCGACCTTAATGTCTCCCATGTGGACTGCCTCTAGTCGGGGCACCGGATGAGGTCCCCGCGGCGACGTCCGGAATGCCGATGTCTCCTTGGTCCTGAGAATTTTGCGTGGGGCATGTCTTGAAGGTGTGCCCAGACTCCCTGCAAATGGAGCAGTTCTTCGTGCGACGTCCGGCTTTTGCCTCGTCGATATCATTCATGATGCGTCGTACCTATCGCCGGCCAACCTTTCCCTTGAGACTAGCAATGTCCGCGCCCGCATTAGTTGTTTCCAGGTGGGATGGCCAGTGAAATGGTCAACAACGGTGTAACCATACATCTCTCCACTCCATGTTTGCATCACCGCCTCCTTGGTGAAATAGTGAGAGAGGTACTGTCCGGGATGCTGCGCCACCATCGAATAGGCGGCCATGACATGGGAGCAGGACCTATGTAGAAGAAGGGGCTTGTTACAAGTGCATACGCAACTATCGCGACGTAGCGTACACTCATGGGTGATCCTCTCGCCGTTAGTCCCGCGATGTCCTTTATCCCTGCACATTATCTCGAAGCGAAGCTCCCTCGTGCCCATATTGAATGCCCGGTGCATCTCACCCTTCTTGCTCTTCTCCTCCATATATGCGGTGATCATGGTGGAGTAAAGTACTCTGTCATTTGCCATGGCGAGCGACGCATTGCTGCATCTGTTAACAAAGTAGTTTTTGGTACCGCGGAGAATTGCCTCCACAATACCAACCAAAGGGAGGCACCTGGTGCCGCGTATGACCCAGTTGTAGACCTCAGCTAGGTTGGTTGTCATGATACCATATCGAGCACCACCCCTGTCATGTAGCAGTGACCACTTCTCCTTAGGCTCGTGCTCAATCCAGTCTGAGAAGCATTTCACCTGTGCCCCTATCTTCCTCGTGACACTAGGACCGTCTGTGGGTAGCTGTGGCAATGCTTCGGGGGCCTAGTCAGCGCTTGGGGCGGCCCTTCTCACTGCCTCCCTTTTGTGGGTTTGGGTCCGGTCATCCAGAATCTTCCAGAGTGTTTCGAACTTCCGCTGCTGGTTCTGGTTGCACAACCGCTTGAATAGGTTCATCAAGTTCTTGTTGCGGAACTGCTTATAGAAGTTTGCACCCAAGTGCCTCATGCACCACACGCTCTGTAGATCCGGCCATGGAAGTGAGTACGTTCTCTTCGTTGTAGCGAGTTATTGCCTTGCAGCAGAGCGCATCTTGATCATGTATGAGGCATACGTTGGGGCGGTCTGCTGTAAATCCTCACATTCTTGGGAACCACGACCCGGCTATCGTGTTCTCGCTTCGGCGAACAAATGCCACAGAAAAAACTTGATTGTTTTAAATCAAATCGCTATTGCGATCGATGTCGGCCCTTGTACCTCCCATCGAGGAATGTGCCATCGATGCACAAGATTGGGCGACGATCTTGGAATGCATTGATGCATGGACCAAAGGCAAAGAATGCTCGCTGTAGTACCCTCTTATTAGGCCACTTCGAATGTGTGGCGTCTTGAATGTCGACATGAGTGCCGAGATTCCTGTCTTGTATGACTCGGAGTTGCCTAGGGAGGTTGTGGTAGGAATCCTCGAATGTGCCGAACCTTGATTCCAATGCCTTTTGTTTTGCCCTCCAAGCCTTGGCATAGCTGATAGTGCACTGGAACCTTGCCTCAATGGCCCGAATGATAGATCGTGGCTCAAAATCTAGGTTATCCACGATCTCACCGTACATAAAATTGGCGATGAAGCCTGATGATAGGTTCCGGTGGGACTGCACTGACTCAGTGACGACGGATGTGTGAGGGACCACTGTAACATCCCCAAATTAGGGTTTGTGTTTCAAATGTATAAAAGTGTGAGAATTTCAAAAACTTTTGTTAAAACTCTTTAAATTTGCTTTAAATTTCAAAAATTTTCTTCAAATCAAGTTTCTTTTTGTTTCCAGAAAAATGCGTGTATAAAAATTTCAGGATTTGTAGAGCTAAACAACTTTGTCTAATAAATCCTTAAGTTGTCTCAGCCTTTTGTTTTTAAAAATCTGAAAACCAAATTTTGGCTCCACCCCACTTACATGCGGGCCCCACACACTAGGACCTTCTTATCCAAGCAGTGCCCGAGCCACGCACCTGCTTGCTGTCGAGCGCAGGGGCACATGCCAAGTGCCTCTCCACCGCTCCTGTTCCTCACGCCAGCGCAGACTGCCCCTGGTGCCTTGGCCTTATCTTCTGGACTTCCCCTTTCCATTCTCCTTTCTTCTCTAGAGCTCCAACCAAGCCCAGTGCCAAGCCACTGCACCCCCCCAATGTCACCCCGGCTGCTCTAGCTATCCCCGGCCTCCTCTTCATCTCCCCACGGCTCAACCCCAACTCGACCCGAGCACCTTCTTGCCCTCCCTACCTTCTCTTCACTTCCAGTCTCCTCCCCATTCCCCTTTCCCACCAAAATCCATGGTGAGCCGCTGAGCTCAAGCCGCCACCCGCTCGGCCGCCACGCATCGCTTGCCGTCCCGGCCACCGTGGTACTCTCCATCGCCGGTCAAGTGGGTCAAAATGTGTCCCCAAGATCTCTCCCCAAAATCCCTCAATTGATTTCAGCCCCAGCCCACCGGAGCACACCGCACGGGCTTCTTCCCCGACCACGGCCGATTCCGCCGCTGCGCCTCCTCCGGCGAACCCCCAGCTGATTCCTCTCAGGTGAAGCACCCAGGGACCCTCCGAGGCCCTCCCCGACCATCCACTCGTGCTCCCTCTCAACGTAGCGGTGCCCCCACGGCGAACCCGTCGAGCCGCCGCGAGCTTGTGTCGCCGGGCCACCTCGGCTCCTCCCCACCACCATCAACCACGCCGATGAGTTCCTACCACTCCCTTCTTGCTTATGCTCTCTCTAGTTTCCTTTCTCTCTCACCCGAGTGTCGGCGCACTTCTCCCTCCCCAGCTCCGGCCGCCGCATGCTGCTGCTCGACCGCCACCGGCCTCCTCAAGCTGTGAAGCCACCATCCGCTGGGATCGCCTCGATACCCCAGTCCCGTTTTTGTCATCCGTAGTCGTCGCAATCGCTTCCACCGCCGGCGACGACCACCGCTCCAAACCGCCCTGAGCCTCCCCTATTCTGCCTTCCTGAACTCCCTGTTTGTAGTTCTCTCTTCCTCTACTAGATGTTCAGAAATGCTTTTGATATTGTAACTGAACCACTCTGGTGACTTAACCAAAAAAATTAGAGTTTAAAGGCTTGTATGAGAATTAGCACTGCAGTTCGGAAGAAGTTTCTGTTGTCTGATTTATGAGCAGAATTCGTAACCTGATGATGTTTAGAAAATGACAGTGGTTAGTTCTGAGGATAAGTGATAAGTGCTCTAAGAAGTGGACCTGGGAATGGATAGTAGTTTAGATTTTACATGTTCTTTTAGAGGGTGACTTCAGTTGATTAACAGAGGCAATTAGAGGCTCAGTCAAAGGTCTATTTAAGTAGATAATTGAACTAGTAAAGAGATTAGTCAATAGTGCCTCCTTGCAGTGCGGCAAATCCTTTTTATGAAATGCATTGGCAGATAAGGTGATCCCTTTGAAATGTCAGGGATTCCTTTGAAAGGCCAGGAGAATCCACACTGTGATAATGGCGTAGAGGTTCATATTAGTGGATGAATCGGATTTGTAGGTCTAAATAGACTTATCACAGTGAAGGTTGCATAGAATAGTTAGCTATTTAAAATGTGGTAGTATGCTACTTAGCTAATGGATGTTCAGATAGAAAATGATGAAATGACCTATTGTCTTTCTTGTAGTAACAGTCAGGGAACAAATCATTGATTGAAAGGAAAATTGAGTGAATGGTTAAACTAGAATAGTTAAGCATCTAGAGCCCATTTGCAGATTATAGGTGTGCACTCAATCACCATCAAAGTCTGCTGAAAGAGGAGAGCATATAAGTGGATTGATTTTGAATGTATGATCATCGTGGTTGTATACATAGAATGCCTGTAGAGAGTGCTTGCGAGTGCTAGGTAGCCTGTTAAGGAAAACCACATCACCATCAACGATTCTCCTTCTGATTGTTTGACCGACCTTGAGTGTAGCATGTCCTTTCGGAACTCCAGTAATGGCATAGGTTAATTGGCCACCTCTGTAGGTCAAGCACAGTCCCTTATCAACCACCAATCAACGTTGTCTAAACCCTAATTTTCATCCAACAGTATCTGTTCCCAGTAATTGGACGATTCAATATCCGAGAGCAGATCTAGAGTATTACCTAACTGAGTAATCTCTTCCATAGCGGTAACCGTGAAGTAGGGATCCTGCAGACATTCTCTCCCTCCCTGTTAGATTTATCTACTTTCGTCAGCGGGATTTCTTTCATCAACTCCTTGGTTATACTTTGGTCTGAAGTATTTCCTTCATCAACTCCCTTGATATACTTTTTTTGTAGTTTCCCTTCATTAACTCCTCTGAGTATGATTAATTTCTTATGAAGTACTCCTGTCTTTCTAGGTGTCGTTAGATAGGTCTGCTTTTGTTGAAGTGTTTCCTTTTGATCGATGGAATTTGGACTTAATGGATTTCATTTGGTTATTTTCAGATGCTCTTGGATTTAATCGTATTATGCGTAGTTAGCATTTGAAGATATAATGGGTCGACAACCCCAACAAGGACCAGGTCAAGATCAAGATTATCAGGACATTGATCAGAATGATTATCTGTATTCTGAGCGTGGTGATTATCAAAACATTGAGCTAGAGCCTGACCGAGGTTATCAGAATGTTGAGTAAGGCGAGTCAACACTTTGACCACGTTGATCCTATTATATTCAAAACTATTATTTTGTTTGCGACTGTATTTATGCATGCTTTATTTGTCAAGTATTTTGCTATTAGAGGTAGTTAATCCTATTGCTTGAATTCCCTAAAATTGTTTATCCCCTGCCACTAGCTTAAGTTAATAATCCTGCTAGTGAATTAGAGCCCAGTGGATGTTGTATGGTTTATTATGGTTATTCGGTGTCATGCTTAGCAATGCTTAGTTTCCGGTAGATTGGGCGGTTGTCGACTTTGTCGATAACCTTGATCATAAATCGGTTTTATTATGTTATATCTAGCACCCTGTGCTATCATATTTAGAAAACTAAAAATAAAAATAAAACAATTTAGACTTGGGCACATTGGTTGGATGGTGTGATTGTCGGGTGTGAATGGTTGGTGCCCGAGTCAACAAGGATCGAACATCTTGTTACATTGAGCCAAGCCTTATTGCGTGCATCCACATGAGGGTCATATGGGTCCCCTCTTGACTTAGTATTTTGGCGTGTATTTGGCTCCGAGTCGCAGGTGGTTGTGTGTGTTGAGTTGAAAAAGGAAATGTGTTGTGTTGTGGGGTGTGGGAGCATTGTAGTTGTCCGAAAGCTTTACCCTTATAGGGTAGTTGACTTTCGGCTTTACAATGTAGCGTATGGATTTCTATCCATACGAGCGGCTCGTAGTTAATACACAATATTGGAAAACGTCTCGTAGGACTTAGCTCTGTCGGCATACCTTCGGAAGTGTGCTTTATTCGGTGGCAAAAGGAGCGGTCTGACATGTGGGTAAAATTGTACACCCCTGCAGGGTTAAATCTATTCTAATAGCCAAGTCCTTGGTTTTGAACATGCTTAGGGAGGTCTTTCGAGAGTTAGACTCAACATTTTGGAATTTAAACATAAAACTTGATGGGTGGTATTGAGAAGGGTTTCTCATGCTATTGTTGTGTCTTTGCGAGGCGACCACTGTTATTGTTAATTGTTGTCTAATGTTATTACTCGCTGTTATTTAAAAGTATTCAAAATGTTTGCTCACTTGCCTTTTGAATCTAATACATTGTATTTGAATTGAAATATTGTTTTGCGCAAATAAAAGAAACATAAAACTCCCTAGACTAGCCTTGCATGATTATATAAAATAATTGCATTATGTGTTGGCTCGCGAGTATGGTTGTGTACTCATGCTCGCTTTTTACATTCTTTTTAGTCAGTAAACCCTACAGGGACACTGATGAGCATTGGACAAGACTGAAGATCAAGAAGGCCAAGAACTAGGTCGCGAGTCCACAGTCGATTGCCGGTGGGCATATCATGAGGGTTCCACGCTTACACTTTGTTCTTTGCTTCGCTCTGTTCTCTCGAAAGTTATTTGGCCATCCGTAGGCTTACGCAGATTAAAAGCCATAAGGTATATTTACGCTTTGTTTAATATTATGCAATAGCTTTACAATTTTGTGATATGTGTTTGAACCAACAATATAACTGTGTGTGCCAGCTACTGATCCAGGGAATGGCACAAATATACACAATGGGTCCCAAGTTCTGGATTTGGGGTCCTACAACCACTATAGAGCACTTCCAGTAGGTGTCCCACTTGGTATGAAATGCATGCACACGCTAAGGGCATCCCTCTATGCCGCACTTCACATCGTAGCATCTTGGGGTAGACTTGACGACTGTGAATGTGCGTCGCACCGACAATGCCCAAAATTTGATCACATCCTGCACGACCTCCTTGCATTTGTACATAGCTCCTAGTCTGACCTCGCTCTGGTCGTACTCCCACGGTACACGGGAGGCTTCGTTGACGACAAGGTTCTCGAACTGGTATGTGTTCCACTCGGATGGAACCGCCTGCTGGTCCGCATCATCATCGTCATCGAAACCTTCATCTTCGGACAATGCCATGTAGTTCTGGTCTTCGAGATCCATCCTTTGCACTAGGTCTTCCAGCTCCCCCCCTCGTCAGCAAGCCCACTAGCTTGTCTCACTAAAGGAGGTACTTTGGCATAGTCTTCATCGACGGCATCAGCAACCCCTTGTCCTTCAGCCATTGTGTGCGCCACGCTGGAGTCACCGATTTCTTCCTCGGTGTCAGTGACTTCGACTTGTTCAGACGCGGATGCTGGAGTGGGTTTGGCATAAGCCTAGACCAGAAGGACCAATTTCCATCCCCTCTCCCTCGACATGCGTACATACGACCGCCATGAATTTGTTCCCTTTAGTTGCACTAACTCCCAATACGTGGGTTGTCCTACCCAGGGGGCAAGGCAACTCAATGTAAGATCGTACACATCACGGTCCACTTGGAACGTGTGGAACAACCACCGCATCACAGCGCCGAATGTACGCTGCTCAGGTCTTGGTAGGGCCACGTCCGCTAACTGGAAATAACTCAAATCAATTCCCTCGGGACCCTCCATAATAGTTCCTCGTCTATAGTAAATTTTGAAATTGGCGACGTCAGACATATTTGACGCACTGCAGTGTAAAGAACATTTACACGATGAACTACATATGTAAAACTAAATAGCTCACAAAAAGGTATGTAAAATGGACTTCACTACAAAACCGTACATCAAAAACCATGTAATCCATTCTGTTAAGAAAATTACCCGAGAGGTGGGCAACTGGACGAACAGCGCTTCGCTAGCTTCTCTCCTCCTCTCTCTTGTGTCCTTCTCTTTTTCCTGAATAAAACTGAGTCTTGTGTGGAATTTTGAGGGTTCCAAGAGGGTTTTATAGGGGTGGGGCTTGTCTCCAATTTAAACGACGATAGCTTCCTGTCGCTAGTTGAACTGGCGATAGATAGCTCAACCGACAACAAGGGGTTCAACTGGCGACAGTGATTCATTTTTGTAACTTATTGCGGTGGCTACTTATTGTTGTAAATATCTTTCTAAAGTGATGCAACTCCCTTGGAGAACTTTTGAGAAATGACGCAATGATAAGAACACGACATTTCATCGGAGAAAGGGGTTACATGGCACGCAGGACAACGAACCGAGGACGGTACACGCATGCCTTTAGGGAAATAGAAATACATGGGATATATGGACAAATAGGGTAGAACTACTGAGTGGAACGTGGCCATTTGCCTTTGCGGCCCAGCTCGGTGTTGTACTCCTCGCCTTGCGCCTTAGCTCTCGCCGCGATGGCCCTCTTCTGCTCCCTCTCGGCTTCCCGTCGCCTCACATGCTCACGCTCCTGCTCCTCGCGCTGTCTGTCCCGCCTACCTTGCTTGGCCTGCTCAGCTTTCAACTCTTTGAGGCGCCTTTCACGGGTCTCGATGTCCTCCTTGGCCCAGCTCTTCCGTCTCAGCAACCACCACATGTCGTAGGGGTGGATCTTGTCGTCGATCCACTGGCGGAAGTCGCATAGGGGTGGCGGAGACTGCGGTGGGTAAGAGAGTTAGTTCTGGCGTTCGGGAAGAAAAATAGCATTGTACCCCAAATACGGTTTCATTACCAGCTGCCTGTCGGTATACTCCACGGCGTAGTTCGGGCAGCACCAATAGTGCTACCCAATGGTCCACTCATCGATTGATTTGACGCACTTGCAGGCGTCCTGACACCAGCATAGGGGTGGCGCCACCCCTATCGGGGGCCCTTCCAGAGGGCGTTCCGCGGGCATAGGTGGGAGGCCGCGGCTCGACCCAGAATCATTAGGCGTACTACAAGGCAGCTTCCTCAGATCCACCAGTTCCAAAAAAGTTTGGTGTGTGAAAGGCTGCTGACTAGCAGCATGATGGCGAGTGGCGGTCTCATGGGGAGACACCCAGTCCTTCAAAAGCTTGTGGATTTCTCCCAGTCCTTCTCCTTGTCCATGTTTTCTACTTGGTGGTGCTGCTGTGGAGTTGTTGGATGAGTTGTGCTGTATTTATAGCTAGAGCAGACGGAGCCGTGGCCTGGGCTCTCGTCTTGGTAAAAGGTGCCTCGTCGGGTGACGTGCTCAGAAAAAGCTGCCTCATCGGGTCACATCGTCCTGGAAAGCTAGCTCGTCTCGTCACGTCCTCAGAAAAAGCTGGCTCATCAGGTCACATCGTCCTGAAAAGCTAGCTCATCTGGTCACGTCCTCAGAAAAGGTTGGCTCGTCGGGTCATATGGTCCTGAAAAGCTAGCTCATCTAGTCACATCCTCAGAAAAAGCTGGCTCGTTGGGTCACATCGTCCAGGAAAAGCTGGCTCGTCAGGTCACATTATCCTAAAAAGGTAGCTCGTTTGCCCACGTCGTCGTAAAAAGCAGGATCGTCGGGTCACATGGTCCTAAAAAACTAGCTTGTCTAGTCACATCGTCCTAGAAAGCTAGCTTGTCTACTCATGTCGTCGTAAAAAGCTGGATCGTCGGGTCACGTGATCCTGAAAAGCTAGCTCGTCTGGTCAAGCTGTCCTAAATAGTTGGCTCATCGAAAAAATATGATATCGAAACTCGAGACTACCATAATAATAGTTGCACACAGAATAAAATTTACATAACTACTATTACTGATATTTACAGAAATCAATATCTAACGGCGTCCCCTCTTGGGGCGCACCCCGCGTGTCGCCCCGGGCCTCGCCCATCGCTAGTGCGAGTACGTCAGAGGGTCAGACTGCCTGACTACCCGACCCGCGCGAGTAGCCTGCGGTGGTGTCGTCGGTCGCTCTCGCGTCCGGGTCGAACTCGGCGCCTTTATGCGGTGAGAAGCCTCAAAGAAGCGCATGTCACGCGGGTCCGTGAAGAAGTCCTCGATGGGTGCCAATAAGTCCGCATCGTCTGGCGACAATGCATCGTCCTCCCAAGCCGTTCCTGCGAAGACTTACGTTACGAACGTAATCATGGCGAAAAGTCTGTTATGCAAGCAAGATGAACTTACCTGTTGGCCCGAATATGTGCTCGGACGATGCGGCATACTCGCCCGCGTACGGGTGGAGCTGAGGACCTGAAGAAGCGATGTGAGCGTGTCGTACTGACCTCCGATATGTCCCGAGGTGCTCCCCCCACGCTACCACGACGACGAGCCCGCCACGTCCGCGACAGGAGGCTGTGTCCTGCCACCTCGGCTGACCCCTCGTCCTCGCACTGGTCGGTCCACCGGGTCGGTCGGCGTGCGACTAGTCGTGATCTGTGTTGGAGATATGCCCTAGAGGCAATCATATTGATGATGATATTTCATTGTATCCATGATTTAATAAATGTTCCTTGAATATTGCCTTTGTGTTGATTAACAAGTATGTGACTTGTTTGTGAAACTCTTTACTTGTATGGTTATTCTAAAGTTGTCCCTAGTCGGAGTTCATGTGAGGACACGTGAATGATGGATTAGCACATGTATCGGTTGATGACCATGTTTCACGAGTCATAGACATGGAGATGTCAAACCAATAATGTGGACACATGTTTAGAACATGGGGTTGGACCGACCCAACATGAGACATAGTAATTATTCTTATGGTTCTCTCTACACAATGTATGCGCTTTGTCCTTAGACACGAGATTGTCGTATGTACTTGAGATGTGAATCGACCTACTTAGGGGCTATCAAGCGCTACTCAAATGGCGGTAGTTATAAAGGTAGCTTTCGGGTTTGTCATGAAGCATGCTCACGAGACATGGTCGGTCGAGATGGGATTTGCCCTCTCTACCCGAGAGAGATATCTCTGGGCCTTGAGTGATCGGATCCGTAAATGCATGGCCATGCTACTTAAGGTTAAGAGTTAACCTAGTAAGGGATTCGGATCACGGGATCGAAAAGAGTGGTCGACTTGGAGCTCGATGAATATCGTGAGGCAAAGGGATTGACATGTACATAACGTTGTGATGGTTAAATCAGATATGATCTTTCACGTATGTTTAGGAGTTGGCACGTCTTGCTAGAGGCCGCTACCAACTATTGACCAAGTATGTGTACTCGCGTCATGTCTAAACATATGTGAACCATAGGTCACACACTTAGGGTCAAGCCTAGTCGGATTGGATCTAAATTAGGTGGGCATTGAGTCCTAATGGGCCTCTATTCGTAGAAGCCCATTATAAGGACGTCTATAAAAAGGAGAGAGCGGCGCGGGTTGAGGTTGAGTTTTTCGTGACATCCTCAAACCACGGCGCCACCCTCCCACGCCCTAGTCGCTCGCGCGATCTAGTAGTCCGGCGTGCGTCGCTTCCTCCCGTGCGTGTGGATACCTTTGGGCGCCATCGTGGCGTTGGGACGAACCGCAAGAAAGGAGGCATGCGTGGGGCGCGCGCGACGAGGACGCGAAGTAGTACGACTACTCGCGCCGACGTCTTCGCATCAATCGAGTACGACTACACCGCCTGACGTCGCGCATCAACTTCCGCACTGCGCGTCTAGTGGTAAGACCGTGATCTATAAGCTGCGGTGATCTTGGTTTACTGGTAGAATTTTTAATTTGTGCTAGTGTAGCCTACCGCTTCCCAACAGATGGTATCGAGCGATTCTTTGTCATGTTATAGGTTGGGTGATTTGCATATGGCGATATGTAAATCGGTATGATCGATGTGATCGATTGTATAGTTACAGTAATGGATTGATCCGGTTTAAGTGATCATGTTTGCTAAGGTCGTGAAACAACATACCCCTACGGTCGGATTCGCCATCGGGGTGAAGCGATGACACGTAAAACGATTCGCGAATGCAAAGATCAATATGATTGATCGAATGGAACCTAGATTAATAATCGATGTACCGTGATCATCTTTGCTAAGGTCGTGAAACAACATACCCCTACCGGTCGGATTCGCCATCGGGGTAGACAAGGTGACACGTAAACCGCTATGCGGCATGCGAAGATCATACAAATTGGTCGAATCGAACGATGAGTCGATTTGTGGTAAATATGATTTGCCGATCAAAATCCTATGTAAATTGCATAGATTGGATCTCTGTTTTTACAAATTTCGGGCCTTGGAGATCTGCGAGCGCGCGCCTCGAACCAGATGGGAAACCCCTCGACCCTATCCAGATTGCGATTCTATGCATAAACTTGTTTTTGCGGGATGTATGTGACCAGATGGCCTAATGTGTATGTGATGCATGTTTGTAATATTTGCATGACTGCGTGTAGTGGTAGTGCGGCAACACTACTGGAGCCATTGTGTTGCCAAAGTATTGTATTAACGACTGCGTGCCGACTTGTGATGATTCCTAGTATCCATGTATTTTATTACTAGTTGTTATGAGTAATAGCTTATAGTAGTACTCGGAGGACACATCACTTGGAGGATGGCACACATGAACCATGGAGATGGAGATCATCATGGTGGATGATTCTATGGCGATGGAGATCACCATGAGAAAATGGGTCATCTTGAGTCTGGCAACTGTAAATGTTATTCCTATTGTTTTACTCCTATGCATGTTTGAATGGTAGAAGTATAGCGATCCCTCACAAAATGTTAAGTTAAACATATGCCCTCCCAATTAAACTTTGCACCATCCCATGTCTTGTAAATTGATGGTGGGTCTATAAAATTAGGGCACCATCAACTTTCCTTGACTAGATGGGTTTTGTATCGGATACTTACATGCATAAGGATTGGTGAACTTAACAAGGTTATCATAAAGGTTATGGGCCTTGGGGCATAAAGGTTGGGCCGGGGCATAGAGATGTCACCCAACAACAAGAGTCATATAGAGATATGATTAGCAAGGTGTTGCTTACCGAAGTACCTTGTCTCCTAGCGGTGATGCAAAAGCTCACTAGTAGACTCGTTAATTGCGGATCTTGAATCGCTAAGAATCAACAGAGGGATGTTGATTTTAGTGGGAGTACATTCTATTAAATTTGTTTAATACAATTTACTCTATCATGGTTTTATTTGTCTTAGTATTTTGCATTTCCTATTGTAGATCAATGGCATCTAGCAACCACGCACACCCTTTTGCTTTATGATCGATTCTTGAGAAAGAGAAATTAAATGGAACAAACTATTGGATCATCCGTAACTTTGAATTGTTCTCGGGGCGGATAAAAGGAAAACGTTACGACACCCCAATCCCAGAAGAACCTGCAAATAATGCGTCTGCTGCTGTTAAAAATGCCTACAAGAAAGCATGTGATGACTCTCTTGAGATTAGCTGTCTTATGCTTGCATGCATGGAACGACCTTCAAAAGCGGTTTGAGGATCGAGCGTATGATATGATCATAGCGCTTAGGACATGTTCGGCACACGTGCCAGGTGAGCGGTTCAATGTCTCTAAGGCTTTTACGGAATGCAAGTTAACGAAGGTGCACCCAGGCCCACATGTGATCAAAATGGTTGGTTCTGATCGGACTTTGGATAAACTTGGTTTTCCAATTGGCGAAGAGTTGGCAAGCGATTTCATTTTAGCGTCTCTTCCACCTAGCTATGGGCATTTCATTTGAACTACCATATGCATGGGGCGGATAAGGGCCTTAATGAGCTTTGTGGGATGCTCAAAGCAATGAGAATGACATTAAGAAGTGTGCGGGGCCTAGCCATGTGATGGTTGTCTGAGAACAAGTCTAGCTTCAAGAAAAAGGGTAAGAAGCCATGGCCAAAGAATAAGGGTAAGGTTAAAGATATGATCTCAAGCCAACGCCTAAGCCTAATCTTTGGACTGGAGGTGAGACAGTATGCTTCTATTGTAAAGCGCCACTGGAAGAGAAACGCAAGAAGTACATGGATTAGATGAATGCAAGAAGAAGGTGGAAGTAAGACTTCCACCCATGGTACACTTGTCATAAATGTTTTAGACATTTTCTCGCAGATTCTCCTATTAACTCTTGGGTATTTGATACGGATCGGTTGCTCACATTTGCAACTTCGATGCGAGGGCTAATAAGAAGTAGAGGAGTCGCAAGAGGTGAAGTTGATTTCGCGTCGGGAATAAAGCAAGGGTTCTTTGCGTTGACCGTCGGCACCATGCAACTTGACTTCCTTCAAGATTTATTATGGAATTGAATAATTGTTATTATGTTCCTAGTATGAGTCGAAACATTTTATCCCCTCATGTTTGATGAGAGATGGTTATTCATTTGCAAGTAAAGACAATGGTTGTTTGATCTCTAAAAATGGAATGTTTATGGCTTTAGCCCATTGTGAATGGGTTATTTATTTTAAATCTTGATGATCGCCTATCTTTAACATAAATGCTAAAAGACTTGACCTAATGATTTGAATCCCACCTCGTTTGGCATTGTCGTTTGGGTCACATAAGTGAAAAGCGCATGAAGAAGCTCCATCTTGATGGTCTTCTAACCGTTTGATTTTGAATCATACGAGACATGTGAAGCTTGTTTGCTTGGTAAGATGACCAAATCACCTTTCAAAGGTTCTTTTGAGAGGCGTCGGACTTGTTGGAAATCATACATGCGATGTATGTGGACCAATGAGCACGATTGCTAGAGGTGGATTTCATTACTTCATAACTTTCATCGATGATTTTAGTAGATATGGCTATGTCTACTTAATGAAGCATAAGTCGAAACTTTTGAAAAGTTCAAAGAGTTCGAATGAGGTTGAAAATCAACGTGCCAAGAAAATTAAGGCTCTGCGATCCGATCGTGGTGGCGAGTATTTGAGTCATGAATTTAGCAATCATCGAAGAGTTGCGGAATTGTTCCTGACTAACACGCCGGAACGCCTCAAAGCGGGGTATCCGAGCGCGTGTCGGACCTTGTTGGACATGGTTCGATCGATGATGAGCGATCAGTTTACCATTATCCTTTTGGGGTTACGCTCTAGAAGCAAGCAGACTTTCACACTTAATAGTGCAGTCTAAATCCGTAGTTAAGACACCATATGAGATATGGATAGAAGAGTCACGCTTGTCTTTTCTAAAGATTTGGGGATGTGAGGCGTTTGTCAGCGACTACTGATCGGACAAGCTCACACCCAAGTCGGATAAATGCATTTAGTGGGATATCAGAAGAAACCTTTGGATATTACTTCTACAACCGACTAGAGGGCAAAGTGTTTGTCGCTCAAGTGGTGTTTTCTAGAAAAGAGTTTCTCAATAGGAGACAAGTGGAAGAGCAGTGCGGCTTGAAGAAGTTCAAGATGAACCAATCGGGAAGACTCGACGAATGATGCCCATGTGGCGAGAACAAGTTGAGAACCCATGGCAAAGGAAGCACCACCACCACGAAGGTCGGAAAGGCTCACTTGATGCGCGAGATATATTATTGTTAGACAATGATGAGCCTCGACCTATGCGGAAGCAATGATGGACCGGACTGCGAGAAATGGCATAGTGCCATGAGATCCGAGATAGCATCCATGGGAGACAATCAAGTTTGGAATTTGGTTGACACTTTGATGGTGTTAAAACCATAGAGTGCAAATGGATCTATAAAAGGAAGATTGATATGGATGGAAATGTTCATATCCATAAAGCTCGACTTGTCGCAAAGGTTTCGGCAAGTTCAAGGAGTTGACTACGATGAGACTTTCTCACTGTAGCGATGCTTAAATCAATACGGATCATTCTAGCTATTCTTTGCATATTTCGACTATGAGATATGGCGGATGGATGTCAAAGCGGCTTTCCTTAATGGAAATTTAACCGAGGGCGTGTATATGATACACCCAGAGGTTTTGTCGATCAAACAATGCTAGAAAAGTATGCAAACTTCAAAATCCATTTATGGATTGAAGCAAGCATCTCGGAGTTGGAACATTCGTTTTGATGAAGTGGTCAAAGGGTTTGACTTCATCAAAAGCGAAGAAGAATCTTGTGTTTACAAGAAGACAAGTGGGAGCTCACTCGTATTTCTAATCTTATATGTAGATGACATATTATCGATTGGAAATGATATTCCTATGCTCGAGTCGTTAAGACCTCACCAAAAATACTTTCTCAATGAAGGACTTAGGGAGCGGCATATATTTTAGGTATTAAGATCTATAGAGATAGATCAAAAGGCTAATAGGATTAAGCGAGTACTTACATTGACAAAGTGTTGAAACGGTTCAACATGGAGGAGGCAAAGAAAGGTTCTTGCCCATGTCTCATGGCATAAATCTTGGCAAGACTCGGTGTCCTTCGACAAGCGATGGCGAGATCGCATGAGTAAGATTCCATATGCTTCGGCCATTGGATCTATCATGTATGCTATGATGTGTACTCGCTTGAGATGTTTCCTATGCTCTAAGTGTTACTGAGCAGATACAGGTGATCCAGGTGAGAGTCATCGACGCTAGATTAAAAACATCCTCAAGTATTTGAGAAGAACTAAGGATGTGTTCCTAGTCTACGGAGGTGAGGAAGAGCTCGTTGTAAATGGTTACACCGATGCAAGCTTCCAAACCGACAAAGATGATTACAAATCGCAATCGGGTTTTGTGTTCCTTTTGAGCGGTGGTGCGGTAAGTTGGAAGAGTTCCAAGCGAGATCATGGTCGACTCTACAGCGGAGGCCGAGTACATTGCGCTTCAGGCGGCAAAGGAAGGTGTTTGGATAAGGAAGTTCATAAGCTGAACTAGGTGTGGTTCCTAGTGCGTGCGGTCCTGCGGATCTTTCTTGTGATAACGGTGGGGCCATTGCGCAAGCCAGGAGCCGAGGAATCACAAAAGAACAAACACATCTGCGGCGATTTCATCTCATTCGAGAGATCCTTAATCGAGGAGATTTAAAGATATGCAAAATACACGGATTTGAATATTTGGATCCTTTGTGAAGCCTCTCCACACACCTAAGCATGAGGTGCACACAAGAGCTATGGGTATTAGATATCTTCTAGATTGACTCTAGTGCAAGTGGGAGGCTGTTGGAGATATGCCCTAGAGGCAATCATATTGATGATGATATTTCATTGTATCCATGATTTAATAAATGTTCCTTGAATATTGCCTTTGTGTTGATTAACAAGTATGTGACTTGTTTGTGAAACTCTTTACTTGTATGGTTATTCTAAAGTTGTCCCTAGTCGGAGTTCATGTGAGGACACACGTGAATGATGGATTAGCACATGTATCGGTTGATGACCATGTTTCACGAGTCATAGACATGGAGATGTCAAACCAATAATGTGGACACATGTTTAGAACATGGGGTTGGACCGACCCAACATGAGACATAGTAATTATTCTTATGGTTCTCTCTACACAATGTATGCGCCTTGTCCTTAGACTGAGATTGTCGTATGTACTTGAGATGTGAATCGACCTACTTAGGGGCTATCAAGCGCTACTCCGTGAATGGCGGGTAGTTATAAAGGTAGTTTTGGGTTTGTCATGAAGCATCTTTGCGAGACATGGTCGGTCGAGATGGGATTTGCCCCTCTCTACCGAGAGAGATATCTCTGGGCCTCAGTGATCGGATCCGAAATGCATGGCCATGCTACTTAAGGTTAAGAGTTAACCTAGTAAGGGATTAGGATCACAGGATCGAGAAAGAGTGGTCGACTTGGAGCTCGATTGAATATCGTGAGGCAAAGGGATTGACATGTACATAACGTTGTGATGGTTCGTCAGATATGATCTTTACGTATGTTTAGGAGTTGGCACGTCTTGCTAGAGGTCGCTACCAACTATTGACCAAGTATGTGTACTCGCGTCATGTCTAAACATATGTGAACCATAGAGTCACACACTTAAGAAATTTGAAGCCTAATTCGGATTGGATCTAAATTAGATGGGCATTGAGTCCTAATGGGCCTCTATTCGTAGAAGCCCATTATAAGGGCGTCTATAAAGGAGGAGAAGCGGCGCCGGTTGAGGTTGAGTTTTTCGTGACATCCTCAAACCACGGCGCCACCCTCCCACGCCCTAGTCGCTCGCGCGGATCTAGTAGTCCGGCGTGCGTCGCTTCCTCCCGTCGTGTGGATACCTTTGGGTGCGCATGCATACGTGGCGTTGGGACGAACCGCAAGAAAGGAGCTGTGCGTGGGGCGTCGCGGCGAGGGCGAGGAAGTAGTACGACTACTACGCCCCGACGTCTTGCATCAGCGAGTCGACTACACCGCCCGACGTCTTTGCATCAACTTCCGCTTTGCGCGTCTAGTGGTAAGACCGTGATCTATAACTGCAGTGATCTTGGTTTACGGGTAGAATTTTTTAATTTGTGCTAGTGTAGCCTACCTGTTTCCCAACAATCTGCACTCCGCATATTCCTGCCTCCCTGATCCGCTGCAGGATCCCTCTGGTCTCCCCCAGCGTCATGTGCTGTGCGGAGTCTACCAACCCGATAATCTCCCGGTGAAGATCCACCTGCGCAAGTAATCAACAAGTTGTAAACCTATATCTGTCAAATTAAATATGAAATAAGGACCGTTGAATACATACGTATGGTGGAAAGCGGAGTCCGGCTGGGTGGGGTACATGTCCGACGTTGCGGCCTCATGTCGAGGAGGGTCGACCATGACCTGAATGCACTGAAGCCTCGTCCGAGTAGCGTACCACTCCATGTACTGGCCGTACGTCTCGGGCTCGTAGGGATCGTCCCCACATTGGATGAGGTCGTCGTGCGCGCCACTCCAACCCTCAACCCAAGGGGACATCCTGTCCAACTAGGACATCGTGCCACGAACTCCCTTCCTAGTGTACCTGTGGACGGCAAGAAAATTATTTGGTCCGGATGTAACACACATCGTACGAAAGAAGTAAGGAGTGAACTTACGCATGTACGTGCGCCGGCACCCGCCTCCCCCCCAAGGGGCTGGGACCTCCTGTCGCAGACCAAACTGGTGCATGACCTGCTGCACTTGGTACTCCTCCACGAAGATATCATGCACCAAGGCACTCCGCGTGTACCAGTATACGTAGTCTCGCGTGCACAGCACGGACAGTCCTTCGGGTGCGCGCGCGATCACCCTCTCGTCAGTGTACGGTCTCCAGATGACGCGGTCATCGGTCAACTGATCGAACATCGCCACGTACTCCGGGTAGGACCCCTGCGAGGTGATCGGCGTGAAAGTGACCTGTGCAATAGAACACTGCAAACTAAGCACACGAAATAGTGATTACAATACGAAATAAATAAATGAATATGAAACTAACCCGTCGACGGCACCACACAGTGCCCATGGTCGGTCGGTCGGTAAATCTGTGGGGCGTATAAGCTCTCTCAAACGCTCCCAAGTCGATTGTGGCGTTCGATCCGAAGCGCTCCAAGGACCACAAGCTGCGATGTGCGCCATCCCGAGAGGATGGAGCTATCATGCGCACGCTGGCACGCGTCGCACAGTGCGCGGTACGTCACGCACAACACGGCTGGACCCCAAGCGTACTGCGGGATCTCGTCGATCGGCGAGTCGCCACCTCACGCGTGTACCGGATGTAGTGCTTGTCGACGCTGTCGCCGTGGGAGCCCAGGAACATGACCCACCCGATCAACCACAGTAGGTAGGCCTCCAAGTGCCTCCTAACAGCGACGTCCCCTGTGTTCTATGCTATACGCTCGGGCTGCAAGAAGACACGTACACGTCAGCAAGGTTCACATACGAATTGTTGCGAGAGGACAATAGTTACGAGGACTTACGTAGAACTGGCAGATCCACTTCAGCATCAGCCCGTGTGGGCTGCTAAACTCCACGTACCCACTGCCCGGCGGAAGCACATCGTGGAACCTGGCTAGGAGGTCCGTGCGCCATGTGGTCGGGATGTCGTGTGCCACCATCGGAGCGCCTGCGCAGGGCAACCCAGTCAGGTAGCTCACGTCCTGCAACGTTGGCGCCATCTCCCTGCACGGGAGATGGACCGTGTGGGTCTCGGCCTCGGCGATCAACGGCGCGCGGATAGGGCGATCGTATGAAAAACGCCTAAACGTACGATCAGCACGCTGGTCTTGGTCGTCCTCCCACGTCGCCTCCACCATCCTCGCTAGTGGAAGGAGGCCTGCCGCTCTCAACCTGCGTCGAAACGATTAAGAACAAACGTGAGTCCACGTAAAATAATCAGACCGTGATTGAGTGCATGAAGGTCAGAACTACACGTACCTCGGAAGCCAGTCTCGGTGCAGCCTCCATGCCCTGATGGGCGTGCGTAGCCAAAACGCCCCAAGCTCTATCGGCGCCTCACCTTCCGGGGACCACGATGCGAGGTGGCTCTGATGGCGCGCGTCAATCACCGGGTCAAGCAACTCGTAGTGACTCGCGTCTGCCATACCTGAAAATGCAGCAATAAACAAAGTTCATATTTTTTTCATGCATCTTTACATAATCTATGTAGAAACTACGAATTTTCTTTACAAATTTAATACATGTCATGCTATTTTTCTAGTTTAAATGGTATTTTCGGCACTAACAAGATATTTACCGCGCACTAACACAATAATAACCGCGCACTAACAAAATAATAACCGCACACAAATGGAAAGGTTTATACGATGTAAGGCCCTCTTTCATGGCATTTGTTTCACAAGACAAGATATTTACCACGCACAAACACAATAATAACCGCGCACTAACAAAATAATAATTACTCCACTTAGCTACTCTATACATTTTTCAGATTTATAGCTGGTATCTTCCTATTTTTGCAGAAATATCATAAATCGTTCGAGTATTGCAACATTCCTAACATGTGCACGACGAACTACATAATTTCATTATTTTTGCAAATATTCTCATTGCTCTTTCGACCTACTCAGCTACTCCGGATTTTCTTTACAATTTTAAAATGTGTCATACAATTCTTCTAGTTTAAAAGAGAATTCTTGTATTAATAATATAACTACCGGCTACACAACTCAAAATATGTACTACACAATTTGACTACATTTATCTAATCTACTCAATTCTATGTCGCTTTTTTTGTTTGCTAACCTACAAGGTTTTGACATAACGTACACAGGTTTAGAAAAATATACCTGCAAGATGATCGATCGAAACTGATGCTCTGTCAATCTCTCTCCTCCGCGATGAACTGGCAAAGCTTTGCTACTTTTTTTCTCTCCTCTCGAACTCTCTCTTGTTTTTTTTTCTGGAATTAAAATGAATCCTAGGATGATTTTTTTGCGGTTTTTATAGCCGGATCTATTTTTGTAATTTTTGGGGGCGACTATTTATTTTTGTAAATATCTTTTAAAATTATATTATTTTTTAAAAAATTCTCCATTTCTGCTTCCCCGACTCATGATTCCAATCTCACATCAACTCAAAGCTCTTCTTGTAGCTCCTCTTCGCCACCTTCCTCGCCTTCCACGACCTCTCCCTTGCTCTTCGTCGTCTTCCTCGCGCTGGCTGCGGCCGTGTAGCTCTTGGTGTGCGCCTACAGGGACGCGATGGCTATGGCGGGAGCTCGGCGATGCCCCCGCGCTCATGCGGTGAGTGCAGGAGCTGCGCATGAAGGGCGCGACGTTCGACCTGTCCAAGGAGCCGCAGTACATTGTGATGAGGAGCTTGCTCGCCGTTGCCGCGGCCGCCTTGCCCTCCGGAGGACGGAGGCTAAGAAGTTCATCTTGTGCGTAGGACGGAGGCTAAGAAGTTTTTGGGTGAGTTGTGAATCTAGTCGCTTTCATGTGGTTCTCTTCAGATTTTAACTCCTTTCGATCAAAATTAACAAAAAAAAATCATGACTAATTCCCATTTAGCGACTAATAATTTTGTAGAGATTCAAAAGAAAAGCAAAATTGTAGACACATAATTATTATAACTAAAACTTTGTAGGCTTTTTATGATTGAGATTACGATGCCTGAAATGTTGCTCTTGATTACTTGATACTTGCAGGGCCACCGGCTTCTTGAGTTGATTTGGAGGAAACTGGAGGAGGGGAATGCAAGTGTTCGTCATTGCAAGGTTGCATATGACAGATCACTGCTTGTTCTCCAACGCTTAAGAGAGAATTAACAACATTATTATTATTCTCCTCCTTGAGATGTTAAGAGGGGGAATTCTTTTTGTATGATTTATAGCAACTGCAACTCAAATGCTATGATGGTTTCCAAGCAATTCCAACCTCATGCTTAGTATGGCAAATTTATGCATTTTAACACAAAAAGGTTTTCTCCAAATCAACTCAAGAAGGGAGGACATGAGCGAGGGAGCAGAGAAGGGATGAGATGAGGAATTTTTTAAAAGATAATATTATTTTAAAAATAATTACAAAAATAAATAGTCGGTTTTTTTTACAAAACTAGGTCCATGTTGCTATTGGCGACAGGGGCCCTGTTGATTGCCAATTGCCAGTCCAACTTCCTCTCGCTATTTGGACTGGCGACAGAAAGTGAGCACTATTCCTATCGTTAGTTGAAATGACGACAGGAAGCCGCGACAGGAATTGTGTACTTAAAGCCCAAAAAAATGGTGGAAATCTCATTTTAATTCCAGAAAAAGAGAAGAGAGGGAGAAGAGAGGAGGAGGAGAGATATGGCGAAGCCTTGGCAGTTCGTAGCGAAAGAGATAGTTGGAGCATCATATCTGGTCAGTCTTTTTGCAAGTACATGTTTTTGCAACTTCGTACATTATTACGAAACCTTGTCGGTTAGCAAATAAAAATAGCGATATAGGATTCAATAGATTAGTTAATTTCAGCTATTTTATGTAATACATCATTTAAGATGTGTATACTTTAGTTCATCGTTCAGATAATATTTTGGTTGCAGTACTCGAATGATTTAGAATAAATCTGTAAAAATAGGAAGACACCTCAGAGAATAGCTAGGTGCCTCTTTAAAATCTGGGAAAAAAATGGAGAGTAGCTAAGTAGGGTAGGTAGAGCTTAATCAGAAAAATCCCAGCTTAATTTTGGTTTTCCATTTGTGCACGATAATTTTGTTGTTAGTGCCGAAAATACTTTTTAAACTAGGAAAATAGCATGACACATTGAAATTGTAAAGAAAATTCGGAGTTGCTACATATGCTATGTATAGATGAATGATAAAATTATGAACTTTGTTTATTGTTTTTATTTGCACTCAGTAAGTATTTTAAAATCTATAAAAAATTGGAAGACATTCCTATAGAATCGAAATAGTCCCAGCTTAAATTTGGTTTACATTTGTGCGCGGTAATTATTCTGTTAATGTTGAAAATTCTTTTTAAAGTAGGAAAATAGCAACATTCTTATAAAAAACCTGTAAAAATTACAGAGCAGGTTAGTGGGGTTTGTATAGCTTAACCAAAATAATCCCAACTTAAATTTAGTTTCTATTTGTGCTTGGTAATTATTTTGTTAATGCCGCTTCGTAGTTTTTACAACGCATGCACTGAGTTTTCAGGTATGGCAGACCCAGGACACACTACGCAGAAGCCGTACGAGTTGCTTGACTCGATGATTCACGCGCATCATTGTAGGTGCCTCAGTACCATCCTCCTCTAGGAGGGCGAGGCGGCGATTGAGCTTGGTGCGTTGCAGCTGTGCACACCCATGAGGGCGTGGAGGGTGGACCCATGTTGGGTTCCGAGGTACGTGCTGTTGCGATCTTCATGTACTCATTTGCAGCCTGACTACTTTAGGTGAACTAACGTTTGTTCTTAACCTTACCCGACGCAGATTGAGGGCAGCAGGCCTCCTTCCACTAGCGAGGATGGTTGAGGTGATGTGGGAGGACGACCAGGACCACGCGGGTGGTTGTCGTACATCCAGCACTTTTTATATAATCGGTGTCTACTCACGACGCTGGTTGACCGTTGGAGGTCGGAGACGCACACGGTTCACCTTCTGTGCAGGGAGAGTGCGGGGAGAGGGCACCGACCCTTCAAGACGTGACCTTCCTGACGGGGTTGCCCTGCGCTGGCTTCCCCTAGCAACGTACGACATCTCGACCACGTGGCACACAGAGTTCCTAGCGAGGTTCTAGCAGGTGCTACCGTCGGACGGCGAGTGCTTGGTGGGCGAAGATAAATGGCCGCGCGCGAGCGCGTCTTGCCGAATAGCGATCTTGGCGAAGCGGCGGTCGGCGCGCCGGGCGGTGGGCGTGTGCCCCTGTGGCACTGCCACGTGTGGCAACTGACGGTGGTAGCTGGCAGGTGAACATGCACGGGAAAGGCCGGAGGGAGGAAAGGGAGAGGGGAGCGGGTTGTTGGCCGGAATGGCACGGTGGGTCGTGCCTAGCACGACACAGCCCAGGCGAACAATGCCTGTTGAGGCATGGTTAGGCACGGTGGGCCACGCCCGGCACAGGCCGTTTAGCCCGGTAATGTTCGGATTTTTGATAAATCTAACCTTTTTTGACCGTTTAGGGCTTTAAAAATAGCCATTTTTTTTAAAAAAAAAATCCCAAAATTGTTTCTATAAATAGCCACGATACCCCCCATTTAGCACCCATCTATTTCTCAATCTATCTTTCGAATTCTGTTGTGCAAATTTAAATTCCTTGTGAGAATTTGGCAAAATTCAAAAAAATTATGCTAAATTTTAGAAAATTCAAATTCTGACGGCAAGTCAGCAAAAGAGGTACAATAATGTTTTTGCATATTTTTAGTGTTATTATTTGTTATGCTAAGATGAAAAATAATAATAGTGTTAGTTTCGATTTTAAAGTTTTCGTTATGAAAAATTATAATAGCTTTGCTCTTGGTGATTATGGACTTTCATCGGAGGAAGTTGCATCCATGGAGAATGCCACAACAGCTATCTCAAACCAACCGAAGTTGTTACCGGAAGGGCAAGGAGGAGTTCCTCATCAGGCTCTACGACAGTACCTTAGTCGGCGACCACCGGAGCAAAGAGGTCGAGGTCGTGTACATCGGGAGTCTAGGGGAATTTCGATAGGACAACCAAACCAAACGTACAAGGAAATTTGGTGGCACCATAGGAATTGTCTACAAAGTCTTCAGGTGAAACGGGGCACTTGCTTAGACATGCTACAAGATGTAAGGCCAAACAACGATTGATGATGAGACAGACGCTGCAGTACAACCCCGACGGTATGGTACGTAGCTGAGACTGCAATCCTGAGGTAGTCCGTCAACCTCTCTATCGTTTAATTGCTTATGAAGATTTACTGTTAGGCTTTAGGGAGTCTATTGCTTTCCAAACTTATATTAGGACTACGCATAATCATAGATTTTCAATTGTTTCTAGAAAACAATAACTAGGGATTTAGTAAAATACTACAATGAACGCCGTGATAAATTAAATGAACTTTTTAGTAAGTGCATATTTTCGATGGCCCTGACCTCGGACGTATGGAGTGGTCGGACTAAGGAGGATTATCTTAATGTATTTGCTTATTATATTAATGACGATAGGATAATGGAGAAAAGAATTACATGTTTCAAACTAATTGATGTAGCACTCACAGGTGAGAATATTGTAGACTATATTATCAAAGTCGTGGAAGACTTTGGTCTTACAAATAAAATATTCTCAATTACTTTAGATAATGACGTTTCAAACTCTAGGACCATGAATATTCTTACTCCAATGTTGAGTACATACGTCGATTCTTTCTTACTACATAAGCGATGTGCTTGTTATATTATTAACCTTATAGTCAAATGTGGTTTGAAGAGGTTGACTTCGTATATTAAAGCTTTTTGCAATACGATATCTTACTTGAATAATTCTAACGTTAGAATAGCAGCATGTAAGAACTTTTGCATAACAATGAGTGTACGTTCAAGAAAGTTTGGTTTAGACATGTCAGTAAGATGGACTCTACTTACTTGATGCTTAAGAGTCTTTTACCATATAATAACATTTTTTCTGTTTTTATTCAAACGTACTATCAGAGCATTGATAGTAGTGTACTATTGACTGAGCAACATTGGTTCGTTGCTGAGAAGATACTTCAGTTTTTAGAAAAAATTTACGAGGCCATTGTTGCTTTGTCAGCTGTCTATTATCCAACATATCCTATTATTATGCATAGTATTTTACAGATTACTAGTTAATTGAAAATGTATGAAAGTGACACAGTTTTATGAGAGGTTATTGTTGTTATGAAAAGTAAATACCTTAAATATTAGAGAGGAATCCCTTTTCCTATATGCATTTGTATTTATTTTAGATCCTAGAGCTAAAATTTAAGGATTTGCTAATGTTTATGATCTTCTTAGTGATGCTACATGGCTAGACTATTTTAACTATTTTGTAGATGTCCGTTCACGATTATATGATATTTTTCAAAGGTATGAAAATAAGTTCCAATGAGTTCGCTTGCAATAACCTTTACTAGCACCCATATCAAGTAACAAGACAAATCTGTATGGCAAGATCTGGGGTGCAGACTCTTTCTCTAAGTCCAGGTCTTCTGTTTCTACAGTAACACCTTCTCAACTAAGACTAACCTCTCACCCAAGGAGTGGGAAACTATCTGCTTATCTGAACAATAATACGGTGGATTTTAACTCAGAAGGCTTCGAAATGTTACAATGGTGCCATAGCCATAAATTAACATATCCCGTGCTATCCATACTTGCACATGTTGTGTTAATTGTTTCTGTCTTGATGGTTTTTTTTTCAAGTCTGCTTTCGTTCTTTCTAGAAGAATATTGGAAAAGAAAAAAACACATCTCATGAGTGAGATGACAGGGATACTTCTAGCTGTGAAGGACTAGGAACAAGCTGATTCAAAAATACAACACTCTGTAGAAAATCCAGATTTGTCGGAAGTGTTCAAAAATCTGTACCTAGACAACGATACTTAGAACAAGGATTAATGTAAAGCTATATGCTTCACTCTTTTTTCCTTAGCCAATGTTTTCTCTTGTTAAGTTTTTACTTGATAAATGTTTTAACGAGGCAATCATTTGAACATTAATAAATCTCTTTATTATATTTTCAATACGCTTTTCTCATTTTTTACAATTTTCATACATATTTTTGAATTTACAATTTTTTTGATTTATTATCAATTTTCGAACCTAAACAGGCTAAGTGGGTCGAACTCAGCTTGTCGGCCCAGCCGAGTCCAGGTCAGCATGGCACCGCACGAAGTGCCATTGGACCGTGCCGAGGCTGCCTCGTGGCACGTGGACCGACGCAGCATGATCTATTTATTTCGCGGACCTAAATGGGCTGGACCGGCCCGGCCCGTGCCGCCCATCTGGCCACCGCTAATCGTTCAGCTTCACACCCCGTCTTGCTGTTTCTGAAGTGAAGAAGCCCATCGTCGTCCACCCCCGTCTCCACTTGGTGGGTTGGTTTCGTCAAAACAAGTCACCGGATCTCCAGGTACGCACCGAAGCTCCCTTCCATGGCTTGCTCACCCCCTCTTCCCCTGAGCCCTAGAAACCTCTAGAACCCTGACCCGACGAGCAGATTCGTCCGACCACGACCAAGAACCGCGTTAACCTCGAGCCCTCGGCTTTCTCTGTGATTCTTGGACCGGGATCTGCTCCGTGTTCTATTGGAATCGCACGGAGATGGACGGCGGCGGCGGCGACCTGAGCAGCAGCATCAAGAAGTGGAGCGTCATCTACCCGGTGTACATCAACTCCAAGAAGACGGTCGCCGAGGGCCGCCGTATCGCCGCCGGCAAGGCCTGCCCCGACCCCACATGCGTCGAGATCGCCGACTGCTGCTCCTACCTCAAGATCCCTCACGCCATCGAAGTATCCGTCTTTCTTTTGTTCTTTTCGTTTAAAATTTTGCAGCTTGGGATTACCAGTTCCCCTTGTTCTTCCTTGGATTTGTGTAGGTGTTAATGTTTCGACTGGTCATGTTGTGTGTAGTTGGATAAGGCGTACCCACGAGATTTCTTCCAGGTTGGGAGGGTGAGGGTGCAGCTCAAGAAGGGTGACGGCTCCCCAGTCAATCCTGCGATTAAAACAAGTGAGTGTCGAATTGCTGATTGATCCTGGAATCCCTTTTTCCATAGATTTGACATTCACTTGTTTTTAGACTGTATTTAATAAATGGAACAATGCTCTTTACTCTATGAATAAAGCTCAAGATTTTGTTCTGAAGAATACCGTTTCAGACTATCCTAATTCCTATTAGTGCAGTTAGTAGAGCTCACAGGGATAATTATATGATTTACCAATGTTTTTGTGTGCAAATGGTCTGTGCATGTTTTGATCACATCTAGGAAGGAATAAGGCTTGTGCAAGGTCCTAAAAATGACACTGATCATGTGCTATGGTTAAAAAGCACACTTTGATTCGTTAGAAAGAAATTAATTTTGGTCCCATGCAATTTCTACTTCTGTTGTCAAGAAGATTTTGTGAGATTAGTATTCTTGTTATAAGTCGAAATTTTAATTCTCCAGATCTAATGCACAGAAATGTGCTTGTTAAGAAAAAGATGCATCGTAGAAGAATAGCAAATCCATTTGTTGTGTGATTCTCACTTCATTTCATCGTAGTGTATTAGTGTAATATTGTGAAGATGAGCTTTGATCTTATGCTATCATCATTAGTAGCAAAGGCTCTCCTAAAATGAATAGAAGATAACTTCCAACCTATTACAACTCACACCAGTAGTTTATCTTAATTTGGTATGCTCTGGTACCTCATGGCTCACATAGATACGATTATCTTGAATTGCTTACTGCATGGTTTGTGACGATTTACCGATTTACACTATTGGTTAGTACATGCAGATATTAATTCTGTAATTAGTTACGCATGTTTGCAGAAGTGTAGTTAGTATAATATATTATCTCAAAACCAATGGGACATGCAAGCATGCAGTGGATTTGACTGACCTTTTAATATTTTCAGATTTGCTTGATTGTTTTGTTCCACTCCTAGTTACTGCCAAACTCATGGATGAATCTTTTCCCTGAATTAGAAATCTACGTGGTTCATTTGTCTCCAACATCCTGATGTCTTTTTGTGTTTGATTAACAACATACAATCAATAGTATTCATTATGATAAGTTACCTTCATAGGAAAAGGTGAAGTTGAGAATATGGGAGAATAAGGTTTAAGGATTAGTAACCATAGAACAAGGCATAATAGGTGACACATGCGCAAGTAAAAAAAATGATTTTAAATAATATCGATAATGGACATATTAGAGCATAATAATGGCTAAATGAAGTCAGTTATCCATATCACACTAGTACATTAATGTACATCATACAATTGTTGTATTCCGATGTACTAGTACGGTGATGTCATGTGGGGTAAGTATTATAGTCAAAGATCATGCAAGATAGCAGCAGGTCCAACCGGTGCAACTGATGCGCAGGCTGGTTCGACCGGTGCATTGACCGGTTTGACCGATCCGCATCCTGTCAAACCACAGCAAATGCTTCCGACTACTTCTGGTGTAGCCGAACAGCATGAGGATTGATTCCATAGATTTGCTATTAGAGATAACTTTGGTGTCCCTTCAGGATATGGCAAGTTATTAGATAAGTTCCTTCAGGACACTTAGGGATTAGGAAGAGATTCGTATTCGGAAAGGATTGTATTAGAGTTCATGTTAGCTAAAGAGGGTTAGCATCCACTACATAAAGATGCTATGTATTATCAGAGAAATCAATCAAGAAGTTTAGTTCCAATCTCTCGTTCCTTGTCCTCTGCTGCGCGCTATCCCTAGCGCGACCTCTGTCCAGAGAGCTTGCTCTTCGTTTTCGAGTCACGGCTCCAAGGAAGAAGCCATGCCAAAGCCTCCTACGTCTCATGATTATCCGATTCGTTCGCTAGGTCATGACAACTTGGTATTAGAGCCAAGTGCTGCGCACTACATCATGTCAAGCAACGATGAAATGACATAGACGCGGTGGTAGTGCATCTCACGGCTATCATGAAGAAGCTCGAGAAGTTGGATGTCGTTGAAGCCAAATTGATTGATCTCGATAGCCAACAAAAGGCACACCATCTGGCCATTGGTCGGCTGGAGCAGGGCAAGGGGAAGTTGATGAACAATAGCCCAGGCGACGACATCTTGCCGAAGCCAATGAAGACACTCAGGCCGGACGGCAAGCGACGGACACATGAGTTCCCAGGTTCTACAGCTGGAATTTCCAATGTTTGACAGCAAGGAGGATCCTCTTTCGTGGATAAATGGATGCGAACAATTCTTCCGTGGCAATGAACCATGGAGGAAGAAAAGGTTTGGTTGGCGGCATACCACATGACGGGAGCTGCATAGCTATGGTACAGCCGAATCGAACGTGAGATGGGGACTGTGCCGTGGAAACGCTTTAGCGAGATGGTACATCTTTGCTTCGGTCCTCCACTACGCCATAACCCTCTGAGGGAACTCATCAATCTCAAGCGTACAAGAACGGTGCAAGAGTATCAAGATCAATTTCTAGCACTAGTCGGGCAGGACCGCTGTCAGAAGAACAACAAGTTCAGTTATTTACAACTGGTTTGCATGGGGTGTTACACGCTGGACTCTTGCTCTTGGTGATAGCAAGATCCCTACTCTCATGGAGAGGATGACACTTGGAGATGGGGCAAATTTTTCTTGGTTTATTTCTCACACAATGCCATGCCAACCTGAGGGGTTGGGGATACATATTTATAGGTCGCTACTCGGTAAGCATATGCCAAGATGCTAGTCTAAGATGCTAACAACTTTGTCTAGAAGATGCTAACAACTTTGTCTAGATCTTTGGTCAAGATCTTTGTCCTAGAGATGCTAACAACCGATCAAGGATCTTTGTCCTTTACAAAAGCAAAAAGCGACACGTAAAGCCGACACGAGAGACTTATCCAACATTCTCACTAAGTCTTGTGTGTCTCCTTGTGAGAATCGAGGCATCCGATCCTAGAGCGGCGTCGTCCTTGATTTCCACGTCGGGCGTCCCAGGCTTGACAGAGCCTCGAGCGCTGAGTCACGCTCGGAGAAGAACTCCGCCGCCCGGTCATGTGGTTGGTGTCGCGGTGTCGAGCACCGCCCGCGTCGGTCTTCTTTGTTCGGGAACTTTCGCCGAGGAGGCGTGTGCTTTTGGCTCGTCAAGGTGGAGAGAGCGGTTGCGGCGGTGCCGTCGAAGTGGTCGATGCTCGCTGAGCAATGAACGAGCCGCCGCTCTCCTCCGCTGCTGCGACATGGGCTGGCGCGTCGTGGTGTCGACAATCCTTGGCCCGATGACGGGCTTGCGCGATTGTAGCAAGAGTCGTCTCGTGCGGCTCTTGCTTGCCCGGCGCACCATGCTGGCGCCTCACGGCCATCACCTCGGCGACGTCCTCGCGCCCATGCAGGCGTCTTTGCGCTGCTTGCGCGCTGCCACGCTGTGGCCGCTGTCGTGGGAGAAGGCTCCTTCTTCTTCTGTCACCGCCGGCCGTGACCAGCTGCTCCCGAGTGAGGAGGAGCTTCCGCCAATGGTGGCGGTCCCGGAGGCGTGGCTCATCACCGCGGCGACCTTGAGGCGACCAACGCCTCTCGATCGACATCGTGGAGAGGTCGGCGAGACCGGATCGGCGAGCCATCGCTTGTACTTCGGGGGGCGCGGCGAAAGAGCTTCTCAGCGACTCTCTCTCGCCGTAGGTGTCATCGCCGAATCGCACGCCTTACGCAGCGAGTGTTGAGATGGAGAGCAAACTCATCGGCGTCCTCGCCGCTTGAAGGCGGGTTCTCCCTTCCGTCGCGAAGTGCTGCGGTGTGGACTTGCGGCGCGATGCGCCGCCGTCGTCGTGCGCGACTATGGCGTCCCAAGCCTCCTTGGCGATCGCTTGTTGGAGAGCGAAGCGCATCTCGGGCGGGGCTGCGGCGATGAGCATCCAGCGCCGTCGATCTGGTTGTAGTCGGCGTCGCCGTGCGGGCATCGCATCCCACATGTGCCACGCTGGATCCTCGCCTTCATCGCGCGGCCAGCTTGCGTTGTTGGCCTTGGTGAGGTAGGCCACCCACCGCCGGGCGGCGTCCACGACAATAACACGGAACCCGTGGTAACCACGATGCCGGTCGGGAGAAAACCCGCCGCACTGTGAAGGCCGTGCTCTCTATCGACCCGTCTGCCGCCGTTGTCGTCGCGCGCTCTTCCAGAGCGCCACCGTCGGCGCGCCTCCTCCGGAGCGCCGCGCCGTCGCGCGCCTCCTCGAGAGCGCCACCAGTAGCGGCCGCGCTGTCGGGTGTCGCCAAGCTTCGTGGCGTCTTGCGCGCCAGCTGCGCGCCATTTCTCTGTGTAGCTCCTCGCCCACGGTCGAGTTCGCATCGGCGCTATCGTCGTGAAATGGAGCTCTTGACGCCGCGCGAGAGCTCGACCTCATTATTCTTTGCCGCATTTGCATCTGCCGCGCCGCCTTCTTCCGCCTCTGCCACAGGCTGCTTGCGCCGCTCGCCATTGCCGGCCTCGGCGCCACTTTCGCCGCTGCGCGGTGTCGCCGCCGCCGCTTCGCTCGCGGCGCGCGCGCGGCTCGGCCGTCGTCGACGCCGCGTGCTCGAGCGGCATCGAAGGCCGAGATCGCCTGCGGACATGGCGCGCTGAGGGGTTGTTGCGTGGAGAGGGTCGCCGACGAGCTGCTTGCCGTCTCGGAGAGGAGTGGCGTGGGCAGTGGGGCTGCTGCTTTGCTCATTTGAGGGCTGCTGCGGGCGGAGAAGGAGATGGCGAGGAGATGCTCGGGCTACGAGGATAGTATAGCTCGATACCACTTGTTACACGCTGGACTCTTGCTCTTGGTGATAGCAAGATCCTTACTCTCATGGAGAGGATGACACTTGGAGATGGGGCAAATTTTTCTTGGTTTATTTCTCACACAATGCCATGCCAACTTTGAGGGTTGGGGATACATATTTATAGGTGCTACTCGGTAAGCATATGCCAAGATGCTAGTCTAAGATGCTAACAACTTTGTCTAGAATATGCTAACAACTTTGTCCCTAGATCTTTGGTCAAGATCTTTGTCCTAGAGATGCTAACAACCAGTCAAGGATGCTGTCCTTTACAAAAGCAGAAAGCCGACACAAAAAGCCGACACAGAAAGCCGACACAGAGACTTATCCAACATGGGGTACTACGAATTGACGTAGAACTACAAGCACCAACTAATTTGGAAGTTGCCATGAGTCTAGCACGAGCATATGATCTTCGTGCTCAGATGGCCATGCAACCGAACCAAGGAGGAGCAAGAGCTGGGCGCGCCACTACAACCAGCTTGTGGACGATCACAGGAGCAAGGCAGACACAACACGCCATGGTAGCGACCACAACAGCGCCGATTTCCACGGGTGCTCGGCCAGGTTAGCTTCCGCGACGAGTCCTGTCACCGGAGGAGATGCAAGCGCGTAGGGAGGTAGGGTTGAGCTATAATTGTGACGAGAAATTTTCGCCGTGACACAGGTGCAAATGCTTGTTCTATCTCTAGGCCCCGTCAACCGGTATTGAAGACAAAGGTGAACAGGAAACAAAAATTGCAGATCCAAAGATATCATTATATGCATTAGCGGGTGTGCGACCTCACAAAAGCGCAACCATGCAGCTGACGGTAAAGGTGGGAAGCATTGATCTCGTCGCTCTTTTGGACAGCGGATCGACACATAATTTTATTGCTGAGGAGGCAGCCGCAAGGGCCGGTGTGGCTTTACAACCGCGCACGGGCATGAACGTGTTAGTGGCAAATGGAGATTGCCTAGCTAGCAGCGGAAGATGTCGAGCCATGGGACTTCGCATTGGGGAAGAATACTACAACATCGATTGTTATGCAATTCCACTGGACTCTTTCGACATAGTACTCGACGTGAAGTGGCTATGCACATTAGGCCTGATCCCATGGGATTTTGAGCATCTCCAAATGTCATTCACGCGCGAAGGTAGAAGGGTTACATGGCATGGTTTGGCAGCACAGCATCCAGAGGTGTTTTCATTGGGATGTACTGGTCAGGATGTGATGATCGAGCTCCTCGATGAATTTGATAACTTCTTTGCCGAACCATGGGGGCTCCCACCCACCCATTCCCAGGACCACCGTATTCATCTCCTACCGGCCACAGAGCCAATAGCGGTGCATCCATATCGCTATGCACAACACCAGAAGGATGAGTTGGAACGCCAGTGTGATAACATGCTCAACCAGGGCATCATCCGAAGGAGTTCCTCGGCATTCTCTGTGCACGTATTGCTGGTCTAGAAGCCTGATGGGTCTTGGTGATTTTGCGTGGATTATTAGGCATTGAATACGAAGATAGTAAAGGATAAATTTTTGATTCCAGTGGTGGAAGAATTACTTGATAAACTGCAAGGTGTAAAGTTTTTTTTTTACAAAACTTGATCTTTGGTCTGGTTACCACCAAATGTGTATGTATCCACCAGACATTGAGAAGATAGCATTCCGCACACATCAGGGTCTCTTTGAGTTTCTAGTGATGCCGTTCGGTCTAACCAACGCGCCGACCACTTTTCAAGCACTCATAAATGCGGTTCTTCAACCGTTCCTTCGCCGATTTGTGCTAGTTTTTTTTGATGACATACTGATCTACAACTCCTCGGGCTGACCACCTACACCACGTACGAGCCGTTTTCAAGCTTCTTCAGCAACACAAATTTTTTCTCAAACAGAGCAAATGTTTTTTCGGGGTATCGTCAGTCTCATACTTGGGATGTGTCATCTTTTGGGATGGCATGGCTATGGACACTCAGAAGGTTCAGGACGTCCTAGATTGGCCTTTGCCCAAGACCGTTCGTGCCTTTCGTGGTTTTTTGGGTTTGGCAGGCTACTCGGTTTTATTCAGGGTTTTGGTGTTCTCGCGGCTCTGCTCACTCGGCTTCTCAAAAAGGAATCGTTCATGTGGTCAGATGAGGCCCAACAAGCTTTTCAGGCATTGCAACACGCCATTACCTTGGGGCCCATTTTACAACTTCTAGATTTTGAGAAAGATTTTGTGGTTGAATGTGATGCTTCCGGATTGGGATTCGGTGATGTTCTTCATCAAGTCGTAGGACCACTCACTTTTTTCAGTGAGCCAATCACTCCACACCATACCAAACTTGCTGCTTACAAATGCGAACTAATTGGACTTGTGCAAGCTGTGCGCCATTGGAGGGCTTATGTGTGGGGACGTTCTTTTCTGGTGCGTATAGATCATTACAGTCTAAATTTTTTACTTGATCAACGCTTGTCCACTATTCCACAGCATGCATGGGTCAGTAAGTTCCTAGGTTTTGACTTCCGGGCCGAATACAAGCCCAGGCGGTCGAACGTCGTTGCTGATGCCTTGTCTAGGAGGGATGCCAAGGTCGGTATGCTGCTGGCTTTGTCTACACCCACTTTTTCGCTGTTCGATGCCCTACGCCGTGAAGGGACCACTGATCCAACTTTGGTAGCGCTTAAAGATCAGGTCAATGCCGGTCTTTTGGAGGGACCATGGAGTTGGCGCGAGGGACTATTGCTATACACAGATCACATATATGTGCCTCCCTCGTCATTGCTTCCCGAGATTCTCGCGACAGCGCACACACCGGACACGAGGGTGTTCACAAGACTCTTCATCGCTTGAGGGCTGATTTTCATATACCTAATATGTGTACGGCAGTACAGGAATTTGTTTGGGCATGCAAGGTGTGTCAACAGAATAAAACGGAACAGCTGCAGCCAGCTGGCCTTCTTCCGCCATTGGAGGTGCCCTCTCAAGTATGGGCTGACATATCCATGGATTTTGTGGAAGGGCTTCCCAAGGTACACGGCAAATTGGTCATTCTTTCTGTTGTCGACCGATTTTCCAAGTAGCTCATTTCATATCATTGGGGTATCTGTACACCGCTAGCTCTGTTGCTCGTGCTTTCTTTGATGAGTCACAGATTACCATCGTCTATTGTTAGTGTGATCCCATATTTACAAGCACTTCTTGGAAGGAATTATTTCGCATGTCGGGCATACAGCTACATATGAGTTCAGCTTTCCATCCTCAACCAGATGGCCAGACAGAGGCCGTTAATAAAGTTATACCTATGTACCTCCGTTGTCTCACTGGTGACTGACCTCCACAATGGTTATAGTGGCTGCCCTGGGTGGAATTTTGTTACAATACCTCTTTTCACACTTCGCTCAAGGACACTGTTCACAATGGTTTATGGATGTGAGCCTCAGTCTTTTCGTAACTATGACCGTGCAGTTTGCAAAGTTGCTGCAGTGGATTAGCTCCTTTCTAACCGTGATGAGCCCCTTTCTGACGTGCGTGATCGTCTTCTTCAAGCCCAACAGTTGTACAAGAAATACTATGATAGTAAACACCGCGAGTTGCAATTTCAGCGAGGGGATTGGGTATGGCTTTGGCTCTTGCATTGACATGCTGCTTCGTTGGTGGTTCGCACCAACAACAAGCTGGCTCCTTGGTTCTATGGTCCGTATAAGGTTTTGACACGCATAGGCATGATGGCATATCGTTTGGAGCTCCCCTCCCGCGCTCGTCTTCACGATGTCTTCCACGTCAGCCACCTAAACCATTCCATGGAGAGCCTCCAGTCACTCCACCCGCACTTCCGTAGCTACAGCATGGACACATTTGTCCCAAACCATCTGCAGTTTTACGCACACGTTTATGCTGTGGCTTACGAGAAGTATCGGTTCAATGGGAGGGTCTAGCGTCAACTGATGCTACTTAGGAACCTATAGAAGAATTTCAACTCTGTTATCCATCATTCCAGCTTGAGGACGAGCTGTTTGAAAAGGAGGGGAGAGATGTCATGTGGGGTAAGTATTATAGTCGAAGATCACGCAAGATAGCAGCAAGTCCAACCGGTCCAACCGGTGCAACCGATGCGCAAGCCAGTTCGATTGGTGCATTGACCGGTCCGACCGATCCACATCCGATCAAACCGCAGCAGATGCTTCCGACTACTTTTGGTGTAGCTGAACAGCATGAGGATTGATTCCATAGATTTGCTATTAGAGATAACTTCAGTATCCCTTCTGGATATGGCAGGTTATTAGATAAGTCCCTTCAGGACACTTAGGGATTAGGAAGAGATTCGTGTTCGGGAAGGATTGTATTAGAGTTCATGTTAGCTAAAAAGGGTTAGCATCCACTATATAAAGATGCTATGTATTATCAGAGAAATCAATCAAGAAGTTTAGTTCCAATCTCCCTCTCCAATTCTCTCGTTCCCTGTCCTCTGCTGCACCCTATCCCCAGCGCGACCTCTGTCCAGAGAGCTTGCTCTCCGTTACCGAGTCACGGCTCCAAGGAAGAAGCCGGGGCCAAAGCCTCCTACGTCTCACGATTATCCGATTCGTTCGCTAGGTCGTGACAGGTGTGACATATAAGTTGTGTCTAGCCATCAATTATGTTCTAATCTAGGTTCATGCCATGCCTTTTGCTATCATTTTCTTTTTCATATTTTACCTTTTATCTCTTGTTATATCTTTCGTGATCCCATTTTTTACTCTCTTCTCCATTTCACTTTCCAGTTTCCGTACTAACAGCCAACTAACGATTGCTACTTTAGCAAATAGAATATTGCAGATCCTACAACTGTTCTACTTATAGGTTATACCATCATAGCAACTCAGCTGGAGAAAGCAAAATTACTTAATTGGGGTCTATGTTTCTCAAGTGAATGTAGAAATCAAGTGAACTATGAAAATTAATGAGCATTGATTAAAACATTTACAGGTGCTTGTGCTAGAGGTGTGCTATCGATAGTAAAATCAAACATAAGAGTTTGAAACTACTAGGCACTTGAGTACTTGACATTCTCCAAATCCATGTCTTAGGATGTTGACGGTAAGGCTCCGCAATGTAGGAAACAACCATGATCCATGAGAATGTTCAAAAAGCAAGGCCTGCAGCCTGGCTATTACTTTGGATGTGTTTAGGAGTTCTCGTGAAGTCCTGTCCCATATACGACGATTTCACTGAAAATGCGAGTAGTGATTGGACAAAATGGATAAGGTTGTGATGGATTGCATGAAACAATTTATTTTATTTTCCCTGTTATGCTCCCATGTTAGTTGAAAAAAACAGTAACATAGTGTCATGTGGGGTAAGCATTATAGTCGACGATCACACATCATGATAGCAGACCCAACCGGTCCAACTGGTGGCCCAACCGGTTAGAACGATCCGAATTCCCCTGGTGCAACCAAACAGCAGGAGAGTTAGGAATCCCTTCCGGATTTGTTATTAGAGATTGAAAGCAATTGTATGGCACTAGAATTGCTTGATGAATAGAAGGCCAATAGGCAGGGTACATATATAGGCAAGGAGGACCCTGGGCTGGTTTATAGAACATGACCACCGTGGGATCTCCGCCTAATATAGCATCAATCAATCTATAATCAGCCATAAAGGGTATTGCCTAATATAGCATCAATCAATCTGTCTAACATCCCCATGATCGGGCGTCGCCACGACGTTCAGTTGGGCCGGAATTCTGAAAAGCGCCGAAGGCAGACCCTTGGTGAAGATGTCGGCATACTTTGGGATGGCGTCGGCGCGTGAAAAACGCGGGCGGCACCAATGGCGACACGCTCCGAACAAAGTGAAGATCAATCTCAATATGTTTGGTGCGTTGGTGCTTTGAGCGGTTGGATGACATGTAGACAAAACGATGTTGTCGCAATACACCAAGGTAGCCTTCTTTGGGTGGGAGTGGAGCTCACGTAAGAGTTGGCGTAGCCAGGATGCCTCAGCCACGGCATTAGCCACACCACGGTACTCGGCTTCGGCGCTGGACCTGGAGACAGTGTTCTGGCGCTTGGAGGACCAGGAGACGAGGCTATCCCCGAGGAACACGGCATAGCCCGAGGTGGACTTGCGGGTGTCGGGACAGCCGGCCTAGTCAGCGTCGGAGTAGACAACCAGATCGAACTGTGCTGAAGGTCGAAGAAGTAGCTCAAGGTGAAGAGTGCCACGAATATACCGCAGGATACGCTTCAAAGCGGCAAAGTGAGACTCCCGAGGATCGTGCATGTGAAGGCAGACCTGCTGGACGGCGTAGGAGATGTCCGGCCGTGTGAAGGTGAGATACTGAAGAGCACTAGCCAAACTCCGGAAATCTGTGGCGTTACTGACGGGGGTGCCATCTTGCGCTGAAACCTTGGAACAGGTATCCACCGGTGTGGAGCAGGGCTTACACTCAGCCATGCCTGCGCGGTCTAGAATCTCTTGCATATACTGGCGCTGCGTGAGAAAAAGGCCATCAGACCTCCGCTGAACCTGCATCCCGAGGAAGTGATGGAGATCACCCAAGTCCTTCATCGAAAACTCCTGTTGCAAAGCAGTGATGGTGCGATGGAGGAGTGTGGTCGACGAAGCTGTGAGGACGATGTCATCCACATAGAGCAGCAGGTAGATGAGCTCAGCACCACGGCGGAACACGAAGAGCGAGGTGTCAGACTTGGCTTCCACGAACCCGAGAGACACCAAGTAAGCTGCAAAACGACTGTACCATGCTCGAGGTGCCTGCTTGAGACCGTAGAGGAACAGTTCGGGCAGCGACGTAATCTGGATGAGAGAATCCTCGAACCGGAGGGTCGCACGCAATAAACCGTCTCATCAAGGTTGCCATGGAGGAAGGCATTCTTCACATCAAGCCGCCGAATAGGCGGCCATGGAGAGGGCGGTGAGAGACGATCGCGCACGGTAGCCGGTTTGACAGCGAAGTGAAGGTTTACGAAAAATCAAGTCACGAGCCGTGAAGCGCGGAGGACCCAACGAGCTTTGTAGCGCTCGGTGAACCATCGACTGAAACTTGTGCTTGAAGATCCACTTCGATCCACCACATTCGCGCCAGGTAGCGGGATAAGATCCCAAGTGTTGTTACGAGAAGGCGGCATGCTCATCCGGCATATGGCGGCGCGCCGATTCGGGTCGGCAAGAGCGATCGGTATGTCCTCGGAGCGAGGAGCGGCGTAGCGGTGTTGTATCACAGCGAGTTGCGGAAGCCATGTTTCGCCACAGTGGTCATGGGTGGTGATTGACCAGCGGGGAATGGCAACCGCGCCACATGGAAGGGCGGGCGGGGAGGTGCCGGAGGCACACCGAAAGCGCCATTGTACACACAGGTGATGACGCGAGCCGGCGGCGGCAGTGACGGCCGTGTGGCGGAGGCGCGCAGGGACGCGGCGGCCCGCGTGGTGTCGCGGCGTAGTGGAGAGTCTTGCGCGGCGTCGGCGAGGCAGCGGCGAAGCGCGCACGGTGAACACTGCCGCCGCGTGGCGATCACGGTGGCGCTGCTGAGACCTAGCCGCACATGGCGGTCGCGGCGATGAATCCGGCAGCAGAGTGCAGAAGCCGGTGATGGTGATCCTACAGGCAAAAGAGACCGTGTCGGGCCTATGGGCACCGGAACGGGATTAGTAAAGGTGTCCAAAAGCTCGAAGTCCGCGGTGGATGGGGTGTCTGGCTGCTCGGCAAAAGGAAAGGAGGACTCGTCAAAGATCACATGGCGAGAGATGATGATTTTGTTGGAGTTGGTGTCTAGACAGCGGTAGCCTTTATGATGAGCAGAGTAGCCAAGGAAGACACACGAAGTGGAGCGCGGGGCAAGTTTGTGGGCAGCGGTGGCGGATAAGTTGGGATAACATCGACAACCGAAGACTCGCAGATGGTCATACGCGGGCGGAGAGCCTAGCAAGGCTTCATGAGGCGTACGGGAGCGCAGCGTCTTTGTTGGTAAGATGTTGAGGAGAATGGTGGCGGTGTTCAGTGCCTCGACCCAATACCGAGGTGGAAGATAGGCTTGGAAGAGGAGGGACCGAACCACATTGTTGAGAGAGCGGATGGCGCGCTCATCCTTCCCATTCTGAGCAGAGGTGTAAGGGCACGACATTCGGAGGTGAGTGCCGTGGGTCAGGAAGAAGGTGCGGGCGTTGGAGTTGTCAAACTCGCGCCCATTGTCGCATTGGACAGACTTGATGGTGTGGCCAAACTGTGTGGAAACAAGAGCAAAGAAATTAGATAGAGTCGAAAGGTGTCGGACTTGAGGCGTAAAGGAAACGATCCACATATAGTGTGAGAAATCATCGAGAATGACCAAATAATATTTAAAACCGAGATACTAGGGATGGCGAGGTCCATAAATCACAGTGTATGAGTTCAATACTATGTGAAGCATGTGATCTTGACACAGAAAAGGAAGACGAACATGACACAGAAATGACAAGCATGACATATAAATTTCTAGTTTCTTTATTACAAGCCATAAGTTTGGACAGAGTCCCAAGTCGGAGATGGCCAGAGGCGACGATGCCATAGAGTGGGCGCGATGGTAGTGGCGAGGTGTGCGGCGGCAGAAGTGATGACGCGTTGGAGGGATGAAGAGGTACAACGACCGGAGCTATTGCACTGGTGATCACTTTCTGGAATGCGATCCTTCACGCAGAACAACCAAGCGGGTCAAATTCAATAGAACAATTGTTGTCGGAGTGAGCGATGTACGGAAGTGGGTTCTTAATAAGACCGGAGAAACAAGGACATTATTAAGACATAATGAGCAGGAAGATGGTGTGCGATGGAAGTGACGGAAGTAAGGCACCGTTCACGACAACAATGGAAGATGGAATAGGATCTTCTTTGGGAAGAGGTGTGGGAAAGAATACCGCGTCGGAGGTCATATGCGAGTGGCGCGGTGTCGAAGATCGATCGTGTTCTTGGCGAGTCGGCGACACGGTGTTGAAGGAAGCGGACCTGCGCGTCCCGAGATGGCATGCCGATGGTGGGGTAGTAGTGGCCGTGAGGGCGGCCAGCGCCCACAGGCGCCGGCGGCGAGCTGCGGCGAGTGGAGGAGCCGGCGAGAGGGCGGCGGTGGCGGTGGAGCGAGGAGGGCGGCGGCCGGCGGCGAGCGAGGAGGGCGATTCGAGCCACATCGCGATGGGCCGGACCAGGGCTTGTAGAAGCTGGGCCATGGACCGCTGGCGAACTGCGCGAGATCTTCTTGGTTGGCGCAGAGAGCTGGACTAGGCGGGCGTGCGAACGGCGCCCCTTGCCCTTGCCACCGCCGCGCGTGCCGCGCTTGTCGCCTCTGCCCGGTTCTGGGTTCTTGGCGGCCAGCGCGCCGCCCGGCCGTAGGCAATGAGGCGATCGGGAAGGCGTCGGCGATGAGCCATGTTGAGTTCTTCAAGCGGCGGATCGGTCAGGGCTTCGAGAATGTGAAACGCGCCACGCTGTAGGTGCATGCCGATGGAGGCGGCGCTCGTTGAGGCCGCGGATGATGTTGAGGACGAGCGTCGATCGATGGCGACCTCGCCGTCGCCAGGCGTCGGCCATGGTCTTGAACTGCGGCGTGTCGGTGATGGAAAGATCGCCACGGGCGAAGTGGCGGAAGGTGGCGTCGAGTAAGCGCTTGTATTTCGCGATTCTTAGGAACCGGTGCTCGAGGCTAGCGAGACGGAGGCGAGCGATGGCGATGTCATGGTTGTCGAATAATCTCCTCGAGATCGGGAGAAGCGTCTTGAGTAGCCATGTCATGGCGACGCAGATCCATGCGCTCCCGATCGGGGTAGGTGTGGTCGGCGGCGTCGGCGAGAACATGGCGCCGAGGAGAATTTCCCAGAACCGAGGAGCATCACGGTGGCGCCACGGTGTAGTTGTTGGTCTCCATGTCGAGGCGGCGGGGGCGAGGCGCGGATGTTCGGGCGTCGGCGGCACAGGCGTGGAGGTTGATGATGGCGCGGCCTCGTGCGCGAGAGAGCGTCCGAGCGGCCGAGAGAACCACCGTCGCCACCGGCCCAGTAGAGGAGGCGTTGTCTTCGGCGTGATGGCGGCCTCGGCCGCTGCCGCTCTGGCGGCGCGCGGCGTCGCGAGTGCGGCGGCGGCGACATCGCGACTCTGGCGCGGCCTCTGCTCGGCGGCTGGCGCTGGCCCCGGAGAGCGGCGGCGGGTAGCCTCTGCTGGCGATGGCGCTCTCGGCCGTGGCGCGGCCTCTGCTCGGCGGCCTAAGCGCTGCCGAGAGCGGCGGCCGTAGCCTCTGCGCGGCGGCGCTCTCGGCCGTCGCCTTCGGCCTACATGTGTGATCGCGGCGGCTGCTGCGGCGGCGAGATCGCAGCAGAGAAGGAGCGGAAGGAGGAGGTAGGCATTACAACGAGGAGGAAGCGCGGCCGGCGGGAATCCGAGCGGCGTCCGATCTGAGAGAAAAGCGCGGCGCGCGTGTGGAGGAGGCGAGGAAGTGCGATCGGGCGGCGCAAAGCGGCCGGCGGCGCGGCGAGGCGCGAGTGGGCGCGACCACGAGAGCGCGCGGCGTCGCGCGACCTCGAAGCGCGGATGGCGAAGGCGTGAATAACCTAGGCGTCGATACCACGAAAGCAATTGTATGACACTAGAATTGCTTGATGAATAGAAGGCCAATAGGCAGGGTACATATATAGGCAAGGAGGACCCTGGGCTGGTTTATAGAACATGACCACCGTGGGATCTCCGCCTAATATAGCATCAATCAATCTATAATGAGCCATAAAGGGCATTGCCTAATATAGCATCAATCAATCTGTCTAACAGAGATTAAATAGGTATCCCTTTCGGATATAGCAAGTTAATAGCTAAAGTCCCTTCAGGACATTTAGGATTTAGGTAGAGGATTGTCATTAGGAAAGGATTGTGTTAAGAGTTCGTATCAGCTTAAGAGGGTCCAGCATCCACTATATAAAGATGCTATGTATTCTCATTGAAGGCAATCAAGAAGTTATTTCTAATTTTCTCTCTCAAATTCTCCACTCTGCCGACCCGTGTTCCTGCACCCTCCCCTTGCGCATTGCTGCCCCTGCGCCACCGCGCTTATCCACATCATGGCACCCTGCCGAAAACCTGGCCCAAAGCCTCCCACGACCCACAACTACCCAATACGATCCCTAGGTCATGACAATTTGGGATCAGAGCCAACCGTTGGGTAAGGAGCCATGGCCGAAAGCAGCAATGACGCCGAGACTGTGGCTATGCAATTGGCGGCAATCATGAAGAAGCTAGAGATATTGGATGAAGTCAAGGTCAAGCTCAATGACCTTGATATCCAACAGAGGGCGGATCATCTGGCGATCGAACGGTTGGAAACCGACAAGAGCGCGACGTCAGTGAATGGCCGGGCGATGGCATCTTGCCAAAACCTACTAAACCACCGTGGCTGATGGGCAAGATGACATCAAGTGGCGGACATGGTGGTGGCGACGGCAGGAGCGCTATCATAGGTTGGAATTCCCAATCTTTGATGGGAAGGAAGATCCGTTACCATGGATCAATCGTTGCGAGCAATTCTTCCGCGGACAACGAACCATGGAAAAAGAAAAGGCCTGGCTAGCGGTGTACCACATGACGGGTACGACACAAATGTGGTATAGCAGGATCGAGTGCGTGATGGGGACTGTTCCATGGATGCGTTTTAGCGAGATGGTACACCTTCGTTTCGGGCCGCCATTGCGCCATAACCCTTTGGGGGAATTGGTCAAGCTCAAGTTGACAGGCTCGGTACAGGAGTATCAGGATCAATTCCTGGCTCTCAGCCGCGTAGGGTCCTTGTTCGAGGAGCAACAAGTGCAGCTCTTCACCGCAGGCTTAAAAGGAACGCTTCGAATCGACATCGAGCTACAAGCACTAACCAACCTGGAGGTAGCTATGAGCTTAGCACGGACGGGCCTACGAACTCCATGCAAAGCTGGCTGCGCAATCGGCCTCAGGGGGATGCTGCTCTGAATACCATCGGCTCACGTGCAGAACGTTTTCCATGCCACGTCCTGACTCCAGAGGAGATGCGATCCTGTCAGGAAGTAGGGTTATGCTATAATTGTGACGAAATTTTTTTGCCACAACATCGGTGCAAGCGGCTATTTTATCTTTGGGCACCATCGACCGACACCGAGGATGATGCGACAAAAGACATGAAGACTGCTGACCCAGAGGTATCATTGTACGCATTGGCTGGCGTCTGACCTCGTACGAGTGACATGATGGAATTGATGGTGAAGGTGGGCGATGCTGAACTCAAGGCGCTACTGGATAGTGGCTCAACCCATAATTTCATCGCCGATGAAGCAGTGGCCAAGGCGGGCTTGACCATCCAGTCACGCACCGGCATGAGCGTGCTAGTAGCCAACGGTGATCGCCTCACGAGTAGCGGTCGATGCCCGACGCTACCTCTTTGCATCGGCAATGAGTTCTTCGACATCGACTACCACCCAATTCCTTTGGATGGATTCGACATCGTGCTTGGTGTCAAGTGGTTGCTCACATTGCGGCCAATTCTTTGGGACTTCGAGCATCTCAAGATGACATTCACGCGTGATGGCCAGCATGTAACTTGGCATGGCTTTAGCAGCACGGCGTTCGATGGCATGTTCACTTGTGTGTACCGGTCAAGAGGTGATGACCGAGCTTCTCACAGAATTCGACACTATTTTTGTCCATGACCACCACATCCACCTCCTTCCAGCATCTAAACCTGTGGCGATTCGTCCTTATTGCTATGCACAGCATAAAAAAGACGAGCTTGAAAGTCAATGCGATGACATGCTCAGCCAGGACATTATTTGTCGAAGCTCTTCTGCCTTTTCAGCTCCATTTCTTATGGTCAAGAAGCACGATGGATTGTGGCGGTTTTGTGTGGATTATCGGGCATTGAATGCAAAGATGGTTAAAGATAAATTTGCGATTCTCGTTGTGGAAGAGTTACTTGATGAGCTTCAGGGTTCCAAGATTTTTACAAAATTGGACCTTCAGTCAGGATATCATCAAGTGAGGATGCATCCGGCAGACGTGGAAAAGACAATGTTTCGTACAAATCAGGGTTTGTTTGAATTTTTGGTAATGCCTTTCGGCCTGACCAACGCGCCTGTGACATTCCAAGCTCTGATGAATACAATACTTCGACTGTTCCTCCATCGTTTTGTAATGGTATTTTTTGATGACATTTTGATTTAGTTCATCATGGGCCTATCAACTACGCCAAGTATGTGCCGTGCCGTATTCACTCCAGCAACACTGTTTTTTTCTCAAGCGGAGCAAGTGTTTTTTTGGGGTCACATCAGTGGCGTACTCGGGCCATGTCATCTCTGAAGATGACGTGGCTATGGATACACAAAAAGTTTAGGCGGTGTTGGACTGGCAAATTCCCAAAACTATGCAGTCTTTGCGTGGGTTTTTGGGACTCGTAGGCTATTATCGGCGCTTCATCCATAACTACGGTGTATTGGCTGCTCCACTTACTCGCCTTCTTAAGCGGGAATCGTTTAGGTGGTCCACTGAAGCCAAACATGCTTTTCGCACCCTCCAACAAGCAATTACATCGGCACCTGTTCTAAACTTCCAAATTTTTGTTCACGATTTTGTGCTTGAATGTGACACGCCTGGCTCGGAGTTTGGTGTTGTCCTCCATCAAGGTGCCGGCCCCTTGGCTTTTTTCAGCAAGCCGATTGATCCATGGCATGCTAAGCTCGCGACATACGAACACAAACTCATTGGACTGGTACAGGCTATGCGTCATTGGAGGCCGTACTTATGGGGACATTCTTTCTTGGTGCGTACAGATCATTATAGTATGAAATTCTTGCTAGATTAGCGTCTGTCCACCATTCCGCAACATGCTTGGGTGAGTAAGCTCCTCGATTTTGATTTTCGGGTGGAATTCAAGCCGGGACGACAAAAATATTGTCGCCGATGCACTCTCGATGAGATGTAGAAGTTGGCGCCTTGTTCACCCATTCGATGCTGACTTTTTCCTTATTTGAAGACCTCCGACATGATGCGGCTACAAACTCGGCTTTGGTTGCACTGAAAGAACAATTGGATGTTAGAATTTTAGATGGTCCGTGGAGTTGGCGCAATGGGCTTCTACTCTATGAGGGTTGGGTCTATGTGCTTCCATCTTCACACCTACCGGCCATATTGCATGTGGCACATACTATTGGTCATGAAGGAGTTCAAAAGACTCCATCAATTGAGAGCTGATTTTCATATTCCAGGTATGCGCACGGTGGTCAAGGAATTTGTGCGTACTTGTAAGGTGTGCCAACGAAACAAAACAGAACAACTCCATCCGGCCGGTCTCTTGCAACCACTGGAAGTACCCTGTCAAGTTTGGGCAGACATTTCCATGGATTTTGTGTAAGGATTGCCAGAGGTGCACGACAAATCGGTAATTCTTTCTATTGTCGATCGTTTCTCCAAGTATGCACATTTTATTCCTTTGGCATCCATATAGCCGGATCAGTGGCTCGCGCTCTTTGATGAGATAGTTCGTCTACACGGTGTACGGTGTATTGACGTCCATTGTCAGTGATCGAGATCCTATTTTCACAAGCACTTTTTGGCAAGAATTATGTCGCATGACCGGCGTGAATCTTCATCTGAGTTCGACTTTTCATCCTCCATCGGACGGCCAAACGGAGGCAATCAAAAGTAATCGCTATGTATTTACGGTGTCTCATAGGTGACTAGCTGCGTCAATGATTCCAATGGCTACCGTGGGCGGAGTTTTGCTACAATACTTCCTTCCACATCTCGCTTAAAGCCACACCATTCAGCGTAGTTTATGAGGGAGCTGCCCTCTTTGCAGTCTTTCGACCACGACAGCAGCAAGGTAGCAGTAGTGAATCAGTTGCTCTCCTCTCGCGATGAACTTTTTGCGAACATACGAGATCGCCTACTTCAAGCACAGCAGTTCTACAAGAAATACTATGATGATAAACACTGTGAGTTGGGAGTTCTAGGTGGGATTGGGTGTGGCTCCGGCTTTTACATTGTCGTGCGGCATCTGTGGTGGTTCGCCTCAACAATAAGTTAGCACCACAATTTTGTGGACCATATAGAGTGTTGAGTTGAATTGGCACAATGGCATATCGCCTGGAGCTTACCACACGTTCTTGTCTTCATGATGTCTTCCAGGTAAGTCAACTCAAGCCTTTTCGCGGTGACCCACCTTTGACACCGCTCGTTCTTCCAGACATACAACATGGTCGCATTTGTCCTCGTCCGTCTTCAGTGGTTCATGCACGTCTTAGCCATGACAAATGGGAGGTATTGGTGCAATGGGAAGGCCTTCCGGCAACCGAAGCATCTTGGGAGCTAGTGGATGAGTTCCGTGACCGTTATCCAACTTTTCAGCTCGAGGACGAGCTATTTCAAAAGGAGGAGAGAGAGATGTCATGTGGGGTAAGCATTATAGTCGACGATCACCGGTCCAACTGGTACACTGGCCGGTCCAACCGGTGGCCCAACCGGTCAGACCGATCCGAATTCCCCTGGTGCAACCGAACAACAGGAGAGTTAGGAATCCCTTCCGGATTTGCTATTAGAGATTAGATAGGTATCCCATTCGGATATAGCAAGTTAATAGCTAAAGTCCCTTCAGGACATTTAGGATTTAGGCAGAGGATTGGTATTAGGAAAGGATTGTGTTAGAGTTCATATTAGCTTAAGAGGGTCCAGCATCCACTATATAAAGATGCTATGTATTCTCATTGAAGGCAATCAAGAAGTTATTTCTAATCTTCTCTCTCAAATTCTCCTCTGCCGACCTGTGTTCCTGCGCCCTCCCCTTGTGCATTGCTGCCCCTGTGCCACAGCGCCTATCCCCATCATGGCACCTCGCCGAAAACCTGGCCCAAAGCCTCCCACGACCCAGAACTACCGAATACGATCCCTAGGTCGTGACACATAGGTCCATTAGGGCCTCCACCAAGTTATCCTTTTGCAACATGAAATTTTGCTGGTAAATGAGTTCTAGGGCATAGTCAATAGTGCAATGCGTAAAGAGAATAGGGGAGCATGTTTGCCAAGGATGAGGGGAATAGGGTTTTATTTGACCCCAAATCAAACACTAGGAATAAGACTAGTATAAGGAGTTTAACTGTAGTCTTGATTGAAGCTCGAACCATCAATGTTGAAAACCAAATATTCCCTATTTGCCCTATCAGGAAAGCAAGTTTTTGTTCTCAACATGTATTTCTTTTGTCCAAATTTTATGTAGATAGATGCTCTAGGAGGTTTCATGGATGTTTGATGTGTATGATATGCTGGTGTCATTTTCTTTGTATAGTGCGAAATTTCTTTCATTGATTTGCTTGCTAGTACTTATGAGTTATGTGGCTTACATGTAACGATACGAACAAATTAGCTGGCAACTGTTGGAGTTGAACTTAAATTGCTAGGGAAACTATGCACTTGACAACGTCTAAGATGGGATGTGCCGTGGCACCAAAAGGTTTGGGGGACAAAATGCATACTGCCCCATCTGCCGACCACATACTTCCTAGGCTTTGTGGGGTAGTGTTGTCACAATCTAATCAATTATTCTTTTATTTATTTCATCTTGTTAGAGAGAATAGATTTCAGTGCAAGAATGTAGTTACCATCAGTTGTCCCTGATTCTATATAATATGGCTAGTTTGACTATACCATTTATATGTAACTATGTTGGATCATGCCTACTTAATTACGTTGGATCTTTAGTTGTGTTAGCCAGCACCATGGTAATGATGTTGTTTATCTGAAAAATTGGTTCGATTTTGCTAAATAGAGTTGATGCAAGAGAGTGATAAATCTTAGTTTCTTTCTTCCAAATTCAGCTTGTTTTAAAAGAAGTCAGTGAAAAATTCGATAACTTTTAGCTTTTAAGTTGGTCAAAAGTGTCTAACAGGATACGCATAGCTGAATCCATCTGGATCTGGACTCTTCTAGTTATTTATAAATTTTCTGCTACCCATAAGATTTTCCAATTTATTCCATGGAGTATTACTGTACAAAATAGCATCCCCTGGTGTTCCTCACAATTGTGTGTGTGTAGTGTTGATGAAAATAGGTCTTTTTATCTGTTTATTTGTAGTGAATAATTCCATCAATCTCTATTATTTGGACAGTTTTCTGTAAACTGTTTAGAAACTTTTTAAGTGTTGATTACAACAAAATGTTGCCGTGCTGTAGTGCTATTGTATATTTTGGAAGTTGAAACTTGATGTTAATTTGTTGAACACCTCCTATTTTTCTTGGGTCTATCTACACAGAATTTGACTGTTTTCTCTGTAAAAAACCGTCATATTTTGAAAGTTCATTTACAACTCAATTATACATAAATTACAATAAATTATTTATGTAATTTTTGTTCTTGGTCACTGTAATTATTTTTGAAAGTCTTAATAACTCATATTTCGATCACATGTTTCAAAATCTCACATGTACTTTGAGAGGTTGAGTAAAAACAAAGACAAAATATTCTGAAAGTTCATTTACAACTCTATTATACATAAATTACAGTAAATTATTTATGTAATTTTTGTTCTTACTCACTGTAATTATTCTTGAAAGTCTTAATAACTCATATTTCCATCACATGATTCAAGATCTCACATATTTCCATCACATGATTAAAGATCTCACATGTACTTTGAGAGATTAAGCAAAAATAAAGACAAAATGAAATTATATACCAACAAAATACGGCAATGTGGTGAACTTTATTATGTTCTTCTTTTGTACTTTGAGAGGTTAAGCAAAAACGAAGACAAAAAATAAAATTATATATCAATAAAATACGGCAATGTAGTGAACATATTATGTTCTTCACATGTACTTTGAGAGGTTGAACAATAACAAAGACAAAATAAAAATCTTCTCGACGCCTCTTGATGAGCTGCAAAAGATATTAGTTTATCACGAGTGATGTTTCTCGAAGCATCACAGATGAATCCCTCACATGCATATGAGGCCAAAATAGCCATTACGTTGATAAAAATATCCTGTTTCAACGCTATGAACTAGTTGGAATGTAGCATGACACAAAACCAAAAAGACTAGGGTTTGGGAAAGAAAGGCAATCGAGGTTTTTTTGATCGATGAACTGTTCACCATCCTTGAAAATCTTGTCCTGCGCTAGAGCTGCGATCCGCTGCTTGAGGTGGTGGTTGCCGATGGTAGGATCGTCCGCTGCTGATCCAGAAATGCCACCCGAGGAGGCAGCATAGACACCTCGTTCTACAAAAAACATAACATTACACTGTAAGAAAAATACCACCCAGGAAAAAAACTAATACTGTTTACAGCATATCAACAACATAAATGTTATAGCACATCTAACGAATAGAAAAGTGATAGTTTTGACTTTAAAAAACTGTCGGAAGTTATATAGCAATTCCTGTTTTTCTTCTCCGTAAAAAAACTTATTTTTCCTTTTCTTTTTGAGTGAAGCGCGAACTGTACAGCTGGCAATACTATAGGAAAACAAATTTTGGCTTTAAAAAACTGTCGGAAGTTATATAGCAATTCCTGTTTTTCTTCTCCGTAAAAAAACTTATTTTTCCTTTTCTTTTTGAGTGAAGTGCGAACTGTACAGCTGGCAATACTATAGGAAAACAATATTACTGTTGTTCTAATTACTTTAGCAACCTTTTTCTTGTATGTTCTGCTACTTTAATTCTGAAGTTACCCTAGCTAGGACATTACTCCTAGTTACTCCTAATCTCAGGGTTTTATGGCTGGTCATTCTTGAAATCTTGTAGTGCAATTCTCCATGATGTGCTGCATGTGCACGTCAATGAACATGTTCTCTCTATCCTACTGACACTACTCCTTTCACATTACAGAGAAGCAGCTGATGATCCAAATATCAGAGCTAGTCCCCAAGCATCATGGGAGGACTAAGAAGCAGGAACCTGCGGCTAGTTCTTCTGCTGCGGGCACTTCAAAGCCAAAAGGCGGGAAGAAGAAAAAGTGATGAAAGTATCATCTTATGTTGTTTTTCTGTTCATAGAAACTCCTTGAGGGAGTTCTGTGTCTTCCTTGTTGGCCTAGAAAAATCTGTGACTTATTCAGTGTTCTGAATTTATGATCCATTTGAAAATTTTCGTACCCCCTCTTTCTTGTGGTCTTGAGAAGCCCAAAAGTAAATGCTATCTACTTTTTTGGGGGAATTTTCGGAATGATGAACCATCCGAAAAGAGCTAAAACCAATCTACTAATCAAAGATAAAGATTTTAAGGTGTCAACGAAGGTCTGATACTAAGATGATACGGGGTACCCGATCTTCATGACTCAGAATATAGGATATACTGTGAAACCCAATGAATCGATGAGGTCGATCGATACCAATGCAACGGCCTATGATGGATGAATTCGCTAAATGATGTGCTATGGTAGATCGACTTGGCCACGATCAAGTGGGGTTGATTTTTCTGCAATTCAATCAAGAATAAGTAAGAAAATCAATGGGGAATAGTACAATTCCATAGCGACAATCGGTGGTTTGCAAAAACCCTAGAATGATGCAAATGTGCAATATGGTTTTTCTTCGAAATTCATGGTGCTACAGTGACATCCCTCCCTAGGGTTTTATGGGGGTGTGGGACACCCCCCACTAGGGGTGGAAGCGAGCCGAGCTGAGCCAGGCTCGTTTGGGCTTGGATGAACAGTAGGCTCAGCTCGGCTCGTTTTGGAAACAAGCCACGAGGGAGGCTTGGCTCGGCTCGTGCTAAAGCTCGATCGGGCTCGCGAGCCAAGCAATGCCAACGACTAGATATTCTCTTCTAGTATTCTCTTGAATCCCCTCTTCTAGTCTTCTCCTCTAATCTCTCCTCCATAGCAACAATAACAACGCCAACGAGATGAGATGATCGCCAAATCGAAAGGGAGATGACTGCCAAATCGAAAGGGGAAAAGGGAAAGGCAACAATTCTGTACACACGCAACGCACAACTGCACAACAACACAAGTTTGATGTCGACGGGGTGTTGGCCTCATTTGAGTCGACTCCGTCGGCCTAGGCGGAGCTGGCGAGGCGGGAGGCAATGGCGGAGTTGCCGGAGTGGTACATGGCGTCGTGGAAGCTCTCCGTCTCCACCATCCGCGCGTTGAGCTCCAGTGCCTTCTCCTCCACCAGGCCCCCCACGAACGACGGCGACCTCCTCGCCATCTCCTCCATCGCCGTCACCGGCACCGCGGCCTCGATGTAGTCGGGCCGCCCCGACCACCCCAGCAGCGGCGCCCACCACTTCCCTCCCTCGGCGGCCCCGGTATGGAGGTGGCGCGCGGCTGGACCGCCGTCGACAGGTGGGCACAGAAGGAGACGACAGACGCAGACGGGTGGGCAAGCTCAGGTTGCTTGGTTGCTTCTCCCCTAAGCTTTCCTGGGCTCGAGCGGGCAGCGCGGAGGAGGGACCTACCATGCGGCGCGGCGAGAGACACGGGGAGGGACCTCCTGCGGACATGTGGTCCTGCCGAAGTGCCGATACATCATGCGGCGCAGACACGCGGTGGGGAGGAAGGATGGCACACGGAGGTGAAAGGATTTGGTTTGGGGGAAGAACTAAGAAGCCAAGGAGTTGTGAAGGACTCGGGTCGGGAGGAATCACCAAATCGGGACTACTAGTACTCGGACGGCAGAGGGAGGCAATGAGCCGAGCGAGCCGCTCGCGAGCGGCTCGAGCTCGACTCGAAAAAATTGCAAGCCAAGACCTAGGCTTGGCTTGGCTTGAACATTCCGAGCCTGAGCCGAACCGAGCTTGATTCGAGTCGAGCTGGCTCGCGAGCCTCGAGCTATTTTTCCAGCCCTACCCCCCACGCATGGGCTAAGCCCAAACTAACTCTATTTGACCCAAGTGGCCAATTTGGCTTCTAAGCCTAATCCAAAAATAAATTATTTTAAAACATGGAAAATAATTCTAAAATAGATACATGACCCATTTAGAACATCCCAAGTCATATGACATGCAAGCCCATCAATTAAATACATGTTAACACTTCAACCGGGCTAGAATGCTCAATTCAGTCTTTTAAGCTCTTTCAGCCCAATTAGAGGAGTTGAACTTAGATTGCTTCAATTCCAGCCACATGGGCTTGTCTTGGGTTTCCCTTGGATGTGGTGGATGTGAAAGTGGGCTTAGGTGGCCGCATGGGCCTTGGGCTTGCTTCCTCCTTGTTGGTCGCATGGAGTGGGTTTCTTCCCTTTGTTGTCTGCATGAAATAACTCCCGTGGCTTGCATCCTTCTCTTGTTCTCTCCTCTTCTTCTCTTTTGGGCCTGCCTCCCTCTCCTCCCTCTAGCCCGCACTATTTCTAGGGCGTCCATAATACCTACACTTACATAAGCAAAGCCGTAGTCGTATTCTTTCCAACAAAGTATAGCCACGAACATTTAGTTTAGTTTTAACCTTGTGATAGTGTTTAGAATCTCGATGTGTAGGTATGTATGTCATTGAGCTTGGACAAATGAGCACAAGTTTATATTTAGAAAGCATATCGAGTCTAGTTTCCAACGGATCAAACGACATGTGATTTGGAGCTTTGTACACAAAGTTATGACAAGTTTATTGGAGGTTGCACAGGCTGTCAATGTGTGGCTTGTGGGGATCCTATGGGTGATCTCCTACTGTCCTAATACTTTTTAAAGGTTTAAAAGGGTGTCCTTATCTTGTTTATCACGGATGTAAGTTGTTTCAAACAAGGACAGTGAAGATACAAAGGTTTGATGTCAATTCGGATTGAACTCGTTATCGCCAGCGCAGTCCAGTTTAAAAAGACTATAACTTTTGCATACAAATTCTGATTTGGGTGTTCATGGACTCGTTGAAAAGCTAACTTTAAGGCCCAAAAAAGGATCAAGTGTCAGCTTCGTATTCCATATGTGCGTGTCGTAACATCCAAAACAATCCGACGGCAGAAATTTTGAGCTTTCCTTTCTTTGAGTCCAAGTTATCTAGAGAGTTGTTTCTTGTTTTATGTGTATTAGGAGGGCTATATAAGCCATTGTAAATGTCCATGTAACCTAGACTTGACATTATAAATTAAAATACACATTTGTGTTTTAACTTTTAGCTACTTCCATGATGAGGGTCTCATCGTTATCTAGGCTATGCGCCTGTTCTTTCAAGACTTCGGCACAACCGAGTTCTTGAGGGGAATTTGGCCTTTCCAAGACCATTCTTGCTTTTCTGTTGGGAAATGAGGGTTTGTTATTATCATTGATCCTGCATCGACAAAATCAGACACCACCTCGTATCAAGTAGCAACTATTTGTTGGTCTATATGGTGATTGAGAAGTGATATATGTTTGTTTTTGAAACATGCAGCTTGTTGATCCTATGCTACTGCTGTTGTCCACTCCATATGTACGTGTAGACTTGGAATTTGGGCCGTGCTTTTTCGGGTCGGCTCGAGGCTCGGTCAGCACAGCATGGCCCAATCACGGCACGACACACCATGTAATGGACTCGTCGGGCACTACACAACGACCAGGCCGAACTGGGCTTACGAATGTGGCCCGTCAGGTGGCACGGCCAGTTGGGCCGTGCTCGGGCCAACTCGGCACGAAATAGGCCCAACATCCCCTTCCCGGCCCAATCCCTCCCCCCTCGACTGGCCCAATCACTCCCTCCGTCCCGGCCCAACCAATCACTCCCCTCCACCTGGCCTGGCCCAACACCCTTCCCGAGTCCCAGCATCCCCCGACCCCCATTCCCACCCCATTTAGAGTCCCGACTCCTAATCCTCAATCCCATTGCCCTTCTCCAACCCCCTTCCTCCTTCCCTCCCCACACGCCGCCGACCGTCGCCCTCCCTCTACCTCCTCCAGCCGTTGACCTCCCTCCACACTCACCATGGTCGAGCCCCGTCGACACTCCCTTCGCTGACACCACCACCACCACCTCCTCGTTGTCGTCCTTCTCGCCCCCTTCGCAAAATGCCCAACCTCATGGCAGTTGAAGCACGTGATTCTCGCAACATAGGATGAGTCCTTCTGTGCCTGGTCACCATTAGATGTGTTGGAGGACTCCAAGCTGACTAGGTGTTTTGCTGTTGGCACTTGATGCGATGAAGTCCATCTAGCTTTTGGAAAACTTCCAGGGTTGAACTTCTGTGCAGCCATTCTTCTCTTGCGGTTCTCAATCTCTTGGTGCTTGCCTTCTTGACGAATCGCCTTATTGACTAGTTGCTAAAAATCAGAATAATCCTGGGAGATTGGCTGAACGGACAAATCATCATTGAGTCCTTCTAGGAATTTTTCCTGCTTGTCTTTATCTTTTGCAACATCTTCCGGTGCATATCATGCCAGCTGATTGAATTTATGCAGGTACTCGCTTACTGAGCGGTTGCCTTGGCATAGTGAACGAAACTCTTTCTTCTTGAGGGTCATCATACCAGCAAGAATATGTGCACACCAGAAGGCTTGCACAAACTCAGCCCAGGTGATGGTCTGATCCTCGTCGTTAGCTATGATGTAGTTGTCCCACCATTCGGAAGCTGGCCCCATGAGATGGTGTGAAGCGAACAGCACCCTCTCACGGTCAATGCACTGAGCAATGCCCAACTTCTTACCAATCGCCCGGAGCCAATCATCTGCATCCATGGGCTCTGTGCTGCTTGAAAAAGTTGGTAGACGCATCCTCATAAATTCTGATATGCTAGTCCTTTGAGGTGATGGAGTTGGAGCTTGGAAATCTGTAGCTTGTCGGGCTTGATTGTTGTTGATGGACTAAGAAAGTAGTTCGATCAGATGGTTTTGGTTGGTCATCATCTGTTGCCACTCTGATCCATTGGTTGCTGGTGGTGGTGGAATTAGGGCACTTCCATTATCATTGGCGTTGGTTACACTTTCAGAGCGACGAGTGTTCACCATCTGCTTGTTACTTCAAAGGATTAGAAAAGGAGGCAAAGGCTAGGGAAGAGACAAAGAAGAAGAACTAAGGGGATAGAGCAAAACAACACTCCCAAACAAAAGAAAAAGCTTTTTAGAAAAACTTAACAACTTCATACAACGTTTTACTAGATCGAGACTTTTTAATTTGGTGAAGCGACTCAATACACAGAATGAGTCTTGGCAGACTTAAACTATATGGCTTGACTGACATCGCAACTTCTGCTTATGGTCTTTGATGAATCTTGCATGTTATCCTCGATTGGTAGCGATGACTTGACGTTTTTACGATGATTTCTTGGTAGATTCATGTCTTGTGGTCTTGAACGCAATGGTTAAGAACGTGTTGACCATCTATAGAAATTTCCAAGGGTGAGAGGATCCATTTAACATTATAAAATTGTGAGGGGAGAATTAGGTAAGAAGGAATTGCTATGAGAAAGCTAAAGATAGATGACCAAGATGAGGAGAGAACAATTTATATTTCTTGTTGTGTAAAATAAGTTTTGAAGTTTTTTCAACTAACGGCCATTCTAACTAGGTCACGACCGACAGTCGATATGGCTCTAATACCACTTCTGTCGGACCCGGGAGTAACACCCTCAAATCCTCTGTGTATTTCTGAAGTAGTCCCATGATCAGTAGCTAGTTCACACAATAAACAAATGTGATAACATCCATAATTCGCATAACTTTATTAATAAACAGAGTTGATTACAAGAAAGACTTATAAGCCAACAATAAAGAACACAGCGGAAGACGAAGAAGAAGTAGTAGGGTCTAGCTGATCTGCCACAGGCAATTGATTGGGGTAGCCGCTTAGTCGTCGAGATCCACATCGATAGCGAAGTCCTTTTGCTCTGAAATTTCTTTGCATAAAGCAAGTATGAGCACAACTACCGTGCTCGCAAGTTACACCCAATAATAGAGTTAATGCATGCATAGATATTATCAAAGGAAGGCTTATAGGGTTATTTGTGCAAAAATAACATTTGACATTTTAAATACAATACTAAGTTCAAAAGCTCAAGTTTTTACAATATCTAAAATTGAGTTTTAACTGAAATAATAAAGCTAGTGTAGGCACCAACCAAACACTAACTTAAACAGGGGCACCAACCCGGGGATAATAAAGCTAATGTAGGCACCAACCTAACACTAACTTAAATACGGACACCAACCCGGGGATAATAAAGCTAGTGTAGGCCCCAACCTAACACTAACTTAAACACGGGCACCAACCCGGGGCTTCAACCCATAAGTTTTTCTCATGGACACCCATCCATATCATAAACTGTTTTACAAAATATTTTGAAAACAAAACCAAAGTTCAATCCGCGAAAGGCTTTGCTTAGCATGTCTATGACCGTGGACACGGCTATTCGAATAGATTGACACTCTGCAGAGGTTGTACAACTTTACCCACAAGACATGACGTCTCTAGTTTGTTTGGCATCCGTCGATACCACCGCTCACTACCTTATGTAAGCAGTCTAGAGCATGTGTCAAGGCCTTTACAATGCAAAATTCCAAAGTAGTCATGCCCGCTAAGGTTTCGCTACTGTAGGCTTCGCACCAACGATAACCCCCTCTTGTGCCATGTGAGTATTAACAATAAGTCTTCACGACACCCACACAACCGGATGGCACAACCACATTGAAATATTGGAAATTAGTTAGCCAGGTCTACCTCATACTAGACTTATGGTGGTACAGAAGGGCTTTGCAATCCGCAGCTCACAGACCGGTCCTTAATTAACTAGGTGACTTCCAAAACAATCCCTAGGCCTCAAACATTCACTGAATTGAGCCTGTGCATAAACTTGAACTCACCATCTATCCAATTCACCCAAGTCCAAACTAGTCTTTTATTTTATTTTTCAAAATCATTTACAAACTTCCATGGCACACCAATGCTATGGATACAATTTAAACAACATTTGATTTTTGGTTGAAAATTCCCAAACGAATATTTTTGGTCTAAGCATGACTAAGCGTAATTTTTCCCAAAAAGCTCTAGTTCATACTATTGCATAAACTAAATTTTCATCTAAGGTGTCAAGGTATGTTTGAATCAATGTCAAAATTGATAGTATAAAGGATTCATGCATAATTATGATTTAAAACAGATATTTAAATTACATTGAATAGAAATAAGCATGCAATAATAACTTAAAATAGAATTTAAATAATTTAAAATATTGGTATCAACATAATCAAAGATGTAAATAGCCTTGCTTGATTAGTTGCTCTCCAACGGCGTCGAAATCTGACTCTTCAAAGTCATCGAAATCTATACGCGAAAATAAACCAAATTCAAACAAAATTCAAATAAATTCAAATAGGACTCAAATGAACTCAAAATTAGATAGTTTTGGTTTAGATAGCTAGATCTTGAATTTAGACAAATTTAGGAATTTGAATCGCCTAAATCGAAGTTCATATGAAGAAATGCGAGCTCCTGGAAATTCTAAATATAAAGAAACCCTAAAATTCTGATTTTAGGAATTTCCTGAATTATTTTTCTCAAGGAAATCCGGATTAGTGCACCTGCTAACGTCAGCCCTCAGGAAATTGAATTTCTGACTAAATTAATTTTCTATTGGAAAAGATTTGAGTCACTGACTTGTGGGCCTGATGGTCAATGAACTGAGTCCATGACTGGTCAAAGGACCACGGTGAACCCGGTGTACATCACAGTAAACAGGGGGGTTGCGCTGGCGAAAAGGGTAACGTGGCAGCCACGTGGTCTTTGGCGTCGAGGTAGCGCTGGCATAGAACCTACGTGGCCGTGCCACGTAGGCCCGACGATGGAGGGAGCTCCGGTGAGGGCTCGTCGGCGTTTTACACCGCGGCGAGCCTCACGGACACGCGCAAAAGGAAGAGGGGGTGTTAAGGGACTTAGGGTGCTACCTTACGGCGGTGATGCACGAAGGAGTTGCCGGCGATGAGCGAAGAAGCGGTGGCGGTTTTAGGGCTTCGGCGAGGAAGGTGCTCCGGTGGCTCCTGGGGCAAGATGATGTGCGTACAAGGTTGGCGACGATGCGGCACGGATGAAGAGGTGGTCTGGGTGGTCGAAGAAGACTTGACGGCGCCAGAAACGAAGAGCGAAGATGTTGCGGTTGGTGACGAAGAACCTCGAATTATGGGTGCTAGAGGAGAGGGGGTGCTACGAGAGTGGCGGCGTTGGGATGCGGAGGCCAAGGCGCACCTGGAGCGTTCTTTTATAAGGGCCAAGGGGCACCGGGGCGGCGAGATCATGTGCACGAAGATCGCGGCGGGCGGTTGTGAATGTGGGCGTACTGGACGCGGAGATGAGGGGATAAGGGAGGGGTGGGTGTAGGGAGATAAGGGGAAGACATTGCGCATGTACGCGCGAAGAATGGGGAAAGAAGGCGTGGCCGTTGAAGAGTTTCGAGAAGGAGCCAAGGCGGTTGCGGCTCGAGCGTGTGATGAAGATGAAGGCGAGGAGGACGAAGGGGTGTGGGGCCCACTGGCAGAGAGAGAGAGAGAGAGAGAGAGGAACGATCGGGCTTAGTGAAGAATAGAGGGTGACATTTGGGCCGTTCGATTTAGATCAGACGGTCCACAACGATTGAGAAGTTCAGACCGCTCCGAACGTCAATCTTGATCGGGCCGTCCAATCTCGATCGGACGGTCCACAGAGCGTGGAATGTTCGAACCGCCGAACGCGCCATCAAGACCGGGTCGTTCATTATAGATCCAACGACTGAAATGAGTTGAAGAAGGAAACGTGCGGGCGCGCGTGTGGTTTGGGCCGAGTGGGCCGTGCACGAGAGGAAAGGAGGTGGGCTGAGCTAGGGTTTCGGCCCAAGGACCGATTTGGATTTTCTTTTCATTTAGCAATTGATTTAATTCTGTTAATTCAAAATAGCTTTAGAAAATAGCAAAATAATTTCAGAAATTATGAGAAAATTCATAGAAATTCTCTGAGACATTTTGGACTTAAATAAAATATTTTCAACTTATATTTGGTAATTAATTTTGCAGATAATTTATTTTAGCTATGAAATAAATAGGAAAAAACTTTTAAAATTCTAGAAAATTCAGAAAATTAATTAAAGTTTTCCCTTTCAACTTGAAGTCCAATAAAATCCCAGAAAACTCAATAAATTTTATTTTTCTCTTTTAAAATTTAAGAAATTCAAGAAAAGCAATTAAACTCTTTTAAATTTCAGAAAATCCAATAATAACTTTATTAACTTTATTTTGGTAACATAACTTGGGATGTTACACTCGTCTAGAAATTTATATTTGTAGCTAAAGCCTTCAACAACGCGCAGGGCTAGGTGCCAGCCTTTAGGCAGCTGACATAGATATATATAGTTTGATAATTTGGTAGATTGTCAAAATCGGTGCTTCTTTTGTACAATTTTTTCACTTCAAGTTTGCACTGTTTGGAGTGGCTTATGTTCTAGGTAACTGTTTCATGTTTCGCTTTAGTTTCACAGTTCGGCAAGTGTCTGTGATGGTGATCATTTTTGTTAAAAAAAATGCCGGGGGCATGAACCCTATTTGGAACACAGGAATTTTACAGCAATTTTGTAAGAAAAAAACTAGGATACCTAGAGGAACTAGGGGCTGTTTGGTTCATGGTCTCAATGAACCAAACCAAAATTTGGACTAGCTAAATCTTAGACAAAGTGAAAATTTGGTAAAAAGAACGTTGTTTGGATTACATCCAAGCCAAATTTCGGCATTACCAAAATTTTGGTGAGTGATTTCCTTGCTCTCGGATTGCCTGATTGCGATATTGGATTTTGTTGGTGTTACCAAATATTGGTAACAAACCAAACTATATCCAATTTTCATTGGTGTTACCAAAATTTGGTTTGTTGATATTGGTAACAAACCAAACAAGCTTTAGGTATCAATAAATCTAAGTCGAAGATGACTCGAACTGGGGTGGTGGGGTGTATACCCATAACTCCCACCAACTAAGCTAAACTCAATTCCTTTGCAAGAAACAATTCAATCCCTACAGAAAGCTGGTTAAGCATCGACCATCCATACATAAAGCTACATAATGAACAAATTTAATTAGTTATCAACTAATCACTCCCAAACTTTCCCCGAGTTATATGCCTATTACACTATACAAGAGTAAATGACCTGTAAATCCAACCAGTAAATATCAATTAGTCAAGCACCTTCCAACACATTGTTAACACATATAACAAGAACAACTTCAATTCTTAGAATGAAACAAAGCATAGGCCACCCTACTATGGCCGCCTAGCGGAGGCGTGTCCAATCGACGTTGCAGCTCGACTCCGGCTGTACCCAGCTCTATGCTGTGGCACACAAGCACTAGGGCCACAGTTATTACTCATGCTCCAGACCGACCTGGCCGTCGAGCCCCGGCCAAGTGCTACTGAGCTGGGCGGGCCAGCTCCTAACGTGCGCCCTCGGAGCAGGCAGCGGCTGAAATAACCCAAATTTCTGAAAAAATTGAAGTTTTTGAGTTTTTGGCTTATTTTTGAAATTCTTTCTCAATTCATAAATCCCCAAACCAAAACCGCTTTCCTCTTTTAGCATTCTCGCTTTCCCTCTACCAAAATCGTCTTCTTCAAAACCGTCACCACCTCTGTTCGCTGCTACCTTGCGTCGCGCTGGCAGTCTGCGCCTCCATCGCCACTCGTCGCTCCACATCACGCCATGTCGTGCCAGTAACTGCCACCTCCCGCGCCACCTTGCTGTAACATCCCCATTTTCAACTTGTGTTTCAAATGTAAGAAAATGAGTAGAAATTAAAACTTTTTCTTACTCCCTTCTGTTGTCGAACTTTTCTGAAATTCTTGCAAAGGAATTTTGGGAAATGCAAAATCAAACCTTCAATTCTCTCAAGGCAAAGATCATCTTGTCCAATCTTGTGATAATGCTCTGGAAATATTTTCCTGGTTCTAGGTTGCTTAGTGGCACCTCTGAATTATTTCTAATTTTGGAAATGATTTGAAAGCAGATTTAGAGGCAAGTCAAACCACGGTCAAACCAGGAGATAACGTTAGGAATTTCTTGAGAAACTCTAGCACACCAAAATCTCTGAAAATTTTATGGGAGGTTAATTCTAAAGTTAGCAAGCCCAGTTAAAATTTCAGGAATTTCGGAGTTGTTTGCTATCCCAATTAAACCTGCAAAGTTTCAGCTTTGAAAATCAAAACCTAATGGGTTTGCACTATTCCTCGGCGCGGGTCGGGCTGGGCTCGAGTCAATTGACTCGGCCGAACCAATTCGCAGCGCCGACTCGAGCCGCTCTGTCGTCGTGACCGTGGGCCCGATGTAAATCGCTGGTCATCTTCTTCCTCCGCTTCGCCACGTGCGATCGTGCGGCGGTGAAGTCGTGAGGAAAGCGGCGCCTAGTCACCTCCCAAGCGCTCCTCAGCGGCATGCATTTATTGTGCTCGGGGCTTGCCACGAAGTCTCCTTCTACTGCTCCGTCGCTCGGCTCCCATGACCATAGCCGGACCTCCCGTGCGGAAAGCCGTTGTGGGCGAGCTCCCTCTTCTACTTAACACCGGCTCTCGCCGTTGTCCTCCTTTCACCCTTCCGCGCCCCGCTTTACACCCACCTTGCTTGCTTGAGCTCGAATCACTCAAATCACCTTCGCCATTGTTGGCGCAGAGCTCCTCATCGCCGACGGTGCTCCAGGTCCCTGGCCCCTTTTCTAGCATCGCAGCGTTCCTTCGACCTCTGAGTGCATTCCCCTAACTTGGTTTGGCTTGTGCTCGCGAGGAGCGGTGAATCAAGTGCGGGTCTGTTTGCCAAAACCGCCTTCGTCCTCCTCTCCGTAAGGTTGCCCCCTCCTCCAATTCATCGCTCTTGGACCTTGGTGAGTCCTTGAAGCTAACCGCACCACTCTTTGGTCCTCTATTGCTCGGGATTGCTTGCCCGCGTTGTCTTCCTCGGCTCGGTGGCGATCGTCGTCATTTGGAACTCCCTCGACCTCCTTGGACCTCCTTTGGGCCCGGTGAGTTCACAATGACCTCCTGTAGCTTAAGCACTCGATAGTTTAGGTCGCGCGAAGTCTTTCTCGGTTTCACTTTTCCGTGCTTGATCTCCGCCTCGTTCGGCTCGCGGCGATATGGGTCGTGTCCGCGACATTTGTGCCCTCAAAATGTTCGCATAGTATTGCGAACATTTTTGCCTCGTTGGACCGCGCCGCCGTGGTCGTGGTGGTCGCCGGCGACGAGCCGTGACCAGCCGTGTCCCGGTGCATTGTCGCATTTTGTCAAGTCATCGGACCTCCTCGGGGTCATCGTGACCCTCCGGGACCTCCCGTGTTAGATTCGCACCGTGGGATCTTGTCGGCAAAAACTCTAGCTCCCAAGACCTCATCGATCTAATCCTAGCCCTTAATGACCTCTTCATTGTTGATGCGGACCCTTAGATCTCTAGTCTAAGTCCTTAGCGCGGGACCTCCCACCATTTGGAATCTGGCCGTTAAAGACCTCCATAGGTAAAATCCCAGCCGATAAGATCACCCTTCGCCTTGGGGTCCTCTTTGCAAAAGACCTCCTTGAGGTCCTCTGTGCAAAAAGGTCACCCGGTCGTGTTTGTCAAAACCACCCTCTTGAACCACCTCTCGAGGTCCTCGTTGCAAAAGACCACCCCTGGCCTTTTGTAAAGAAAACCTTCAAAACCACCCCCAGGGTCCTCTTTGCAAAAGACCACCCCTTGGTCTTTTTTTTTTTTTTTTTGTAAAGAGAACCTCAGGACCTCCTCGTGCTGGTCTTAACTGTGAGGACCTCCCCGCCTAGATCTGGACCGCTCAGGACCTCTCCCATGGAGATCTGAGCCATCCAGATCTCTCTCTGTTAAAGCGCTGTGTTGGAGGACCTCCCCGAGGGAAATCTCGACCGTTAGGACCTCCTCGGTGAGATCCTAGCCGTCAAGACCTCTCGCTGTTACGCTCACCGCTTAGGTCCTCTCCTCCGATCAGATCTAGACCGTTAAGACCTCCCCTCGGGAAATCTTAACCGCCCAGACCTCCCCCTTAGCGAGATAGCCGTAGGACCTCCTCGTGGAGCTCGGGGCCGCCAGATCCAGATCTGACGGCCACGACCTCCCTAGTGCGCGAGGACCTCATCCGTGTGTGCTGTGCATCCGGTGGTCGAAGCCGTCGGATTGAATATCAACGGCTAAGACCTCTCCTAGGCGCGGCAAGGTCTTTGCGCCCAGGTGCTTGTGCGGGTTTTGGCATCTGAGATCGTGAGCCGTGCGATCTTTGATCAACGGCCCACGACCTCCCCAGTTTTTATTGGTTTTCCAGATTTAGTTCCGAGAACTTTTATTTGCACATATTAATTGTTTTAAACTTCAAAATTGCATATCTTTTTCTCTGTAGCTCAAACTTAACAAACTAAAGTTCTATAAATGCATCATTAAAGTACTTTAGCTTAGTATAGGTTTTTGCAGTAGTCTTTAATCATGAAATTAATCATGTCTTAGATTTATAACTTAGAAAAATCATAACTAAATCATTTTAACTCCAAATGACCTGAAATTTTATATGGGTTACCACTATACCAGTAGGTAGCTACCATAAAAATTTCACCTTCAAAATCTTTCTAGAAAATGTTTTGCTACAGTGCTAATTATGGCCGAAAATAGGTTTTAGAGAATATCTTTTGCACCACAAATCCAAATTAGGTTTTCCAGTTTCTATGTCTAGGTATATTCGTACTTTACCTTGTGTATAAATTTACGTCGCAATTGGATAAGTTTTGCTTGCTCTTTTGTTTAAGTGTTGCTCGTCTTATTGGTTGTTCTCGCTTCTTTTGCTTTTAGCTTAGGATTCGACATTTGCGGTAACCACGAGAACGACCCTCCGCAACAAATTGAGCAACGACAAGCGAACAAGCAGTTTGATCATTTCCCAATTGATCCCATTACTTTTAAAGTCTAATATTTTGTTTAACTTCTATGTATGCATTGCTAATTTGTTGTTAAATTGATTAGTTAATCCTCTAGTTGCATAATCTATAGGTAAATAATTATCCTCTACTACGAGCCTAGGTTATTTCTGTGATTAGAGTTCGTTGGATGAGCTCTTGTCACTTAGTAGATTTCGAATAAATATTGCTTAGCCGGGCCTAGTTATCGGTAGTATTGGGCGATCATCGACTTAGTCGGTGATCTTGATCACACAAATACTTATATTATTCCATTATGTCCAACCCTTGTGTTTTACCAATTTGCAAATCACAAACCGAAAACAAAAATTATATCTTGACTTGGGCACAATGGTATGTTGGTGTGATCTGTTGGGTGTGATTGGAATGGTGCCTAAGTCCCTAAGGACCGAGTTACTTGTGCCATTGATCCAAGCAATTGTGCGTGCTAACCACACGAGGGGATATGGAACCTCTCTTGACTAAGTACTTTGGGAGGTGTTAATTATGAGCCGGTCGGTGGGTGTGTTCTGTGTGTGTGTGTTGTGGTGTTTGGAGGGGAGCATTAGCGGACCGGTTAGGTCATCTAATGTGTCTTTCTCCCGTGGGTTGCGGCTCTTAATTAGCATCGTCCATTGGAAGCGTCTTGTTAGACTTAGCCATGCACGCATACCAAAGGAAGTGTGCTAACCGTGGTGGTGGAAAGCGGTCTATCGTGTGGGTACATTGGTACACCTGCGGGTTTAAAACTATTCGAATAGCCTCGTCCTAGGTTATGGACACGCTTGGTTATTTCCCACAAGAACTAGACTACAACCTTTTGAAAACTTAAACTTGACATGGGTGGTATGAAGGGTACTTCATGCTATTGTTGTGGTGACTATGGGTTAGTCACTTCTAGGATAGTGTTGTCATCTATCTATTGTTATTATTGTCTCTCTTTTATTTGAACAATAAAAGTTAATTGCAAACTTGCTTTGAATCTATTACCTTATTGCAAATGAAAACTTGCTTTATCTTTGAAAATAAGTCGAGCCTCATCCACTTAAATAAAGCTTGCATGTAGTTAATTATAGTTCTGTTATCTCACACGTCGGTCTTGCGAGTACAAAAACAAGTTTGTACTCATCTACTTTGCTTAATATTAATTGTTGCAGAGGAAGAAGGTGAGCCCCAAGGGCGCACTTTGTGAGTCGTGTTCTTGCGCTTGTTTGGGACGATTAGCTTGGCGGTCCGGTTGGTTGCCTTGTGGGTAAAGGCACACCGATTGGCTTTGTTTATCGCCATCTTATGGCCATTTGCTTCATTGTGTATTTACTTATCTTTATGACTTTTGGCAGTCGGCCTCTCTTTTATAATAACTCTCTTTATATTATGTATGTCTTTAAGTTATTGTTGCTTTGCTTGACTCTATGTGTATGAATGGAATTGATGCATGATTTTGTAACGGGTGTGTATCTTGCAGTGCAGGAAGTATACATATCTCGAGACTTAGTTTATTTGATTTATACTGTTAAGACCAAGTGGATGGTTAAACAGTACAAGCCAAATAAACCGGGGTCCTCACACTTGCCGACAACCTCCACCTCACCATCAATGCGCACGCCAGCTCCACTTGCCGTGCGCTGTCACCCGCATCGCGCATCACGGCCCCTCGCACCTGCTTGCCGCCCCGTGTTCGCCACGCCTGACCTTGCCAACACACGCCTTTGTGCCAGTGAGGCATCATCACCACCGCGACACCATCATACCGCCACCTTGCCCCGCACGGTGCCGATTACGCCCCGCCGTCCACCTCACCACCACGCGTCGCGCATGCCTCGCTCGGCCACTGCCGCAACCGCCTCCTCATGCTATAAAAACCCTCCAACCCACGCCTACTTCGTCACCAGCATCCACTAAACCCCATCGTATCACTCTTCTTTCCCAACACCGGCAAAGCTCTCGGATCGCTGCCACTTTCTTCTTCCTCCCCGGTGAGCCAAAAATCCAATTCGCCACCACCCTTGCGCCCCCAGCCCCTGAACCTCATCATCACCTTCGCCTCAACCTCCCATAGCTTTCCCCCGCCATCACCTACTCCCTCTCTACCACCTTTTCACTGTCATTGAGCCCCACCACCGCGCCACCCACGGTCACCATTGCCAGGACGCCTCGGTGCCTCCCAAGCTTCACCGCCACTATCCCTGAGTTCCCCTTCGCTTGCTCAAGCCCCATCCAATTTGGCTGGAGCATCGCCACCAACTCCCCTGCTCTGACCTTGCACCACCACTACCGCCACCCCATTTCCGAACCACCATGGCCTAAGCAAAACCCAAAAATGGGTTGCTTAGGCCACGGTGGTGCTTGCTGCACCACCCGACACCGCCTTCCATTGCCGAAGCTGTCGCTAACCTTGTTGGTGCCATTCTCCTTGGCTCGGGAGCACGCCCCGGCTTTGGAATCGTGCGGCTCAAGATACACCGAGCTGGGCCTTTAGACCTGGCCCATTTGGCTTTGAGCCCAACCACGTGGCGGGCTCAGCCCAACACTGTGCTATACTATGCAGCCTAATACTATTCATCGAGGCCCGATACTATTCAACCCACTACTATTTTAGCCCAAACCCATTACTGTTCCACCCAAACACGTTAGTGAATAGTACTAGACCCAGTATTGTTCACCCAAACCCGACATTGTTCATCGTAGACTCAATAAGACATTATATGTCCATTTTGACCGTTTCGAGCCCGTGAATTCCATGTTCAACTCTGTTTAACCAAATCAAGTCCCCAATAAATCACATTCTCCACACCACTTTTCTCTTTTATTTATTTTCTAAATTTTATTTTACTTGCATGTTGTTCCCAGCTTGTTCCTTGTTGAGCCCGGATATTTTAATTGGATTATTTTATTTTACGTTAGGTTCCGACTTCGACGACCAAACCCCGGAGAGCGCTGGACAAGACGAGTTAATAAAAGATTTTGAGCAAACAGGCAAGTCGTATTCGTTTGATCATTTTGAGCCTATATTCATGTACTTACATTATTACTTTCTTTATCATATTTATGCCAATTATTTTAATATTGAAATAATACTTCTGAATGCCATGATGAGTAGATAAATTCTATCACCCCACATACAAGCCCTCTTATTCTTTGTAGACCATATCACCTTGACATGTTTATGTTACATAAAATGATAACTAAATATTTAGCATTGTCACACAATACATTTGTAAATTCTGGAAAAGAGTATTGACTGACCGCTAATGGTTTGGTGGAGAGTTGAGGGTTGAGACCATGGGGTTGGACAACCCAATAGACTGAATAAAAGTGAGTTGAAGGTGGGCCAAGATGGTGGAAAGCCCTGAGTTGGTTGTTAGTTCACCTCCCTACTAGAGACAGGTAAGGACTAGAATCTTGTGCCAAGTAACAGACATAGAAATCACTCAACCACGAGTTTGGTATATCCAACATGGCTTAGTACATTGCTATTTCGATTGAATATCTACAGGATGAACACCTTCTCTTGTGTACAGAGCAACTGTAGTTTTGGGGGTGGGACAGGAGTGGGCCTAGAGGGACACTTGTTGGTCTACACAATGGTAGGTACCATCAGCATCGGACTCACATTCTACTATTGGCCGATGGTTTTCCAATGGCTGTATGGTTCAAGAACCTACTGGGTAGTGGTAAGAAAGGTTGAGCAGTGAAAAAGCTTTGTTATCTCAACTCAGTTGCATGCTATCAGGTTGTATGTATATTGCATGATAGTATGAGTTTGGGGTATATTGTGGGTAAAGTTGGGCAACTCTGCAGAGTATAATAAATGGTATTCGGATACGCCGTGCTTCCGGTTAATGAAGCTGTGTTCACGGGTGATTCCAACATATGAGGCATAATGTGGTGCCCCGTGTCATTACCTCGTAGGTAATCATTATACTTTATTATAGCAAGTAGCCATGCAAAGCTATGGTATTTAATACAAGTATATAATTACAACGGAAAAAGAAATCCCCTCGCTTGCCTGCCCTGCTCCACTGGATGTCTATTCGTCCCACTCGCCTAGTAGGGTGTCCACCTCACCCTGGTCCTCGTAGTAAGCGCCCTCACCTCCTGCAATCTCCTTGGCACCTACGTATCCTTCATCCCACTTGGGATAGTTCCCAGCCAAACTAGGATCCAAAAGGATAATAATAGCAAGAATGAGTACTAGTGTACTCAATAAGCATTTATTAGCAAAGATGCACTGTATGACTCTTCTTTGTTCGTTATCACATTTTCTAGCTCATCTTTTTTCTGAAAAATAATTTATCAAGATTTACGTGGCAAGTTTTAATTATAAAAAGACTACTTATCACTCGGTAAGAAGATAAACCCCTAGCGGTCACCGTAGACTCCAATCCAAGAGACATGCATGAATTCATGGTTTGATGTATAGCTACTCCAGGCTTTGTACCACTTTACCCATAGCTACTCTGAGCTCTCTTTGAGCTAGGTCTCCCGCATTTCCTTTGATGTGCATGGTTTCGAGTTCAGAGTACGGAATGTTTTCTAGGTTACGTGATTAAGTCTCCACCCATTATTCTCTATCGGTGTCTTGGGGCGCTCCCCCAGTCCTCCACTGAGTTCCCATAATGTTGGTTGGATCGGTCATCCCCGCACCCAACACTCCTGAAGGATCGCGGGAAGGCTACGATAGCACAAACAAAATTTTTACCGCGCAACCAAGGAATCTCCACTAGTAATAGATCACGAGATTACTACTAGACGCGCCGACTCGTAGCGGAAGTAGAGTCGATGTAGCGAGTTGAAGCAGCCGTAGTCGTACTTGCCGTGCGCCTTCTCCTCCTACTCCGATGAACGTCGTGAGTCGCGGATCGTCCGAGTGTTGATGCTTCGCAAAAACACCTCTAAGGTATCCACACGTACGGGGCAGGGACACCACGCGCAGGAGTGCTAGCGCCGACGACGTGGTTGAGGAGACGTGGCTATTAGGGTTTCGTGATTTCTTCTAGAAAGATTGATCAATCATACCCCATGCCACCGCCCCTTTATATATAGGCATCCATATTGGGTCCTCAACCTGTGGCCCATTAGGAACTCGTGGCCTATAAGAATTCAGATCTCCATCCAAATCAAAACCTTGCCCTTTAAGTGTATGACCCTATAGGTTTCCATTAAGAAAAGCTGTTTTGACATCCATTTGCCATATCTCATAGTCGAAATATGCAGCAATAGCTAGAATGATCCGTATAGATTTAAGCATCGCTACCGGTGAGAAAGTCTCATCGTAGTCAACCCCTTGAACTTGTCTAAACTCTTTTGCGACTAGTCGAGCTTTATGAATGTGAACATTTCCATCCATATCAATCTTTTTCTTATAGATCCATTTGCAATCAATGGTTTTAACACCATCAAGAGGATCGACCAGATTCCAAACCTGATTGTCACTCATAGAGTCTATCTCGGATTTCATGGCTTCAAGCCATTTCTCAGAGTCTGGGTCCATCATCGCTTCCTCAAAAGACTTAGGCTCATCTTTATTAAATAATAATACGTCATGCCCATACCTTATAGGCAATTGACGTGGCCTTTTAGATCTACGTGGGGCTGATGCCTCATCTACAGGTTCAACAACAATTTGTTCATCCTGTAGAGGTTCAGTAGGAGTTGAAACACTTTCAGATGTTTTCCGAATTTCTTCTAGTTGCACCTTTCTCCCACTGACTTCTTTTGAAAGAAACTCTTTCTCCAAAAATACACCATTTCGGGCAACAAAAACTTTGCACTCTTCCCTGTTGCAGAAGTAATATCCTTTTGTTTCCCTAGGATATCCTATAAAGAAGCATTTATCAGACTTGGGTGTGAGTTTATCAGACATCAAACGTTTAACATAGACATCACATCCCCAAATCCTTAGAAAAGACAAACTAGGACTCTTCCCAGTCCACATCTCATATGGTGTCTTATCTACTGATTTTGATGGTAGCTTATTTAAAGTGAAAGCGGTAGTTTCAAGAGCGTAACCCCAAAAATACAATGGCAGATCAGATTGGCTCATCATCGATCGAACCATGTCCAACAAGGTTCGATTACGCCGCTCGGACACCCCATTCCATTGTGGAGTGCCCGGTGGTGTAAGCTGTGGAACAATTCCACATTGCTTCAAATGATCACCAAATTCATGGCTCAAAAATTCACCTCCACGATCAGATCGTAAAGATTTGATTGTCTTGCCCAGTTGATTCTGTACCTCACTCTGGAACTCCTTGAACTTTTCAAAGGATTCCGACTTGTGCCTCATTATATAGACATATCCATATCTACTATAGTCATCGGTGAAGGTAATGAAGTACTGAAAACCACCTCTAGCTGTCGTGCTCATTGGTCCACATACATCAATATGTACGAGTGCCAACAGGTCGGACGCCCTCTCAGCTCGACCAGTGAAAGGAGTATTGGTCATCTTTCTGAGTAGGCAAGATTCACACGTTTCAAATGATTCTAAATCAAATGAGTTTAGAATTCCATTATCATGGAGCTTCTTCATACGTTTCTCACTTATGTGACCCAAACGACAATGCCAAATAAAAGTGGAATTCATATTATTAGGTCTAAGCCTCTTCGCATTAATATTATAGACGGGTGCAACATCAAGATTCAAAATAAACAACCCATTCAAAACAGGTGCATAGCCATAAAACACTTCATTCAAAAACATAGAACAACCATTGTTCTCAATAATGAATTTATAACCTTCTGCCATCAAACATGAGGCAGAGATAATGTTTCTACTCATGGCTGGAACGTAATAACAATTATTTAATTCCATAATAAATCCTGAAGGCAAAAGTAATGGCAAGGTCCCGACGGCTAATGCAGCAACCCTTGCTTTATTCCCGACACGAAGATCCATCTCGCCTCTTGCAACTCTCCTAATCCTTGTTAGACTCTGCATCGAATTGCAAATATGAGCAACCGATCCGGTATCAAATACCCATGAGTTAACAGAAGAATCAGCAAGAAAAACATCTATAACATTAATACCTGAAGTGGAGGGTTTAGTCCCACCATTCTTTTTCAGATCAGCCAGGTATTTCTTGCAGTTCCTCTTCCAATGGCCTAGCTCTTTGCAGTAAAAGCATTCATTCTCTTGAGTCGGGCCAGACTTAGTCTTGGGCTTAGGCTTGTTAGTTTGGATCCTATCCGAAGCTTTAGCCTTGCCCTTTCCATTGACCTTAGTCTTAGCCTTCTTCTTGAAGCTCGTACTCTTTTGCACCATCATCACGTGATTGTTGCTTTTCTTAATACTGTCTTCCGCAGTCTTGAGCATCATATGCAGTTCGGTGAGATTCTTGTCTAAACTATTCATTTAGAAGTTCAAAATGAACGGCCCATAGCTTGCAGGAAGCGAAGCAAGAATCAAATCTGTAGCCAACTCTTGACTAAGTGGAAAACCAAGTTTTTCCAAGCTCTGTGTGTAACCAGCCATCTTGATTACATGTGGGCTCAACGGACTACCCTCAGCTAGCTTGCACCCAAACAATTTATTTGAGATCTCATATCTCTCAGTTCTTGCCTGTGTCTCAAACATGCCTTTGAGCGCCACGATCATATCGTAGGCCTCAATGTTCTCAAACCGCTCAAGGTCTCGAGTTCATAGCAGAAGCATGAGACAGCTAACATCAAGGGACTCATCACATGCCTTTTTATAGGCGCTTTTAAGAGCAGCAGCAGCATTTTCAGCAGGCACATCTGGAATTGGTTCCTCTAGAACATGTTTCTTTTGTCTTGCCTAAGAACAATTCTTAGGTTGTGGGACCAATCCACAAAATTTGTTCCATTCAGTTTTTCTTTATCAAGTACCGAACATAAAGCAAAACTGGATGCAGGTACAGTAGTTGGTGCCATGATCTACAACATAAAATATGCAAAACTAAGACATATGTTCAAAAAGTAACTTGTATTAAACAATTTAATAAAGATACTCCCACTAAATACCATATCCCTCTTATGACATTCTAGTGATTCAAGATCCATAAATAATTAATCTCCTAGTGAGCTTTGGCATCACTGCTAGAAGATTAGTGAATATGGTAAGCAACCCTTTGCTAATCATATCTCTATATGACTCTTGTTGTTGGGCAGCATCTCTATGCTCCGGCACCCAACCCTATGCCCCAAGGTCCATAACTGTTATGATGACCTTGTCAAGTTAGACCAATGCTAAGTGTGTAAGTGTCTGACACAAACCCATCTAGTCAAGGAGAGTTAATGGCACTCTGCTTTGGCAGGACCTACCATTAAAATATAAGACTTTGGATGGTGCAGCAAATTGGGAAGGCATCAATTTTAACTCAATATTAAGTGAGGGAATTTTACTTCTACCATGTCAAGAGCATTCAAAGCAATTAAATAACATGCATAGAAATAAAAGACAGAAAAGAAAGGTATTCACAGTCAATCATATTGCATTGCGATATAGTATGACCCTTCCTGTAACACCCCAGCTCCACATGAGCCTAGAATGCCACAAGAATTAAACTAACTAGAACATTCTATAAATTTTTCGACAGAACTTCCTTTGTATGAACAACAAAATCGAGGTATCAACAGATGATCATGACATTTAATATTATTTCTATAATCCAAGTCTTTCATGCATATAAAATAATCATACGATTGTAAACAATTAACATCATTCTCATAACCATGAATAATCCAACAACCAACATCATAAAACATCCATAGATAGTCTCCACATAGTTATTTATTCCTAAGTGAAACCAAATAGCAATTGCATAAATGTTGTGAAGTAGTGCGTGCTTTCCAATGCCTACTCCCTCCCATGCATGACGTTCTTGCCAGAAGTACCTATAACAAGACAAAGCAAGGGTGAGCCATACGACTCAGCAAGTATCAACAAGGTTGCAACATACATATAGATATAACATCTAAAAACAACTTTATTCAACACCATTAAGACATTTCAAATATTTAAATGATGATAATGCTATGCACTCTTTGATCTTTATCTCGTTTCGCATTTTACCGGTAATGCAGGGTATTCATCCGTCAATGAATACCCATGCCTGTGCCCTCTGGCACAGGGACCAAGAGCCTATACATCACATGTATAGGGACCTTTGCCCGTCATCACAATGACGGGGACCTCTGTATCCATTGCCCACATTCCATGAATGCGGGGACCTCAAGCCTGTCATTACAATGACAGGGACCTCAACAAAAACTCTTGGTCACCACGTGACCAAGCCTCAGTATGCTCCAACATGCATAAATACTACAACATCATATTTTTCAATATCATAACTCAATATGTAGTCAAGGTATGTAAACAATAGCATCATGAAGGAACCTTAAACATAACTCGCAAGCATCAACACAACTAGAATCATCTCCACAACACATTCACATGGCATTGATGAACAATACACCAACCAATCATGACATGCAACCAATTCTACACATAGACCGAATACTTGCCTCAACCGCGCGAGCGCGGACGCGAAGTGGGTGCTGCCCTTGGGATCTCGCTGCCACCTGGACAAGAAGATAACCCCAAACTAAGAATAGCATACTGGACCAAAATCATACATCACATTACAATCGAAATCGCTAATCTTCTTATCACGTCTAGCTTTTCTAATTTCTAGCGATCGGTCACTGCGGACAGCAGACTTCAAAATCCATAACTTTCTGCTCAGGAGTCCAAATAGGATGATCTTGGACAATCTGAAAAGGTAATTGAAATGTCTAAATAAACTTAGTTGGGGAGACCCTCTGATTCGGCCATCTACCAGACCTACCAATCTAATTAATCAGAGCAAACATTTCACGTCGGGTTTCTGGACAGCGACAAAGAAACTATCATAACTTTCTCTACGTTCGTCCGAATTCAGTGATCTTTAGCTTCCCTGAAAGCTAAGAGGATTAGCCTCATTTTTTGTTATGGTGAGACCCTCTGGAAACCCCTCTAAATAAGCGCTTCAATCAGGTTAACTAACACTAGCAAATCTGCTTCTCTCCAGAAACACAGAAGTACTAATAAATTCATAACTTTGGCTACCGAAGTGCGAATGACTTGATTCTTGTCGGAAATGCAAGGTAACTACGATAGCTACAACTTTCTAGGAGACACCCAGACCCAAATCTGCCTCTAACCTAATCAAAACCGACAAACTTCACTGCTGCAGAATACCGACGAATTGACACCCGAAAATTAGACAACTAGAAAATGACCTAAAGCAAAGAACCACGGGTTACCCTTGCCGAAACGAAGAGAGCACGCAGCGGGGATGAAGACCACCACGCTTCCGCTGCGGATCCCTTCTTCTCCCTCTTCTTCCCTTCTCTTCTTCTCCTTCTTTCTCTTCTTTTCTCCTTCTTTTCTCCTTCTTCTTCTTCCTCCTTGGCCGGCTGCAAGGGAGCTCCTTCTCCTCCTTGGACAGCAGCAATGGAGGTGGTGGGGAGATGGAGAGGGGCGCAAGGGAGGGTGGAAGGGAGGTGGAGAGGTGGAGAGGGGGAGAGGGGGAGGGGCGGCCGGTTGGGAGTGGGAGGAGGAAAGGGGGAGGGGAGGGGGAGTCGGCTAGGGTTTGGGGGAGGGGAGCCCCCCCTTGGCCGGCCACCCAGATGGGCCATGGCCCAGGCCCAAGTTGCCGCCAAAATGCACTTTCCCCCCTCAAAAACTGCAGCACTGACAACAATCCAATTAGTCCCTCCCGACGTTCCGTTTGATCCTTCCCCGAATAATCGACCTCTCCCGAAATAAAATTTAATCTTCCTCGATTCAAATCTTAACTCACTTCCGGGATATTACACTTCCACAAGGTGATCTCCATCGCCGTGCTTCCTATTCGCCATGTCTCCAAGTGGCCAAAACCTCCAAGTACTCCCACTAAACCATTACTACTAATAGCACTAGTGATAAAAATACAAAGAGTGAAGAAGCATCGCAAGTCGACACGCAGGCCGTTATACAAATATAGACAGCCTTGGGTTGCAATAAGCATGACACGCAGGTCATGAGCATTACACACATACATGCATCTCATACATTATGGGTCATACTATTCACAAAAACCTACAAAAACAAGTTAGGCATAGAATCGCATTCTATCTAACGTATTATGAGAATTAGCGATACCAAAAACCAAGTTAAGGTCCTAATCCACAGGGGTGGCAACTCACACCAGAAGGGCGGAAGTCCTATCTATATTCTAAGGTCCTTTTCGGCAATTTTCGGACTACGTAGATCCAATCTACTACTTCGTCCTTGTAAATCGCATTGGATTAATCACATTAACCCTTTTCGATCGCTACTCCGATTCGATCAATCAGATTGATCTTCGCGTGCTCCATGGATTTACGATCACTGTCAGCCGATGGCGAAAACCCGACCGGTAGAGGCAAGTCGTGATACGACCACAAAACACGATCACGGAATAACAATCAGGAACCCATCTTACGACCACCGCACAAAGACGATCATATCGACCATCACCAAAAACGATCTATCACATAGAACGACTAACAGAAACAGAAAGAGATCACATCTAAGACCCCCGCATATCACAATATGCATCTAATCCAAATCTAAAACTAGACGGGATGACTCTGATACCACTGAAGGATCACGGGAAGGCTACGATAGCACAAACAAAAATTTTACCGCGCAACCAAGGAACCTCCGCTAGTAATAGATCACGAGATTGCCACTAGACGCGCCGACTCGTAGCGGAAGTAGAGTCGATGTAGCGAGTTGAAGCAGTCGTAGTCGTACTTGCCGCGCGCCTTCTCCTCCTACTCCGATGAACGTCGTGAGTCGCGGATCGTCCTAGTGCTGATGCTTCGCAACAACACCTCCAAGGTATCCACACGTACGAGGCAGGGACACCACGCGCAGGAGTGCTAGCGCCGACGACGTGGTTGAGGAGACGTGGCTATTAGGGTTTCGTGATTTCTTCCAGAAAGATTGATCAATCATACCCCATACCACCGCCCCTCTATATACAAGCATCCATATTAGGTCCTCAACCTGTGGCCCATTAGGAACTCATGGCCTATAAGAATTCGGATCTCCATCCAAATCAAAACCTTGCCCTTTAAGTGTGTTACCCTATAGGTTCGTGTGTAATCGGTTGTGACTCGGAAACTCTTTCCCGATCATGAGTCGTCAGCGGTACCTAGCAGCACATAACGATTCCCGAACACACACAGAATATATCAGACGAACCTTAATGCAATATGATCTACGACCAGGTCCATATCACTTACGACCAGCTCGTACTTAGTCACGACCAGTCCATAATTAGTTACAACTAGTTTGTAACTCCTTACGACCAGTTAGTATCTAACTACGACCAGTTTGTAACTCCTTACAACCAGTTGGTGATTATGTTCGAGTAGTCTACGACTAGTTCGCATCTCCATACGACTTCGACTAGTCTACGACTACGGGAACTGAACGACCTGCTTGTGTATTCTCCCTTTGCCTCACGACATCTGGTTGGATTCCAGGTGAGATGTGGTGTCAACCATGGACTGTTCAATACTTTCTCGATCAAGTGTCGAATAACTTCATGTGGTCGACACTTCGACCACTTGTGGTATGGCCATGCACTTTCTTTATTCGACCACAACGAGGGGCCCAGAGACATCTCTCCTGTTATGTTAGGAGGGGCAAATCCCATATCCGACCAGTCACATTCCTCCGCATGTTTCATACCATACCCGAAAGCTACCTTTATAACTACTCAGTTACGGAGTAGCGTTTGGTAACCCCTTAGAGTGCCATTACACATGTAGGAAACCATGCTGATCTTAGGTGTAAGGATTATACATCATCATTGCTTGAGACCAACTAACGACACATAGAGTCATAACAATCTCAATAGTATCTCAAGGTGGGTCTTATCCAACACCATGTTCTCTAACATGTGTCCATATTATTGATTTGATATCTCTATATCTATGACCTGTGAAACATGGCCATCAACCAATACATATGCTAGTCTATTCGTATGTGTCCTCATATGTTTCCGACCAGGGAACGTTTAAGAATAATTATCGCAGAAATACAGAGTTTCACAATCAAGTCACATACTTGATGACAAATATTAACGATATAATTCTAGGAACAAGATAACACATTATCCAATGTTATGAACATAATGTAATATAATCATCTCTATGATTCCCTCGAGGGCATATTTCCAACAACTCCACCTTACACTACTATAGCACCTTGGATCCCCTACTTCTGGACTTCTCCTACCAGTCTTGGGTTCCTCCATAACTCACATGATATTACTTACCCGTTGTGGAGAGTATAATTACATAACAAGGTAGCATTTTCTGTCCACCGAAACGGGAAAATAGTTGGCACTTAAATACGGCCTCTTATCCGAATGAGAGTGTTGTTGGTCCTTATATATTACCCATATGTAAAGGGTCCCACCTCTTCCCTCTTCTCTTTCCTGCCACGGCCCCCTTTACCAGCCTTAGTATTTACTCTTACAGCCCAGTTGCTCTTCCCAGCTGGACTGCTCTTTTCTCATATTCATTTCATTTAATTTCTTTTCTCTTCTTTCTTTTATCTGATTTGATTTTGAGAGATAGTTTTCATGCACATATGTATAATTATACAAAATGTAACTTTTACATTTAATATAACTAGGTTGAAGTTCAAGAGACAGGCTTGCCTTCGTATTCGTAGTAAAGATCTACATCCATGAATTTTGGATCAGCTATTCCTTCTTGCGCTTATTTCTAGCAAAGTCTTGTCTAGAAATGTCCTCTTAGTGTGGTTTGTATATATATTCAGGTGGTTTGATTCCAAGGGTAGCGCCCTCTCCGCATCATCAAGCTTTGCACGGTTGAGGCAAGTACAATTAGTGGTAGAACAATTAAGCGTGATTGTTCATGAATGCTAGTAGTATGTGTATGTTCATTGTTCATGTATGCTAGCATGATGAGTATGTTCTTTTTTCATGAATGCTAGTAGTATGAATATGTTCTTTACTCATGTATGTTGCTGCTGGCTATTACATGTTTATGTTGGATAAAAGGATTGTTTCTAGAAGTATAAGTAAGTTTTATTCATGCATGATGCTGCTGTATTTACATGTTAATGATGGATAGAGTAATTGTACATGTGCATCATGTCATCATATTTGAGGCTTGGTCACGTGGTGACCAAGCAATGATTTGAGGTCCCCGTCATGTATATGACAGGCTTGTGGTCCCTACACTTGTGGAGTGTGGGCTTGTGTACACTTGTAGAGTGTGGGCTTATGGTCCCCACACTTATGGAGTGTGGGCTTGTGGTCCCCATACTTGCGGAGTATGAGCTCTTGGTCCCTGTGCTTGAGAGCACAGGCATGGGTATGCATCGACGGTTGCATACCTTGCATTACCTGTAAAATACAAAGAGAGTCAAAGAGAAAGGATCCATTGAGCATTTGCATTGCATGTGTATATGATTTGGTTTAATATACAGAATTATGGTTGGATGATGATAATAGAGGTGTGTATTGAATTGTTGTATTAATTATACTTTGCTGAGTCTTGGACTCACACTTGCTGTTTGTTTATATTTTTAGGTACCTCTGGCACGAATGTCATGCATGGGAGGGGCTAGAATGAGATCTGTTGCACACAACCACGAACCACTCATGAATGATTGATTTTAGATAATGAATTAATAACTGAGCAAACTACCAAAATGTTTTCTTTTGGTTATGTCTTAATGCCTCTATTGTTTTGTAATAGAGTTAATTAGCGTTTCATAGAAGATTTTATGATTATGGTTGAGATTGGATGTTGGATTAATTGATTACATTTTTTATACTTGCTAGAACCTCTTGTATGGTTGACTGTACAAAGGAGGTTCTGCCAAAATTTAGTATTATAACTTAGGTTTTAAATTGTTACTTTGTAATTTTAGTAGCATTCTAGGCTCATGTTGGGCTGGGTGTTACAATCTACTACACCTCCATGCTGCTCACTGAGTGTTACCGCTCCAGGGACCCCGCGACCGGGAAGCACAACTACACCTACATGGACGCTACCCGATCCAATCTTGGAGGCGCCAAGGTCACCTTCTGTGGCTCATCTAGTACGCCAACCTCGTCAGCATCGCCATCGGATACACCATCGCGTCGTCCATCAGCATGCGGCAATTAGAAGGGCCGACTGCTTCCACGCCAATGGCCACCAGGACCCGTGCTGCAGCTCAAGCAACCCCTACATGATCTTTTTCGACGCTGTGCATATCGTCTTCCCGTAGATCCCTGACTTCGACCAGATATGGTGGCTCTCCATCGTCGCCACCGTCATGTCCTTCACCTACTCTAGCATCAGCCTCTCCCTCGGCATCGCCTGTTAGAACACAAACGCATAGGATCGCTTCTGAATGCAACGTAGTTTCTCTGAAGAAAACGTAACTCTGTTCTTCTGAAGCTATTGTCGGAAAATAGAATAAACAGAGAAGAAGAAACTGCAGATTTCAATTTGTGCCACATCTAGATGATGTGACTTTTCTGGTTTTCTTCTTTTTATAGATTTTCTCAAAGAGTTGCAAACCGAGTTTCAGTTTGGCTCTAATCCGATTCTGAATCTCAGTGCAGACAAAAACTCTGAAAAGCTATAATGCCAAAACTGAAATAGATTGGAAGTTCAGAACTTGTTGTTCTGACTTTTTGACAGACATCAACTAATAAAACAAACCTAAAAATAGAAAAGCTAATATGAATAACAAGTTTAAACTAACATCACCCAGACCATATGTACGTATCCACATGTTCAGTACTCACATGAAAAGAATTACACCTTTTCTTTGTGTTAATTTGCTATTCAAGATGCTTACATGTGATGCACTCTGAATTGCAACCAATGCTGGATTCTAGGGAAGCCTCACCGTCATCAGCATCGGCGCCGATGTCACTTCAACACAGAAGGTGTGGCGTAGCCTGCAGTCCTTCAGCGACATTGCCTTCATGTACTCCTTCTCCAACATCCTCATCGAGATCCAAGTAAATCATGCCCGGTGCTCTGTTTGCCGCGATTCGATTTGCTTTGTTTCTAAGGTGGGTTGCTTACATGTGGTTTGCTCTGTTTCTCTAGGACACGATCAAGGCACCACCACCACCGAAGGAAAAGGTGATGAAGAGGGCGACGCAGCTAAGCGTGGTGATGACGACGGTGTTCTACATGCTATGCGGGTGCATGGGCTACATGACGTTTGGCGATTGCACTAGTGCATTGCGGGTAGCTGAACCAACAAGGATTAGAGGCAGGCTGCATTAGTGCATTGCAGGCAGCTAAACCAATGAGGATTAGTGCATTGCAGGCAGCCGCCAAAACCCACCAAATGAATGCATTAGTGCATTGCGGGCTGCCTCCAGCTGCAGATCATCAACAATCAGCGTGGGGTTGGCGTGGGCTGTTCGCAGCCCACCCCGCTTGCACCACTATCCGTCCATACGTACTTAGCGTCCTTATTCAGGATTTTTGTGAGGGGTGAGGTGATTTGGGAGAATCCTTTTATGAACATTCTGTAGTATCCTTTTAATCCCAGGAAACTTCTAATTCCTGTAGTATTCATTGGATTCTTCCATGAGGTGACTGTTTCAATTTTGGGAGGGTCCACTTCTATTCCTCTCCCTGATATAATATGTCCTAGGAATGCTACTTGGTCAAGCCATAATTCATATTTGCTGAATTTGGCAAAATGTTGGTTTTCTCGGAGGATCTCCAAGGCGATAGTGAGGTGCTGCAAATGTTCTTCCTCATTTTTAGAGTAAATCAGGATGTCGTCGATGAAGACAATGATGAATTTATCTAGATATTTCATGAATAATTTATTCATTAGATTCATGAATACGGCAGTGGCAATGGTCATTTCGAAGGGAACTATGGTGTACTCATGGTGCCCATACCGAGAGACAAAAGCGGTCTTATAAATGTCTACGGGGTTGACTCTGATTTGATGGTATCTAGACCTTAAGTCAATCTTCGAAAATACCTGTGCTCCTTTCAATTGGTCAAAGAGATCATTTATTCTGGGTAACATGTATTTGTTCTTTATGGTAAGATTGTTCAGCTCCCGGTAATCCGTACATAACCTTACTCCTCCATCTTTCTTCTTTGCGAATAATACCGGGGCTCCCCAATATAACATACTTTTTCTGATCAGACCCTTGGCTTCAAGTTCATCCAACTGCTTCTTCAATTTTACTAACTCTTGAGCATTCATCCTATAGGGCCTTTCGAAAATTGGTGCGGTTCTCGGAATTAAGTTGATGGTAAATTCTATCTCCCTAACTGGGGTCCCCAAAAGTATTCGAAAGGATTATCGAGAGAGAATTAAGTTTTTAAGAGAAGGACTATTTAGAAATTGAATTGAGTGAAGGACCAATTAGAAAATAGTTATTTAAGCAGTTAAAGAGGGGGTTTACAGCGAAATTTGGACAATCTAGGCCGGGGCCTCAGGCCCATTGGTATTTGTCCCAAAGGTGGGAGGTGGTGGCCGGCCATAAGGGGGGGGGAATTAGCCATAGTGGCCTATGAGGAAATCAACCACCAACAAAAAGAGGAGGGGAAACCCTAGGTTTTGCTATAGTAGTCCCATGCTACAGTGCCACCACTGGTAGTGTAGCACTGTAGCATGCCATCCCCATTGATGCCGCCTCCCCCTCCATGCCGTCCTCCTTGACCAAGCCATGTCGCCCCTTGTTGTCGGCCAAGGAAGAAGGAAAGAGAAAGGAAAAGGAAGAAGGAGAGAAGGGAGAAGAGAGGGAAGGGGAGAGATCATGGGCTAGGTTCGTGATCTTCAGCGGTTCCTCAAGGGTAAGATTCGATCTTCTTTCGATTAGATGATTAATTGATTATTTAGCAATGTCGGTATTTAGGTCTGCTCAGGACAGACTGGATTAGACCGGTGTTTTGATATGCTTAAAGGCGGAATCCATCCTGGACATCTCTTAGAGCAGTGTAGAGGACGTCGTCATCTTACGATGAAGTGCTAGATCGCGTTATTTGGACCTCTGTAGCAAAAGTTATGAATTTATTAGTGTGACTGTTCTGCAAATCTGTCGGTATTCTGACAGGTTTTAGTAATCTGATCTAAGCAATCCGTTAAAAGGAAAATTAGAGGAGCTCAATATAACTAAAGTTGTATATAATTGTCTTAGCTTTCAGGGAAGCTCAAGAATGCGAAATTTGGACAATCGTACTGAAAGTTATGGTAGTTTTAGTGTACTGTCCAGAGAACCCGACGTGAATTTGATGTTTTGTTAGTAGGCTTAGTAGGGGTACTAGATGGCCGAGTCAGGACGGCTCACCATCTAGACTTAGTTGGAGATTTTGTTAGCCTTTCAAGGAAGTCCAAGAACACCTCATTTTGACTCCTGTACAAAAAGATATGAATTTTAGAATATGGCTGTCCACAGAAGGGACAGATCGATCTTTAGGAGTTGGAATTGGGAATGCGCTTAAGAGTATAGCGAGTGCGGTTGTGCTATTATTTATACTTTTGGTCCAGTATGATTGTCTTAGCATGCTTTATAATTATATTCAGATGGGAGATTGGTTCCGGGCAACGCTCTCTTCGCGTCCTTCGTTCCCGCACGGTTGAGGAAAGTATTCTGGTTGTTGATATAGTTATGAATGTTTGTCAGTGAGTGCTTGTGTTTTATACATACTAGCTACGCATGAATGATAGCGCGATATGTATGAATAAGATTGGCAAATGCTTGAGTTGTGGCTAAAGGTTTTTCATGTATGTTGATGATGCAATACATGTTATTTTAAGTTGGAGATTTTGGTATATAATTGTTGATTCACATGTCATTGAGAGATAGAGGCCCTCTTTGTTTAGGCTTAGGCTTTTTAGCTTATAACTTAAAGCCAGCTTTTTGGCTTAATCAGCTTATAAGCCTCTAAGCTTTTAAGCCAAACTTTGTTGTTTGGTAATCCGGCTTTTCGTAGGAACGGGAGCCGGCGACGTCGGGTTGGAGAAGATTAGAATCGATTGGAAAAAACGAAACGGTTTGCAATTATATACCAATGCTATTTTGAGGGTAATTTTAATGAAGTTCGATGGCAAAGAGATATTCTATTCCGCAAAAGCCAAAAAAAGCACCTCTCCCATGGCTTATGGCTTTTAGGCTTAAATTGGCTTAAGCTTTTTATAAGCCTGACAAAAAAGCCACTCCTTTGTTTAGGCTTAGGCTTTTTTACTTTTAAGCCAGACAAAAAGCCTAAACAAAGAGGGCCAGAGTACTAGCGCATGCGCATGTTGAGAGCATACCTGAGACTTAGTCACATGGTGACCAAGTATGTATATTTGAGGTCCCCGTCATGTAGATGACGAGCTTTTGGTCCCCGCATTCCAGCTGTGGTCCCTATACTTGTGGAGTATAGGCTCTTGGTCCCTGTGCTAGAGGGCACATGCAAGGGTATACATCGACGGTTGTATACCCGACATTACCGATAAAATGCGAAAAGAATTAAAGAGAAAATGATGCATTGCTCATTTGCATTACGCAAGCACGTGAGTCGTTTTAGTGTAATGTTTTCTTATGAAATGTTGTTGCTATAACTGTGAGTTAATGCTTATTTATTGGTACTTGCTGAGTCTTTGGACTCACTCTTGCTTTTGTTGTGCTTTTAGGTACCACTTGCAAGAACGACATGCATGGGAGGGAGTAGGCTTGTATTGGATGCACTCACTACCACACAACCCTACAAGCTGAATAACATTTAGATCGTGCTATAATAGTAAGCAAACTGCTTAAGGACTTAGTTATGGCTATGCTTGAATGCATTGGATTATTTGTAACAATGAGAGTAGCATATTTTAGTTATGCTTGTTTATTCCTTAGCTGAATAGATTATTTTTGAGTGCTTTGATGAAATTTGGATGTTAGAGTATTGATTATGATATATGCAACTATTGGAATCTTCGGTATACTTAGCTGTACCAAGGAGGTTCTGCCGAAATTTAGAATTGTGTCTTACTTTTTAATTAGTTCTCATGTTTATTTAGTAGCATTCTAGGCCTTTGTTTGGCTGGGGTGTTATAGTTGGTATCAGAGCGGGCTTTAGGTCTGTGGTGAATAGATTAATTAAAATTTTCTAGTGTCTTATCAACTTAATTTTTTTTGACACACTAGTGCACAGTAGGATGGGAATGGGCAAAGCATTGCATGTACGTTTCCGCTATATCATATTAATGATTGCTGATATGAATTGAGTATGATTGCTCATTAATTGATTTTATAATTATTGTGTGTGGGGATAACCCATGTTGAGAGGTTGAGGTCGTGGTTGTGGCCCTTGGTTTTACCAGGTTACACCACCATTCGTGGAATGGGAATAGAGAAGTGCTACCTCGGATATCTTAGTACAGACGTAGGTAGTGAGTATCTTTAGAGAAGTTGTTCTCTTCCTTGACTTTGAATTTGGTCTTTTCGACTCTACACACTTCTTTTTGGAGTAGTTGGAATATTGAAGTTTAGCGTATCTTTTTTGAGAAAGAAAGTATCAGAACTCTTTTGTAATGTTTTGTTGTGTTAAGTGAGAGGTTTCAAGCATAGAAGATAAATTGATAACTTATGAGTTATAAAGTTGGGTCTGTAATGTGGTACGTAATCGATCTTAACCAAGATCCTTGAAAGTGAAGTTGGTAAATTTGGTGTTGCCGTGGAGTAATTACATGATGAACTTGTTTAAAGGTATGACCATTTATACTAGAAATCCAAGATTTATTAAGAGGTGTGGTATATTGATGATTTGGTCTGATCATTAAGATTGTGGAATTCGATAGATTTATTGGATAATTCGGAGTAATGTGTCTCAATGGATTAATCTACCCATTAGTGGTGGTTATGTTAGGGATGTGTTTGAACGATGCCTTAGAGGATATCAATCTGCAATTTTTCATAAACTGGTTGCTTGATGGGTATACATAATTGCTAGATTGAAACATGTATATCGGATTAGATGAATGTCGAGGTAGCATCTTGTGAAACCCTGTTTTACAAGAGATGATATTATTGAATGTTTAATTATACTTTGCCCTAAACTCTGAGCATAAAGTGGGATGTTGACTTTGTGTTTATAGATGGTTATGTGACTGCAAATAGAAGTAGGACCCTATTTTGCATACGTGATAAATACAATTGTCAATTTTTGATGATAGTTGGAGTGGGTGTTGAGCAATACTAATGGTCGAGTGGATGAGTGAATAAGTAGTCTATGATAGCATGATATTGATAAAAGAGGTTTGTTTCAACCTTGTTGTTTGTGTTTATTTTGGAGAGGTTTATGATGGGATTTTAAAAGGTGACCCGTGTTTGCATGATGGTGAAGTTGTCGGATTATACTATGCCTTTGATGAAAGGGTCTTAGTATAACCTTTAAAGTTGGGTAGTAGATTCCCTCTAAAAAAATAAAGTGGTTGTTGTAGTGAGGTTGAAGATTTTGATATACTCTTAATTGAGGATGAGATGATAAAGTGGTATGTAACAGTTTGTTGAGCCTTTGGGGGCTTTATAATGGAAGAGTAGACGATGACGATTCGTGTTAAGAATGTATTATTCTTGATGTTAGTAAGATTGTCTGTAAGGGATTGTGACTTGTGGGAATGGTGATGATTCTTTTAGAAAGAAGGTAATTTGACCGCCTCTCGTAACATCGGTTAAATGGAAAGTTTGGAGTTTTACATTGGTGAGCTTTTGGTAGTTCGTGCTTAAGGTGGTAGCTGAAATTGTTGAGAAAGGCGATGCGTGAGAATGTTCTAATGAGTTATTAAGTGATTAATGTGAATTGTTTTAAAAGTACTTCTTCTTTGGGTTGGCAAGTGGCGATGTAATCAAATAAAATTATTTTCTCTGTTAAAGGAAAAAAAAGGTGTACCATAAGTATTCGAGGTTGGAGTTCAGGATTGTAACCTGCAACTTTTCTATCGTTGCCGCTTAAGTGTTTCTTGAGTTTCAAAAGCAATGTTTTATTGTGATTTATTGATGTTTGAAACTCCTTTCTTGTGGAACATGTGCCCTCAATTGTGGTCTCGTCTTTTGTTTTTCGAGATCAATGCTATTTGACTATTTCTCTTGGTCTCGTGCTCACTGTGAGGAGTAGTGTTTCCTCGTGTGTTAAAACTTGTATTTGTTTGCTCTTTCCTATTGAGAAAAGATTAACCGACTTGGGTTGCAAGGTCTTATAGAGTGTAATATGGCGATTGGTTGGTGGTCAAGTAAATGATCGCAGTGAGAAATATGGGGGCCAAGCTATTTGAAGATCAGTAGAAAGTGATTTGGTTTTGTTCTATAACTCTTGGAAAGAATTGGATTTAAATAGAATGATTGTCATTGAAATAAAACAGATTAGTGTTACAACTAGTGGAATCCATAGCGAATTATAATCCAATAACCTTTGTCTATGTTGGAATGTTGGAATTAACGAAAGTGTGGACTCTTGATAAATTTAATAGAGTATCGCAATTGGATACCTAGTAATAGTGTGTAGAAGGGTTATGATGGTGAAGTTAATGAGAGTAACAGTGTAGAGAAATCCATTAGTCGTGTTAATTAATGGGGTAGCAGATATGGTTGAGTTATTGTCAAGTATGACTCGGCCCAGTGAGTAACCCTATGAGAGTTAGAGTATCTCTAAAGATAGCCTAGTCAAGAATATATTTATTATTGATGTTAGTGATTGAGAGTGTTGGAATCTTGGTCAATCAGTTAGGGTATTACGAATGGGTATTTTGTGGTTGTGTAACTGAATTGTAATGGTGTGGATTAGAGAAGGTCTAAGATTGGTGAAATAAATCGCCTTGGAGCGGATACTTGATTAGTGAGGAATGTTGATATTAATGACTGAGGATATTGTGGAGCTGTGTAAGATTTTAGTAAACAAATTTGGGGATTTCCTATCAATTATTCTAAAAGTTCATGGTAGGAGACTTGGAGGTTGATTTTGGGTTTTGCATTTTTTATGCTAGGACCTTGGAGGCCCAATATTATGTGTAGAGGTAGATGAACAGAAGCGAATTTTGAATAGTGTGTCGATCTTTGATAGAATACTTTGGTAAAGTAAAGGAGTATGTGTGCTGAGAATTTGAAGTTGATTATCTTTAACCGAATGAGATGATGTCATTATGGGTGAACAATCTTTGTTAAGGTATTGGAAAACCATTTGTCAAAATAATTCCTTTGGTATAGGAGTGGACTAGAGAATCCTCTTGTGGATTAGTAGAGTCCCTCTATGGAAGTATGGATCGTTTTGGAATTGTCAGTTAAGAGGAAGGAGTTAGTGTGATGGTTTGAAAACTCATGAGTTGAGAAAAGGATTATTTCTTAAAAGAACATCTGAGAAAAAAAAATTCTCGAGTAGAGAAGTACTCTATTGGCTCTTGTTTGAGTTGGGTATTATGATGGAGATCATGTACCATTAAAGTTGACTTATGTTGACAAGGTGGTTCTGTCCGGTTCAAAAAAATAAATGAAGTAACTGATTTGGGCATTCGAGCGAATTCTCTTTTGGCTTATGTGGTGTTTAGTTTCAAACTAACGAGTTGGAAGGGTGGAAGGTTTTCGTGAAGAATCTCTGATTTTGGATTTGAGTGTTTTGGAGGAAAGTTGGAATTGCTTTGTGAATCCTTTGTTTTTAGTTGAATATGATTATTAAAGTTTGATTAAAATAAGTTGTGTTACGTGTCCCTGCCTAATGGAGGATCTCCTTGTTATGGTGAAGAAATCGACCGAAAGGGAACAAGAGTTCCATATGTTTACGTGCAAGTTATGTGGTTTGGTGCCGAAGAGATAGATAGCCCATAGTATATTTGGTTTGTTCTGGAAGTTGCAGGGATTTTGGAAGATAGCTATTCGCTAGAACTGCCTCAAGTCGTATATAACATTTTAGATGAACCGGTGCTGAGAGGATGCTTGAGGTATTTGGAGTGCGAGGTTTCGAAACAGCCGTTGACCAGCGAGTAAAACCGTCTCTTTGAGCCCTGTCCGTTGAGTGGTTCTGGTTAGGATGGTACAAGTGATGAGGCGTAATACATCAGTTGCATCAAGGTGCGGTGGTCCCATAAGTCCGTGGGGAAAGCGATTTGGGAAATGGAGTCTTGTATGCGTGAGCAAAATTTGGAATTATTCACAACTGGTATGTAGCAAAGTTAGTAAGTTTTGGCTGTGATTATACTTTGGCGTAAGCATGGTTAGAATTCGAGGTCGAATTCAGTTTAAGGGGGGGGGGTAGAATGTAATACCCTAAAAGTATTCGAAAGGATTATCGGGAGAGAATTAAGTTGTTTAAAGAGAAGGACTATTTAGAAATTGAATTGAGGGACCGACCAATTAGAAAAAAGTTATTTAAGCAGTTAAAGAGGGGGTTTACAGCGAAATTTGGACAACTTGGGCCAGCGCCTTAGGCCCATTGGTATTTGGCCCAAAGGTGGGAGGTGATGGCTGACCATAAGGGGGGGAAATTAGCCATAGTGGCCCATGGCCCATGAGGAAATCAACCACCAACAAAAGGAGGAGAGAAAACCCTAGGTTTGCTACAGTAATTCTGTGCTACAGTGCCACCACAGGTAGTGTAGCACTGTAGCACACCCTCCCCATTGATGCCGCCTACCCCTCCATGCCGTCCTCCTTGGCCAAGCCATGTCGCCCCTTGCTATCGGCCAAGGAAGAAGTGAAGAGAAAGGAAGAGGAAGAAGGAGAGAAGGGAGAAGAGAGGGAAGGGGAGAGATCATGGGCTAGGTTTGTGATCTTCAGCGGTTCTTCAAGGGTAAGATTCGATCTTCTTTCGATTAGATGATTAATTGATTATTTAGCAATGTCGGTATTTAGGTTTGCTCAGGACAGATTGGATTAGACCGGTGTTTTGATATGCTTAAAGGCAGAATCAGTCCTAGAGATCTCTTAGAGTAGTGTAGAGGACGTCGTCATCTTTATATGAAGTGCTAGATCGCGTTATTTGGACCTCTGTAGCAGAAGTTATGAATTTATTAGTGTGACTGTTCTGCAAATCTGTCGGTATTTTGACAGGTTTTAGTAATCTGATTTAAGCGATCAGTTAAAAGGAAAATTAGAGGAGCTCAATATAACGAAAGTTGTAGATAATTGTCTTAGCTTTCAGGGAAGCTCAAGAACGCGAAATTTGGACAATCGTACTGGAAATTATGGTAGTTTTAGTGTACTGTCCAAAGAACCCAACATGAATTTCATGTTTTGTTAGTAGGCTTAGTATAGATGGCCGAGTCAGGACGGCTCACCATCTAGACTTAGTTGGAGAATTTGTTAGCCTTTCAAGGAAGTCCAAGAACACCTCATTTGGACTCCTGTACAAAAAGATATGAATTTTAGAATATGGTTGTCCACAGAAGGGACAGATCGATCTTTAGGAGTTGGAATTGGGAATGCGCTTAAGAGTATAGCGAGTGCGGTTGTGCTATTGTTTATGCTTTTGGTTCAGTATGATTTTCTTAGCATGCTTTATAATTATATTCAGGTGGGAGATTGGTTCCGGGGGCAGCGCCCTCTTCGCGTCCTTCGTTCCCGCACGGTTGAGGCAAGTATTCTGGTTGTTGATATAGTTATGAATGTTTGTCAGTGAGTGCTTGTGTTTTATACATAGTAGCTATGCATGAATGATAGCGCGATATGTATGAATAAGATTGGCGAATGCTTGAGTTGTGGCTAAAGGTTTTTCATGTATGTTGATGATGCAATACATGTTATTTTAAGTTGGATATTTTGGTATATAATTGTCGATTCACATGTCATTGAGAGATAGAGTACTAGCGCATGCGCATGTTGAGAGCATACCTGAGACTTAGTCACATGGTGACCAAGTATGTATATTTGAGGTCCCCGTCATATAGATGACGGGCTTTTGGTCCCCACATTCGTGGAATGTGGGCATTGAGTAGAGGTCCCCATCATGAAGATGATGGGCTGTGGTCCCTATACTTGAGGAGTATAGGCTCTTGGACCCTAGGCTAGAGGGCACAGGCAAGGGTATACATCGACGGTTGTATACCCCGTATTACCGGTAAAATGCGAAAATAATTAAAGAGAAAATGATGCATTGCTCATTTGCATTATGCAAGCATGTGAGTCGTTTTAGTGTAATATTTTGTTATGGAATGTTGTTGCTATAACTGTGAGTTAATGTTTATTTATTGGTACTTGCTGAGTCTTTGGACTCACTCTTGCTTTTGTTGTGTTTTTAGATACCACTTGCAAGAACGGCATGCATGAGAGAGAGTAGACTTGTATTGGATGCACTCACTACCACACAACCCTACAAGCTGAATAACATTTAGATCGTGCTATAATAATAAGCAAACTGCTTAAGGACTTAGTTATGGCTATGCTTGAATGCATTGGATTATTTGTAACAGTGAGAGTAGCATATTTTGGTTATGCTTGTTTATTGCTTAGCTGAATAAATTATTTTTGAGTGCTTTGATGAAATTTGGATTTTAGAGTATTGATTATGATATATGCAACTGTTGGAGTCTCCGGTATACTTAGCTATACCAAGGAGGTTGTGCCAAAATTTAGAATTGTGTCTTACTTTTTAATTAGTTATCATGTTTATTTAGTAGCATTCCAGGCCTTTGTTTGGCTGGGGTGTTACACATACCCAGTAGTTCTTCAGGGAATACATCTGGGAAATCTTTGACTACCGATATGTTCTTCACTTCGTCTGCTTACAGGTTGGCCAAGCTGAGGTTAGATAGTTTCGGTCGGGTTATAATTCCGAGATATTTTAGGCATGTTCTATCTAGCTTTCTGATTGAGGCTTGTTTGGATTCGCAATCTATATTTACCACATGGGCGGATAGCCAATTCATACCCAGGATTACTTCTAGGCCACTTAAATTGATTATAAAGAGGTCGGCTAGGAACTTAGTGTTGTGGATTATGATGGCTTGATTCTTTCTCATCGATGTCACTTCTATTGTTCCAGTAGGTGTGTTCACCCCCATAGATTTTTCTAGTAGGTCTGCTGTTAGATTATGTGCTGCTAGGAATTTACGAGATATAAAGGAGTGTGTCGCTCTAGGGTCAAACAGAACAGTACCCATAGATGGTGGGATAAATAGCTTACCCGTGATTACATCTGTGGCTTCTCTAATTTGCTCGGTGGTCACATGGATCAGGCGTGCTGGTCCTCCTCTTCCAGCTCCTCCCATGACAATTTGGTTACCCTTGGGTTGATTTAGGCGGTTGGTCTGCGGTGGTGCTGGGGTAGGTAGTCTTGGCACAAAAGCTGGTTGTGGTGGGGTTCCAAATGTCCTCTGTAGGTGGGGCCATTCGACTTTACGGTGTCCAAGCTTCCCGCAATGGAAACATGCATTTGTGCCTCTCAGGCAATCTTTCATCAGGTGGCTTCCTCCACACTTCGTACATGTAAGGGCTATTGCAACTGGCTATGCTAGGCTGTGGGTCTATGGAAGGATGGATTGAAGGGTCTCGGCCTGGGTGGTCCATATCGAGGTGGTGGTTGTTGCGGCATGTGGGGACGAGGTCTATGAGTAGGTGGTGGACGTTGGTCTGTCTTGGCTTTCTTCCTTCGCTCGTCGGTCATGTTAGAGCGCTCGTGTTCCAATATTATAACTCTATTGATCAAGTCCTGAAATTCAGTGATTTTGTGGATGGATAGAAGCATCTTTAGATAAGGACGCATTCCATCCCGGAATTTCTCTATCTTCTTTTCTTCAGTGTCTATGTCCGCTGGAGCATAGCGGGAAAGTTTGTTGAACTAACTCAGATATTCTATCATCTTTTCCCTCCTTGGGTTAAGGCTCTAAACTTCCGATTCTTAAGTTCCATTCTTCCTGTGGGCACATGGGTCTCTGAAAAGTACAATTTAAATTCAGCCCAGGTAATAGGTTGCTCACTAACACGGTTGCGGTTGTAGTTGAGCCAGCAAGTAGCTGTCGGTCCGGTCAGCTGGTGTGACGCATACTGAACCTTTTCTGCATCTGAGCACCCTACAATGTCAAGTTTCTTTTCTATCTCCACTAGCCAGTCACTTGTGTCTAGTGGGTTAGCTGTTTTGGCAAAAGTGGGAGGGCGAGTCTGGAGAAAATCACCCAAACTAACCCCGTGGGCTGGCTGTGAGGCTGTAGGTGCTACTCGGTTAACAGAGTTTCCATAAAGCGGTTTTGATTTTCCTAGGCTTCTTTTCTGGAGCTTTCTAGATATCTGAGTACGTCTGCCATTACTCCTAGAGGATCTAGTGCTCCGGTGGGTGGTGGGTGGTTGGTTTCTGGTATTGTGGTAGTTCTAGGTTGGCCAGGTGCTGTCCCTTGAAGATCTATTGATGGGTTCTCTGTTGACCTATCCCGCAGCAAGAGTCCCAATCTTAGTCCCAAATCTCGATCGTCGTGTCCTTGACCTTCCATCCTATGGGGGAGGTGTTGATAAATGGTTCGCATTAGTAGTTGCACTTATAGCATTTTATTTCCAGGAGTCTTTTATGTTGGTTATACTAATTCCTTGCTTCTTTAGCAGTTTTTGTGGTAGGGAAGATGGTATCATATTTATCTGGCAGAAGTTAACCCTTAGGTGAGTTGCGTTATGCCATACAAGGTAAACAGATAACATCAAGAAACAATGAGAAGCAAAAAGATCCAAATCCTACACTATCTAAGTCTCTCGTGCTCAATCATGCTCAAGATCCTGTTCTCGAGACCGCCCAAACCATATGTTTGGGACTGCTCAGAGCTTGCCTCTGAGTGCGAACCTATACTATCTTGGATCCACGTGCCCAGGCACGCTCGAGATCTGGCTCGAGTCCACCCAAACCACATGATTGGGACTGCTCAGGGTTCATTCTTGAGTACGCCCAGGACTTCATTCCTGGGTAGGCCAAAGTTATGTGCTGGGAGCGTCACGAACCACTCATTCGGGAAATCTAGTATTTGGAACCGAGATAAGTCACCTTTTTACACTACTAGCCTTTATTTGTTTCCTTTAAGTATACATGCATTAACTTGGAATGCTGACGGGTCATTTTAATGATACAGATGAAGAGGTAAGAGATTCTATGGGTATGGTCCATACATATCCAATAGTGGAAAATCGTTTCCATGCCAGAATTCTAGCTCCATGCCTCTAGTCCAGGCACTATAATCCATAATCTTATGGTAATATCCCCTCGCCTACATTTTCAAGCAACCTATCATAGGTTGAGCTGCTAGTTTGATAGATCTAAGGAATTTAATAACATTACAATTCTTGAGACAACATAAATTGACAAAAACAAGATACATTATGGTCGCAAGTACAACAATTATGACCTCTGGCCGACACGCCTACAGACCTCGGCTTACCCCTGGGATGCTCGCACTAACTAAGGGCTTGCTGGCACCCTCTCCTCGGGATCACTCTCCTCCTCATCCTCAAGTACCTGACTAGTACTGGCTCCTCCTCCAGCTCTGTGACTGCTACTAGGATCTCCAAAGTAGGTGCGGTAAAGCTCCTTTAATATGGATGTGTCTTTGGACGGGTCCAGGTACACAGTAATACGAGGACCACGGAGCTCAGGTCTCAAATGGTGGGGAAGTGGGCAATCTGGTGGGGGTGTTGGGATATCTCCTAAGTCAGAATATGAGGGTAGGGATACGGGGGAGTTGGGATGGTGGGGTAATGGTTGTAATATGGGGTAGGAATGGGGTCTGCTAGAGGCACTGGGATGAAGTCTTCAGCTATATTGGGTCAAAGGCTGAAGGAGGTGGTGCGACTGGGTGGTAATGGGGTGGATCGGGGTTGGAGCTCTAGTAGAACTGGTCCCAGGGTCAGTGGTGGGGTGGTGAGAAGGACCATCTGGGGTTGGGGTATGGCGGGCCGCTTGTAGAGTCTCTAAGGCTCTATACTGCCTCTGTCAAAAGTTCGAACTCTCCTTTGCTCTAGCTAGGGCTCCCTTGGTGTTGTTATGGAGCATAGTGCTGGCTAAAAGTATCGTGCCGGTGGTCTCTCTCTGTACTGCTAAGGTGGCTGGGGAGAGTGGTGGGTAGGGATAGCTAGAGGTACAACTGGGACCAAACTGTACCCAAAGCTCCCTGGGGCTATGGGCGGTATCTCCCCGAACTGCGATCCTCTCAGTTGATCACTAAAATGAGCTCTAAGGGTGTGGATGGCTCTACGGGCTACCTCCTGCAAGGGTATGTAGTCATCAGCTAAATGCTACTCCTCTACACACTCTAGACTATAAGCTAAGTTCATGGGAATCCCTATCACTATGACTCCAACTAACGGTGCAAGCATCCTCCGTGCGGACCTCTTGGAAGTACTCGGGGAAAGGCGCCCCAAGTGATGCAGTAATCTCCCTAGAAGCAGCACGTGCTCCCCTCGCACTCTCTCGGACGAAATACTGAACCTAGTCATCCTGCAAAAGGGATGGTTCTACGTTAGTATTGGTGTCACTTTAATACATAGTTTAACATAATAATTTTGAGACAAGACTGGAATAGAAATTGATATGGAGACAAGAATTAATAAGGTACTTAGTACCATATAGCAAGCGAGAAAGGCATACTTAAGTTCTGCAACAGTTTCTATTTTATTAGTGTGGCCCTAACCGATTGCTCTGATACCAACTGTGGCGCCTCGTGTCAATACCCCGAGGGTAATCACACTTAGGTATACAGATTATTATTCGTCTGCCCGGTAGAACACCGCTCCAATGAATAATAAGCCTTAACAAAGTTAACGCAACAGAACAATAAGATAAAAACTGTACTTTATTACAGCAAGTAGCCACGCAAGGCTATGGTCTTTCTACAAGTATTTAATTACAATGGGAAAAGAAATCCCCTCGCTTGCCTGCCCTGCTCCACTGGACGTCTACTCGTCCCACTTGCTGAGTAAGGTGTCCACCTCGCCCTAGTCCTCGTAGTAAGTGCCCTCGCCTCCAGTAGTCTCCTCATCACCTACGTATCCTTTCATCCCACTCGGGGTAGTTCCCGGCCGGACTAGGATCTAACAAAGGAGAATAATAGCAAAATGAGTACTAGTGTACTCAGCAAGCAATTATTAGCAAAGATGCACTGTATGACTCTTCTATGTTTGTTATCACATTTTTTAGCTCGTCTATTTTTCTGGAAAATAATTTATCAAGATTTACGTGGCAAGTTTTAATTATGAAAAGACTACTTATCACTCGGTAAGAAGATAAACCCCTAGCGGTCACTGTAGGCTCCAATCCAAGAGACAGGCACGAATTCATGGTTTGATGTATGGCACTGCGTAGGCTTTGTACCACTTTATCCATAGCTACTCTGACCTCTCTTTGAGCTAGGTCTCTCGCATTTCCTTTGATGCAGTTTCGAGTTCAGAGTACGGAACATTTTCCAGGTTACGTGATTAAGTCTCCACCCATTATTTTTTGATGGTGTCCTGGGGCACTCACCCAGTCCTCCACTGAGTTCTCATAATGTTGGTTGGGCCAGTCATCCCTGCACCCAACACTCCACCTTACGCTACTATAGCTGTAACATCCCAATTTTGGGCTTGTGTTTCAAATGTAAAAAAATGTGTAGAAATTAAAACTTTTTCTTACATCATGTATTTCCTATATGTACTAAACAATTATTGTACAAGAGTTATGGAAATACATAGTCACAAGTCTTTGATCCAAATCTTGATCCTTCAAAAACATTCTTGTTCCATCTTGTGATAATCTCCTGGAAATATTTTTTCCTAAAACTCTTGGGTTGGTATGTGACCCCTCTGAAAAATTTCACAATTTTTAGAAATTGTTTGAATACTTTTGGGGGTCAGTCAAACCTACTCAAATTCTGGTCAAACTAGGGACCAGCACCTTGTGGATTTTTTGGAGGAAAATGTATACCACAAAAACCTCTGGAAATTTTATACAAGGTCAATAACTCAGCTAGCAAGCTCCTGTAAAAATTTCATAATTTTTGGAGTGAGTTTGCTATCTCAATCAAATCCTCAAACTCCAAATCAGCTTGAAAACTCAGTTTAGGTCTGAGTCAGACTCGGGCTCGAGTCAGACCCGAGTCCGACCCAGCTTTTGGTCTCGGTCGAGCCAGCCGCTTAGACCTCCTCGGGCTCGCGCCACTCGGGCGTCAGCGGTGGGTGGTCCAGGCCGTTGGATTCTCATCCAATGCTCCCGACCTCCCCGCTGCTCCACTAAGCATTGGAGCACCCTCAGCCGAGTGATGTTGTTCCTGCGGTCACGACCTCCCCCTAGACCTCCTCACCGCCAAGACCTCCCCACCTCGGGTGATCTGGGACGTCCAGGACCACCCCATGCCAATCGGGATCGTCCAGGACCTCCCCTCAGCCCTGTGTTTCTTCTCCACGACCTCCTGGAGGTCTGGTCGTCATGATTTTTCCCGCACCTGTGCTTGTGTCAGTGTCAGAGCAATTGGGAGCAGTGGCCTGTCACTTTTTGGTCCTTCCCAACGTCTCTTTCTGCCACACATTTAATGTGTCAGAACTTTTGCCCTAAAAGAAGTCAGCCCCTACCAGCTCTTGTCACATCTAGCAAGTCCATGCCAGGGTGTGTGCACCTGAAGCTTGCCTCTGCCCATGGCTTTGCTCCTTTTTCTTCTTAAGACCCCGAGCTCCTCCCTGTTTCCTTTAGTCTTTCTCTCCCTCCACCAAACTTCAAGAACACACCATTGTCGGTTTTTGAAGTTCTTCAAGATCACCCGAGCTCCTACGGTTTAATTGCCAACTTGGTTTCCAACTTGTTCAATTATTCCACCTCGGGCATCTTTTCTTAACCAAATCGGTTGGTTTCAGGGGAAGGTATTGTGGGGACCTGTTCTTCAAGGCCGTCCCTGCTTTCTTCTTCTTCTCCGGCGAGCTTGGTCATCGGAGCACCTCCTTCGGCATCAACCTCTCCTCCGAGCTCCTCTGGACCTCATCTTGGCCCTGGTGAGTTCATCCTAGCCTCCTAGAGCTCGAGGATTAGCTTAGTTAGAGCGTAGCATAGCTTTGTCGTCGTTTTCGGTTTTGCCGAAACCCTAATTACCACCCTCTCCGGCTCGCCGGCGTTCTGAGCCATCGCCGCCGTCGAGAGTTAGCCCAGTAGGTCTGCGGTGCTTTTATGAGCTTAGTGGTGCCCTTGATTTCCCGCCAGCGTGGTCCACGTCGCCGGCGGTGAGCTCTTCTTTGACCCGGATGTTTTGCCGTGTCATTTTCGGACAGGCCCTGTAGCCCAATGATTGGTATTAAAGGTTGTCCGAGGTAGTCTTTTATTGCTGTCTTGCCGGCAGTGCGTGTGTGTCCTCTAAGCCCCGACCTCCTAGTGTAATCGTAGCCGTTTTAAGAGCACCCCTGAATCAGATCTGTGCCGTAGAGCGTTATCTGTGAAAACTCTAAGTCTTAGGACCTCCTAGGGTTAATCTCGGCCGTTCAAGACCTCCTCAGATTAGCTCTTGGTCGTCGGATCCTTCTCTGTTAAAAACTAGCGCCAGGACCTCCCCTCTTGATTTTGATCCTAGCCGTCTAGGACCACCTCGGTTAATCCTAGCCATTTAGACCTTTCCCCGTGCGCAAAAGACCTCCCTTGGTCATTTTGCCAAAACCACCCCCTGGACCTCCACTGAGGTCCTCTTTGCAAAGAGACCTCCCCTTGGTCATTTTGCAAAGACCACCCTTGACCACCCTCGGGGTCCTCCTTGCAAAAAGTCACCCCTGGTCCTTTACAAAGATAACCTCGCTCAGGACCTCTTAGGCTCAATCCTAGCCATTCACGACCTCCCCGGGTTTAGATCTGAGCGTTGGATCTCCTTGGTAAAACTCTTAGTCTTCGGACCTCTCTCCGTGTCGATCTGGACCGCTCAGGACCTCCCTAGACCTAATCTGAGCCGTCCAGATCTCCTCCCGTTAAAACACTATCGCTTAGGACCTCCCCGAGTAGATCTTGGCCATCCAAGACCTCCTCGTGTAAATCCCAGCCGATCAAGACCTCCCCCTGGAGATCTTGACCGTCTAGGACCTCCTCCTTTAGATCCGTAGCGTTATGACCTCCTCCTCTGGTCTAAACCGTTAGATTTAGATCTAACGGGCTAGACCTCCCTCCATAGATTTAGCCGTAGGACCTCCCTCTTGAGATCTAGACCGTTGGGACCTCCCCCGAGAGATCCTGACCGTTCCGACCTCCTTCCTTGGATTTAAAGCCTTAGGACCTCCCCTAGTGCTCGGGACCGCCAGATCTCGATCTGACAGTCACGACCTCTGTTAGGCGCGAGGACCTCCTTTGCGTGCGCTGTGCATGCACTGGTCGTGGCCGTTGGATCAGATCTCAACGGTCCAGACCTCCCTAGTGCGGGAGGAGGTCTTTTGAGCGCTGTGCTTCGAGGATTGTGGCCCTGCGATGCAAGATCAACGACCCACGACCTCTCCTTTTCCTTCAGTTCGTTTGGACCTCCCGAGAGCTCAAAAATTTCCTAAGTCCTTTAATGTTTCAAATTTCAAAAGTGCATAACTTTGTCATTTTAATTCCTTTTTGAATGATTCCAGTTGCTGTAGCTCTGTTATAGTATGAACTTTAATATGAGAATGAATTTAGGCACTGTTATGTAGCAGGAAATGATTTTAACTACATGATCTTGTTTAGTGAAAAATGATGTCTAGAAATTCATTGAAAATTTGTAAAATACATAACCTTTTCTCTGTCAATCCTTTCTGAGCAAACTCAACCTGGTAAAATTTGTCTATAGACATGCTTTATGATGAACTAGGCTTTGTCTTTATTCATGTTCCTGAAAAATGATATATGCTAGATTTAGAGCTTAGAAAAATCATAACTAATTCATTAGAACTCCAAATTGTGCAAACTCAGTTTTGCTGTTGTTAGGATACTATTATCTACCTACCATAAAAATTTCAGACCTTAGATCATTCTGGAAATTTTCACCATGAACAAAGAATGAGATAGGAATTAAACTGGATTTATCAAATGAACAAAATTGTTTAGGGCATAACTTTTTCATGCTAAGTCCAAATGAAGTGATTCTTGTTTTTAAAATTGTCTAAAATCAACCTTTAGCTGCTGTAGAAATTTCATTGGATTTGGATGTGCTTTGCTGTTAAGTTCCTTTTGGTGTTCTTCGTTCTTATCGGTTTTTATCGCCTTTTCACGTTAGGTTCCGAAGAATTTATTGAACCTGAGCACTCCCCTCTGCAGCAAGAACAAATCCAGCAAGGCAAGCAGTTTGATCATGATAATCCCAGTATTTTAAGTATTTATGTTGTTTACAAATTCTATGTATGCATTGCTAGTTTGTGTTAAACTATTATCGTTAGTTGACCTAGTAGATGCATTTCCTTAGGCAAATGATTATCCTCTACTACCGTGAGCCTAGGTTATTGCTGTGATTTAGAGTTCGTGGATGAGCTCTTGTCACTTAGTAGTTTGCGAATTAATTGCTTAGCCATGCTTAGTTTCCGGTAGAAATGGGCGGTTATCGACTTGTCGATAACCTTGATCACATAAAACTTATTATGATTATGATTTCAGCCTTGTGCCATGTCTACTTATGAAAACTAAAAACTAAAAATAAAATGATTTAGACTTGGGCACAATGGTATGTTGGTGTGCTTCTGGGTGTGACTGGAATGGTGCCCGAGTCAACAAGGACCGAACATCTTGTTACACTAAACCAAGCATTTTAGCGTGCTAACCACACTAGAGGGTATGAGACTTCTCTTGACTTAGTACTTTGGCGTGTATTAGCTGCGGGTCGCAGGGAGTCGCAGGAGGGATGGTGTTGGGAGCATTGTAGAGTCCGAAAGGCTTCCCCCCCGTAACGGTGGGTTGTCTTTCGGCTGGCAATGTAAGCGTATGGATTTCTATCCATACGAGCGGCTCGTAGTTAATGCACAAGATTGGAAATGTCTCGTAGGACTTAGCCGTGCCGGCATACCTTCGGAAGTGTGCTTTGTGGCTTAAAGGCGGTCTGAAGTGTGGGTACATTGGTACACCCCTGCACGGTTAAAACTATTCGAATAGCCTCGTCCTAGGTTATGGACACGATTGGCAAGGTCTTTCAAGAGTTAGACTACAACCTTTTAATTAAAACTTGATGGGTGGTATGAATCGGTGATTCGTGCTATATTGTAGTGTCTATTGGGATAGTCACTTCCAGGTGTTTACTTGTATGTATCTTTACTTCGCTATTATTTTGACAACAAAACAGATTTGCAAACTTGCTTTTAAATGTATTACGTTATTACAAATAAAGTTGGCTTTGTGCAAAATGAGACATACAACCTCCACCTAAATAAGCTTGCATGTAGTTTATGAACAGGTCTGCTATTCCACACGTCAGTCTTGCGAGTACCTTTGTGTACTCAGTTATCTTGCTTAAATGTATTTGTTGCAGAGGAAGAAGGTGAGCTTGAGGGCCTCACTTTTGTGAGTTGTATTGTGGTAGCTTATAGACGTCTAGCTTATGGCCGGTCGGTTGCCTTGTGGGTTGTGTGGCTAACCGGTCGACTTTTGTTCTAGCCATCTTATGGCATCTTTTGCTTCCGCTGTCATTCTTGTTTATTGTTCTATTTGGCCGGTCGGCTCTTTTGTAATAACTTTACTTTATGTATGTCGTTGTTGAACTTAGTGATGTATGTTGTATGGAAATGATGTGCATATGCTACAATTCTGGGAAGCATATGTCCATCGAGGCTTAGAATGTTTAATTAGTAACGCTAGAACCATTTGGAGGTTAAGTGTTACTAGTTAAATATTCCGGGTCCTCACATGCCCCGTGTCGGATCCTATCCGAACACATTTGACGAATCGTATTTGTACTGGTTTGTTCCAACCCATTAAGTGTGTGACCCGTTAGGTTTATGTGTAATCGGTTGTGACTAAGAAACCCTTTCCGATCACGAGTCGTAGCGGTCCCTAGCAGGACATAACGATTCCTGAATACACATAAATTATATCGGACGAACCTTAATGCAATATGATCTACGACTAGGTCCTCATCACTTACGACTAGGTCCTATCTTTATACGACCAGTTCGCACTCGGTCACGATCAGTTCGTAACTCCTTACGACTAGGTTTCGACCAATCTGTGATTTCGTTCGATCAGTCTACGACTTGCTCGTATCACCATACGACTTGTCTGGACCTGATCGAACTAAGTGACTTAGTCTAGTATTCTCCCTTTGCCTCACGATATCTAGTTTGAACTCCAGGTGAGATAATGTGTCATCCATGGACTGTTCAATACATTCTCGATCGAGTTGTCGGATAATCTTATGTGGTCGAACACTTCAACCACTAGTGGCATGGCCATGCACTTTCTTTATCCGACCACTTCGAGGGGCCCAAAGACATCTCTCCCGTTATGTCAGGAGGGGCAAATCCCATATCCGACCAGTCACATCCCTCCGCATGTTTCATAGCATACCCGAAAGCTACCTTTATAACTACCCAGTTACGAATGGCGTTTGGAAACCCCTAAGAGTCCTATTACACATGTAGGGAACCATGCTGATCTCAGGTCTAAGAATTATACATCATCATTGCCTGAGACCAACTAATGACACATAGAATCATGATAATCTCAATAGTGTCTCAAGGTGGGTCACTCCAACCCCATGTTCTCTAACATGTGTTCACATTGTTGATTCGATATCCCTATATCCATGACTGGTGAAACATGGTCATCAATCAATACATGTGCTGGTTGTAGAGTCACTACGTTCCGATCTGTGATATTCGACCAGGGATACTTTTAGAACAACATCATACAAGTCGAAGATTTTCACCAATAAGTCACATACTCGTTGATCTTCAGAACTAACGATTCATTCAAGGAACAAAATCATATTTATTCAAGAACTCATAAACATAGACGTGATACAATCATCTCTATGATTGCCTCTCGGGCATATCACCAACAAGATGGTATTCGCGGGATTTCTTCATCATCTTCCTGGGTACTGCAATTTCTTCATCATCTTCCTGGGTACTGCAAGGGTAACGGATGTCGATCTTTGTTGATTGATTAGTAGTAGATGTGAAATTGCTTAGAATTGATTGGATCAAATTGCTGCGATTAGAAAGTCAATTCTGTCCAGATTGTCCAAATGAAGTGATTCTTGTTTCTAAAATTGTCTAAAATCAACCTCTAGCTGCTGTAGAAATTTCATTGGATTGGATGTGCTTTGTTGTTAAGTTCCTTTTGGTGTTCTTCGTTCTTATCGGTTTTTATCGCCTTTTCACGTTAGGTTCCGAAGAATTTATTGAACCTGAGCACTCCCCTCTGCAGCAAGAACAAATCCAGCAAGGCAAGCAGTTTGATCATGATAATCCTAGTATTTTAAGTATTTATGTTGTTTACAAATTCTATGTATGCATTGCTAGTTTGTGTTAAACTATTATCGTTAGTTGACCTAGTAGATGCATTTCCTTAGGCAAATGATTATCCTCTACTACCGTGAGCCTAGGTTATTGCTGTGATTTAGAGTTCGTGGATGAGCTCTTGTCACTTAGTAGTTTGCGAATTAATTGCTTAGCCATGCTTAGTTTCGGTAGAAATGGGCGTTATCGACTTGTCGATAACCTTGATCACATAAAACTTATTATGATTATGATTTCAGCCTTGTGCCATGTCTACTTATGAAAACTAAAAACTGAAAATAAAATGATTTAGACTTGGGCACAATGGTATGTTGGTGTGCTTCGTGTGGTCGGAATGGTGCCCGAGTCAACAATGACCGAACATCTTGTTACACTAAACCAAGCATTTTAGCGTGCTAACCACACTAGAGGGTATGAGACTTCTCTTGACTTAGTACTTTGGCGTATTAGTCTGCGGGTCGCAGGGAGTCGCAGGAGGGATGGTGTTGGGAGCATTGTAGAGTCCGAAAGGCTTCCCCGTAACGGTGGGTTGTCTTTCGGCTGGCAATGTAAGCGTATGGATTTCTATCCATACGAGCGGCTCGTAGTTAATGCACAAGATTGGAAATGTCTCGTAGGACTTAGCCGTGCCGGCATACCTTCGGAAGTGTGCTTTGTGGCTTAAAGGCGGTCTGAAGTGTGGGTACATTGGTACACCCCTGCAGGGTTAAAACTATTCGAATAGCCTCGTCCTAGGTTATGGACACGCTTGGCAAGGTCTTTCAAGAGTTAGACTACAACCTTTTAATTAAAACTTGATGGGTGGTACGAATCGGGGATTCGTGCTATGTTGTGGTGGCTATTGGGATAGTCACTTCCAGGTGGTTACTTGTATGTATCTTTATCACGCTTTTATGTTGACAACAAAATAGATTTGCAAACTTGCTTTTAAATGTATTACATTGTTGCAAATAAAGTTGGCTTTATGCAAAATGAGACATACAACCTCCACCTAAATAAGCTTGCATGTAGTTTATGAATAGGTCTGCTATTCCACACGTCAGTCTTGCGAGTACCTTTGTGTACTCAGTTATCTTGCTTAAATGTATTTGTTGCAGAGGAAGAAGGTGAGCTCGAGGGGCCTCACTTTTGTGAGCTTTGTTGTGGTAGCTTGCGGGGTGACTAGCTTGGCGGCCCGGTCGGTTGCCTTGTGGGTTATGTTGGCTAACCGGTCGACTTTTGTTCTAGCCATCTTATGGCACATTTTGCTTCCGCTGTCTTTCTTGTTTATTGTTCTATTTGGCCGGTCGGCTCTTTTGTAATAACTTTACTTTATGTATGTCATTGTTGAACTTAGTGATGTATGGTGTATGGAAATGATGTGTAATTTTGTGATGATGTGCATATGCTGCAATTCTGGGAAGCATATGTCTCTCGAGGCTTAGAATGTTTAATTAGTAATGCTAGAACCATTTGGAGGTTAAGTGTTACTAGTTAAATATTCCGGGTCCTCACAATAGCGCCTTGGACCCCCCACTTCTGGACTTCTCTTGCCGGTCTTGGGTCCCTTCATAGATCACACGATATTACTTACCTGTTGTGGAGAGTATAATTACATAACAAGGTAGCATTTTCTACCCACCGAAATGGGAAAACGGTTGACACTTAAATACGGCCTCTTATTCGAATGAGAGTTTTGTTGTTCCTTATATATTACCTATATGTAAAGGGTCCCACATCTTCCCTCTTCTCTTTCCTGCCATAGCTCCTTTTACCAGCCTTAGTATTTACACTTACAGCGCAGCTGCCCCTCTCAGCTGGACTGCTCTTTTCTCATATTTATTTCTTTTATTTTCGCTTCTTTCTTTTATCCAATTTGATTTTGAGAGATAGTTTTCATGCACATATGTATAATTATACATAATGTAACTTTTACATTTAATATAACTAGGTTGATGTTCAAGAGATAGGCTTGCCTTCGTATTCGTGGTAAAGATCTGCGTCAGTGAATTCTGGACCAGCTACTCCTGCTTGCGCCGGTTCGTCCTCTGCAATTATACGACATACGCGAATAATAAATAAATACTTAGTTGATTTTTGGTGTTAATATGCATACATTAATCAGTTGATCACTTTCAGCAGATTTTAATTCTAGTAAGTTTTTCGGATCCCTGTTATGATAACACTCCCCAACTACGGTTGTTCTATGACCTATTAGCTTTAATATTTATGGTTGTGGAACTCACGTGTTTTCGTCCCAGGCTTGGGCTAGTGCGGAACAGAAATGCCGGGCTGTTGTTATCCGGTTCCCTAGACTTCTCCTAACTTAGACTAATCCCAATCTAAAGATATAAGCCCGCACACAAAATATAAAAACCGCTACATGTACCCTAACTGAACACTACCCGCAACATGTGCCCAACATCCTAAAAACACAACACGCACATGGCACAACACACACACACAACACAACACCCTCATCGCACAACACTCACACACAACACATACACCACACCACAACACGCGCACACCTCCCTCCCTCTCTCTCGGCTCTTCACCCTTTTCCTCCTCTTCCCCGTGGCTCTCTTCCTCTCCCTATGGATCTGGCGCCGCTGAGCTCCTCTGGCGTTCCTCTGTTGGCTCCTCCTTTCAGATCTGTGCCGTCGGGTTTTTCCCCCACTGAATCTGTGCCGCAAGCTCTCCTTGCCGTTGGATCTACACTGTTCGATGGGTTTTTCGGTCGCCCTTCATTGCCCCTCCTTCCGGATCTATGCCACCTGGGGGTTTTCTGGCCATTTCTTCACTGCTGTTCCTCTCGGACCTACGAGGTCGCTACCTTCTCGGCTACACTGACGGTTCCTCCCTACCCCCTTACCCTTACTTATTTTCCCCTTATGCTGATTTAGCCCTAGCTTGAGTGGTGGCCTTTGGTGGTATTTTCGGTGGGTGTTCGGGGGATGTTGGTGGTGGCCATGAGAAGATGGTTCGGTACATTAGTGTCAGGAGTGACCAGATGGGCTTTGGTGACGATGATGGTGGGAGCTTGGTTCGGTTGCCCTAGCTTTGGTTTCTGTGAGCATGGTCTCTGTGGTGATGGTGTTTTGGGTTTCAGCCTTGGTGGACATGGTGGGCTTTGGTGGCTTGAACATGGTCGGTGTCCTCTCACTTCCGTGGGTTTCATCACTCTGCATTTACCAAAACGCAACACCCTCTTTTTCCCGACTTACCTTAACCACAGAAAATTTGATGAATAGTTATCTAGGGACCAATGGTCCATAAGTTTTACCCAGCAAAACAGCCCCCAAAGAGAGGATAAGAGATAGGGTGAGGGTATTTGAGTCAATGAGTAGTAGGGGAGAGAGAGAGAGGAAGCAAGCAGCCGAAGCCCCATTTAAAATCCCACCAGTTTTAGCCAGCTAGTTGACCACCCCATTTTCACTCTGAACCATCCCCAATTGAGAAGGGAAACCGCAGCACCACGCGCCATCCCAAGGCGAGCCGAAGCAAGTTAAGACCAGCTCCCTCAAAGACCACACCCACCAACAAGGGGATCAAGGAAGGGAGAGGCAAGGAGCTAAGGAGGTAGAGGAAGATACTAGACGACCACAAGGTCCTCCAGGACTGACCAAGCCACCAACAAGCAAACCCTTCCCCGACCATCTCCCTTTAGGTGAGCCCACCTTGCAGCCAACCCCATTTCATCCTCTTATACTCAACACACAACATCGCACACCAAAGACAAACCAACAAGGCATCATGGCCAAGAAGAAAGATACATTATAGCTCACGCTTTTATGTTGACAACAAAATAGATTTGCAAACTTGCTTTTAAATGTATTACATTGTTGCAAATAAAGTTGGCTTTATGCAAAATGAGACATACAACCTCCACCTAAATAAGCTTGCATGTAGTTTATGAATAGGTCTGCTATTCCACACGTCGCCCTTGCAGTACCTTTGTGTACTCAGTTATCTTCTTAAATGTATTTGTTGCAGAGGAAGAAGGTGAGCTCGAGGGCCTCACTTTTGTGAGCTTTATTGTGGTAGCTTGGGGCGACTAGCTTAGCCCGGCCGGTTGCCTTGTGGGTTATGTTGGCTAACCTAGTCGACTTTTGTTCTAGCCATCTTATGGCACCTTTTGCTTCCATTGTCTTTCTTGTTTATTGTTCTATTTGGCGGTCGGCTCTTTTGTAATAACTTTACTTTATGTATGTCATTGTTGAACTTAGTGATGTATGGTGTATGGAAATGATGTGTAATTTTGTGATGATGTGCATATGCTGCAGTCGGGAAGCATATGTCTCTCGAGGCTTAGAATGTTTAATTAGTAATGCTAGAACCATTTGGAGGTTAAGTGTTACTAGTTAAATATTCCGGTCCTCACAATAGCGCCTTGGACCCCCATACTGACTTCTCTGCCGGTCTTGGGTCCCTTCATAGATCACACGATATTACTTACTGTGTGGAGAGTATAATTACATAACAAGGTAGCATTTTCTACCAAGAAATGGGAAAACGGTTGACACTTAAATCGACCTCTTATTCGAATGAGAGTTTTGTTGTTCCTTATATATTACCTATATGTAAAGGGTCCCACATCTTCCTCTTCTCTTTCCCGCCATAGCTCCTTTTACCACCTTAGTATTTACACTTACAGTGCAATTTGCCCCTCTCACTGGATCGCTCTTTTCTCATATTTATTTCTTTTATTTTCGCTTCTTTCTTTTATCCAATTTGATTTTGAGAGATAGTTTTCATGCACATATGTATAATTATACATAATGTAACTTTTACATTTAATATAACTAGGTTGATGTTCAAGAGATAGGCTTGCCGTATTCGTGGTAAAGATCTGCGTCGGTGAATTCTCGGACACACTACTCACTTGCGCTGTTCGTCCTCTGCAATTATACGACATACGCGAATAATAAATAAATACTTAGTTGATTTTTGGTGTTAATATGCATACATTAATCAGTTGATCACTTTCAGCAGATTTTAATTCTAGTAAGTTTTTCGGATCCCTGTTATGATAACACTCCCCAACTACGGTTGTTCTATGACCTATTAGCTTTAATATTTATGGTTGTGGAACTCACGTGTTTTCGTCCTAGGCTTGGGCTAGTGCGGAACAGAAATGCCGGGCTGTTGTTATCCGGTTCCCTAGACTTCTCCTAACTTAGACTAATCCCAATCTAAAGATATAAGCCCGCACACAAAATATAAAAACCGCTACATGTACCCTAACTGAACACTACCCGCAACATGTGCCCAACATCCGGAAAAACACAACACGCACATGGCACAACACACACACACAACACAACACCCCTCACTGCACAACACTCACACACAACACATACACCACACCACAACACAGCACACACCTCCCTCCCTCTCTCTCGGCTCTTCACCCTTTTCCTCCTCTTCCCCGTGGCTCTCTTCCTCTCCCTATGGGTCTGGCGCCGCTGAGCTCCTCTGGCGTTCCTCTGTTGGCTCCTCCTTTCAGATCTGTGCCGTCGGGTTTTTCCCCCACTGAATCTGTGCCGCAAGCTCTCCTTGCCGTTGGATCTACACTGTTCGATGGGTTTTTCGGTCGCCCTTCATTGCCCCTCCTTCCGGATCTATGCCACCGGGTTTTCGGCCATTTCTTCACTCTTTGTTCCTCTCTGGACCTATGAGGTCGCTACCTTCTCGGCTACACGACGGTTCCTCCTACCCCCTTACCCTTACTTATTTTCCCTTATGCTGATTTAGCCTAGCTTGAGTGGTGGCCTTTGGTGGTATTTTGGTGGGTGTTCGGGGATGTTGGTGGTGGCCATGAGAAGATGGTTCGCACATTAGTGTCGGGAGTGACCGGATGGGCTTTGGTGACGATGATGGTGGGAGCTTGGTTCTGCTTGCCTAGCTTTGGTTTCTGTGAGCATGGTCTCTGTGGTGATGGTGTTTTGGGTTTCAGCCTTGGTGGACATGGTGGGCTTTGGTGGCTTGAACATGGTCGGTGTCCTATCACTTCCGTGGGTTTCATCACTCTGCATTTACCAAAACGCAACACCCTCTTTTTCCCGACTTACCTTAACCACAGAAAATTTGATGAATAGTTATCTAGGGACCAATGGTCCATAAGTTTTACCCAGCAAAACAGCCCCCAAAGAGAGGATAAGAGATAGGGTGAGGGTATTTGAGTCAATGAGTAGTAGGGGAGAGAGAGAGAGGAAGCAAGCAGCCGAAGCCCCATTTAAAATCCCACCAGTTTTAGCCAGCTAGTTGACCACCCCATTTTCACTCTGAACCATCCCCAATTGAGAAGGGAAACCGCAGCACCACTGCCATCCCAAGGCAGAGCCAGGAAGCAAGTTAAGACCAGCTCCCCTCAGCACCACAGCCCACCAACAAGGGGATCAAGGAAGGGAGAGGCAAGGAGCTAAGGAGGTAGAGGAAGATACTAGACGACCACAAGGTCCTCCAGGACTGACCAAGCCACCAACAAGCAAACCCTTCCCCGACCATCTCCCTTTAGGTGAGCCCACCTTGCAGCCAACCCCATTTCATCCCTCTTATACTCAACACACAACACTGCACACCAGCACAGCCAACAAGGCATCATGGCCAAGAAGAAAGATACATTATAGCTTAGTCAGCATGTACCATAATGCCGGCGACAAGACCGTAAGAGTCACCGCACGCCCTCGGAGCGGGGATGAGCTGCCCGGCGCAACACCCCCACCTTGAGTCCCATCACGGTGCCCTAACTAGGCCTAACCCCCAAGCATGCATGGTGAAAATAAAAATAGACAAAGCAAAAGATAACTAGATATTACAGAATACGAGAGAAGGGAAAGAGGAATGTCTGGATTAGGGTTTGGACTTAGTGATCAAGAACCGATGCAACCGCCATCCCCACCATGCCTGAAGCCAAGCCACCACCTTGTTCAAGAACCAAGCCCTACTGAGCATCCCAACCATCAGACAATCCCCCCAAAAACCCACTAGAAGTAGCACCATAGAACTGAAGCCACGAAAGCAAGCTACCAGCATATTAATTGACAAGTATGTGACTTGTTCATGAAACTCTCTATTCATGTTTATGACGTTATTATAAATATCCCCCGATCTTATATGATTATGTGAGACACTTATATATGTCTTGTGGATCAACACATGTATTGATTGATGGTCACATTTCATGTTTCACGGATATGAGATATCAAATCGACATACGCCGAAGAACATGATGTTGGATCGACCCACCTTGAGACACTGCATAAATTGTTATATTCTCAAGTGTCATCAGCTGGTCTCATACATAGACTTGAGATCATCATGGTTTCCTACATGTGCATCATGGTTTCCTACATGTGTAATAGTTTACTTAAGGGTTGTCAAATGCTACTTCGTAATATGGTACTCATAAATGTAGCTTTTGGTTTACTATGAAACATGCAGAGTGATGTGAGAGATCAAGATTAGATTCGCACATCAAACAAGGATTCTTGACCAGGTCAACATTTTTGGTCAAAGTCAAAGTCTCTATGAAAGCAGACCCACATATTAGAGACCCACTTTATAACGGTTGTGAACCTACAAATAATGTTAAAAGGTAGTCTAATCCCTTTTATTTCAGCCAGACTGGTCGCAGACTAGTTTGAGCCATGAAATGACCAGTCATGGATACTACACGACCAACTATACAATTTTAGGCCATCCCGACCAACAAATTGGTTGGGAGATATGGTAGTTTCCTATGTGACTAACGTGAGAGCGATTATTGGCGCATCTGGCAAATCACGATAGTTAGCTAAGAGACATGACAGTTCAAGACTCAACTGAGGAACATGCATGAAGATATGAGGCGCCATTAGCGATATTAACTACCACCCCTTTTATAGCTATAGCTATAAAGGGGTAGCCGTGTATTCTGTAACATATAATTCTGAACGTAGTCATTACGTTCTCCAAATTTTCATTCTCATTGTATTCTTATACAAACACTCATTGTCTCCACGACAATAAAGGTCTTCATCTAGATTGTGCTCTCTCTTATATTATTTTTCCAGTAAGCTCGACAGGGGACCTTGGGTCTTCATCATTGACAGTTGGCGCTAGAAGGAGGGTGCCATCAAGCCGAACATCATTGCAATCATGTTCTCGCATCCTTATCAATGGACAAGGAGAATACATTCAAACTTGTAGACTACGCCGATCTCATGGACGAGGACTACGTCCCCGCGGAGGCATGCAAGTGCGATTTCTACCTCGAGTATGATCCCAAGGGAGAATCTTCACCGCTCTCAACCCAGCCCGTTGGGACTTAGACGGCGGGGACGCCGCCGCCCCCCCCCCCCAAGCAATTTCGAGGGCGAGTATTCCTACTTCTGTCTCTCAATTGGAGAGACAAGTTACCACGATGCCAATACTGTGGTGACCGATGATGATCTCATTGACAATGTCAATGTTGAGGTTCTGGCAGAATCATCTCTAGAACATCTACTCCGAGATCTCGACTACTATCCCTCCTCTGATGAGGATGGGACATTCTCACGTTCTATTTGCTTCGAGTTTCGTACATGTTCAGTCGTCAACGAGATCGACGAGCAATGAGTGATACATGAACAATGTGAGGAGAAGGCCAAATGTTTGGCGCAGGAGCAACTCAACAACCTACTTGTAATATCCCAATTTTGGACTTGTGCTTCAAATGTAAGAAAATGAGTAGAAATTAAAACTTTTCTTACATCTTGTATTTCCTGTATGTTCTCAACAATTCCTGTACAAGAATTATGGAAATACAAAGTCACAAGTCTTTTGATCCAAAACCTTATCTTCCAAAAACATTCATCTCAAATCTTGTGATCATCCTTTGGAAATAATTTTCTTAAGTTCCTGGGATGGTATATGACCTCTCTGAAATTTTTATAATTTTTAGAAATTGTTTGAATATTTTTAGGGGGCAGTCAAACCTGTTTGTCTGTTAGTCAAACCTTAAACCAGAGCCTTGCATAATGTTTGGAGAATAATGCACTACATAAAAACCTCTAAAATTTTTACACAAGGTTAATATCTGAGTGCGCAAGCTCCAGTAAAAATTTCAGAAATTTTGGAGTTGTTTTGCTATCTCAAATAAATCCTCAAAGTCCCAGCTCAGTTTAAAACTCAAAACCTCATTTCATTGTGCGTTGGGTTCTGGTCGACTGCTCGAGCCACTTGACTCTCATCGATCATCTAATCGCACGAGACTCTTAAAAGCGCTTTTAATCTCACCGATTAGATTAAATCGACCGTCCTCGTCGCAGGAGACATTCGGACTTCTGGTTGTTTTGTTTGAATCTGAGTCGTTGGATTAAAATCCAACGCCCACAATCTCCTCCGTTGTATTTAAACCTGAGGAGTTCGACAAATCTAAACCGTTCATTTCTAATCCAAGGTTTCAAAATTGCCCGAGCTTTTTCTCTGTCGTCTTCAACCTTGAGCCGCGCGTGAACAGTGCAGGGCATGGCGTTGTCCAATCTTGCTCCCCTAAAGCCACTCCTAGCCCCATCAATTCTTCTTTTCGGCCACATCTTGAGCCATGAGCTTTTGTCACCCGAGAGGCTCCTTTTTGCCAAACCCTAATCCTTTAGCTTTATAAGGTTCCAAAACCCCTCCTGGTGTTCCTTTACACCATCCCAATCTCCTTATTCATTTTTGGAGCTTAATTCACCAAAAGCACCAAAACACCATTATTGACCCATGGAGCTCCATTGAGGATTATGAAGCTCTAGTGGTTCTTCTTCAAATATTCTTGTACTCTTTTCTACTCCTTATTATCCTAATCATTTCCCCTCACTTAATTTTGGGTTTCATTCACAGGATTTGACAAATTTGGGGTTTGTTCAAATTCGGCCGAAACCATCCCCTTTCTTCCTCAGCTCCGGTAAGTGGTTCTTTTTGCAATTATTTGCTCATGGACCTTCTTTGAGCCTTGTTGAAGCTATTATGACCACCCGGTGGTGTTCATTTTGCTCAGATGATCGTTTTCGTATCATCTTCTTCAACTCCGGCGAGCTCCTTCTCTGTCAAAGCTGCTTCGGCCATCGTTAGAAGCTCTTCTTGACTAAGGTAGCTTCTTATTAGTCCCTAGAGGCTTTGACACTCGCTTCTTTGGACTGCAGCGGAGCATTTTTGCTGTTTTCACGTTTAGCAGTGAAAGCCTCCATCTTTGTTTTCCGGCACGCCGGCGTTCTGGGCCACCATCGCCGGTGAGGTCACCACCATTAGGTCCGCAACGCTATTGCGACTCCGTTTTGGTACTTGGTAGACGCCGCCGCGGCCGGAGTCGCCGACGATGAGCCGTGGAATCCACTCGGGTGTTGTCGGTCGTAATCACCCGTTTTCGTCGGTCATTAGGACATAATTAATGTCTAATCATTATCAATCATTGGGAAGTATTAATTATGTCTTAATCGGGCCTTTGTGCCACTGACCAGTGGGTCCAGCCTCTTTAAAACCCCCGTCGGCTTAAATCAACACCTTTAGGACATCATTAATGTTTATGATTGTCATTAATCACTGTCTTAACATTAATATGTCCGATTTTGCCTCATGTCTCACTGTCATATGGGCCCACACATTAAAATCCTCCCCGCGCACTTAAGCCCCGTGCGTAGCACTTTGTTGATCGTGGACCGTCGATCTTGTGATCAACGGCCCAGATCTAGAGAACATTCGGACCCTCCGGTTTCCTAATCGTTCTAGATCGTCCATCGCACGATCTGCGGCTGTGATCGCGAGTGCAATCGGACTCTCCGAAGGGAGATGCGCTCCGTTCCGACCATCTTTAGATCTGCGGCTGTGGATGGCCGAGGCAACCGCACCGTCCGAATATTTCCCTCCCCGTGAGCTGTTGGATTCTGATCCAACGGTGGGCTCCTTTTTGGGATCGCGCGCGTGCGCTGTTCCCGGCGCGCGTGGGTCGTAGGATTTTAGATCGAAGGCTCACGAGCGCCCACGTTATTTTATTTCCATTGAGTTTGATTTTATTTCTGTAAGTCTTTATTTGTCAACTAGAAATTGTATTTAAACTTTAAAAACTCATAACTAATTCTTGCTAACTCCTTTTTAGGTATTTCCAACTGTAATAAATTCATATGCCCCTTAAGTTTAATATAAAAATGCATTTAGGCATATTTTAGTAGCAGAAAATTATGTAACTAAAATAACTTGATTACTGCCAATTTTGATTATTCCAGAAATAGCATTAAAGCTTGTAAAATGCATATCTTTTTCTGTATAATTCTAATTTGTGCAAAATCAATTTTTTAAATTCTTCGGTTAGTATACTTTACTTTAAAATAGGTTTTGAGCATGGTCATACTTCTGTAAAGTGACTTGCATTGAATTTACAACTTAGAAAAATTATAAGTAAATCATTCTAACTCCAAATTTAGTAAACTCAACTTTGCTGTCATTAGGATGTCATGATCTACCTTCTATAAAAATTCCAGACCTTAGATTATTCTAGAAATTTTTGCCATGAACAGTACCAGTAATTAATTAGGTTGATTTTAAAGGCTGAGAAAGTGTATTTTGGCTTTATCTTTTTCATGCTAAATCCAAACTGCTTGTTTATTGTTCCTGAAATTGTCTAAAATCATTCCTAGTCTTTATATAAATTTCATTAGATTTGAATGTCTTTTGTTGTTGGAGTTTATTTGGTGTTCTTCGTTCTTATTGGTTTTATCGCCTTTCGCGTTAGGTTCGAAGATAATCTTGATATCAATCTGAGCCACATACCATCGATCCTCGTGACTCCAAAGAAGGCAAGCGCATGTAGCATCATTTGATCATGTTGTTCCTACTATTTTCAAATTCTAATATATTGTTTGCAAATTCTATGTATGCATTGCTATGTTGTTTTAACTATTGTTGATAGTTAACCAAGTAGATGCATTATCGTGAGGCAAATGTTAATCCTCTACCACGAGCCTAGGTTTATCTTGTCGTGATTTTGGGTTCGTTGGATGAATCCTTGTCACTTAGTAGTTTACGAGTTTGTGCTAGACATGCTTAGCTATCGGTAGAAATGGGCGGTTATCGACTTGGTCGATAACCTTGATCACACAAACTTATTATGGTCTATATATTTCAGCCTTGTGCTAAGTCTAAATTGCAAAACTAAAACTGAAAATAAAAACAATTTGGACTTGGGCACAATGGTAAGATGGTGTGATCTTTTGGGTGTGATTGGAATGGTGCCCGAGTCAACAAGGTCCAAACATCTTGTTACACTAAACCAAGCATTCTTATGTGCTAATCACACTAGAGGTATGGGACCTCTCTTGACTTAGTACTTTGGCGTGTGTTGGCTACGCAGTCGCAGGAGCGTGTGTGTGTTATGCTGTGGTAAAATGAGGTGGTTGTGTGTGGGAGCATTGTAGTTGTCCAAAAGCTTTACCCCGGTGGGTAGTTGTCTTTCGGCTTTACAATGTAAGCGTATGGGTTTCTATCCATACGAAGCGACTGTAGTTGATTCACAATATTGGAAATATCTCGTAGGACTTAGCCGCGCGGCATACCTTTGGAAGTGTGCTAATCTTGTGGCTTAAAGGCGGTCTGAAGTGTGGGTACATTAGTACACCCACGCAGGTTTAAAACTATTCTAATAGCCTCATCCTAGGTTATGGACATGCCCAAGTAGCGGAGGGAGCTCGGTCATGCGGCTCTCGTGCACGGAGGTCGGCTCGAGTCATGGGGCCGGCGGCGGGAGCGGGTAGAAGGAGACTCCTGTGGCGAGGCTCACGAGCATAATAAATGCATGCCGTGAGGAAGCGGATGGGGAGGTGACTGGCGCCTGCTCTCCCCGTGACTTCACGCCCGCTCGATCGCCACGTGGGCGCGCGGAGGAAGAAGATGACCGGCCGACGACACCGGGCCCATGGTCGGCTGACAAGAGCGCGAGCGTGAGGAAGTGCGATCGGTGGGGAGCCTTGCAATGTCGAGCCAACTTCGGCCGAGTCGGACTCGAGTTCGAGCTTCGGTCGTGTGAAACGATACTAGACCTATTTTAATTTGAATTTTGTGCTGAATATTTGAGGATTTAATTGGAGGGCCAAATGAACTCCAAATTTGATGAAATTTTAACTGGAGCTAAGTAGATAGATGATTGAACTCCCTAAAACTTTCAAGAAGTTTTATGCATTATATTTTATGTTAGAAATTCCAGAAGTGATAAAATGGGGTTTGACCAATTGAAATGTTGGTTTGACACGCTTTTAAAATTATTCAAATAATTTCTAAAAAGCATGAAATAATTTAGGGCGCTACCAAGCAACCTTAGAACCAAGGAAAATTATTTCCAAGGGTTTAACAAAGATTTGACCAAGGAGGTTGTTGTCTTGATAAATGAGGCTTTTGATTTTGAATTTCCCAAAATTCCTTTACAAGAATTTCAGAAAAGTTTCAAGAGTAAAGGATGAAGGAAAAGTTTTAATTTACCCTCATTTTATTACATTTGAAACACAAGCCAAAATGGGGATGTTACAAACCTCCCCCTTACAAAATCTCGTCCGAGATTTGGTTCACTCGAAAAAGAAAGAGGGTAGTGCACTGCAGGCGATCTTCTCGCTCCCAAGTAGCCTCATCCTCGGAATGATTCGACCACCGAACCTTAAGGAACTTGATGGTCTTATTCCTCGTTCTTCGTTCAGCTTCCTCGAGTATCACGAGCAGGGCCGCTGTGATGGTCAAATCTTCCCGGACATCAAGAGTTTCCAACGAGCTTCCTCTGTTGGAACACGGAGGCACTTCTTTAAGCCCAGGACACATGGAACACATCATGTACTCCACTTGCAAGTGCGTGAGCAACTCCAACTTGTAGGCAACACTCCCTTCTTCTCGATAATACGGTGGGGCCGACATATCGAGGAGCTAACTTTCCTTGACACCAAAACGCGGTGACCTTTCGGAGGAGAAACCTTGAGATAAGCGAAGTCATTGGGCTCAAAGCTCAACTCACGGCGACGACGATCCGCATAGCTCTTCTCGCTCAGATTGAGGCATGCGCATGCGATCCACGAATGAGCTGGACTTGACCCTCGGCCTCATTAATTGAGCCGGGCCAAAGAAAGGTCTTTCACGGTCTCGAACCAGTTCAACGAGGTTCTACACTTTCTCCCGTATAAGGCCTCAAATGGTGCCATGCAGGCCGGCTTGGAAGTGCATTGTTGTAAGAAAACTTCGGCGAATGGCAAGCACTTCTCGATGCTTCCCATAGGAAAGAACACAAGCTCGCGACATGTCCTCCAAAACTTGGTTGACCCTCTCGGTCGACCATCCGTTTGGGGTGATATCTTTGTCTTTGAAAAACGACGAGTTCCCATAGCTTCTTGCAAGCTATGCGAGCTCGGAAGTGAAGATGGAACCACGATCGAAATGATCGTCTTGGCACCATGCAAGCTCACTATCTGGCGAGATAGAGCTCGCAAGGTGGCGATGCGAATCTTGGTCTTGGCTGGAAGAAAGTGCGCCACTTTTGTCAACGGTCAATGATAACCCAAATGGCATCATTGCCGCGGTGACCGGTAGGCGGTGATAAAATCCATCGGCCGAATCCACTTCCACTCCGAATGGGCAAGGGTGAAGCAATCCACGGGCGATGCTCGGCCTTGACACGACGACACACGCCGCACTCGACAACGAACCTCGCGATCTCCTCTTCATTCGGGTCCACCAAAATCTTCTCGCGAAGATCTGGTACATCTTCGTGGCCCCGGATGAATGGATAACGAGAGTCGTGGGCCAGCGGAGGATCAAATTCCGCAACTCTATGTCCTTTGGAACCACGAGCGTTGCCCGAACGTCAAGACACCAAGCTCATCTACGGAGAAGCACTTGGCTGCTCCGTTCTTGACATTTTCCTTGATGCGGTTTACCCCAACATCATCACGAAGCGCACTGATCCGATCCACCAAGGTTGGTCAGACAACCAAGGCGGCGAGGAACCATGCTCAACCAAACCCGGGTTGAGACGCCGAACTCCTCTAGAAGAGGGGCTGATGCTCTGAAGCAACAATGCATTGCAATGCGCTGCGACTAAAGCGCATCCGCAACGACATTGGCCTTGCCCGGATGGTAGTGAATACCCATGTCATAGTCCTGATCAACTCCAACCATCTCCTTTGCCCGAGGTTCAGTCTGGTTGGGTGAACAAATACTTCAAGCTTTGTGATCCGAATACACTTCACAACGACACGATTAGGTAATGTCGCCAAATCTTAAGTGCATGGATCACGGCCAACTCAAGTCATGGGTAGGATAGTTAAGTTCATGAGGTCTCAATTGCCTTGATGCATAGGCCACTACCTTGCCTTCTTGCATAAGGACACAACCGAGGCCTCGAGAAGCGTCGCAAAAGATATCGAAGCTTCGACTGACATCGGGAGAACAAGAACGGAGCGGTGGTCAATCGCTTCTTAAGCGCTGAAACTTTCATCGCAATCACGACCACGAGAACTTCTTGTCCTTCTTGAGCAACTCCGTCATCGGCTTCGCTATCTTGGAGAAGTTCTCGATAAAGCGACGATAATATCCCGCTAAACCAAGAAAACTCCGAACTTCGGTGACCGAAGTAGGCTGACTCCAGGAAAGCACATCGCTGATCTTGCTAGGATCCACAGCTACGCCTCCTGCCGAAAGAATATGGCCTAAGAAGGCTACTTCCTTCAACCAGAACGCGCACTTGCTGAACTTCGCATACAGCTTGTGCTCGCGGAGCTTGCCCAACACAAGCTTCAAATGCTCGGTGTGTTCCTCCTCGCTCTTAGAGTAGATAAGGATATCATCGATGAAGACCACAACGAACCTGTCCAAGTACTCATGAACATCGAATTCATGAGGTTCATGAACAAGGCCGGAGCATTGGTTAAGCCGAATGACATGACGGTGTACTCGTACAAGCCATAACGAGTAGAAAAAGCCGTCTTTGGGATATCCTCAGGTCGAATCCGAACTTGATGATATCCCACTCTCAAATCAATCTTGGAGAAGACTCGAGCTCCAGTTAATTGATCGAAGAGGTCATCGATACGGGGCAAAGGGTACTTGTTCTTCTGAATTACTTCATTAGCGGACGGTAATCAACGCACATGCGCAGACGTCTTGTCCTTTTTCGACAAAGATTGCCGAGCATCCCGAGGAGACGAGCTAGGCGGATGAAACCCTTCTCTTGAAGCTCACCCACCGCTTCTTCAACTCCACCAACTCAATTGGGTCCATCCTGAGGCCTCTTTGAAATCGGGGCGGTACAGGGAACCAACTCAATGACAAACTCGAGGTCTCGAACTGGTGGCATCCCTGGAAGGTCGTCGGGGAAGACATCAACAAAGTCACATACCACTGGGACTTCACTAATATCTAGAGTGGCGGCTTCGCCGAGCGCGAAGAGATGCGGACCTGCAGCCTTTCGGCGAACTTAACCCGCCGCCAAAGGATCAGTGAGGTAGATGAGCCTCCTAGCGCAATCAATTTGTCCCATGTCTTTGAGACAACCAATCCATGCCTAGGATCACATCTAAGCTCGCGATCGAAGGAGGATAAGGTTTGCCAAGAATCCTACCCCTTCTATCTCAACGGGACATCCCTACACTCGGACTCGACTCTCAACTCCAACCGGGAGAGCGAATGGCGGCGGGACCAACAATGGAGTAAAAGAAGACCTCCCACAGCAAAGAAAAGACTGAAACAAAAAGAATGAGATGCGCTGAATCAAACAAAGCGTAGCGAGAAAGAGTTAACCGAAAGGGTACCCAACACGGCGTGGGTGCCTCTGTGCCTCCTCCGCGGAGAGATGAGGTTGTGCGACCACTACCCACGCCTTGGTAGCGGGGACAACCTTCGATCTCGGGAAGAACCACCTCCTGCCCGCGTCCTCCATTAGGACGAGGGCCGCTCGATCTGTTAGGGCAACTATTGGCATAATGCCCTTACGGTTGCACGGTGCAAGTGACCCCGGCACTGGATTGCGGGGCCACCTGCTGGTTCGCAGCGCACGTGTGGCAGGCACGGCTGCGGAGGGCGAGGAACTGGTGTGGCGGCCTCGGTGGTAGGAAGCCGCGAACGGGCCTGGGTAGGCCCGCACGAGGGCGAGAGGCCGGCTGCATGCGGACAGCTGGGCCTCCCACTTGCGCTTGCGGGACTCGCCCGGCGCCTTGGCCTTGTGCTCGGCAACAATGGCCTTGTCTACCAAGGCACGGAAATCGACAAAGTCCACAATGGAGAGCCTGTCTTGCGGCTCCTCGGACAAACCCTCCATGAACTTCTCCCCTTGGCCTCATCGGTGGCCACCTCGGATGGAGCATAACGAGCCAAGTGGTTGAACTGCGTGCAGTACTCCATCACTTACTTACGCCTTGCTTGAGCGCGAGAAACTCCTTCTTCTTGCTTCATCAAGCGGGCGAGGATGTGAGCTCGACGGAGCGCCGTCGGAACTCATCCCAAGAGGCGGTGTGGCGGGGTGCATGGCCAAGTTCTCCCACCGAGAGCGCCCCAGAAGGCGATGGGAGGCAAAGAGTGCCTTGTCTGGTCGAGCATCGAGCAACGTCGAGCTTACGCTCAACTCGACGCAAGTCATCTGCGTCCAATGGGTCCTCGAACTGAGAAGCGTGGGGTGAGTGCGAAGAAACTCGCAAGGCCCCACGGGGCGATGTCCACCCCCGCCGGATCACGAGGCACGGAAAGGGCGGAGGTGTGCGCGCAATAACATCCAGCGAGACCCTCCTGTCCTCCGGCGGTTGCGCTCGATCCGAGAAGGACCTCGGCCATGGTCGGAGGAGGCGAGCTCCTCATCCAAACCAGTCGACCACGGCGCTACGAGTACCTCGACCATCACCTTTAAGAAACTTAGGTTAGAAACCAAAGCACTAACATTAGAAGTTGATGAAAGCGAAAAGCTAACGATTAGGGAATGAGACATCGCCTAACCGAAAGCCAAAAACAGCAAGTAACAACTTTAAATGTTTCCAAAGAAGCTCCAAAACAGCAAGGAAACTCCAAACCAAGCTCAACTTCTCAATGCCATTAACCCGTATTGAATGAGCGAGTAATAGTGTGAGAAGATAAAAATTTCAACACACTACAACCAGCCTAACACTACTCAAGAACAAGGTTAAGGCGATAAAAATAACGTTAGATACTTAGCTAACTAGTATCACATCTTACCCTTTTATTCCCACAAGTTTTACTTGGTTAATCTCTTATTTTCTACCTGGTTAGAACCTTCGAACCTGCTGTCAGGAAATTGAATGATCGCTGTCCAGATTTCATCCAAGCCTCCTAATTGAAATCTTCAACCGGAAGCTTCAAAACCTTGTAGAGGCGGCTAACATTTCAATTTGCCAAGCTCATTGGTCCCAAAACCCAATTAATCGATAATGACTATCTTTTGAGAGAAGGAAAGGGAAAACACTTTTAAAACTCAAATTAGAGCAAGACAGAGAAGAAAGCTAAGATAGGTAAGGAATAAAATCTGAGAACTTACTTAAGCTTTCACAAATCATTTGACCCTTTGAAAATAAGGTTTTCAAAATATCCTAAGGACGACCAAGCTTGGGTTACTACGGTCGGAATGGCTCTGATACCAACTTTGTGAGGACCCCGGTTTATTCGGCTTGTACTGTTTAACCATCCACTTGGTCCTAACAGTACAAATCAAATAAACCAAGCCTCGAGATATGTATACTTCCTAGAAATGCAGTATACACACCCCGCTACAAAATCATGCATCAATTCCATTCATACACATAGAGCCGAAGCAAAAGCAACAACTGAAAGACATAGATAATATAAAGAGAGTTATTACAAAAGAGAGGCCGACCAGCCAAAATTCATAAAGATAAGTAAATACACAGCGGAAGCAAAATGGCCATAAGATGGCGATAAACAAAAGCCAATCGGTGTGCCTTTACCCACAAGGCAACCAACCGGACCGCCAAGCTAATCGTCCCAAACAGCGCACCTTACACGACTCACAAAAGTGAGGCCCTTGGGGCTCACCTTCTTCCTCTGCAACAATTAATATTAAGCAAAGCAGATGAGTACAAAACTTGTTTTTGTACTCGCAAGACTGACGTGTGAGATAACAGAACTATAATTAACTACATGCAAGCTTTATTTAAGTGGATGAGGCTTTGGACTTATTTTCACATAAAGCAAGTTTTCATTTACAATAAGGTAATAGATTCAAAGCAAGTTTGCAATTAACTTTTATTGTTCAAATAAAGAGAGACAATAATAACATAGATGAGAACAACACCAACCTAGAAGTGACTAACCCATAGTCACCACAACAATAGCATGAAGTACCCTTCATACCACCCATATCAAGTTTAAGTTTTTAAAGGTTGTAGTCTAGTTCTTGTGGAAATAACCAAGCGTGTCCATAACCTAGGGCGAGGCTATTCGAATAGTTTTAACCTGCGCAGGTGTACCAATGTACCCACACGATAGACCGCCTTTCCACCACCACGGTTAGCACACTTCCTTTGGTATGCGAGCATGGCTAAGTCTAACAAGACACTTTCCAATGGGCGATGCTAATTAAGAGCCATAACCCACGGGAGAAAGACACATTAAATGCAGCCTAACCGTGCGCTAATGCTCCTCCAACACCACAAACACACACACACAGAAACACACCCACCGACCAGCTCATAATTAACACCTCCCAAAGTACTTAGTCAAGAGAGGTTCCATATCCCCTCGTGTGGTTAGTACGCAATAATTGCTTGGATCAATGGCACAAGTAACTTCGGTCCTTAGGGACTTAGGCACCATTCCAGTCACACCCAACAGATCACCCAACATACCATTGTGCCCAAGCCAAGATATAATTTTGTTTTGATTTTTGATTTGCAAAATGGTAAAACACAAGGGTTGGACATAATGGAATAATATAAGTATTTGTGTGATCAAGATCACCGACTAAGTCGATGATCGCCCAATACTAGATGCTAGGCATGGCTAAGCAATATTTATTCGAATCTACTAAGTGACAAGAGCTCATCCAACGAACTCTAATCACGACAAATAACCTAGGCTCGGTAGTAGAGGATAATTAATTACCTACAGATTATGCAACTAGAGGTCTAACTAATCAATTTAACAACAAAATAGCAATGCATACATAGAAGTTAAACAAAATATTAGACTTTAAAAGTAATGGGATTAATGGAAATGATCAAGCTGCATGCGCTGTCGTTGCTCAATTTGTTGGAGGGTCGTTTCTCGGGATTACCGCAAATATCGAATCCTAAGCGAAAAGAGCGAAAACAACCAATAAGGCGAGCAACACTTAAACAAAGAGCAAGCAAAAATTATCCAAATGTGACGAAATTTATACACAAGGTAAAATATGAACATACCTAGCCATAGAAACTGGAAAAACTTAATTTGGATTTGTGGTGCAAAAGATATTCTCTAAAAACCTAATTTTGGCCATAATTAGCACTCGTAGCAAAAATATTTTCTAGAAAGATTTTGAAGCTGAAACTTTATGGTAGCTACCTACTGGTATAGTGGTAACCATATAAAATTTCAGGTCATTTGGAGTTAAAATGATTTAGTTATGATTTTTCTAAGTTTTAAATCTAAGACATGATTAATTTCAGTATTAAAGACTACTGCAAAACCTATACTAAGCTAAAGTACTTTAACAGATGCATTTATAGAATTTTAGTTTGTTAAATTTGGAGCTACGAGAAAAGTTATGCAATTTTGAAGTTTAAAACAATTAATATGTGCAAATAAAAGCTTCGGACTAAATCTGAAAACCCATAAAAGCGGGAGGTCGTGGGCGTTGATCAAAGATCGCACGGCTCACGATCTCGAATGCTAAAACCATACGAGCTCACAGGCGCAAAGACCTCATCGCGCCTAGGGAGGTCTTAACCGTTGATATGGAATCCAACAGCTCACCACCGGATGCCTGGCACACGGAAGGAGCTCCTCGCACTAGGGAGGTCGTGGCCATCGACCGGATCTGCGGCCCGAGCTCCACGAGGAGGTCCTCGACTATCCAACTAAGGGAAGGTGCAGGCGGTTAAGATCTCCGGGGAGGTCTTAACAGTGCAGATCTCGAGCGGAGAGAGGACCTAAGCGGTGCTTAACAAATGAGAGGTCTTGACGGCTAGGATCTCACCGAGGAGGTCCTAACGGTCTAGATTTCCCTCGGGGAGGTCCTCCAACACAGTGCTTTAACAGAGAGAGATCTGGATGGCTCAGATCTCCATAGGAGAGGTCCTGAGCGGTCCAGATCTAGGCGGGGAGGTCCTCATGGTTAAGACCAGCACGAGGAGGTCCTGAGGTTCTCTTTACAAAGAGACCAAGGGGTGGTCTTTTGTAAAGAGGACCCTGGGGTGGTTTTGAAGGTTTTCTTTACAAAAGACCAGGGGTGGCCTTTTGCAAAAGGACGTTGGTGGGGTGGCTCTGGGTGTTTTTTAGAAAACGACTAAGGAAGGACCTTTTGCAAGGAGGACCCCACGGAGGTCCGAGTGGGGGTTTTGACAAAAACGACCGGGGTGACCTCTTCGCACAGAGGACCTCAAGGAGGTCTTTTGCAAAGAGGACCCCAAGGAGGAGGGTGATCCTAGCGGTGGGATTTAACCTCGGAGGTCTTTAACGGCCGAGATTCTATATGGTGGGAGGTCCAGAGACTAAGGACTTAGACTAGGAGATCTAGCGGTCGAGATCAACACCAAGAGGTCATGAGCGGCTAAGACCTGGCAAGAGGTCCTAGGACTTAGCTAATACTAACAAAGGATCTACGGTGGATCTAAACAGAAGAGGTCATTAAGGGCTAGGATTAAATCGAAGAGGTCTTGGGAGCTAGAGTTTTTGCCGACAAGATCCCACGGTGCGAATCTAACACGGGAGGTCACGGAGGTCACGATGAACCCGAGGAGGTCAATGACTTGACAAAAACGCGACAATGACCAAGGACACCGCTTTGGTCATCGGCTCGTCGCGGCGACCACGACCACGGCGGCGCGGTCGGCGGGGCAAAACGTTCGCAATACCATTGCGAACATTTTGAGGGCACAAATGTCGCGGACCGACCCATATCGCCGTGGCCGAACGAGGCGGAGATCAAAATGCGGGAAAAGTGGCAACCGAGAAGGACTTCGCGCGACCTAGACTATCGAGTGCTTAAGCTACGAGGAGGTCATTGTGAACTCACTGGGCCAGAGGAGGTCCAAGGGAGGTCGAGGAGTTCAGCGACGCAGCGCCACCGGGCCGAGGAAGACAACGCGGGCAAGCAATCACGAGGAATAGAGGACCAAAGAGTGCGGTTAGCTCCTTGACACTCACCTAGGGTCTCACGAGCAAGAAGGTAGGAGATGGACCACTCACCAGGCCTTGGGAGACGAAGGGGTGACTCACGGCCGAAGGGGGAAACCTCCAATTCAAATGCTTCACGGGATACCACCAAATTGATGAGGGTTAAAGATCACAGAGGTAAGAAGAAGGAGCGAGCAAAGAATGGTGACAATGAGTCTCAGGAGTACCGCCTTCGAGGAGCTCGAAGCTTCAAAGAATGGCGGTCGGGGTGATCTTGGGGTTGAGCTCAAGCACGAAGAAAGGGTGCCAAGCTGGTGCGGAAGGGTGAAAGGAGGACAAAGAGGAGAGCTGGGTGCTTAAGTAGCGAGAGGAGCTCGGTCAACAACGGCTCTCGCAGACGGGAGGTCCACTCAGTCATGGAGCCGAGCGACGGCGGTAGAAGGAGACTCTGTGGCGGCTCTGAGCATAATAAATGCATGCCGGTGAGGAGCGGATGGGGAGGTGACTAGGCGCCGCTCCCTGGCCGACTTCACTGCGCTCGATGCGCGCGTGGCGCGGAGAAGAAGATGACCAGCGACGACACGGGCCCACTGAGTCACGGCACGAAGCGCGAGCCGTCAAAAGCGGTCGGTGGGACGCATTGGCAATCGAGCCAACTCGGCGAAGTCGGACTCGAGTTCGAGCTCGATCGGGTGAACGATACTAGACCTGTTTTAATTTGAATTTTGTGCTGAATATTTGAGGATTTAATTGGAGGGCCAAATGAACTCCAAATTTGATGAAATTTTAACTCGAGCTAAGTAGATAGATGATTGAACTCCCTAAAACTTTGAAGTTTTTATGCATTATATTTTATGTTAGAAATTCGTAAGTGATAAAGCTGGGGTTTGACCAATTGAAATGTTGGTTTGACTGCACCCAAAATTATTCAAATAATTTCTAAAAGCATGAAATAATTTAGGGCGCTACTAAGCAACCTTAGAACCAAGGAAAATTATTTCAAGGGTTTAACAAAAGATTTGACCAAGGAGGTTGTTGTCTTGATAAATGAGGCTTTTGATTTTGAATTTCCCAAAATTCCTTTACAAGAATTTCAGAAAAGTTTCAAGAGTAAAAGGATGAAGGAAAAGTTTTAATTTACCCTCATTTTATTACATTTGAAACACAAGCCAAAATAGGGATGTTACACGTCGGTTCAACGAATGGTTAAAGGTGTGATTTACTGGGGGCTCATCAAGTGATGATACGCTGCTATAGTTGGCAAAATGGCCAAAATTTACAATTGAGACATAGTAAGGATACGACATAAATGGGTACACATTTTATACGACAACTTAGGATAGGAAGAGCACAGTCCAGAACAACGGTGTCCATATAGATGCGTTTCACGAGCAGTTCAATACCGCCGGGCCACATGGGTTGAACTCCTACTATGGGTTCATAGAGGAGATTTTGGAGCTTGAATACGTACTTTTCAAGATCCCCTTGTTTCGATGCCATTGGGTTAAACTTTCACAGGGTGTAAAGGTCGACAAGTACGGCGTCACTACCGTGGACCTCAAACATATCAAATACAAGGATGAACCATTCGTATTCGCTAAGCAAGTTGTTCAAGTTTTTTATGTAACGGGCCCGGCAAATAAGAACCGCCGCGTAGTTCTTCATGAAAAAAGAAGGATTATCGGAGTTGAGAATATCATGGATGAGGAAGAGTACAATTAATTTGACGAGCTGCCTCCTTTTGGAGACGGCATCAGGCTCGAGGAAGAACCCAGTGAGGAAGCCAACTATATGCGCGTCGATCATCATGAAGGGCTATATTTTAAATAAGAATTTATTCCATAACATGAGACATGTCAATGTGGGATTGTCATGTGTTAATGTGTTATATATGGACTTGTCATCTCTGATTTTGCTATCAATGTGGAATCCATTGTAATGTGGAATGGTAATATATGCACATGCCAAATTATGGATATCTCTGAATGTGCTCTTGTATGACCTAATGTCTCCCTGCTCTTGTATGCCTAATACATGTTGCACATATCTCTGAATGAAGTATTATATAGTTTCATATCACAGACAGTTCCAAAAAAAGAACCGTTCCGTTTGTGACATTGTCCATATCACATACAAAGACTAAACATATACTTCAAAATTTAACTTCTAAAAGAAATCCGAAACAAAAGCTTATGATCATCCTCTGGAACTAATTTATTCAAATATTATATTAATTATCATGAATTAATATAATTTTTACCAAATTTTTTGGACTAGATTCAGTCATCAGAAAATTCAAACTCAATATAATGACCTATTCTAGGTTTGAATTGGAACTATACGAAATATGTCATGAACAGTAAGGTTTAATAATTTTTATGAATACTAGACCTTCCCAGGAACCCCTCTGATTAATTTCATATTTTTAGGATTTTATTTGCTATTTTTAAGACCCCAATCAAAGTTGGAGTTTAGATTTGAACCTCAGTCAATACTATTTAGACTTGGATTAACTTGAGCCAATGAGGACCCTTCAATCGGGATCGAATGGTCCGAATCAACCACGCGTTTGAACAGTCTGAATGTCCAATGAGGACCCTTCGATCGGGATCGAATGGTCCGAATCAACCGCATGTTCTGACAAATCGAGCGCTTCGTCAATGAGGACCCTTCGATCGGGATCGAATGGTCCGAATCAACCGCGCATTCGGACAGTCCGAACGTCCTCACGCGATCAGGAATTGGAGAATATCACAGACGGTTCTATAATAGAACCGTCTGTGATATGGACAATATCACATACGGTTCTATTATAGAACCGTCTGTGATATGGTACATATCGCAGACGGTTCTTTTCTGGAACCGTTTGTGATTACTTATCACAAACGGTTCCATAATAGAACCGTCTGTGATATGCCTTTATTAAGAGTGGGAACCACTAGGTTTTTCACCCTTACTCGTCACTCGCCCTTACTCTCGCCCGTTCACCTCCCCACCCGAGCGCCCCCACCCTCGACGCCTCCACCCAAGGTACTGCTAGGGTTTTCCTCCTTACTCGACACTTCCTCCCAGTGCCTTACTCCTCACTCGCCCATTTGCCTCTCCACCCGAGCGCACCAGACCTCCACGCCGCTGCCCGAAGCCTCCTCCCTGACAGCCGCCCCCGACATCGACGACGCCCGGCCGTCCCTTACTTCGTCGCCAACTCTGGCCGCCCCCAACATCAACGACGCCCCGTCGCCCCCTGCTTCGTCGCCGGCTCCGCCCCCACCCCGCTGAACGATCTAGACCGGCCATTATGTGTTAATGGAGTATTTTGGTGATTAATGACAAATACACTTGTGAGACTAACACTCTTATTATTATATCATGTTTAGTCTCAGCTTGGATATAAAAGCAAAAATTCAAACAGGTATGTATTCATTAATGACAAATGCACTTGTGAGACTGACACTCTTATTGTTATATCATGTTTAGTCTCAGCTTGGATATAAAAGCAAAAATCCAAACAGGTATGCATTTATTAATGATAAATCTATTTGTGAGACTAACAATTCTATTGATTATCTATTGCTTAGTCTCGTTTGGATATAAAGATGGAAATATAAGAGGTATGCATTTTACTTTATTTATATATATAGTTGCTTTCCTCGGATCCAAAATATAGGTTGAACTTCACCAAAAGGTTAACTTGGATATGTGTATATGTTTTCATTACACATTTGTGTATGCACACATATAGGGGGAGTTCATTCTATATTTTGTGGTTTCATTAGTATTGATCCATATTCTCTTTCCACATATATTAAGGATCTTTACTTTGAAACATATCCTTGAATATATTTAACTTGTGTAGTTAATATATTCATATGAGTATATAAGAGCATATGAGACTTGTATAGTTCATAGATGCTCATATATCCTTGAATAGATTTAACTTGTATAGTTAATATATTCATATGAGTATATACATCTTGTGTAATTTGTATACACTCATATTTGGTATATATAACTTGTGTAGTTCATATATAATTATATGTGAGTATATATATAACTTGTGTAGTTTATATATACTCATGTTTATCTATATTCAATTATTTGAGATTATGTTGTGGGACTAACATGTGTGCTAAGATGTTTAAAGGCTTAGTCCCAGTTCATGGATGGCGACATGGTAAGGGAAATGCATGACAATAGAGGGATCATGATTAGTAGCTTGATAGCATGTTCTTGTACCTTATGGATCAAGTTAGGATCATGCATGCATTTGATTTTGAAATTATATTTAAATTTGAAGGCTTTAAGTGCATTGATCAGAAATCGGTCGTACCGGAGTTACACTGCGGTACTACCGCATTGCGGTCATTCCGATTTCTAGTTGGCGGTTGAAGAAAACCAGAACCGATGCATTTTGGCTCAAAGCTCTCTCTGATAATTGGTCGTACCGCTTTTGAGAAACGGACGTACCGATATGCGGTTGTACCGATGTTTGTATGGCGGTATGTATTTTCCAGAGAGCATGTCATTTCGGCGTTATTGGAGACCCTGCAATCGGTAGTACCGCTCCTTCGTGCGGTACGACTGGACCAAGCGGTAGTACTGCAACTTGGTTGGCGGTAGTACCGGTCCAGGTTTTTCAACATCTTATTTAGAAGCATTTTGCAGGTATATCTTGCTAATTAATGTTAATCATTATGGGACTAACATTTCCCATGAGTTGGATGAATAGGTTATGTTCCAGGGTAATGAAGACTTCGGATGTCATCATGAGTTGATCGTCATCAAGCAAAGGTTCAAGAAGAGGATGCATCATGTGTTGATGCATATCAAGATCTCGAAGAAGAGATGATCATGAGTTGATCATCAAGTCAAGAGAAGACTCATCATGTGTTGATTGAGGTCAAGTAAAGAATGCATCATGAGTTGATGCATGTCAAGATGATGATCCGGACTTGAAGTGAAGATGTGCGTCATCAAGCTTCAAGAAGATGCTCAAGGCAAAGGCAAAGGTATGACTAGCTAGGGCTAAGGATGTGTTCCTAGTCTTTTACCAGTCTTGGTGTTTGGTTGGAAGACCGGATTGCTAGTATAGGTTACCGTACTATTAAGAGGGGTCTTGTCTAGTAGCTTGAGTCTCATCATGTGTTGATAACTCAATCTCACTCGCTCTAGCTCACTCTAACATGTTGCCTATATTTGTGAATGTGTTTTGCAAATAGTTGAGGCTCATGGATAATCCTTATAGCATGTGACTATACTTTGCAAATGTGTTTTGCAAATAGTTGAAATCCATGTACCTACTCCTTGTGGCATGATCTAAGTTTGCAAATGTGTTTTGCAAATTGTTGGAATTCATGTAAATTCCCTTGGCATGGTCTAAGATTGCTTGTTGCTAACTCTTTGGACTTAGACCATGGTAGTGGCTCTTTGAAGTTGTGTTTTTTGATTTGATAAAATGTGTTTGAGATCAAATCAAATAGGTGGGTTGTGTAGACTACTGAATAAGCTTTCAATAGAGTCTAAGATCACTCAATTCTGACATCGGAGTCAAAAGTTATGACCTTTTTACCAAGTGTCGTCTGTGCTGATTTTGAGCTGCGGTACGACCGCCATGTAAAGAGCGGTACGACCGCCCAGAACGGTTGTACCGGACCTTGTGAGGGCGGTACGACCGCAAATGTCTATAACGGCTAGTTTTTGGCTGTTTTGTCTCCAAACGGCTAGTTTTTGGTGTAGGGGCTATAAATACCCCTTTGGCCGGGTGAGAGACAACCTTTGGCATCCCATTTCACTCTCTTGAGCTAGTGTGAGCTTCTCCTCTCAATTGTGCATGTGTTTCACCTTGTGAGCAAGGAGAGAGGTCTCTAGTTGCATGTGTTGCATCTAGAGGTGGATTTCGTATCCACTTGAGCCTGTGCATTTGTTACACGTGGTGAGAATCAAGCAAGGGGCTTGGCTTATTATTCTTGGTGTTTGTCGACACCAAGACGGCGTGGAGGCGTCGTGGTCCGTTGATCTTCTAAAGTGAAGCTTGTGAGAAGGCCCAGTGTTTGTGAGTGGCTTGGTGCTCGCCATCTTCGGAGTGGAGTAAGAGCAACCCTAGTGGAGCGAGGTGTTGATACCTCGGGAGAAGGCTTAATTCGTGGAGCCGGCCCAATTGGTTTGGGTTTTCCTCAACATGGATTAGGGGAGACCGGCAAGTCTCCGAACACCACGGTAAAACATCGACGTGTCTTTGTGGTGTGATCTCTATTGCCTTACTATTGCATTTACATTCATTGTGTATGAATGCTTGCCTTACATTGTGCAATTTATATACCTTGTATTAAATTGCTTATTCATTGTGTATGATTGCAATATTATCATTTACATTGCTTAAATTGAATTGCTTACAAGTCTATGCTTGATTGATTATTTTCAATAGACTTGTATTGTTGGTGCACTTAGTTGAACCTAGTTGATTTAGGCTTTAATTGTGCAAAACCGTATTTGTATTAGCTTCCGCATTAGAAATCGATTTTAGCGCATAGAAGTTTTTAAAACGCCTATTCACCCCCCTCTAGTCGGCCTCCTCGATCTTACACCCGCTTCGTCGCCAGGTCCGGCCACCCCCTGCTACGTCGTCGACGCCTCGTCCTCCCCCTTCTCCCCGTCGCCAATTTGTGAGTATCATTGTTTATCTTTTGTGCATCCCTTGTGTATTTTTGTGTTGTATTGGTTCATATCTGGAATTGGTACAGGAAGATATTGTAAATTGGTGCTAATGGGTTCAGTTCAATTCTCTTTGATGATTGTCAAATCTGAAATCAAATTGATAATAGGAACGATCTTGAGCTGGAACCTTTTGCTTTCTGTGGTCAGTTATATTTAGTAGCTTTGTTACTTTCTGGTTTTCAGTTCTATGTAAAGGTAAATTATCCTTTTATAATCAGTGAGCTAGTTGATGTTCTGTGAGATATTTACATTGATATTCTTAATCTGTTGATTAGACTAACTGTTAAAATATTCTTGTAAATTATCTTGGCATCACTTGCTCTGTTATTCTGTTTTAGACAGACTGTATACTGCTTTCTTTGTGATATTATTCACATTGGTGGTCTTTAGATAATCTGTGGACATAAAGTTTAATTTGCTACTTTGTGATAAATTTGACATATTAAATAGGAAAGTTGTAGTTTAAGCTCAAGATCTATTTTGTAATTATCAAATTTGATTGGTGAAGAGATTTTTGACTGAGGGCTGAGATGGCAAAGACTTTGTCTTATGCAATTAGCCAACTGAGAGCAATCGAATAATCTAATTATCTTAGCGATATGCTGATTTTGGTTCTTATATTAGATTGTAGTGTTGTTAGGAATGACGTGAAATGTGTTATATGCTTGATACCATTTGATACGCTACTGTACGAACAATTCCGCAAAGTCTATATATGCTTTCATTTATTGTGAATGTATTGTCTATTGATGTGAATGTATCCTTTGATACCATTTGTTTATATAGTTAATTGGTTGGGTAACTTCTATTTTTCTGTATAAAATATGTTTCCAAGATAAATAATCTTCAAAAATACCTCATGGATATCAACTTGCAATCCATTTTATTTAAACTCTCAACGTTTTGAATTCTAAAATTTTAGTTCATTGTGTATGTAACTTATATAGATAGCAAGTAAGCGAGATGGCGTCCGCACCGTCTTTGCCGCCTTCATCGACGTCGTCGAATGCGTCCGGATCTCCGAGCAAAGTGGTACGTACGCGAGATGGCAGAGGAGCAACGAAAATGCCTGCGAGCCGAATGACCATCACAGAGGTCAGTGGCAGTAGGGTCCCTCTAAGTCCCAAGAAAGCAGCGGCGAGATTCCGGACCATCTGTGGGATACTTGGAAGGAAATGGGTCCCCATCAGCACACTAAGCTAGGACACACTGTCAAAAGATCGGAGAGGCGAGCTGTGGACAAAAATTTCAAATTCGTTCACTATCCCAGAAGCAGACCAGGCATGCGTGGAACGACAGGCATTGCTCACAATGGGACACGCGTGGAGGACCTTCAAGAGCACGCTTGTCACGAAGTATGTGAACACGGGGCGAACGCCCTTCACGAAGTATAAATTCTTGTCGCGGAATATATAGGACGCCTTTGTGCAAATAAAGACGATGGCCGAATTTCAGGAGCAAAGTGCAGCGCACAAGGCTCTCCAGGAACAAAACACTCACCCCCACAAAATCGGCATCGCTGGGTACGCGAGTAAAAAAGAGCAATGGGCGGCGGAGGACGAGAATGCAACAAGGCTATTTGCTGAGATCACAAACGAGCGCGCTCGAACCTGGTTAAGAGAGGCGGCATCTCTTTCACAAACCCGGCAGACCAGGAAGTGTCCCAACGTCTGGTAAGATATGTCAAACTACCTAGTTGTTAATAAGTCCATAACTTCATAGTGTCTATAATAACATGATGACCTCTTGCAGCAAGCATTGACTTTCGTATGTTCCGAAGGCTCCTTCGAAACAGACAAAGAGAAGGATATACTATCTACAGCCCTGGGAAACAATGAGCACCTGGGTCGCACGCGAGGCATTGGGGTTTACGTACCTTGGAGGGATGGATTCGCAGATGACTACTGCAAGTATAGGAGTAGGAAGAGATCCAAGGCCGAGTACAACTATCTGTTGGAAATGAGGCTCACTGCAAAATTTGAAGGAAGGCTAACAAGATTGCAGGATCAATTGAATCAAGTACTCCTCAACCAGTCGCAAGCCGCCCCTATTATTTTGGGATCTAGTCCTCCTCAAGACCTCAACATCGGAGTAGCGTTGCGTCCACGCAAAATTCTGAACATGACGTCCAATTACCTATCGATGACATCAAGATAATATACATCTCTGTAATGCTCCAAAGATGGACCTATAGGATGCTTTAGCTAATTACATATCGTTTTGTAGGAGCCGACGCCGTGCACGCTCCAAGTGAGGATGGATGGGTCCATGTCTATTGAGGCTAGGCAGGGGATGGCGTATCCATGCTAGGAAGGGACAGTGCAGCACGGTGCCTAGGTGGCGCAGGGTTACGCCAGGGTTTAGGTGGACATGGTACATGACAATTTCAGGGCCACCCCACTGGAGATTCGCCTGAACGAAGACATCAGAACACTAGGGGATGCCGTGTACACTTTTATCTAGTGGCCCAAGAAGGACATCGCCCTGGACCCTGCAGTGCCGTCTAAACCTTTGATTCAGAAGGCCTCTCCAACAGGACCCTCGATGACTCCACCTCAACCATCTCGACACGACCATGCCTCTCCAACAGGACCCTCAATGACTCCACCTCAACCTTCGCTTCAGAAGCCCGCCTCATCGGTTCCCGTGGAGAAGACGCCAAAGAAACAAGATAAGTGTGTCACCGTATCGGTTCTTGAGTCGTCTCATAGGAAGACGCATAGCGGCCAAGTCGTTCAGGTCAAATCAAAATCGCAAAACGTTAAGGCGTCTCCTAAGCCTGGGAAATACTCCGTCGAAAGTCCGTTGGCCACCGACATAGTATTAGCCCACGCTGGAATAAGTTGCCAGTCTTTGCATGCCTGATACATGTGGAAGACCAAAGAGAAGGGGTGCGATACTGGAATCACCATCACATACATGAAGGAGCATTTCTTCCACGAGCCAGCCTCCTTCGTCGTGGGCTTCAACGACTTATTCGACCTATTCAACCTCAAAGCCCTCGATGCCTCACTTTCTACGATGCTAGACATTGTAAGTATGTACAATCAAGTTCTACATTCACATAATACCGATTAATATAACAACTCATTGCTTGTGTATAGATACATGATAAAAAATGCCCAGTAATTGAAAGAACCGGCGGGTTTCCTCGACCCACACGTGGTCTCTAAGTAAACCATCATGGCAGACGCATCCTATGTCGTGAAATACATAACGACAGGGTTGCTTGCTCAGGACGACAAGGACTACGTAATGGTGCTCTACAACCAGAAGTAAGTGCTTCACTACCTGCTATACAAATTTCATTTGTACTTTATACACAGCACGAATTTAGGTTTAATGACTATAGCGACATACATGAGTAGGAACCACTGGATCCTTTTAGTCATTATACCAAAGAGGACCAAGGTAATATATCTTGATTCCCTACTCAACAAAACCCACGACTTCACCATTGTGCAAGGAATACTCGACAGGTATGCTCATTTCCTCCATACATAACTCTATTGTAGTCTTCCTTCGTTTGAAATGGCCGAGAATAACTTTTTGGAAACATGTAGGTCGTTCATCGCCTATGTTGCCGAGGGAGGGGCATACAAGGGATTGAGCCCCACACTACAACATAGGACGCGATTTTTGGTACACGCTACAACACAATAATCCTATATCATACTTCGTAATAATACGTCTCGAACTGATTGTACTTATATATGTAATTCTATTTTTGCAGTGCCACTAGCAAAAATAAGAACAATGTGCATTCTACGTTTGCCATCATATACAACAAATCATGAGTGCTAAGTTGAAGGATCTCGAGGTTTGTCAATCTTGCAATAATTATTTTCTAATTATAAATTTAAATATATATACTTACTACTTTACTCCTGCTAGTGACAGGCTTGAACATAGATTTAGATGCACTTGTTATGAGAGAGATCTCGGAGGTTCGAGGGAAGCTCTGCGGCTTCATCAAGATGTAGATCATTAACGCTGGTGGAGAGTTTCACTCCGTCGACACCGCTGAATGACCTTCAAATAATTGATTCGATTGTATTTCACTTTTAGTAGTTGTAATTCAATTGTAACTTTAGCGACAATACTTGATACATATTCTTTTATAATTGATTTTGAGTTGTAAATGATCACTTTGAGTTATCAATGATTGATTCATCTGTGATGTATCTATTTTCTGCTTGCTTGTTGTTTTCAGAGAGCATGACTAGCAATTCCTGAGGCTAGCCGAAAATATAAAAAAAATAGCTCTGTTGAAAGAACTATCACAGACGGTTTGATTGTTAAACCGTCTGTGAATGGACATTATCACAAACGGTTTCCACTAACAACTGTCTGTGATATTCTTGTATCACAGACAGTTGGTAAATAGAACTATCTATGTTGTGCCTTATCACATACGGCTCAAGAACCGTTTGTGATAACGCCTGTTATCACAGACGTAAAAATTTAGACGGTTTGAAAATCGTTTGTGATGACGGTTCGAACTGTCTGTGATGAGGTTTTCTGTAGTAGTATCGTCCTCACAAAATTCTTCAGAAATTTACCGCAAAATGTTATTGCGAGTCTAACAGATTTTGTACTCTTAAGAATCTATGAAAATCACAAACAGAACAACCAACCTTGTCACCACCCTTTTATTTTTTAAAAAAATAACAACCTACAAACAAGATTTGCTAAATGTATTATCTACAAAAATTGTCATTTATTTCTCCACAATTATTTTCATCAGATTAATAAAATAATAAAATTATTATTTTAAATCGTCAATTCAACTGGCGACAGGCTTGTGTTGTCAATAGGAATATTGTTCACTTTCTGTCACCAGTCGAATTGGCGACAGGGAGTCTACAGGGTCCCTGAGTCTGTCGCCAGTTCAAATGGCGACAGTGATCTAGTTTTGTAATTTTTTTGTATGACTATCTATTTTGTAATTATTTTTTAAAATAATATTATTTAAAAAAATTCAGACAACACTATCACGTGTTGACAAACCGAAGAGGCGCTTTGGTTTCTCATGCATAGCAGCAGCCAACAGGGTAGCTGCTGCCTGCTGAGTGCTGATCCATCGTTATCAGCGCGTCACGTAGAGGGAAGGAAGACCGCGGGTCTCGCGGCGCACGTGACAGAACAAAAGAAAAGGGAAATTCCAACACAAACCTCCGCCCCGAAATTCTCATCACCAACCCTCCGGCCAAAGCCAAAGCAGAAGAACCCTCCAATGGCAACCGCAAGAATCGTGGTCCTCCTACTCGGCCTGGGCCAGGCCAAGGCAGCGGCTCGGATGGTCTAGCCGGCGGGCCCGCGCGCATGCAGGCATACTGGTCAGCAGCCCGGGAGGACCAAGTGGCGCGTCCCTTCAGCAGCGTCCCCACGCACAAGCTGGCGCATTTGGCGCGCATGCAGCAGTCGCAGGAGGCGCAGTGGGCAGTAGCCTGGCTGGTCAATGCAGTGGTCCCCACATGCATGTAGTTTCTACTGGAGGCAGCAGTTCTGGAGGCCAAATCTTACATTACGGAAATGGTGGTCAGGGGCTTGGTGACCAAGATACTTTTTAGTGTATGTGCAGAGAAGCACCAAATGCTGTTATAGAGCTTAGGAACTACGGATTAGGAAATGGGAGTGGCAGGCTTGGGAGAATAGTCCTGGAGTCTTTTTGATGAAGTTTCCTTTTGTAGCAAGAATTGGTGAAGTTTCACTTTTTTCTTCTGTGACATTGAGAGGCTCTGGTGCTTAAGTCAGTGTTTCTAGGTGGACTCCGGAAACCATAACCTCTGGGAAGTTACACAGTGTGTGGGTTAGGATCTCTGGGATCCCCGACACTATGAAGAATTACCATGCTCTGTGTGAAATTGGGTCAGCCTTGGGGGTGGTCCAAGAGGTGGACATGGAAGTGCTGGCAACTCATGATGTGGTCAGGCTGAAAATAGGGGTTAAGGACCCTTTCAAGATTCCATCAAAATCTGAAGTCACCACTTCTAAGTTGCTGATATATGACATTTTTTTCAATGTGGAATCAGTGGCTGAGATTGGGTGGTCAAAGAATGACGGATCTACTCTTGATACAACTCCTGTAAGGAATAAAGCGGGAATTGAAGAAGCAGAGGGAGGGCAAGACAGTGATCCTAAGCGTCAGAAAGGTGTGGAGAAATCTGTGCATTCTTCTTGGAAAATACAAGACATGGGTTTAGTAAGAAATGAAATCATTGCTCGGAGGAGGTAGGCTGGACCCAAAGGGTATAAGGAAGATGTGATAGAAGGGGCAAGCATCAAGTGGAGGTCAGAGATGGCGAAGAACCAACCTCTTCTCACGAAGGACCAGCAAACTCTTGTCGGACAGAGGACATGTCTCCAAGGACAGTAGAGCAGGAAGGGACAAAGAGGGTAGCTGGGCAAAAGTATGGCTGATGAAAATCAAGGGAAAATGCAGATCTCAGAATGTGAGGGGGTGGAGTACTCTGGAAACCAGGATTCAGACATTAGAAAGTTTGCAAAGCAAGTGGGGGTGACAATTCCAGATAGTCCTGAAGTGGAGAGTCAAGCTGGGGACATTGATCAGTATCAAGATGGTAGGGGCCAATCCCATCCTAGAAGAAGCCTAAGACTTAAAGACAACGAAGATGCGAATATTATTGATAAGGCTAAAGAGAGAGCCAAGCTCAAAGATTTGGAGAAAGGAAGAGGTACTTCTGAATTAATACCTACTGTACTTAATTCCTCCAATGAGTCATTATTTCAGATAGCATCTTCTCTAGGTTTTGATTTAGGTTGCTCTATTGAGATGGTGGAGCATAATATAGGCTTACTCAAATCTCAAGAACAGGCTCGACTCAACCTGTTGATGGAGAGTTCAAAACACAACACCACAAACCATAATGAAACTGATATAGATCAGGATGAACCTGAGTCTATAGTGTTTCAAGATATGGTGACTGAGAAAGATCTGGATGAGGATGGTCTACATGAATCCAGTCTGGCTTTATTCCAGCTGGCTTCAATAGGCAGGAAGAAAAAGAAAGGAGGCTCTCCTGAACATTGTTCTGTTAAACCTGCCATAAAATATAGGTCAACTAGAAATAAATCTAAATCCAAGCAATGAAAGGCTTCATCTGGAATTGCAGAGGTCTGGGTAGTCCTGTGAAGAGGATGTTCCTTAGGGAAATTATCCTAGACATGAAACTAGCCTTTATTGGTATTCAGGAAACCATTAAAAGCGATTTCTCTAAAGATGAGTTGAACTATCTTTGTGGGGACCAAGATTTTTTTGGATTTGGTCTCTCCTAGAGGAAGATCTGTGGCATTTTGGTTGGAATTAACCTGAATTGTTTCAATGTGGTCAATCGTATGTGGATGACCATCTTGTCAAAGTTCTTCTTCAAAACAAAATGACAAGTTCATGTGGGACTTGGTCGTTGGTTCTGACCTGCACAAAATGAGGGCAAGGAAACCTTCACAGTGAAGCTAGCACAAATGCTAAATGCGCAATTAGGCCAATATGTTTGGTTGGTGACTTTAATATGATCAGAAAGCATGTGAGAAGAACAAATCAGGAGGCATTAATAGATGGAGCCTCCTTTTTAATTCTATTATTGAAAATGCGGGGCTGAGGGAAATTAACTTGAGCGGTAGGCGCTTTACCTGGAGTAATGACCATGAAAACCCGACCTTTGAGGTGCTTGACAGAGTGCTAGTCAGTACTTCATGGGAGCAACATCATCCTTTGGTTTGCGTCAAGGCTCTGCCTAGAGTCTTATCAGACCATGCTCCTCTCCTCTTGGATACAGGAGAGAGGTGTCAACACAATCCGGTTTTTAGATTTGAGATTGGCTGGTTCTCGAGGGGGGATCTCTCTAAGGTGATTCAAAGGGCATGAAAGCAATCAACAGGAAGCTTGCCGCCTTTGGATGCTTGGCAAAACAAACTAAGGAATCTCAAGAATGCCTTAAAAGGATGGAATAACAATGTGGAAGGTCAGTATAGGAAAAGGAAAGAGGATATTCTGAAGAGATTAGATCGACTGGATAAACTTTGCGAACAAAAAGGGTTGTATGCTTCCAATAGAGAGTATAAGGCTAGGTTGGATGCCCAATTGGCCCAAATCCTAAAAGAAGAGGAATTAAAATGGTTCCAAAGATCCAAAGAGAAAAATCTTCTAGAAGGAGATAACAACACTAAATACTTTCACGCCAAAGCAAATGGCAGAAATCAGAAAAATAGCATCTTTGCTCTACACCAGGAAGAGGGGGTGATCGAGGGTGACGGGAATTTGCTTGTATACATTACCAACTTCTATAAGGATCTTTTTGGGCAGCCTGAGAATACAAGTATTCAGTTGAACATACTTGACAATCCCCAGCTGAATGAGCAGGATAGGTCGTCCTTGACTCAAGATTTCAGCTTGGAAGAGTTGAGAGTGGCGGTTTTTTCTATGGAAATAAATAAAGCACTTGGCCCAGATGGCTTTCCAGCAGAATTCTATCAGAGATTTTGGCCTCTGGTGAAGGATGATCTCAAAGCTGTTTTGGATGGGTTCTTTGCTGGTAACCTGGACATCGCTAGACTTAACCATGGACTGATATGACTGATTCCAAAAGAGAAGAATGCAGACAAAATCCAGAAATTCAGACCTATATGCCTCTTAAATGTCAGTTATAAAATCCTAACCAAAGTCCTAGCCTTCAGACTATCTAGAGTGATTGACAAAGTGGTTCTCTCAACACAAACAACTTTTCTTAAAGGCAGATATATCATGGAAGGGGTTTTAACCTTGCATGAAACTCTGCATGAACTTCACAGAAAGAAAAAATCAGGGATCTTGTTCAAAGTGGATTTTGAAAAGGCATATGATAAAGTGAAATGGTCTTTCCTATATAAGACGCTGAATATGAAAGGTTTCTCATCTCAGTGGATAGACTGGATCCTGAAAGTAGTTAGTGGCGGGAGAGTTTGTGTGAAAGTCAATAATGACCTGGGACACTATTTTAGAACCTACAAGGGTCTTAGACAGAGTGATCCTCTTTCACCTATGTTGTTTGACCTAGTGGGGGATATCTTAGCCCTTTTGGTTAACAAAGCTCAAGAATTGGGATTGATCAAAGGGATAAATTCTCATTTGGTCGACGGGGGGCTAGCCATCTTACAATATGCAGATGATACAATTTTTGCTATCCAGGATGAGGTAGAAAGTGCAAGAAATCTGAAGTTTATTCTTTGCTTATTTGAGCAAGTCTCAGGCCTGAAAGTTAACTTTCATAAAAGTGAAATTTTCTGTATTGGTTCAGCAGGAGAGAGACAGGGAGTATATGAGGAAATCTTTACGTGTAAGTTGGGAGAATTACCTCTTAAATACTTGGGAATCCCTGTAGATAGGAAGAAAGCCAAAAACTCGGATTGGAAAATGGTAGAGGATAAATTTGAACGTAGACTGAGTTGTTGGCAAGGAAAACTTCTTTCTATAGGGGGAAGGTTGGTGTTAGTAAACTCCTCTCTTAGTAGTTTACCTCTGTATATGATGTCTCTTTTCAAGCTTCCTGTGGGGGTCAGGAAAAGAATGGATCGATTTAGATCTAGATTTTTGTGGAACTCTGATGGTGGCAGAAAGAAATACCATTTGGTTCGATGGCCGATGGTATGTTTGCCTAAGGATCAGGGTGGTTTGGGTGTGCTAGATTTGGGTGCCATGAATTCAACCTTGTTAACCAAATGGCTATGGAGGCTGGAGAATGAGGATGGACAATGGCAAGAGCTGATTAGAAGGAAATATCTTAGTAAGAACACGTTGGCTCAGGTGGTGCCTAAAGCGGGGGATTCTTGGTTTTGGAAAGGTGTTTTAGAGATAAGGGATGTATTTTTGTCTTGCTGCAGAAAAAAGCTGGGAAATGGCGCTAGAACCAGATTTTGGGAGGATCGGTGGTTTGGGGATGTGCCTTTCGCAGTGAAGTATGCAAGACTTTACAATATTGCCATATCCAAAAACATCTCGGTAGCGAAGGTCTTTGAGCACGGGTATCAAAATATCCATTTTCGTAGGTTGGTGTGTGGAGAAGGGCTTGTTCTGTGGAATAGGCTTATGGCAGATTGCAATGGTGTGACACTAAGACCCTGTTTGGTACAGCTTCTACTCCCAGCTTCTCAATCAATTCTCGTGAAGCCGTACCAAACACCCTGATTCTCAAAACCATTTGATTCTGATTCTCGCGTGGAGCTGTCTCAAAAATACACCAGCGAGGAGAAGCAGCATTTCCTTGGATTCTCGTGAGAATCCAACTTGATAGAAGAAAAATACCCCTTGGAGTTGAGTATATTTACCCGCAAAATGCCATTACTTAATTAGCCCTCCCACCCGCCCCGGCGCGTACCCATTCGGCCTCCTTCACCGTTCTTCCTTTCCTCTCTCGCTCTCTCGCGACAGAGAGGCGATTTCGCCGAAACTCCACGCAGCCGCCGGCAGACCTCCACTGCGTCGTCGCCGCACCTCCTGAGGGCACCTCCGCCGGACCTCCATTGTGCTGCCACCGGACCCGGTGTGCGTCCCCGCGAGAGGACTACAGCCGCCCACCCGTAACCCTAGAGGCAGCAGGACCAGGAGTGCGCCGCGTTCGGCCCCCGAGGGCACCCCCGCCGGACCTCCACTACGCCGTCGCCGGACCAGAGTGCGCCGCCGCGAGAAGACTACAGCCGTCGGGTACTATGAAGGTAAGGTTGGGCCTCCAGTGCGCCGCCTCCGTCCCTTGCCCCTTGCCCTCCCTACTCCCCCCTTTGGCTATGATTCTGTGATTGGATATGTATTTGAATATGTGATTGAATCTGTGATTATATGTGAATATTGTGAATTTCTAGCCCATTGCAAGTGCATATCTGGGTTCTGAAACAACATGGATTGTTTGCTTCGCCTTATTCACAGGATGATAGATATGTGAGATCTGAATCAACATGATTTGATGAAAGAAACATTCCCCTGATAAGACTCACCGTGCCTTTTCTATGGTTTTGTTTTAGCCTACACCGTGTTGGATTTGCCCCAAATTTTGTTGCATCGTATCATAATCGAATTGGTGTAAAACGACTTGAACTGATTGCACCCTCATTTCATGATTTGAAGTGTTGAATAAGCGGTAAATGATTTGATATGCTTGATCTATAACTTAAGTAGTTTAGCAACTACCTTTTTACATTGAATCCTTAGGTTAGCCATGCTTGTTGCATCATCCGAGATTAATTCTTCTATGTGGTTCCCTTAAATTTCCAGGTAAAGATGAGAGAGATCCGCACATCCAGGGTGGACAATGTGGCAACTAGATTGGTGCCAAGTTCGGGAGGTGGTGTGTGAGCACAACATTGACACTACCAGGCGGTTCACGAGCAACTCGGACTGCGCTTGAGGTGTCAATGTCGGGGCATATCCGGTGCACATGCGGTGCTTTGTGCACATATGCACAAACCCAACCGTAGCCATCCGATCCGATCCGAAAGGTCGAGATCTCGCAGCGCCCCTCTCTTCTCACTTACGCTATTATGCGTTTGCCCCGGATCACTCCTTTTCCCGCGAGCTCCATCGTCCTCGCCCCATCCTCTGCGCACCTCTCAATCAAGCTAGGGTTAGGGGTGGCCACCGATCGAAGCGCCGTCGTCGCACCTCGCACCGAGCCGCCGACGCCGCCTCGCGCTCGCCACCGCGCGTCCCCCGCGCCTCGCCTCGCAGGCCCTCTGCGAGCCGACGACGCCGCCTTCTTGCGTTGCGCCCCTCGCCCCGCTTCGCGAGCCGAGCCGCCGCCGCCTCGCGCCTCCCCGTGCGCGCGCCTCTGCTGAAGTCTCCGCACAGCGTGGAGTCGTTTGTGAGGTGCGATGGATTTAGCTACTAATTCTTGAGGTTGCCCCGCTTTGAGGTCACATCGATTTTGTCTTGTCGATTGTATTATATTTATTTGTTATGGGTGCGATTTCATTGGAGGCAATGGAAGCAACATTGTGATTTCTAGTGAAAAGCATGGGAAGCAACATCCTGATACTTGAAATGTTTGACGGCAGCTTGGGAGTTCTTTTAGGGGCAAGTGTAGTCTTGACATTACTCGATTGATGGAGAAGAAGAAAGTTTGTTTGTAAATCGTAATGTGTCATGTATCCATGAACTGTAATGCGTCATGTAGTACCGACTAACAAATAATGTATGATTTCAATTCTTGTATTAGCTAATGAGCTGCATGTTTTGTGTTGTATGAATGATCCAAATGTTTGAGCTTGAATTGACTTGTTATTCACGATACTTGAAATGTCGAACTTGAAATCAAGGCGCAGTGTGTGCCAGATTTCGTTGGAGGCCATGGATACTGTAGCATTAATTTGTGATTGCATATATCAAGATTAACCGGGAAATACCTGATACTGAGTGAAACTGGGAAATACAACACTCAGTGTGTGTGCCAGAAACTGAGTGAACTAAAATTTTCAAATACCTCACACTGTAGCACTCAACTGGAATGATGACAATGGTGAGGGAGCTTCAAATGCCAGTAGGAAGCGTCGAGATTCTGTCAGGCAGACCTGGATGCCTCAAGGTTCATATTTTATGGTCAAGTATGATAGAACGGCAGTATCCAGAATCAACACTCAATCACAAAACCATGCATTGCTCCATTTTTATTCTTCAAGTTTGTTTAGTGGACATGAGAAATCTGTAATGTGAAATGTTGTCTGAAATCTGATTGAAATCTCAAATGTTGTCTGAAATGAGGTTGACATCTTATTGTTATCTGAAATTTTAAATCTGTAATGAGATTGAAATCTGATTTTGTGGATTCTGAAATGAGATTGACACAGGTTCTGATAAAATGCTAAGTTACTTTTCACCTCCAAACCGGCCAGCCAACTTTGAAAGTTTGACGAGTACTAATCCACCGTATGAATCAGCTGAATGTAGGTTGAGCAAACGAGTTATGTCAAATTTGGTTAGTAGCTACTAAAGTTTTGCAACAAGACCAGAAGCCAGTGTTTATTCATGATGGCTTGAAGCACCTGTATCTCTTACTACTGAGTACAATTTAGTATATATTCTGATTCAATTGTTTGCCCAGTTTAGTAATCATAGTGACTTTTCTGGTTGCCATTATTATTTCATCAATCATTCTGAACACGCATCTCCCTCCCATGGTAGTGCAGGACAGAAAAGTATATTTTCCTTTTGCATTACAAAAGCAGAGAGGAGGCAGCTCGACAAGGCAGTCAAACAGAAAGCCCGTTCCAAAAAACTGCCATGCTTCCATTAAAAAAAACTGCCATATAACATTTCAAGTTCAGACAATGATCCAAAAAACTGCCATGTAACATTTCAAATCCATGCTTCCATTCCAAAAAAACCAAGTCTATGCTTCCATTCCAAAAATGTTCAGATGGTCATTCACATTTCTGGATTCACAGTCACAGATGGTCATTATATCGACATATGGTCATCAAGCTGAAACATCTGTTGTTATCAATGCACAGGTGCTGATGAAAACAGCCTGTTGATAATTATACATGGATAGATTATACAATCAAGTCTGATAAACGCAAGAGTGAACCAACAGTGGTACAAATAGCATTTTTTTCCTCGGTAGTCATTAGTCCTTGAACAAAATTGCAGTTGACATCTAGAAGTCGAAGTTCCTGTGTTTTCCCTGTAGGCTTGATCGATTCCTCTCCGAAAGTTTGGCTTGCTGCTCGCCGTTGCTATCAGCTCCAGCACCGCCTTCAGTCCTCCCTATGCCTAGTTTTGGCATGCCTCGATTTAATCCGTCCAGCAAGACACATGCTTTGCATAATTTCTACAAAGCCATGATTTCATCAAAATGTTTGGTTACTTAGTTCGCTCTGATATCAATCTCCCAGCTCACCCGGAAAAATCAAGAAAGCTTACCTCACGGTTCAACCGGAAAAATCAAGAAAGCTTACCCTCACGGTTCAACCAAAAAAAATCAAGAAAGCTTACCTCATGATTCTGCGCAGGAGGGTCTAGAGAGCAGCGGGAGGCGCAGGGGCAGAGGCGCGGGGGCGGAGGCACGGGGGGAGGCACGGGGGGCGGCGGCGGTGCAGGGGACGTCGGCGCAGGGGAGGAGATTCGGCGCGGGGACGTCGGCGAAGGGGAAGGCGCAGGGGCGTCGGCGCGGGGGGAGGCTCGGGGGCGGCGTCGCGGGGCTCCGGCGGGCTCAGGACGCGCGTGGTGAACGAAGAAACCCCCCAACCCTAGACTGCCTGGAGGAGAATGGGGGGAGACACGGGTGCTCGGGAGGAAGAACGACGCCAGCGCGGGGGGTTTTCGCTTAATGGCCGGAAGTGGAGGTGCGGGCATTCTACGCCGTCGATTGAGCGATGGAGGGATGGGATCATCTATGTCCATATGTGTACACAAGTGGTCATGTTCACCTGATACGCCCCCGTCAATGTCTACTACAATGATGTCCTGGGGGATCTCGCAGACACGCCTGGTTTCTTGATATGAGACCTTATTTTGTTGTCAGTTATGGCGGAGGTTTCTTTTTTTGTGGCTGTGCCAATTCCGTTTGCCACAGATGAATGAAAGGATACCAACATATATGTAACATCGGTCGTAGGATTCCTACCTTAGGCTTCTTCTGTGCTTTGCTGTAAGTCTGTCATGTCATTATGTGTCACATTTGATGGTGGTGGATTCTGGCAATGAACATCTTGAACAGCTAAACTTATTAATGTATTCTACTTGTCGGTGTTTATGCATTCAGTGCTGCATATGTTACTGCTTGTCATTTTTCATGCTCAGCAGATATGAAAAGGTAGTAGGTTGTTATTATCCATTGCAGTGCAATGTTCTTGTCATATGCTTTCATGCCACCAGATTAATCCTTGTCGAAATGCAATGCTATTTCAAGATTGTTGTGTTGTCGGTTTGAGTAATATCTAGGAAAATGATGTCACAAGTTTATTTGATGAAATTTGTTCAGAGTATATCAGGTACTCAGGTTATGTATTGAAGAAATATCACTGCAGATGCAGAGTGCTGAATGAATTGCAATATGCAAATGCTATTCTTAGGTAGACTGGTTCTACAATGTGAAGAACTATATAGTGTATTTATTTCACCATCTTAACCACCTCACAAGCAGTACTAGGCTTGATCCTCTTGTTCATATATACAGATGGGTACAAACTGATTCAAGGGGTAGTTTGGTATATTTGCCTATAATCCTCCCTCGTATGGTTTTTGGAGTCAACTTATCAGCCAAACGCTTTCAACAGACAGCTCCAGATTCTCAGAGAAATGGATTCTCAGAGAATCAAGAGCAGAATCTGAAAAATGAGAATTTAGAGCTCTAACAAACAGGGCCTAAAGGAGGGAAATGATAGGCTAGTGTGGCTGTTGTCTCCTTCAAGGACCTTTTCTGTCAAATCTTTCTATAACTTTCTGAGGACTAAGAGTGTTGAGTTCCCCCATAAGTTCATCTGGGATGTTAAACTCCCCCTAAAGCTTAAAGTGTTTATCTGACTAACTCTGAAACAAAGCATTCTGACCAAAGACATCCTTACTCACAGGGGTTGGGTGGGAGACAAAAAGTGTATGTTTTGTGGAGCTGATGAAAGCATTGATCATCTGTTCTTGCTGTGTCCTTTGTCAAGGTACATTTGGAATATCATAAACTGTACTTTTGGCCTGCCTAGCCCTCCAGCAGATACGGCTCGATTGTTCTCTGTATGGCTAGGGCAGTTTGCTAGAAAAACCAGGAAACTGGTGATAGTTAGGGTAGTAGCTATTTTATGGGGCATTTGGAAAGTTCGTAATATGACGTGTTTCCATAAAAAATGGCCTGCCGAACCTATCTTAGTAATTCATAATATATGTCATTGGATTGACTTTGGTCCAATTTACGTAGGAGGAGGACGGGGTGTTCTCCGAGCGCTAGAGCTATTGAGAAGGTTGCTAGTGAAGTTTTTGGAGCCAGGAGCAGATGGGCGTCATGGACTAGCAGGATATCCCATGGATGATGTTGGTTTCTGTTTTGCGCTTGGGGATGTCTGTGCTCTTTCATTTTGTTTAGCTACCTTTAGCTCTTAATGACTGCTTTTCAGTTTTCAGCTTTGTATATATTCTGTGTTAATTTGGATCTTTTGTAATGGTGTTTTCTTAATGAAAATAGGGTGCAAACTTTCTATCAAAAAAAAAAAAAAGGAACTACGGATTACCATTTTTTAGAACTGAAGATGGAAAAGTTTATCAGCGCGTTTTTGGAGGCTCTAGCGGCAGTTCCCATCGGCAGCATGGGGAATCGCTAGGAGTTAATGGTGCCGGTTCCCACGATCGGGGCACACCTGGTATGGGCATAAAGGAAGAAAAAGCTGATGCTTTCATGTATTCAGAAGAGAAAAGGAAGGTGAAGGAAAAATACGAAAAGGAATTGAAGGACACCAGGGTATGGGAACACATGTATGCTAAAGAGGCAGCAATTCTGGATAAGGAGCTAAAGAAAGGTAAGAGAAAGCACAAGAAGCATCACAGTGAAAAGTCAAAGAGTAAGAGGTATTACTTAAATGCAAATTCAGATTAGATAGAAGGTCAAGCCATGAGAAGAAAGACCGCAAACAAGATTCATCAGGCTGAGAAGATGACAAACCAAAGAGAAAACATTAAGAGATGTCAAAGCATGATGATCATTCATGGCGGATCAAGTTCTTAGAGATGAGAGAGAAGATTGGCTTGGTTAAACTGAAGAAATAAGATTAAGGAGGTGATTGGAGGAATTAATTTTGTTGATAGTTTTTTTTTTCTATTTTTAGTTGCCGTATCTGATTTAGACGTTGAATCCGAGTAGCGTACGAGTTGAAACCGAGTTGGTTTTTAAGCCCAGTACGCAGCCTTCGTAAGGCATATCAAAGTCTTGTAACTGTAGTGAGAAGAAACATAAAAGGCCAAAACGCGAAGCAGCAGTTTTGGTGCTCCCCAAAGTAATCGATTGTGGTCCCGGCGTGTTGTTTTGTTTTTGTTCCAGCGAGAAGGAAGTCTAGGCTGGGCGTTACTTTTCCAGAGATGCTACTACTAGCTTCACGTGAAGACACGAAGACAGAGGCGTTGCTCTGTGCTTTGGTTTCTCACGCATAGCAACCAGGGTTGCTGCTGAGTGCAGATCCATTGCTATCAGCGCGTCACGTCGAGGGATGGAAGACCATGGGTCCCACGGAGAAAGCAGCACCGAGCGGACGTATCACGGGCGGGTCTCACGCCGCAAGTGACAGTACAAAAGACAAAACACTAGGAAAATTCCAACACAAACCTCCGCCGCCAAATTCCCATCACCAACCCACCAGCCAAAGCCAAAGCAGAAGAACCCTCCAATGGCAACCGCAAGAGCAAGAAGCGTGGTCCTCCTACCCGGCCTGGGCCAGGGCCACCTCATCCCCATGCTGGAGCTCGCTGTGGTCTGCCTCCGCCGCGGCATCGCCGTCACCCTCGCCGTCCCGTACCCCACCGTCACTTCTCAGGCCTTCCGCACCACCCTCTGCCGGTACGCCTCCCGCTTCCCTTCCCTCTCCGTCCAATCCCTACCTCCACCTCCCGTACAACACCACTGCCCCGACGACGCCGCCGCCGACCCGTTCGTCCGCCTGCTCGCCGTCATCCGCGCCGACGAGCCCGGCCTCCGCGCCTTCCTCCGAGGCCTCCCTGCCGTCCACGCGCTCGTCGCTGACATGTTCTCCGTCTACGCCCTCGACGTTGCCGCCGAGCTCGGCGTCCCCAGCTACCTCTTCTTCACCACGGGCGCCGCCAACCTTGCCGCCTTCCTCCACTTGCCATTCTTTTGTTCTGGGAGCAGCGGAAACTTGAGAGATCTCGGCGACGAGCCCGTGTCGTTCCCGGGCGTGCACCCGTTGCCGGCTTCTCACTTGGACTACGTGGTGCTCGACCGCGGGACGGACGTGTACGCGGTGGGGCTGGACTTGTTCGATCGTATGGCGGCCGCGCGCGGCATCCTGGTGAACACCTTCGAGGCGTTGGAGAGCTCGGCGATCGCGGCGCTGAGAGACGGGCGCTGCCTCCCCCGCCGCGCCACTCCGCCGGTCTACTGCGTCGGGCCGTTGATCGCCGAAGGCGGCTCGGAGGAGGAGAAGCAGCCGTGCCTCGCGTGGCTGGACGCGCAACCGGAGCGCAGCGTCGTGTTCCTCTGCTTCGGCAGCCGCTTGGCACTCTCGCCGGAGCAGGTCAGGGAGTTGGCCACGGGCCTCGAGAGATCCGGCCAGAGGTTCTTGTGGGTGCTGCGCGCTCCTCCCGCCGCCCCAGAACCGGACGCGGCGTTGGCTCTTCTTCCCGAGGGGTTCTTGGCCCGGACCATGGACAGGGGCCTCGTGGTGACCGCGTCCTGGGTGCCGCAGGTGGACGTGCTGTGGCACGCGTCCACTGGCGCGTTTGTAATGCACTGCGGGTGGAACTCGACGCTGGAGGCGGTGGCTGCTGGCGTGCCAATGGTGTGCTGGCCGCTGGAAGCCGAGCAGTGGATGAACAAGGTGTTCATCGTGGAGGAGATGAAGGTCGGCGTGGAGATGAGAGGGTACAAACCCGGCGGGCTCGTCTGGGCCGACAACGTGGATGGGACAGTTAGGCGGATCATGGAGTCGGAGGGGCGGCGGGCAGTGGTGGAGCGGGTCATGGCGTTGAAGCAGAGCGCTGCAGCGGCGTGGAAGGAAGGTGGCACTTCGTGCGCCGCGTTCGCTGAGTTCCTGAAGCACATGGAGGAGGAGAAACGATAGCAGCAACTCAGATGTGGGTAAGGATACGTAGATCGGATTTGCCTACGTAGATTGCACATTGCCACTTGGATTTTTTACTCTTAGGTCGACATCCTCTCACATTATCCACCGTCTGATCTACATCAAGATCTGTGTATTTGAAAATATATTAGGAATACATGAGTATACGCCCACCTCTGGTGTGTTCACGGATCTCAACGAAAAATCAACGGTAGATAGCCTGAGAGGATGTCCACTTAAAAGTAAAATGGCTTTTCCCACGGAGTACAACATAGATTTTTTACTCTTCGGAACTTATGAACTTTGTGTATGACATGGATTCTAGTTTAGTTCTTTTCTACTTATGAAATGAATGTTATGTTTGGAATGCATGAATTTCATAGGAAATCATTTATTTTCTGTAGGAATTAGGAAAAATTTCCGCATTCCAAACGGCTTTCCAAACGGCTGCGTCTAAGAAAAACTAAACAATATTGTTTTAGAACCAATTATAGAGGATGATGGCCTTTGCAGGCGTGAAAAATGTGACAAACAGTGGATGGACGGTGCTCGCAGCCTTATGCTTATTTCTTACGATATACTAAACCTGACAACACGTACTTGCTATGCGCGTATTTTTTCTGTCTCTTTGCCAAGTACATTTATAGGAAATTCTGGAGCCGCATTCAGCCAACTTCAAGCTACCAATGCTGCGAAATGAGGTCCTCGTTTTGCTGAAGCGTTCAGAGGAATGTTCACTAGCTTTCTGAATGGTCGTTGCTTCAGATTAGTGGAAGAAGATGCAATTCTCTTGCTAAATGGAAATTGTATCACCTGAGCCTTGTTGCTAGTTCTGTATTACTGTCTTTAGATATGCATTTTGCCAGTGCTTCTTTCATTGTAACTTTGACAGGTCGCTTAAAGAAAATCACCATTCAAACAGTACTGAAGAACAGGGCTGTTTTCCGCCGGTGAACGTCTGGCTGCTTCAGAGAGGACTACACAATTTCCCGATCCCTCCTTTAACTCTAGCATACCTTTGTCAATGGATATTCTTTCATGTGTATGGTTATATATATATCTTGTATATATGACACATTGACACTTGACGCCTACCTTTTCTGATAACTAGAGGATATTACGTACTCGGTCAATTTAAAGCAATTTTTGCCGAGAGAAATGTTATTTATGGGGGTGTCTGGTTTGATGAACTGGTTGATTCTAGGACCAACTCATTCGTTATGTTGTTTGCTTGGTTTGAAGAATGGAATGAGTTGTTCATCACCACTTCTTCCCTTGTATGCACAAGGTTAGTAGAGAAACTAGAAATGAGATTAATGCATGCTAAACCAACCCAGCCTAGGGTGAGCTAGGCCCTCAAGCCAAACACCCCATCAGTAGACGGAGGCTTGTCAGGTCCTCTATTTGAACTAAGGATCAAGTGGCACCCTAGTGCCCAAGATTGATCGCTCTAACACAATTACACAAGACGGGTAGGTTTGAATGTCAAATGGAGAGGGGGTGAAACAAATGTATATAAGAACAATATGGTCCGTGCCAATCTCCCAGGTTCCCAAAACAAAACCCCTTCACCGAATCGACTGATCGATCCCAACGCTGGTAAGGTCACTCGCGACGGTGATGGTGGCTCACAACGGTGGGAAGCTGATCCTAATGGCGACGAGGCCGGTGGGCGGTGCCGGCACCCGATCGATGGCATGGTTGAAGGACGACGTTGGTAGTGGCTTGCCCCTGACAGAGAGGTCACGGTGTCACGCAACGGTCGTGGTGGTTGGCAGAGGTGGTATCTCGGCAAGACGGTTGGCAGGCAAGGAAGAGAGCGCGTGGAAGAGGCGAAGGCAGCAGGCGTACGTGCTCATGGTCGGGCCAGTCGGCCAGAAGCAACGGTCGTGCGGCGCATTCGGTGTTAGAATTGGGGTAAAGGCACGACTGTTTCTTAAATTTCGAAGCATGTCTGATTTAGTTTCGTACTGTTTAGCCAAATTTTGGGGAGCGATTTATAAGATAGAGTTTTTGTCACTCTTTGAATCATGTAACACATGGTATGGAGTGACATGAGGAGTACTATAGCTAAAGTCAGACTCACGCACGCACGCACGCGCGTATATTCGTGTGTCAATCGCGTGAGTTGCGACGGGCTACTGTGAACATGTCGTTAACCTAGTTCACCTTTCTTTAGCTAATCGTGCATTTCTCTCTCCTTTGATAACGGTCAAACTAAATCATTAGGAAGACTAGTGTGGTCACTCAAAAGACCGGGGTGGTCACCGGAAGACCGGGGTGGTCGTGGGAAGACCAGATGTGGTCGTCGGAAGTCTAGTGTGGTCGAAGACCGGTGTTGTCACCGGTCGGAGCCGTGGACCAAGGTATCGTTAGGAGTTGATAAACACTCCAGTGTGGTCGACGGAAGACCGATATGGTCACCGGTCCGAGCCGCATACCGGTATAGTCGTAAACCGATAAACACCGCTAATTATCATTAATTGGTTTTTCTATTAGCGCTACAGTCATTCATTATGTGCTTTATTATGCCGTTACTAGAAAGTAATTGTTCCGACCTTAAAAGGATATGGAGACGCCCGCACTTGAGACCAATTTTCATTGACTCCTCTTTCTTCTTCTTCCTTATGTTCTACAGTGCTGTGTTTTGTCGAACTAAGCCATCTCTTCTCCTCGGCGTGCACCGGGAAGGAGGGTGAGCGGATATCTTCGAACCATTGCTGTAGAGAGTACCTGCACGGGTGCACGGGGTGGCAATAAGGTTTCTGGGCAGCGCATCTGCGTGACCGCTCGTTGCGCTGCTTCATCTACATTCTGCACTACATCGAGCCTACGCTGTTTCTTGTTCTTCATCAAGCCTGACTATAAGTTGGTTGTGCAACAAAACTACTCTTTTGTAATCTTTTTATTGTGTATGTTTAGAAGAACAATGAGTTGCCTGTTATTAGCATTGCCTTATGCATCTCTAGTTATTTGTGATCTTTGCCTCATAATAAAATCTGAAATTAAAATATTATCCATATTTCAAATAATCTAGAAACCTTATTTTGGACATTTTTGTGATTCAACAATAGCTGGTGCTTCTGATGCTATGAAACCTAAGAGGTTTTCTAGTCAGAACTTTCGTAGATAGCAGACTAGGGTCAAGTTTTGGCTCATGTCTTTGGGGTTGTGGTGGGTGATCCATCCACGGTATCCATTTATGGTTGATCAGACCATGCGGTTTGACACTACAAAGAACACTACTATTGGATGCATTCTGATCATACTGACAAATCAGCTCTATGATGTGTACATGAACTTCAAGTTCGCCATAGAGTTGTGGGATGTACTAGAGCACAAATATATGAAAGTTGAGGTTGATCGCTGGTCTACATGTGTGAGCAATTCTTCGACTATAGCATGGATGATGCTAAGTCGATAGTTGCACAAGCTGATGAGCTTCAATTGCTGGTTGGCGAGATTGCACATTTGGGTTGTGTTTTGCCTCCTAAGTTTGTGCCTACAGGCATTGTTACCAAACTTCCTACTGTATGGCGGGATTTTGCCACTAGTTTAAAGCACGAGAGGGGAAGAGATATCTATTGAGGATCTCCTTGTTGCCCTTGATATGGAGAAAGCAAGAGCAAAAGATACACCAAGCACTTCCAGCCAGAACAATTAGAACAATACCAATGTTATAGAGAAAAAATATGACAAAAACAACAAAGGCTTTAAACCAAACATAAGAACTAACTTTAGGAAGAAAATGAGAAGGACATGAGAAACATCACCTACTTTGTGTGTGGAAAAAACGGTCATATGGATAAGTACCGTCGTTTCCACAAGAGCAAGGATGTTGAACAGCCAAAGAAGAAGGTTGTCAACGTGATCATAGGCGAGGCCTCAATAGGAGAGTATGGTAATTTTGTTGGTGATATACCCTAGAGGCAATCATGGAGACAATTGTATCACGTCTATGTTTTTGAGTTATGGAATAAATATTATTATGTTACTTGAATGAATTATCAGTTATAAAGATTAACAAGTATGCGACTTGTCGGTGAAGCTCTTTAACTTATATGATATCATTCTAAATGTATCCCAGGTTGGATGTCATTGGTCGGAACACTAGTGACTTATCGATCAATACATGTATTGATTGATGTCCATGTTTCACCGGTCATGAATATAGGGATATCGAATCAATAATGTGAACACATGTTAGAGAACATGGTGTTGGATTGACCCACCTTGAGACACTATTGAGATTGTTATAATTTTATATGTGATCATTGGTCTCAAGTAATAATGATATATAATCCTTAGACCAGATCGGTATGGTTTCTTACATGTGTAATAATACACTTAGGGTTGCCAAACGCTACTCCGTAACTAGGTAGTTATAAAGGTAACTTTTGGGTATGCTATGAAACATGCGGAGGGATGTGACTAGTCGGATATGAGATTTGTCACTCCTAACATAACAGAGAGATATCTCCGACCCCTCGATGTGGTCGGATAAAGAAAGTGCATGGCCATGCCATTAGTGGTCGAATAGTCGACCACGTGAAGTTATCCGTCATGTGATCGAGGAAGTATTGAACAGTCCATGGATGACAAAATATCTCACCTAGAGTTCAACCGATATCGTGAGGCAAAAGGAGAATACACAGTGCGTGTCGTTCGGTTTGACCAAATACGATGGTCGAACATAATCACTAATCGGTCGTGACTAGATATGAGCCGGTCGTAAGTGATAAGGACCTAGTTGTAGATCGTATTGCATTAAGGTTCGTTCGATATAATTTATGTGTATTCGGGAATCGTTATGTCCTGCTAGGAACCGCTAACAACTTGTGGTCGAAAAAGAGTTTCCTAGTCGCAACCGATTACGCATGAACCTACAGGGTCATACACTTATCAGGTTGGAATAAATGAGTTCGATAGGATCTGTCATGGGCACTTTATAAGGGGATGCATGAGGCTATTGGGTGAGAACGTGAATTGCTCCACCGAAACCCTAGTCGTCATCTTCTCGAAGACCCTGCTGTTCACACCGGTAGTAGCACATCGGCGTACGGTGTTCCATTCCTAGATGTGTGGATACCGTAGAGGCGCTGCTGTGGTTGCTGCTATGCTGGTCGAGGATGATCCACGACCTTTGCAAGGATCATGATAGGTTGCTGGAAGAGAGGATCGACACCGAGGACGCTGGACGATCGACTACAACCACTACATTGACGCTCTCGGCATTGGATCAAGCTGCTCCAACTCTTCTTCAGCTGCACTGCGCGTATAATGGTAATGATATATGATCTCTTGCTTGCATGGCTTCCTAGTTTACGTTGTAGAATTTTTTAATTACCAGCTTGTGTAGCCTACCTGTATCCCTTCAAATTTATCTGTTGTTTTTTTAGCATGTCAATCCACTGATTGGTGGGTTGATACTGGAGCTAATGTTCACGTTTGTTATCATATTTCCTTATTTTCTTCTTATTAGGCAGTCAGGGCATCTTCCGTCCTAATAGAGAATGGGTCGTATGCTTTTGTTCTTGGTGTTGGCATAGTGTATCTAAGGCTTACTTCAGAGAAGATTGTCCACTTGAAGAACGTGTAGCATGCGCCAACAATAAACAAGAACATCGTTAGTTGTTCTTTCCTATGCAGGGATGGTTATGACTTAGTTTTTGAGTCAAATAAAGTTGTAATATCTAAGTTTGGTAACTTTGTTGGTAAAGGCTATGAGAGTGGAGGCTTATTCCGCGTAAGAACTTTAGAGTACTATTATAATATGAATGTTGCAACTGTTTTCAATAAATGTGAGGCCAATATATGGCATTCTGGTTTCTGTCATATTGATTTTGATAGCATTGCTCGAATGTCCAGATTAGAATTAATTTCAAAATATGAAATTACCAAAGGATCAAAGTGCCAAACTTATGTGCAAGCAAAACAGAATCAAAAACCCTTTAAGGGGTTACAGGAGGAAAAGAACTTGGCACCATTAAATCTTGTCCATTCCGACTTGTGTCAGATGAATGGATTGTTGACAAAAGGAGACAAAAGATATTTTCTAACTCTTATTGATGATGCATCATGATATTGTTATGTGTATCTACTAAAAACAAAAGATGAAGCTTTAAATTACTTTGAAATTTATAAGGTTGAGGTTGAGAACCAACTAGAAAAGAAAATTAAAATACTAAGCTCGATCATGGAGGAGAGTATATCTCTCATGAATTCTCCTAATTACATTATGAACATGGAATAGTCTATAAAGTTACACCACCATACTCACGCCAATCAAACAGGGTAGCTAACAAGAAAAACCAGACAATAACAGACTTGGTGAATGCCATGTTGGAGAGTGTCGGTATGCCTAAGATGTGTTAGGGGGAAGCTATATTGACATCAACTTTCGTCCCAAACAGTGTAATCACTAAAAAGTGTGAGATTACTCCGTATGAGGGATGGAAGGGGAGAAAATTCAATGTTAATTTTCTGCGAACTTAGGGGTGTTAGGCAAAAGTCAATATACCATTGTAGAAAAAGAGAAAGCTTGGACCTAAAATAGTCGATTTTGTCTTACTAGAAAATGCTCATAATAGCACGACCTATAAATTTTTAGTAGTAAAATCAGGAACTCTTGATATTATTGCTAACACAAAAATGGAGTCCAGAGATGCTTCATTTTTTTAGGATATTTATCCTATGAGAACTACGAGCAATACTTCTCGAACTGAGGATGATCAAATGATGAATAATAGTAATTTTGAACCTACCACCGTTTCTGAACCAATGAGTGACATACCACCAGTTTGTGATATTCCTAAGGATGATAACAATTTAGTCAAAGAGGCTCCTCGTAGGAGTAGCGACAAAGGGTTGAAAACCTTTGGGAAGACTTTATTGTATACCTCATGGATGATATGCCAAAAACTCTCTCAGAGGCTTATGCATTACCTGATGCTGAGTATTGGAAAGAGGTAGTCCGTAGCGAGATGGATTCCACCATGGATAACAGAACTTGGGAGATCACTAATCATCCTGGTGGGTGCAAACTTGTTGGATGTAAGTGGATCTTTAAAAAGAAAATGAGGCTTGACGGTACGATTGATAAGTACAAGGCAAGACTTGTGGTCAAGGGTTATACTCAGAAAGAAGGAGAGGATTATTTTGATACTTACTCTCATGTTGCCATATTAACCACCATTAGAGTGCTCATTGCATTAACTAATTCTCATGGTCTACACATCCATCAAATGGATGTAAAGACAACTTTCCTTAGTGGGAAGTTGGAGGAAGAAATCTATATGGAGCAACGGATGGTTTTGTGATGTTTGGATAGGAAAATAAGGTGTGCAGTGCAAATTATTCAAATCCTTGTATGTCCTAAAGCATCACCTAAGCAATGCACGAGAAGTTTGATAAAACTTTAACATCTGCTGGTTTTGCTGTGAATAAGGCAGATAAATGAGTATATTATCATTATGGTGGGGTCAAGGAGTGATTTTGTGTTTGTATGTTGATGACATACTTATTTTTGGGACAAACACTGCCACAATTGACGAGGTCAAATCTTTCTTATCTAAATGCTTTGATATGAAAGACTTAGGAGATACAGATGAATATTAAATTGATAAAAAATGAGGATGGGATCACATTGAGCCAATCCCATTATGCTGAGAAAATATTGAGTCGGTTCGGCTTTGAGAACTACAAGATTTCCCCAACTCCTTATGATGCTAGTGTTAAGCTTCAAAAGAATCAGGGATTAGGGAAAGATCAATTGAGATATTCACAAATTATTGGGTCCCTTATGTATCTAGCTGGTGCCACAAGACCTGACATATCATTTGCTATAATTAAATTAAGTCGGTTTACTTGACCTAGGAGATTATTAGTGGGAGGCACTTGAGAGAGTGTTGCGCTACTTAAGAGGCACAACCTCGTATGGAATGCACTATATTGGGTATCCATATGTATTAGAAGGATATAGTGATTCCAAATGGATCTCTAATGCAGATGATATCAAAGCTACAAGTGGTTATGTCTTTACCTTAGCAGGTGCTGCAGTTTCATGAAGGCCGTGTAAACAGACCATATTGACGAGGTCAACAATGGAAGCAGAAATTGTAGCACTAGACATAGCCACTGTTGAGGTTGAATGGTTTAAAGAGCTGTTGTTGGACTTGCCACTGGTTGAGAAACCAATACAAGCAATCCTAATGTATTGTGATAACCAAACAGTGTTGATTAATGTTACAAGTGCTAAGGATAACATGAAGTCCTCCAGACATGTGAAGCGTAGGTTTAAATCTGTCAGAAATTTGAGGAACTCTAGAGTGATTACTGTGAATTATATACGAACTGAGAAAAATCTAGCAGCCCCTTTCACAAAGAGGCTAGCATGGAAGGTGATTTCCGTTGCGTCTATGGACATGGGAATGGAGCCCATTGGAGTTACAACTCATGATAACCCATACCTTCTTGGATGGAGATCCCATGACTTAGGTAATGGAAAAAATAAGTTGATGATGTAACAAAGAGTACATTTTGATAATATTTGTACCGTATCCTAATAGAAAAAGTATTCTCAATCAGATCGAATGGTGGCTTAAAGCCTTAATGTATTCTAGTGTCCAATAAGGGAAAAATGTATTAGCCTACAGGATACCTAAAATTAATACACCTACTTGAGCTTAACTGTGAGGTCGCAGTTCACGAGAACATGACATTCTCTAGAAAGCTCATGAGCAGATAAGGAAGCATGACCAAATAATGCTCTGTTTTAGCGTGATTCTTTGACAACCTAGTATCAGTTAAGATTTCAAGTGAAATCCAATCACGAAAACCTGTGAATTCAAGGCATAGTCCATTCATCAACTGTGAGAAGATGAATCTTGTTATTCTAGGTGCAAGTTCAACCTGTATGGGACTTACACTAAAAGACCGATATATTAACAACACTTCAGCATAATAGTCTTTATCGTCTTTTTTGCTGCTTGCCCTGGAATTGGTGGGGGATCATTAGAATTTGGGACATATGTGTAAAGACTCATTCATTCCTTAAATTCCAAAGCATGCATAGTTTAGTCCCATACTGCCTAGTCAAGTGGTGGGAGAGCAATTTATAAGGTGGGATCCTTGTCACCCCTTCAAACATGTGACACATGGTATAGGGTGACATGAGGATGACTACAGCTAAACTCACACACACGCACGTATGCACGCGTGCGTGTATATTCGTTGTCAATTGCATGACTTGTGACTTGCAACGAGCGACCGCCAACGTGTCGTGAATCTAGTCCACCTTTTTTTGCTAACTGTGCATTTCTCTCTCTCCTTTGATACTAGTCAAACTACACTGTTCAAAAGACCACTCTGGTCGTCGGAAGACCAATCTGGTAGTGGGAAGACCAGTCTGGTCGTCGAAAGACCAGTGTGGTCGGAAGACCAATGTAGTTGGTAGGAAGACCAGTGTGGTCGACAAAAGACCAGTCGGGTCGTCGAAAGACCAGTGTGGTCATCGGAAGACCAATGTGGTTGGAAGACCAGTTGGTGACTGGTCGGAGCCGTAGACCAGGGTATAGTCAGGAACTGATAAACACTTCTTAATTACCATTAATTGCTTTTTAAATTAGTAGTTACCAGTGGTTTATTATGTGCTTTATTATGTAGTTATCAGAGAGCAATTGTCTCGACCTTAAAAGTATCTGGAGACATCCAGACCTAAGACCAATTTTTGATTGATTCACATTTCTTCTTCTTCCTCTCTATTCTAGTGTGCTGGTGTGTTGTGCTGTCGAACCAAGTCATCCCTTTTCCTCAGCGTGCACCGAGAAGGAGGGTGAGCGGACATCTCTAAACCATTACCGCAGAGAGTACCTTCACGTGGCGGTAATAAGGTTTCTGGGTAGTGCATCTGCATGACCGCTCGCTGCGCTGCTGTGAGGACCCGGGGTATTTGACTCGTAATACTCAACCTCCAAATGGTTCTAGTATTACCAATCAAATATCCTAAGCCTCAATGGACATGTGCTTTCCAGAATTACAGCACATATACATCTTTACAAAAATCATGCATCATTTTCATACAACACCTAATACCAAGTCTAGCAAAAGACAAAATATATAGAGTTATTACAAAAGAGCTGACCGGCCAAATGACAACAAAGTGACAATTAACAGCGGAAGCAAAAGTGCCATAAGATGGCTATAAACAAAAGTCAAGAGGTTAGCCATAACCCACAAGGCAATCGACCGGGCTGCCAAGCTAGTCGCACCCACCGCAGCAAAACTCACAGAAGTTGATCCCTTATGGATCCACTTCCTCCTCTGCAACAACAAAGCAATGCAGTTGAGTACAAAAATGTACTCGCAAGACTTACGAGTAACAAGCCTATACATAGCTACATGAAAGCTGAAACAAAGGAGATAGTTATATGGTTAATTGGACGCATAAAGCAATTTTTATTTGAAATAATGTAATAGATTGAAGGTAATTTGTCAAATCTATTTCTAATCATTGAAATAACAGTGAGACAATAATGAGTATCATAAATAACAATTTAGAGGTGACTAACCCAATAGCCACCACAACATAGCATGAATCCCCGATTCGTACCACCCAAGTTCAAGTTTTAGTGAAAAGGTTATAGTATAACTCTTACAAAACCTAACCAAGTATGTCCATAACCTAGGACGAGGCTATTCGAATAGTTCAAAACCCTGCGAGGGTGTACCAATGTACCTACACTTGCACCGCCTTTGCCACTAGATTAAGCACACTTCCAAAGGTATGCCTGCACACTAAGTCCTACGAGACATTTCCAATATTGTGTATCAACTACGAGCCGCTCGTATGGATAGAAACCCATACGCTACATTGTATAGCCGAAAGTCAACTACCCATCAAGGGTAAAGCTTTCGGACAACTACAATGCTCCCAAACATCTTCCCTCCTACATAACCTCCTGCGACTCGGAGCCAACACACGCCAAAGTACTAAGTCAAGAGAGGTCCCATTTCCCTCTAGTGTGGTTAGCATGCAAAAATTCTTGGATAGTGTGACACAAGATGCTCGGTCCTTGTTGACTCGGGCACCAACCATTCACACCCAAAAGCACACCATCTTACCATTGTGCCCAAGTCTAAATCATTTTATTTTCAGTTTTAGTTTTCTTAATTAAGCATAGCACAAGGTGCTAAAAATAAAGTCATAATAAGCTTTTGTGTGATCATGGTTATCGACTAAGTCGACAACCGCCCAATTCTACCGATAGCTAAGCATGACTAAGCAACATTGACTCGTAAACTACTAAGTGACAAGGGCTCATCCAACGAACCCCAAATCACAGCAAGATAATCCTAGGCTCAGTAGTAGAGAATAAATATTTGCCTACAGATTATGCATCTAATAGGTCAACTAATCGACAATAGTTTAACAGAAGATAGCAATGCATACGTAGAATTTACAAACAACATATTAGACTTTGAAAATATTAGGAGCAATATGATCAAATGATGCTACATCTGCTTGCCTTGCTGGTAGTCCTCTTGCTGCAAAGGATCGCTCTCAGGTAAAACGAATTCTTCGGAACCTAACGTAAGAACACGAAAATCCAATAAGAACGAAGAACACCGAAAAAGACTCAAAATTCAAATTCATCCAAATTTCATGAAATTTACACAGCAGTAAGGTCATGATTTTAAATGAATTTAGCAACAAGAATCATTCAATTTGGACTAAGCATGCAAAAGTTATAGCCTAAACAATTTCTTTCAACCGGAAAAATCAATTTAAATTGATTTTGGTTACTGTTCATGGCACAAATTTACAAAAAGTTTTAGACCCCAAAATTTTTATGGTAGGTAGAACATGGCATTCTAAGAACAACAAAACTGGATTTACTTCATTTGAAGTTAAATTGAATTACTTATGATTTTTCTAAGTTGTGAAACTAGGGCGTATCATTTTTCAGAGGCAAGGATATGAACAAAACCTATTCTATATTAAATTACATCATTAGAGGAATTTAACAAATTTTTGTTTGCTCATTTTGGAGCTACAGAGAATTACTTATGCATTTTTCAAGTTTTAAATGAGTTTCTAGAACAATATTTAATGCTAAAGCAAGTTAATTCAATATACAAACTTTTCTGGTGCAGAACAGTGTCTACACACATTTTTAGATTAAAGTTTAGTTAAACAGAAATTTAACACAACTGGAGTCACCTAAAATGGAGCTAAAATGAATTAGTTATGAATTTTTGGAGTTTAAATCTATTTTAAGTTGACAAATAAAAGCTTACCGGAATTAAATTAAATTTAACTAAATGGATAAGACGTGGATGAACGTGGGCCGTAGATCGCGAATCGAACGGCCCAAACGCGAGGGTCGAACGTAACGCGCACAGCGGCACACGCCCCCAATCGTTGGATTAGATCCAACGGCCCACCGCGAGGGAGGTGCTCGGCGGTCCGAACGTTCCAATGAATGTGGGCCGCTGATCTAAAGATGGGCGGCTCACAGTGAGGGTTCCGTTCGGAGGCCGAAACGTTCTGATGAGGACATCAACCCTAAGGATGCAACCACTACTTCGACCCGCTGCACTGCATCCTCTATTACAACCACACCTTCTGCGATAGGACTTTCAGCTACGACAATGCCATATTTCCCAATTGGACCGAGCTGCTACTACTCCTACATGCCGAGCTGCGTCTACATGCCATCGTACTATGTCTACACGCCCTAGTGCTGCGTCACCTCTTGTTGGCCCATAGACTATGTAATGAATGGGCTAACTTATGTCATGAATGGGCTGATTTGGGACATGTGGCCCATATAGCCAACCCACCCCTAGGGTTTTGGTTACTGTTCATGTGTGGCACTATTCATGCATGAACAGTGCCACCGCCCCCTCCCTCCTTCATATAGTGGCCGCCATCCCTTTTGGTTAGGCGGGTTTTTCTTTGAGATTATTCTGCTTAGCAGTTTCGCCGCTCGTTCGGTTTGAGAAACCCCAACTTTGTGAGCTTAAACATTTATCTGCAATAAATTTCAGATTGCATCTTCTACTCTCTTGCTTGTGTTCTCGATTCGCTTGCAGGAGATAGCCTTCTTGGCGAGGTCAATCGCGTTCAGCATGGTTGATAACCAACGGAGCAGTGGTGTAGTGATTGCGAGGGGTTCGATCTGTTCCGGTCGGAGCCTTTGGATCATCAACGTCGTGTTCTCCACAATCGATGTATCAGTACCTTTCGGAAGATTGGGCCATACTCACATCACGTTCCCGCCATCAGAGCCGCAGATCTAGAAATGAACGACGAAAAGAGATCGGAATGCTAGGACTCCAGAAGCGCCGAGGAGGTCTGGACCGTGGGATCTAGATGTAACTGTCCAGAGCTGCGGGGAGGTCCTAAAGTCAAAGATCTTATAAGAGGAGGTCCTGAACGGCTTAGATCTCCAAGGGGAGATCCTGGACAGTCAAGATTGCCATAGGGAGGTCCTTAATGATCAGATCTAACAGAGGGGAGGTCTAGAACGGCTCAGATCTCCATGGGGAGGTCTTCAACGGTCAAGATCTACCCGGGGTGGTCTTAAAGGTTAAGATCCGCAGAGGAGGGAGGTCCTGAGGTTTTCTTTGCAAAAGACCAAGGGGTGGTCTTTTGCAAAGAGGACCCTAAGGGTGGTCCCGAGGATGGTTTTTACAAAAACGACTACGGGGGTGGTCTGATGCACAGAGGTGATCCTAACGGTCAAGGTTAAAACCAAGGAGGTCCTTAATGGTCAGGATCAAAGTTGGGGAGGTCCTGCCAACTAAGGTTTCACAGAGCGAGATCCTACGGTTAAGATCTAACCCAAAGAGGTCTTAACGGCTAAGATTAAAACTTAAGAGGTCCTAGGACTTGTCAAACTTATGACAACAGGGCAAGTACCGCGCTTAGTACGCCGGCTCGCCGCCGGCGACTCCAGCTGCGGCGGCTCAAACCAACAACTGCAAAACGTGCGCAATACAAAAGCGGACCCGAAGGGAGCACTTTCGACGGCGGAGCTGGCCTAAAACGCCGGCGAGCCGGAGAGGGGCGGAGGAGCTAATATGGCAAAAACCAAAAATGCGAAAAGCTTCACGACGGTCTAATCTAGCAGGTGCTCGAGCACTAAGGGGCTATCGCGAAGGTACCTGGGCCCAAAGGAGGTCCGGAGGAGGTCGGAGGAGTCCTGGAGGCGGAGACCGGCGCCGAAACTGAGGAAGATGACGCTAAGAAGAGGCCCTGAACAAAATGAACACCACCGGGTGGTCAAAATAGCTTCGCTAAGGCCCAAGGAAGGTTCATGAGCAAGGAATCGAAGAGGAGAGCACCTTACCAGAGTCGGGGAAGAAAGGAAGGATTTCGGCCACCATGGTCCAAAACTCAAATCTGGGCTGTTTCTGCGAAGACAACCCAAAATCAAATTAAGATACTAGCTCAAGATGATGAGGTGGTCTAGGCGATGCAAAAAGAACAACCAGGGGACCACTGGAGCACCGTCGGCGAGGAGGAGCTCGAGCGATCGAAAATGGCAGAAAACGAGGCTCTCGGCGATTTGCGCACAAACACACAGAGAGGAGCTAGGGCAACAGAGATATGCTAAAGAGGAGCCAAGGAGGACCTCTAAGTCCTTAAATAGCTCGAGGGTCAGCGGTTGCGCGAGGACGAGGTTTAATGGCGGACAAGACCAAAAGCTTCTACCAAGAGCGAAAAGGAGGAGGGGAGCAGGTGAAGGTCAGACCTAAACACTGAGAATGTTGAAAACGAGGGCCTCAGAGCCGTTGAGGGCCCCACGAAGTGACCAATGCCTGCGCCTCACCTGCCATGGCGCACACTTGCACCCGCGAGGAAGAAGAAGAACAGAGGGAGGTCGGGTAGGTCGTGGGCGTTAGATCAGGGATGGACGACCGGGATTACTCAAGATCTCCAGAGGTCCAAAATGGCAGGGGAGGTCGTGGGCGTTGGATCGGGATCCAACTGCCCAGATTTGAGGTGGCTCTCGGGAGGTCCGAAGGTTTCCGCGAACGTGGACCGTCCGATGGAGATCCAACGGCCGGACACCACGCACCACTTTGAGCGAGCTCGAGTGCGGCTAGGTGACTTGGCTCAACCGAGTCAAGTGGTTGGGCTCGGGTCTGACTCGAGCCCAACAGTGATTTGAATTTAGGATTTAGAATTGAGACAAAACTTTGAGGAATTATTTGAGGTAGCAAACTAACTCCATGAAATTTTTACAAGAGCTTGCTAACTTTAGGGTTGACCTTGTATAAAATTTTCAAAGGTTTTCATGCAGTGCATTTTCCTCCAGAAATTTTGCAAGGTTCTGAGCTAGTGTTTGACTCAGAGTCAAACTGGTTTGACTGACCTCTTAAAATATTCAAACAATTTCTAAAAATTATGAATTTGTTTATAGGGGTCACACATTAACCCTAGAACTTAGGAAAAATATTTTCAAGGGATGATCCCAAGGTCAACAAGAAGGTTTTTACAGGGCCAAGATTTAGGTCAAAAGAGGCTTGTGGTTTTGTATTTCCATAATTCCTTTACAAGAATTTTCAGAACATACATGAAACACAAGATGTAAGAAAAGTTTTAATTTCTATACATTTTCTTACATTTGAAACACAAGCCAATACTTCGGATGTTACAGCTGCTTCGTCTACGTTCCGCACTACATTGAGTCTACGTTGTTTCCTGTTCTTCATCAAACCCGACTGTAAGTTTGTTGTGCAACAAAACTACTGTGTTATAATCCTATTATTGTGTATGTTTAGAAGTACAATGAGTTGCCTGCTATTAGCATTGCTTTACGCATCTCTAGTTATTTGCGGTCTTTGCCTGATAATAAAATCTGGAATTAAAATATTATCCATATTTCCAACATTCGGCAGTGGCATCCTCTTGTCCCAGGTAGACAAAGATATGGCTGATTAGGTGATTGCTTTCCTGATCCGTATTCTTCTTTGTTTCTGTTGGTTTGTTGTTTTATTCTCGTGCAGGAGGGAACATGGAATCCAAAAGATCGGGCAAGTACAAATAGGTGTCATGTGCAAGGATCAAATGGCTCTGAACCACGACCATGCCAAGGCCGGCGGCCGCACCACAATGGCAGAAACAAGACAGGAGGGAGGTAGTCTAATTACTACTTTTGATATATTTCTCCGTTCATAGCTAATACGTACATGTCCCCTTTATAGGGATGACTTACTTGCCTGTTGTCATAAGTTAATCTAATCAAATCTTATCTATTAGGGAAAAATCATATCTAATCTCTAATTTAAGGAAATAGCCATATGCCTGATCTCCTGCCTCATTGGGCCTTGGACCCACGCCCATGACATTTCTCCCTACCTTTGAAACAGCTCGTCCTCGAGCTGTGGTGGTGGCAACGGTTGTAGCCCAAGGAGGCCCCACGTGAATGATAGGCTGCAGTGTCGGTGCCCCATCACATGAGAATACATCAGGCTTCCTGGACCCGTCACAAATTGGAGCTCATCATTTTGGCCCAAATGGGGTTGTCATGGTCCACCCTTTTGGCCCAAATAGAAGCCTATTGGCTGCTGTTGTTCTATATTGGGTTGGGCCACTTGGAAGTTGATATGGCACTAAGTACTGTTACAACATCAGTTTGTGATTCTAAGTTGGGTTCTCAGGTTCATGTTTTGAATGGTGTTGTTTGGACGAAAAGAACAAAGAAGAGTGTTGTGGCCAAGAGGGGGGAGAGGGAGGAAGGCCGTGTGAGGGAGAAAGCAAAAAACCTAGCACATGAAGGCAGATCATGTGGGCCGAGGTTGGTATGTGAGGAGGGCTTGACGCATGCGAAGCTAGGAACATGGGCCACAAGGCATGCAGAGCGAAGATGGAGGCCAAATGCATGTGCCACATGGCATGTGGAGCCAGGCGTGTTGGCATGGGCTACAAAGCAAAGGTGGAAGCCGAGCATATGGATTACATGGCATGCTGAGCCAAGAAAGGAGCGCGAGGAAGCAGGAAAGGATCCCAAACTGAAAAGGAGAGGAATCCAATTTCTAGCCAATTTGGAAAGGATCATCCGTGTGTGCAACACCCTGGTTATGCGGAAGCCAAGATGTTACCTAAAAGACTAACATACAACAACAATACGGAATAATTTCAACTATCTTTATAAACCATCAACCAAACATTCATTCATGAATGACATGATGCTAATATTCAAGAACTAGCACCATCTACAAATATTCAATTATAGGAACGCCCTCTCTCAATTGAATATTAATCAAACGTGTTGCCTTCTCTTTCATTTACTGATCTAAGACAAACCAATATTTCTACCCTAAGGCACCCAATAAACAAATAGATCCATCTAAAACATCAATGATCTGCATATCTACAAAGATGATAGAATAATCCAAACAACCATTCTAATCTATCAACTAGAATTAAATGAACTCAATCAACGAATGAATAAGAACATAAATGGATCATCCATGACCTCAGTCAAAGCATCCACCACGAAGGATGGTCACAAAACTGAATCTAAAGTAATTATCAAGAATATGAATTGAGGATAATGGGACTAGTTTATTCATTGTGGTTTGTGTTTATGTGACGTGCACCATGTCTACCCCTTCCCATGCATGTCGTTACCTCGAGAGGTACCTAGAAAGCACAACACAACAAGTGTGAGTTCACGACTCAGCAAAGTGCAATAGCAATAAATAACATAGCATCATAATCAGTCAAAGGGAATAAACAATCCCATCATGAACAACAACATTATATACCACAAATCCATCTCTTATGATAGCATCATAAGTAGTCGAAGGGGATAAACAATCCCATCATGAACAACAGCATTATACACCATAAGTTCATCTCTTATGATAGCATCATAAGTAGTCAAAGGGAATAAACAAACAAATCCATTTCTTATGCAGAAATGCAATGAACATGTCATGAATGCACCTTCTTCAACTTCTTTGCAATTACCGGTAATGCCGAGTAATGTATCCGTTGATACATACTCAAGGCATGTGCCCTCTAGGCACAGGGATCCAATGCCCACACTCCACGAGTGTGGGGACCCAAGCCCGTCTAATGCAGGACGGGGATCCGATACATACTCAATGCCTGTGCCCTCTAGGCACAGGGATCCAATGCCCACACTCCACGAGTGTGGGGACCCAAGCCCGTCCACTGTAGGATGGGGATCTCAACAGATCAAACCTTGGCTACCATGTAGACTAAGATACAGAAATGTATGCCATGATGCAAAAGTTAAAGCATGATATCAACTCATTATGAAAAGTAATGCTCATCAACATTATCGAACTTAAAGCTTCATCATTGAACCATGGCATTCATCAATTATGAAATAAAGCAACACATTATTACTATCTGCACTTGCCTCCACCGTGAGACGCACTATCACCGGGGTTCACCACCACCCGGTAACCAAGAATGATACTAAGCATCAATCAAGCATAACAAGATAATACTCGCAGCACTCCACATCGTCTCCCCATAACCCAAGATTAAACACTTTATCTACTCAACTAGTCAACCTACCAACAGAAATCTATTCTGGACAGGAATATAAAAAGCATCATATCTTTTGCCCTAAGACTTGAAACGGGGTGATCTCAGATCCTATGGAAAGGTAACGAAACCCTCGACGATAGTCTAGTTGGCTGAAACCTTCAATTTGGCCAATAACTTAGGCTAGCATTCAACTAAAAGTCTAATCTATAATCGGTCTAACAGAATTGGATAGCAGCTCAAAATCCCAAATGATCAACTCCCTAATTACCTCTCTGTGAGGACCCGGAATATTTAACTAGTAACACTTAACCTCCAATTGGTTCTAGCGTTACAAATTAAACATTCTAAGCCTCGATGGACATATGCTTCTCAGAATTGCAGCATATGCACATCATCACAAAATTACACATCATTTCCATACAACATACATCACTAAGTTCAACAACGACATACATAAAGTAAAGTTATTACAAAAGAGCCGACCGACCAAATAGAGCAATATACAAGAATGACAGCGGAAGCAAAAGGTGCCATAAGATGGCTAGAACAAAAGTCGACCGGTTAGCCATACACCCACAAGGCAACCGACCGGCCGCCAAGCTAGACGCCTCGAAGACTACCACAAGATGACTCACAAAAGTGAGGCCCTCAAGCTCACCTTCTTCCTCCGCAACAACTACATTTAAGCAAGATAACCGAGTACACAAAGGTACTGCAAGACTAACGTGTGGAATAGCGGACCTATTCATAAACTACATGCAAGCTTATTTAGGTGGAGGTTGTATGTCTTATTTTGCATAAAGCCAACTTTATTTGCAATAATGTAATACATTTAAAAGCAGGTTTGCAAATCTATTTTGTTGTCAACATAAAAGCGTAATAAAGGTACATACAAGTAACCACCTGGAAGTGACTATCCCAATAGCCACCACAACATAGCACGAATCCCCGATTCGTACCCACCCATCAAGTTTTAGTTAAAAGGTTGTAGTCTAACTCTTGAAAGACCTTGCCAAGCGTGTCCATAACCTAGGACGAGGCTATTCGAATAGTTTTAACCCTGCAAGGGTGTACCAATGTACCCACTGTAATATCCCAAAATTTATTCGAATGATTATTCGAGAGAGAGAATAATTAAATTAGAGAGGAGGACCAATTAGAAAAGTGTTTTAACAGGAGATTAGAGGGGGTTTTATGCATAATTTGGACAACCTGGCTCGGGCTTCCTACCACAAGATTTAGGCCCAAGGGGAAGGGTAGCTAGTCACATAAGGAGGAGAGGGGCAACCTAGGGTTGCTCTGAGCACTGGCCACAAGACATCCGCCATGCTACAGATGCCATGCCATGCTACGTGCTCTCTCACCCCTAGATTTCGCTCAGGCAAAGAAGGCGGAAGGAGAAGCCTCCTCAGTCTTTGCCGGCCAAGGAAGCGAAAGGAGAAGAAGGTGAGGAGGATACCATCTTCGTGGAGAGGGTTCGCTGGTGGGTGCACATCGTGCCCGGCAATCGGTTCGTCAAGGGTAACCTCGTTTTCCTCGTTTAGATGTGTTAGCGCTAATTGTTTTTTCGATAATTTTGTCGCCTCGGGGCGGATCGCGTTATAGGGACGTTTGATATAGGTAAGTGCGGATTCATCTCGGGCATCTCCTAGGAAGTTGTAGAGGACGTGAATAGCTTTCAATGAAGTGCTAGATCGTATTTTGGACCTCTGTAGCAAAAGTTATGAATTTAATGGTGCAAGCTGTTCGTGAATCACAAGATTTTGACAGTTTTACTAATCTAACTTGTGCGATCGGTTAAAGGGAGAATTAGAGGATCTCAGTATAATGAAAGTTGTAGATAATTGTCGTAGCTTTCAGGGAAGCATAATAACGCAAAATTTGGATAAACGGGCTGAAAGTTACGATAGTTTTAGTGCTCTGTCCAGAAAGTTTGATGTGAAATCGATGCTTTGTTAATCATCTTAAAAAGGATTTTAGATGACCGAATCAGGAAGGCTCACCAACTAGGTTTAGCTGGGCAATTTGATAACCTTTCAATGAAATCCAATAACACCTACTTTGGAATCCTGTACGAAAAGATATGAATTTTTGAATATGACTGTTTACAGAGGACACAGATCAGCATTTAGGGAATTGGAGTCGGGATCGCGTTGCAAGCTACCGCTAGGTTGTGTTTGCTTTTATAATTTATGTGGTTCATTACTATGGTTTTAGTTTATGTTCTTAATGATTTAGGCGGGGGACTGGTATCGGAGGCAGCACCGTCTTCACGTCCTCCGTTCTCACGCGGTTGAGGCAAGTGCATTGGTTGTTACTTGGTTGTGATTGATTGGCCATGTTTGTGTGATTTCTATATATGATAGTGTAGCAAGAATGCTAGCATGATGATTGTTCCAAGATTGGTGGTTGTACCAAATATGGTTATGCTCTATTATTGCATGATGTTGTTGTCTTTTGGTAAATTGATGATGAATAAAAGATGAGCATGTGCATATTGAAATCATGTTGAGGCTTGGTCCCGTGGTGACCAAGTATGCTTTCCTTTGAGATCCCCGTCATGAATGTGATGGGCCTGAGATCCCCACACTCGTGGAGTGTGGGCTTGAGGTCCCCATTACTTGCGGAGTAATGGGCAATTGGTCCCTGTGCTTGCGAGCACAGGCATGGGTATGCAGCGACGGTTGCATACTTTGCATTACCGGTAAAATGCAAAAAGAGATAAAGAGAAAGGATCCTTGAATATTGCATTTGCATGTGAGATGATTTATTGATGCGTTTCTATCTATGGATGCTGATGTTATAACTTTTATTTTGTACTTGCTGAGTCTGTGGGCTCACTCTTGCTTTTATGGTTGTTTTAGGTACCCGATCCAAGAACGACACGCATGGGGGGAAGTAGATTGATAGTCACACATACACCACCATGAACCAAACAAAGTTGAATGAACTTCAGATCGTGTTTTAATAATTGGGCGAGTTGCTCAAATGTTTTGTTAGTTTTATTTTGTCCCATGCAGTGGATTAAGTGTAATAATGATGAGTAGTGGTACTCTATTCTCCTTTGGTTTTGTTAGTGACTTAGCATGTTATGATTACTTATTGATGTCTCTAGATGATAGCTTAGTTAATTATGAATTATCTGTATATTGGAACCTCCGTGTAATTAACTTTACAAGGGAGGTTCTGCCGAAATTTACTAAAATTGTCTTGGTTAGAATTATTAGGGTTTGTTCAGTAGCATTCCACGCTCATGTCGGGCTGGGGTGTTACACCCACACTCCAGACCGCCTTTAAGCCACAAGCACACTTCCGAAGGTATGCCGGCACGGCTAGGTCCTACGAGACATTTTCTAATATTGTGTATCAACCATGAGCCGCTCGTATGGGTAGAAACACCATACGCTTACATTGCAAGCCGAAAGACGACAAATCCCATCACGGGTGAAGTCTTTCAGACACTACAATGCTCCCCACACCATCCCTCCTGCGACCCCCTGCGACCCGGAGCCAATACACGCCAAAGTACTTAGTCAAGAGAGGTCCCATACCCTCTAATGTGGTTAACACGCTACAATGCTTGGTTTAGTGTAACAAGATGTTCGGTCCTTGTTGACCCGGGCACCATTCCAGTCACACCCATAATCACACCAATCATACCATTGTGCCCAAGTCTAAAACAGTTTTTGTTTTCAGTTTTAGTTTTCATAAGTAGACATGGCACAAGGCTGAAATCAAATATCATAATAAGTTTTATGTGATCAAGGTTATCGACAAGTCGATAACCGCCCATTTCTACCGGAAACTAAGCATGGCTAAGCAATTGATTCGCAACTACTAAGTGACAAGAGCTCATCCACGAACTCTAAATCACAGCAATAACCTAGGCTCAATGGTAGTAGAGAGTAATCATTTGCCTAAGGAAATGCATCTACTAGGTCAACTATTAACACAAAGTAGCAATGCATACATAGAATTTGTAATCAACATAAATACTTAAAATACTGGGATTAACATGATCAAACTGCTTGCCTTGCTGGTCTTGCTGCAGAGGAGGATTCTCAGAATCAATATATTCTTCGGAACCTAACGCGAAAATGCGATAAACCAAATAAGAACGAAGAACACCAAACAAAACTCAACAGCAAAAGACATCCAAATCCAATGAAATTTCTACAGCAGCTAGAGGTTGATTTTAGACAATTTTAGAAACAAGAATCACTTCATTTGGACTAAGCATGAAAAAGTTATGGCTAAAACTAGTCCTCTCAGCCTATAAATTCTTTAAATTAATTAGTGATACTGTTCATGGCAAAAATTTCTAGAATGATCTAAGCTCTGAAATTTTTATGGTAGATAGTTTATGACATCCTAATGACAGCAAAGTTGAGTTTACTAAATTTGGAGTTATAATGATTTACTTATGATTTTTGTAAGTTGCAAAACTAGCATAATGCACTCTCCAGAAATATAAACATGTGCAAAACCTATTTCACATTAAAGTATGATAACAGAGGGATTTTCTAGCATCAACTTTATATTTTTAGGACTTACAGGGAATTACTTGTGTCTTTTACAACATTAAATGAATTTTTAAATGCTACTAATAAGGTCAAATTTATTAACATATTTTTCTGGTGCTGGTTTGAGCCTACAACCATCTTTAGATTAAAGTTTAGTTAATAACAAATTTATCAAAGTTAAAATCATTTAATTTGCAGATATACAGAAAAAGATATGCATTTTCTAAGTTTTAATTCAATTCTGGAATATACAAAAATGGCTGAAAACAAGCTATTAAAGATTACAGAATTTTCTACCACCGAAGCATAGCTAAAAGCATTTTTATTTCAAACTTTAGTGAGATACAAATTTATTACAGTTGGAAACGACTACAAAGGATTTAAAATGAAATTACTATGAATATTCTAAAGTTTCCGCACAATTTCTAGTTGTAAAGTAATTACTTACCGAAATCCCAATAACCTAATTAAAAGATAAAGACGTGGTGCGAAGCAATGCACGACGATCCCAGATCTAACGGCGCGAGAAGGTGGAAGCAACGAACAAAGACAACACATCCCCACCGTCGATCTAAGATCGGAAGGTCAAGGTGGTGGCGGTTCGGACCTCGCAACGCCACACAAACCTCACCGTTGATCAAGAGATGGACGACTCACAAAGATGGTGAGATTGGGTGACCCGATCGGCGCAACGATCCGGATCGCGGATCGCGAAATGGATGATGGTCAATGAGCGGTGCAACTAGGAGCCATAATACCGAAAGTGAGATAAGCGAATCGCGGAGAGATTTAATTAATCGAGAGAACTAAATAGATTTACGGGAAGAACCAATTGAAAAATGCTAAATTCTTGATTAGAGAGGGGGAAACATCATTTGTATCCAACCTGGCTTGGGCCTTGGCCCATGAGGGCAAAGGGGTGGCCGGCCAAGGGCGCCACTCCCCCAAACCCTAGCCGCACCCCCACCTCCTCACCTCCCCCATTGAGCCGCCACCCTCCTCTCCACCTCTCCACCTCTCCACCTCCCTCCACCTCCCTTGCCCCTCTCTACCTCCCACCACCACCATTGCTGCTGGCCAAGAAGAGGAGGAGCTCCATTGCAGCCGGCCAAGGAGGAAAAGAAAGGGAAAAGGAGAGAAGAAGGAAGAAGTGAGAAGGGAAAAGAGAGGATCGCAAGTTGGTGTTTCCGTTCATGATCTTCAGCGGTTCTACAAGGGTAACATCAGGTTTCTTGCAAGGTTTGTTGGTGATTAGATGCGTTTGCGAGTAGAATTGCTTAAATCCAGTCTGTCTTTAATTCGTTCAATTCTGTCCAGTATGTTGCGGATCTGTTTCGACTACTTAGAGGCAGAATCTGAAGAGTTGGTCTCTAGAGATATCTGGACCTACTTCTTAAGTTTCAGTGGCCGCCGAGTTCACTCGATTCCGAGGTCTGAGTCAAAAGTTATGGTCGATTTAGTTTCTGCTGCCAGAAATCTGACGAGAATAAACTGTCTGGATATTTCCTAAAATATGATAGGAAATTGGAAGAATCTGAAAGTTCACCCAACTAGGTTATTGTAGATAATTCGATAACCTTTTCAGATTGTTAAAGAACGATCAATTCGGAGTTATATCTCAAAAGTTATGGTCATCTGAATATTGCTGTTGGACTGCTGTCCAGAGACGGTTTTCTGTCAGTAAGTCGGTGTTCTGCAGTGTTAAAGATTGTCGTTTTGCGTAGGTTGAAAGTAGAATTGGGTCTGGACCTCTCCTAGAAAGTTGTAGATATCGTAGTTACCTTTCATTGCCGACAAGAATCAAGTCATTCGGACCTCGGTAGCCAAATTTATGAATTTCTTAGTATTTCTGTGTTTCTGTAGAGAAGCAGAATTACTAGTGTTAGTTAACCTGATAGAAGCGCATATTTAGAGGGGTTTCCAGAGGGTCTCACCATAACGAAAAACGAGGCTAATCCTCTTAGCTTTCAGGAAAACTAAAGATCACTAAATTCGGACGAACGTAGAGGAAGTTATGATAGTTTCTTTGTCGCTGTTCAGAAACCCGACGTGAAATGTTTGCTCTGATTAAATGGATTGGTAGGACTAGTAGATGGCCGAATCAGAGGGTCTCCCAACTAAGTTTATTTAGAAATTTTAATTACCTTTCCAGAATGTCCAAGATCATCTTATTTGGACACCCGAGCAGAAAGTTACGTATTTTAGAAGCTAGCTGCCTGCAGTGACTGATCGCTAGAAATTATGAGAATTAGAAAATGCTAAGATGTTAGCGAGTTCAATTGCGATGCTACTTATGATTTTGGTCTAGAATGTTGGTCTTAGAATGGGGTTTTCTTCATGTCCAGTGTGGGATTGGTACCGGAGGCAGCACCGTCTTCACGCCCTCCATTCTCACAGTTAAGGCAAGTGCATTGTTTGTTATATGGGGTGATTGATTGGCTATGTTTGTGTGCTTTTGATATATGATTGCATAGCAAGATGGCTTACTTGATGATTGTTTAAGTTTGGTGATTGCTCAAATTATGCTTATGATTTATTGTGGTACAATGTTGTTGTCTTTTGGTAAGATTGATGATGAATAAGAGATGAGCATATGCATATTGAGAACATGTTGAGGCTTGGTCACGTGGTGACCAAGCATGTTTCTTTGAGATCCCGTCATGAATGTGACGGGCCGAGATCCTCACTCGTGGAGTGTGGGCTTGAGGTCCCGTTACTTGCGAGTGCGGGCAATTGGTCCTGTGCGTGCGCGCCTGAGTGCATGGGTATGCGGCGGCGTCGCGCCTACTGCATTACAGTGTAATGCACACGAAAGTTAAAGTTAATGGTTCCTTGAGCATTTCATTTGCATGTGAGATGTTTGATGTTGATCTTATTTATACGTATGTTGATGTTACTGATTTAGTTATGTACTTGCTGAGTCTGTGGACTCACTCTTGCTTTATTGTTGTTTTAGGTACCCGAGCCAAGAATGACATGCATGGGGAAATGGTAGTAGTCACTCACACACCACATGAACTAAATAAAGTTGAATGTTCTTACGAGCATGATTGATTTTAGAATACTACATCATGACTTATGCAATGGATTGATGTAATAATGATGAGTAGTGATTCTTTATGATTCTCTAGTTTTGTTGGAATCCTAGCATGTCACTGTCAACCTTTTGATGACTTTGGATAAAAGTTTTAATTATTATTTGATTACCTTGTGTGTTGGAACCTCCGTGTAATTAAATTTACAAGGGAGGTTCTGCCGAAATTTATTAGAATTGTCTTCTTTAGAGTTATTAGAGTTTGTTTAGTAGCATTCCAGGCTCATGATAAGCTGGGGTGTTACAGTTGGTATCAGAGCGGGTAGTAGGTCCGTGGTGATTGGATTTACAACCTAGGCAACTTGAATTGCTGAAATTTTGTAATGGTTAATGAACTTTTAAACCTGACACACTGGTGCACAGTAGGATGGGATGGGTCAAGCATTGCATTTACGCATCTGTTGAGTTGTATTAATGATTCCTGTTTTGAGATGATCTGATGTATCTATAGTATAATACTATGGTTATTATGTGTGGGGGTAACCCATGTTGAGAGGTGGAGGTAGTGGTTGTGGTCCTGGGCTATACCAGGTTACACCACTGTTCGTGGTATAGGAATAGCGAAGTATCCACATGAGAGATCGTAGTCTGAGCGTTTGGTAGCGAGTAGACTTAAAAGAGTTGTTCTCTTCCCTGAATTTGAATTTGGTCAACTCTTATCCAGTTGAGATTGATGATTTTCTCTTGGGTTATTCATTCTTGTGGTTGATAGGTTACTTTGAGAAAAGTTGATGCGTTTCCATTGGTTTACTTTGCCCCTTAAAGCATTTATTGTTTTCCCAACTGTTGAGTTAATCTTGCAACCGCCGAATTTGGTTAATTGTAAAGATTGGCCTTTGTGTTGAAGTTCTGTTTGTCTTATTGGAAAACATGACCCATTTATTTTCACTTGATGTTTTTGGTTAATAAAATTTTCGTTTTGCAAGTCCTTTAGTACAAGAAAGCTTTGAATCAATGTAACTCTCTTGGGTATTTGAGTGTTGAAGTTGATTGGTTCTCTTTACGAAAGAAAATATTAAATTCTTTAGCGATGTCTTCTTGTGGTTAAGATGGAGGTTATAAACAAAGAAATTGATGGGAATGATATGTGTTATCGGTGAGGTCCATGAGTGTGTGCATGATCGATCATAACTAAGATCCTCCAAAGGAAAGCTCATAAATTTGAAAGTGTCTTGTAGTAGTTCTTGATGAGCCGTGGTTAAGAGTACAACTATACCTAATTGTAAACCGTAGAGTTAACAAGAAGTGTGGAACATTGATGAATTGAGTTGACCATTAAGAGTGATACATTTGGTAAACTTCTTTGGTAAATTGGATTAACGGATCGCAATGGATTAACCTAACCGTTTGGGATGGTTAAGTACAAAAGGAGTTAGATTATTGTGTTAGTGGACATTAATCTTGGAGTAACCCTTGGTGGATGTTTAGTGATTGTATGTAATTGTTAGGTGCAATTATTGACTATTAAAGTTTGGTGTTGAACTTTACTAAGAGGAAAATTGATGGGATTTAATAGATGAACAATAATTACATGATGGTAGAACTATCGGATAATAGTATGCCATTGATGGAAGGGCTTTGGAATAACCTTTTAAATTGTGTAGTTAGTTCTCTCTAAAATAAAGTAGTTGTTGTAGTGAGGGTGTAAGAATCGTATGCACTCATTTGAGGATGAGATGATAAAAGGGTGCGTAACATTTTGGTGAGCCTTGGTGGCTAATAAGGGAAGAGTTGAGGATAACGAATCTTGTTAAGAGTGAATTATTCTTGGTGTTGATAAGACTGTCCACAAGAGATCGTGTGCGTTGGAATGGTGATGATTCTTCTAGAGATAAAGTAAGTTGATTGTTTTAATAACGGTTAAATGAAATGTTTGGAGTTTTGTATTCGTAATCTTTTGGGGCTCATGATTTATGTAGTAGATAAAATTAGTTGAGAAACGTGACATTTGAAAAGGTTCCGTTTGGTTCCGGTGATGAATGTGATTTGGTATCAAAGGCATCTCTTGTTTGGTTTGGCAAGTAGTGTCGTAATCAAAGAGATTGCTTTTGTTGTGGTGACGGAAAATGTTTACCATAAGTATTTTGAGGTTGGAGCTAAAAAAAAAATCGTAATCTGCAACTTTCCTGATGTCACAACTTAAGAGTTTCGTGGGTTTGCATAGCAATGTTTTATTCTGATTTTTGGAGGTGAAAAATTTCTTCTGTGGGACTTGTGCCTCATCGTGGACTCGTATTTTGTGTTCCAAGATCATTGTTATTTGACAATTTCTCTTGGTCTTTAGCTCAATGAGTATGGTAACGTTCCCTTGTGTGCTAAAATTTATCTTTGGTTGCCTCTTCTTTTGATGAAGGATCGATTGACTTTTTTTGTTGCAACGAATTTTAGAAGGTGCAGTGGCAACTGGATAGCGGTAGTCAAGTATATGATGTTGTGAGACCTTGGATTGTAAGTTATTCGAGGAACATTGGAGGATGAACTGATTTCATGAATAAATCTTGGGGAGAATTTTATTTATACTGAATGTTTGCATTTTAGATTAAACTTATTGCAATGTTGCAACCAATAGAACCTATGGAGTTTGTGATCCAAGATCCTTTGTTCAATTCGGGTGGAACATTAAAATTTTCGAAAGGATGGTAATCTTGATTAATGTATTAGAGTATCGAGTTTGGATACCTTGCACTTGTGCGAGATGAAACATGAGGTGTTGTAATGGGAGTAGTATTAGCGAAGTAATCAGTCGTTAAGGTGATTAATGAGATAGCCGAGATGGATGGATTATTGCTAGGAAAGACTTGGACTCGACAAGTAACTTTTAAGAGTTAGAATCTTTATAAAGATAATTGGGTTAAGAAGATGTTTTCACGTTGATGTTAATGCGTGAGTATGTTTGGATTGTGAGAATTTTAAGGATTTTAATTTGAGTTTTCCTATCTTATATATGAGAAGTTCAATGTAGGAGTTTTGGAGTTTAATTCGAGCTTAGCATTTTTTTAATTTTATGCTAGGACTTTGGTCGCCCAATGATTTTGTGTAGAAAAGTAGATTAAGGGTGGATTTGAGCAGTTGGAATGATCATTGATAGAACCCTTTTGATGAAGTATATGAAAGTGAGAGTGAGAATTTCAAGTTGATTATTCTTAAAAGATTGAGATGATGTGGTTGCGTGTGGCCTATTTTGAGATGCATTGGAAGTCATCTGTCAAATTAATTCTGTTGGTAGAGGAGTTATTTAGAGAAAGTTTTAGTGGAATCGATAGAGTCTTCATGCGGAGTGTGGATGATTTATTTCGACTTGAGCGTTACGTTAAGAATGCCAAGCTAAGAGAGATGGGTTAGTGTGTTATGCGATGAACTGAAATCCCAAAGTCCGAGAGAAATTTTAGTCCTAAAAGAGAAATTGATAAATTGTTGCTTTCTCAAGAAGTGAATCGTTTCCTTGTTTCCGTTTGAGTTTGGTCTTTGTTGACCAATGTCTTTCGTAAGTTGAGTTTGACTCGATTTTTGGTAAGTGTGGTTCTTATCGGTTCGGAAGAATAAATGAAGTTTTTTTATTTGGGCATTTAAAATGATTCCTCCTTTGGTTTTCGTGACGTTTATTAAAGCGCCACTTGTAAAGTAGAAGGGTTTTCTCGATGAAATTCGATTCTGGATTTGACTCTGTAGTACAGTGTAACGCATAGTTCTGAGTAAAACTTTCTTATTTAGATAGGTTTTGTGGGTAAAAGAGTTGCTTAAAGGAATTCATTTGTGTGTTTAGTTAAAGGAGGTGATCCTTGTCTCATTGAAAAGTTGAATTGGGAGGTGGAACAAGAGTTCCGTGTCTGTGTGCATGTTGTGTAGTTCAATATTGAGGAAAGGTTGGCCCAAGGTACTTTGGTTTGTTTTAGTCATTGCGAGAATTGAAAGTTGGTGTATCGCTAGGACCGTCTCGGGTCCATACGCGGTGTCTGCAACACCGGGCATGTTTGGTGCCAAGGAGCAGGATCTTATCTCGAGTCTCATTTGTTGAATGCTCTCGAAAGGTCGAGTTGAGCGTTAGTCTGCAGCGTCATTTTACGTCACGGTGTTGTGATCTCATCTGTTCGAGAGAGAGGCCACTTGGAAATTGGAGTCTCACGTGAGTGAGTTTAGCAAGAGGTGATCGCGTTGGTATCTGTTGATAAGTTCTAGTCGTGGTTTACTTTCGTGTAGATCGGTGTTTAGATTCGGTCGAATCCTAATAAGAGGTAGAATGTAATACCCGAAAGTGAGATAAGCGAATCGCCGGGAGAGATTTAATTAATCGGGAGAGAACTAAATAGATTTACGGGAAGAACCAATTGAAAAATGCTAAATTCTTCAGTTAGAGAGGGGGGGAAACATCATTTGTATCCAACCTGGGCTTGGGCCTTGGCCCATGAGGGCAAAGGGTGGCCGGCCAAGGGGCGCCACTCCCCAAACCCTAGCCGCACCCCCACCTCCTCACCTCTCCCCATTGAGCCGCCACCCTCCCTCTCCACCTCTCCACCTCTCCACCTCCCTCCACCCTCCCTTGCCCCTCTCCACCTCCCCACCACCACCATTGCTGCTGGCCGAAGAAGAGGAGGAGCTCCATTGCAGCCGGCCAAGGAGGAAAAGAAAGGAAAAGGAGAGAAGAAGGAAGAAGTGAGAAGGGAAAAGAGAGGATCGCAAGTTGGTGTTTCCGTTCATGATCTTCAGCGGTTCTACAAGGGTAACATCAGGTTTCTTGCAAGGTTTGTTGGTGATTAGATGCGTTTGCGAGTAGAATTGCTTAAATCCAGTCTGTCTTTAATTCGTTCAATTCTGTCCAGTATGTTGCGGGATCTGTTTCGACTACTTAGAGGCAGAATCTGAAGAGTTGGTCTCCTAGAGATATCTGGACCTACTTCTTAAGTTTCAGTGGCCGCCGAGTTCACTCGATTCCGAGGTCTGAGTCAAAAGTTATGGTCGATTTAGTTTCTGCTGCCAGAAATCTGACGAGAATAAACTGTCTGGATATTTCCTAAAATATGATAGGAAATTGGAAGAATCTGAAAGTTCACCCAACTAGGTTATTGTAGATAATTCGATAACCTTTTCAGATTGTTAAAGAACGATCAATTCGGAGTTATATCTCAAAAGTTATGGTCATCTGAATATTGCTGTTGGACTGCTGTCCAGAGGCGGTTTTCTGTCAGTAAGTCGGTGTTCTGCAGTGTTAAAGATTGTCGTTTTGCGTAGGTTGAAAGTAGAATTGGGTCTGGACCTCTCCTAGAAAGTTGTAGATATCGTAGTTACCTTTCATTGCCGACAAGAATCAAGTCATTCGGACCTCGGTAGCCAAATTTATGAATTTCTTAGTATTTCTGTGTTTCTGTAGAGAAGCAGAATTACTAGTGTTGGTTAACCTGATAGAAGCGCATATTTAGAGGGGTTTCCAGAGGGTCTCACCATAACGAAAAACGAGGCTAATCCTCTTAGCTTTCAGGAAAACTAAAGATCACTAAATTCGGACGAACGTAGAGGAAGTTATGATAGTTTCTTTGTCGCTGTTCAGAAACCCGACGTGAAATGTTTGCTCTGATTAAATGGATTGGTAGGACTAGTAGATGGCCGAATCAGAGGTCTCCCCAACTAAGTTTATTTAGAAATTTTAATTACCTTTCCAGAATGTCCAAGATCATCTTATTTGGACACCCGAGCAGAAAGTTACGTATTTTAGAAGCTAGCTGCCTGCAGTGACTGATCGCTAGAAATTATGAGAATTAGAAAATGCTAAGATGTTAGCGAGTTCAATTGCGATGCTACTTATGATTTTGGTCTAGAATGTTGGTCTTAGAATGGGGTTTTCTTCATGTCCAGGTGTGGGATTGGTACGGAGGCAGCACCGTCTTCACGCCCTCCATTCTCACACTAAGGCAAGTGCATTGTTTGTTATATGGGGTGATTGATTGGCTATGTTTGTGTGCTTTTGATATATGATTGCATAGCAAGATGGCTTACTTGATGATTGTTTAAGTTTGGTGATTGCTCAAATTATGCTTATGATTTATTGTGGTACAATGTTGTTGTCTTTTGGTAAGATTGATGATGAATAAGAGATGAGCATATGCATATTGAGAACATGTTGAGGCTTGGTCACGTGGTGACCAAGCATGTTTCAGAGATCCCGTCATGAATGTGGCGGGCCCGAGATCCTCACTCGTGGAGTGTGGGCTTGAGTCCCGTTACTTGCGAATGCGGGCAGGTGGTCCTGTGCGTGCGCGCCAAGAGCATGGGCATCTTGGCGGCGATGCATACTCGCATTACAGTGTAATGCACACGAGAGATTAAAGTTAATGGTTCCTTGAGCATTTCATTTGCATGTGAGATGTTTGATGTTGATCTTATTTATCGTATGTTGATGTTACTGTTTCGTTATGTACTTGCCGAGTCTGTGGACTCACTCTTGCTTTATTGTTGTTTTAGGTACCCTGAGCCAAGAATGACATGCATGGGGAAATGGACTAGTAGTCACTCACACACCACATGAACTAAATAAAGTTGAATGTTCTTACGAACGCATGATTGATTTTAGAATACTACATCATGACTTATGCAATGGATTGATGTAATAATGATGAGTAGTGATTCTTTATGATTCTCTAGTTTTGTTGGAATCCTAGCATGTCACTGTCAACCTTTTGATGACTTTGGATAAAAGTTTTAATTATTATTTGATTACCTTGTGTGTTGGAACCTCAGTGTAATTAAATTTACAAGGAGGTTCTGCGAAATTTATTAAATTGTCTTCTTTAGAGTTATTAGAGTTTGTTTAGTAGCATTCCAGGCTCATGATAAGCTGGGGTGTTACAGTTGGTATCAGAGCGGGTAGTAGGTCCGTGGTGATTGGATTTACAACCTAGGCAACTTGAATTGCTGAAATTTTGTAATGGTTAATGAACTTTTAAACTGACACCTTTGGTGCAGTGGGATGGGATGGGTCAAGCATTGCATTTACGCATCTGTTGAGTTGTATTAATGATTCCTGTTTTGAGATGATCTGATGTATCTATAGTATAATACTATGGTTATTATGTGTGGGGGTAACCCATGTTGAGAGGTGGAGGTAGTGGTTGTGGTCTGGGCTATACTGGTTACACCACTGTTAAGTGGTATAGGAATAGCGAAGTATCCACATGAGAGATCGTAGTCTGAGCGTTTGGTAGCGAGTAGACTTAAAGAGTTGTTCTCTTCCCTGAATTTGAATTTGGTCAACTCTTATCCAGTTGAGATTGATGATTTTCTCTTGGGTTATTCATTCTTGTGGTTGATAGGTTACTTTGAGAAAAGTTGATGCGTTTCCATTGGTTTACTTTGCCCCTTAAAGCATTTATTGTTTTCCCAACTGTTGAGTTAATCTTGCAACCGCCGAATTTGGTTAATTGTAAAGATTGGCCTTTGTGTTGAAGTTCTGTTTGTCTTATTGGAAAACATGACCCATTTATTTTCACTTGATGTTTTTGGTTAATAAAATTTTCGTTTTGCAAGTCCTTTAGTACAAGAAAGCTTTGAATCAATGTAACTCTCTTGGGTATTTCGAGTGTTGAAGTTGATTGGTTCTCTTTTACGAAAGAAAATATTAAATTCTTTAGCGATGTCTTCTTGTGGTTAAGATGGAGGTTATAAACAAAGAAATTGATGGGAATGATATGTGTTATCAGGTGAGGTCCATGAGTGTGTGCATGATCGATCATAACTAAGATCCTCCAAAGGAAAGCTCATAAATTTGAAAGTGTCTTGTAGTAGTTCTTGATGAGCCGTGGTTAAGAGTACAACTATACCTAATTGTAAACCGTAGAGTTAACAAGAAGTGTGGAACATTGATGAATTGAGTTGACCATTAAGAGTGATACATTTGGTAAACTTCTTTGGTAAATTGGATTAACGGATCGCAATGGATTAACCTAACCGTTTGGGATGGTTAAGTACAAAAGGAGTTAGATTATTGTGTTAGTGGACATTAATCTTGGAGTAACCCTTGGTGGATGTTTAGTGATTGTATGTAATTGTTAGGTGCAATTATTGACTATTAAAGTTTGGTGTTGAACTTTACTAAGAGGAAAATTGATGGGATTTAATAGATGAACAATAATTACATGATGGTAGAACTATCGGATAATAGTATGCCATTGATGGAAGGGCTTTGGAATAACCTTTTAAATTGTGTAGTTAGTTCTCTCTAAAATAAAGTAGTTGTTGTAGTGAGGGTGTAAGAATCTGGTATGCACTCATTTGAGGATGAGATGATAAAAGGGTACGTAACATTTTGGTGAGCCTTGGTGGCTAATAAGGGAAGAGTTTAGGCCAGATTAGGCCAGATTAAGACACAATTAATACTTCTAATGATTGACAATGATTGCATTAACTGTGTCCTAATAATTTGACAAAAACGGGAGTTTCTCAGCTGACAAAAACCGAGCGAGAACAGCGGCTTGTCGCCGACGACTCCGGTCGCGGCGGCGCCCACAAAATACCAAAATGAGTTCGCAATAGCGTTGCGGACCCAATGGTGATGACCTCGCCGGCGGTGGAGGTCTAGAACGCCGGCGAGCCGGAAAACGAGGATGGAGCCATTTTCGGCAAAACATGAAAATAGCAAAAAGCTCCGCTGCGGTCCAGGAAAGCGAGTGCCATCACTTCTAGGGACTAAATAGAAGCTACCTTAACGCACACGAGCTTCAAAGATGGCCGGGGAAGACTCGAACACGGTGAAGTTCATCGGAGCAGAGGAAGATAAAGTGGAAAACGACAATCTGAGCAAAATGAACACCAATGGGTGATCAAAATAGCATCATTAGGGTTCCACAAGCTCCACAAGTAAACAATTGCAAAAGAACCACTTAGGAGTTGGAGAAGAAAGGGGTGAAATCACTGAAAATCTCCAAACTTAAAATTGAGTGATTCTGTGAATGCAGCCCAAAATTAAGTTAGGGAAATATAAAGGAAGTTGAGGGGCTCAAAGGGTGCAAGAAATATTGAAGGTGAACCACTTTGGACACCAAGATCCACATTGGAGCTCCACGGTTGAAAATGGTGTTTTGAAGATTTGAAGTGGTTTGAGCTCAAATACAGAGAATGAGCAAAGTGTGGTGTAAAGGAACACCGGGAGGGACTAAGGGGTTATTTATAGAGGAAGGATTAGGGTTTGAGCACACACATGAGTCCATGGTGAGCTCGGATCATGGCACGGTCATGGACCAAGAAATGATGGGAGCAGCTGAGACTCGGGATGGAGGAGCTGAAAGCTTTGGGTGCATTTAATGCCCCACAGAGTGATGTTGACGAGAGGGAGTTCGATTTGACAACGCGCAACGCTCTTTCTCTCTCTCTCTTACGCCATTGCTTGCATGCGCCACACGGAGGACTAGAGGAGGAAGAAGAACAGAGAAGGAAATCGTGGCGTCGGATCGAGATGGGCGAGTGCGATTGAAAGAAGTCGGTGAGGTTTCTAATGCTCCAAGCAATCGAGGCGATCCGATCAAGATTGAGCGGCGAGATCAATTGGGACTTTGGGTGACCGAACGGCCGTTTAATAAGGGCGGCCCGATCTTAATCCAACGGCTCAAAAGAATGTGATGATCGCGGTGGCGACGGCATCGACCAGCGAGCGAGCGATGCAAATCAACGGCCGAAATTGATCGCGCGTGTTAGAAAGGGCTCGGTGCGATTAGTTGATTGGGCTCAACCAAGTGGCTCGAGCCCAGAGTCCGACTCAAACCAAGGAACGATGAATCGACTTTAGGTTTTAAATTTAAGTGAGACTTTTGAGGATTTAAAAGAGGTAGCAAAACTACTCCAAAAATTCTGAAATTTTACAGGAGCTTGCTAGCTGAGTTATTGACCTTGTATAAAATTTCAGAGATTTTTGTGCTATAAATTTTCCTCCAAAATTCCACAAGGTGCTGGTCCCAGTTTGACCAGAATTTGAGTAGGTTTGACTGACCTCCAAAAGTATTCAAACAATTTCTAAAAATTGCAGAAATTTTCAGAGGGTCACATACCAACCCAGGAATTTAGGAAAAATATTTCAGGAGATTATCACAAGATGGAACAAGAATGTTTTGAAGGATCAAGTTTTGGATCAAAGACTTGTGACTATGTATTTCCATAACTCTCATTACAATAATTGTTTAGTACATACAGAAATACATGATGTAAGAAAAAAAAAGTTTTAATTTCTACTCATTTGCTTACATTTGAAACACAAGCCCAAAATTGGGATGTTACACTCTCTATTTCCACATAGCCGAAAAGTGCAGGTAGGATATACTATATATTGCCCCTCCATTCATTTGCACAGTGATAGACTAGTAATTCACTAGACCAAACCCAATGTACTAGCACTAACTCTAAGCCACATGCATCTCAATTTTTGAACTTAGAATAGCAGAAAGGTTACCTAATTTCATAGGAACTAGCAAAGTAGCAATGCCTACAATTTGGGCTCACAACCACCATCAACAGGAGAGACGCCCCAAGATCATCCATACAATATCAATCGAACACACAAGAAAAGGCCGCAAACCGAGTAGTTACCAGAGGAGAAACCAGCACCACATGGAGCATCCTCTTGGCACGCGCTCAAGTCGGAGGCGGCACAACAACGTCGAGACCACCGCCATAGCTAAGCCAAGACCACCCACCTCCAACATCATTCACCACATTGGGAAGGGGAACCAAATCCATGCCACAAAACCTAAATCACAGTAAGTGGGAGATTCATCGGAGAAAGCACAAGATCGGCGACCTAGAACCGAGCCAAGCCAGTAGGGACCAGGCGGCGGCAGCGCACCAGCGATTGGGCCGAGAGGCAGCGGCGCCATGGAGGCCGAGCCGAGCAGGTGCGCCGCCTTGCGGCGCATCGGGAGGAGGAGGAGGCAAAGGGTCAGCAGTGGGCCACCATGGGAGTTGGGGCGAGCCGGGAGGGCGCGTGAGCCGGGCGGGCATCGAGTGGGCGAGGAAATGAGGCTCGGTGGTGTTCTTTGTGGCGTCGGAGCCATCTTGGAGGCGGAAGCCGATAGCCGGTAGGGTAGAGTGGCGCCGATGGTGGCGTTGGTGGGCGGGCCGCGGCCGGGAGAGGGGCGAGCGGCGGCGCCATGTGAGAGGCGCGAGAGAGAGGAGAGTGACGGCGGCGTGGGGAGGAAAGGGAAGGGAGGGATTCGGATAGGGTTAAAGAGGGCGCATGGGCTTTGGCCCTTTGAGCGCCTCCCCATTGGCCCACACATGGCCGACCACTAAGCTGCCCTAGCCTGGGCCAGAGGCCCAAGATCCAAAATTCCCCCAAAAATTCTGAAATTATACTAATTTCCCTCTCCCAAACAAATTTCTTTCTTATCGATACCTGGGGTATTACAGTGTGGGAACTATGGAAGTTCCATTCAGAATCAATTCTGAAATGTCTTTATGATTTAATTCCAAAATTAAAGAGTCCTAGTGGTGTGTGTTTATTTTTTATTCTAAAAATATGAGAGTTTGAATTGTGTGCCTTTAGGAGGTTGAGTTGGTTTCGGACACTATTCATGAGTATTGTTCATGTGTAGTTACTGTTCATCCGAAACAACTGTGCTTGTGTGGGAGGCTATTTAAGCCCCATGGCCACATCATGTAAAGGGACAAATTATGATTTAGATGAATAAAAATCAGAAAAGCCATTTGATGCATATCGAGTGTTCATGAGTTGCGAGATGAGTTGAGAGATTGAAAGAGAAAGATTGAGAGAGATCAAGATATCCATCTCTTGATTTGGAGTCTTATTCACGGTGGAGTCTTGTTCACGAAGAAACTACTACATGCAATTCAATCTATTAGATTGGTTTATGAGTATTGATTTTCTTGCAATTCAATTCACCAAATTGGTTCGTAAGATTGCTACTCATCTTCAAGTAGTACCATGAAAGATTGGGCCAACAATCGGGATCCTTCTAATCAGCTAATTTGATCCTTATCAGGTAGTATCAGAGCTTCAGTTGCTCACGATACTTTGTTGCTGCAAAGATTCAAGATCGAAGATGGACATGGCCGACATGAAGGAGATGAAGCTGATCATACGATTCAGCTATACTATAGATCAATGTGAGGAGGATCCACTCCACGAGTTAACCTACATGTTCCTCAATCGCTGTCTTGTGGGGAACACAAATTGTGCTATGATGATACGGGAAGCTTGACAAACGCTGCAAGCCAAACACTTGTGGACATATTGGGGTTGGTCACAAAGCCGCATCCGGAGTCATATCGGTTACAATTCAATTTTCAGCGGGTGACAAGGTCTAAGATGCCATTGAAGAGCAACGGTGAAAGCTAAAGGCGGAGAACCGGGAAGAAGAAAGGTTAGCCGAGGAAGAAAAGAAAACAGCGATGGCAGCCCTTGTTTCTACCCATGAACAGCAAGAGGAGGCATTCTCTAAGGATGGCAAAACCAATGGCGAGGTAGTACAAGATGGTTTTTGTATGTTGACCAAGACGGTTCGTTTTGATGACACAGCTAATGTCTATAAAGGACAACGAAGCAACGTGTTTAAATCTGAATGCAAGATCAAAGAGAAGGTTTGCAAGCTTATCATTGATGGTGGCAGCTACAACAACATCATTAGCAATGATTTGGTGCAAGCTTTGGGATTATCAACGTTGTGGCATCCTCAACCGTACTATGTGCAATGGTTGCACAATGTTGATATGCTAAGGGTCACTCACCGTGTTACAATTCAATTTTCAGTGGGTGATTACGAGGACAAGGTGGAGTGTGATGTCATGCCCATGCACGCATGTCACTTGCTATTGGGACATCCGTGGCAGTTTGACCGCAATAATACACACCACGGGAGGTCCAACAAGTACACTTTGGTGCATCGGGGAAGATCATACACCCTGTGTCCTATGCCGAAGAGTGCTATGCGTGCTGAGAAGATCATCACTGAAAAGACGGTCTGGAAGACTACCCTGAAACCGAGGATGGTTTCGCCTGAAGGGGTAGGGGATGACATGGCGCAAAGTACTGTTACAACATCAGTTTGTGATTCTAAGTTGGGTTCTCAGGTTGATGTTTTGAATGGTACTGTTTGGACCAAAAGAACAAAGAAGAGTGCTACGACCAAGAGCGAGAGAGAGGCGGGCGTGTGAGGAAAAAGCAAAACCCTAGCGCATGAAGGCAGATCATGTGGGCCGAGGTTGGTACGTGAGGAGGGTTTGACGCATGCGAAGCTAGGCACATGGGCCACAATCCATGCGAAGCGAAGATGGAGGCCAAGCGCATGGGCCACATGGCATGTGGAGCTAGGCGTGTTGGCATGGACCACGGAGCAAAGGTGGAAACCCAGCATGCGGGTTACGTGACATGCTAAGTGTAACATCGCAAGTTTTGGACTTGTATTTCAAATGTAAGAAAATGAGTAGAAATTAAAACTTTTTCTTACATCATGTATTTCCTGTTTGTTTTAAACAATTATTGTACAAGAATTATGGAAATGCAAAGTCACAAGTCATTTGATCCAAATCTTGGCTTTCAAAAAAAAAACATTCTTGTCAAATCTTGTGATCATCCTTTGGAAATATTTTCCAAGTTCTAGGGATGGTATGTGATCCTCTGAAAAATTTCACAATTTTAGAAATTATTTGAATATTTTTAGAGAGCGATCAAACTGTTTGACTTTTAGTCAAAATCCTATTCCAGAACCTTGCAGAATTTTTGGAGAAAAATGCACTACATAAAAACCTCTGATTTTTTTTTACAAGGTCAATGTCTAAGTTAGCAAGTTCCTGTAAAAATTTCAGAGTTTTTGGAGTTGTTTTCCTACCTCAAATAAATCCCCAAAGATTCAGCTCAAATTAAAAACCCAAAACTAGGTTTCACTGTTCCTCGGGTGCAGACCAGCCTCGGGCTCGAGCCACTTGACTTGGCTTAGTCAACTAACTGCACCAGCGGGCCAGCCAATGGGCGCGTGGTATTTCCGCTGTTGGATTGCTATCGAACAGCCCGCGTTGATTGGGCCGTTCGGACCTCACGGTAGCGCCAACTCATTTAGACCGTTGGATCAAGATCGGTGTCACGGTCGTTGGGCCGTTCGGGTTGCGAATGGCTCAATCAATCTCGGCCGTTCATTCTTGATCGGGCCGTCCACGTTAAATCGGAGCGTTTGGACCTCCCAATTGCACTCCTCGCTCGGCCGTTGGATTAAAATCCAACGCTCACGATCTCTCTTTTGTTTTAAACCTCGAAGCTTTGGGCAATCTCAGTGTCAGAATCTAATCCTAGGGCTCACGATCTCCCTACTCTTTTAACCTCTGGAGCTCGGTGTGATCTCGGCCGTCCATTTTCAATCTAACGGCTCACGAGCACCCTAGCCTTTTTCTGCTCTTCTTCTTCCTCGTGCCGTGCGTGAACAGGGAGTGGCATGGCCAGGTCATTTCGAGTTCCCTCATCAACCTCTCCCTGGTCGACAATTAGTGCGTGCCGGCTTGCTTTCGGCCGTAGCCATGCCCTACTCCTACCTCCCATCATTTCTCTTTTTCGGTCCCTGGTTGTGCCATGAGCCAAGTTCACCTGTGGAGCTCGTTCTTGCCCAAACCCTAATCTTCTAGCTTTATAAAGCTCCCCAAAGCCCCTCCTGGTATTCCTTTACACCACCCCTAGCCCTCTTTGCTTGTGGAGCTCAAAACACCCAAAAATACTAAAACCACCAATAATGGTCGTGAAGCTCCATTATGAATCTTGATGCTCCAGTGGTTCATATTCAATTCTCCTTGTACCCTTTTAACTCCTTAATACCCTAATCATTTTCCCCTCACTCAATTTTGGGTTTCATTCACATGATTTGTCAAATTTGGGGTTTGTTCAAATTTGGCCGAAATCACCCCTTTTCTTCCTCAGCTCCGGTGAGTGCTTCATTTCTCAATTATTTGCTCATGAAGCTTCTATGAGCTATAATGAAGCTATTTTGACCACCAGTGGTGTTCATTTTGGCTCAGGTTTCTATTTTCACATCTTCTTCCTCGGCTCCGGCAAGCTCCACCGTGGTCTAAGCTCCTCCGGCCATCTTTGAAGCTCATCTTTCTTAAGGTAGCTTCTATTTAGTCCTTAGATGCTGTGACACCCGCTTCTTTGGACTGCTGCGGAGCTTTTGAGCTATTTTCGTTTTCGGCCTTAGTGTCATCGTGCCCTTTCTCCGGCTAGCCAGCGTTCTAGGCCGTCTCCGCCGGCGAGTTCATCACCATCGGGACCGCAAGGCTATTGCGAACCCATTTTGATACTCTGTGGGCGCCGCTATGGTCGGAGCTGCCAGCGACGAGCCCATCTTTGCCGCTCGGTTTTTGTCGGACAAAACCTCTCTGTGTCGTTGCTGGTTAGGACACCATTAATGGCCTAATCATTGTTAATCATCAGAAGTAATTAATATGTCTTAAAGCGGTCCCTTTGAGTCAGCGGCGTATGGGCGTGGGCCAAAACCGCGATAACAAGGCCATTAAGACAAAGATTGGGTTTAATTAATTGCTAATCATAGGCAGAAATTAATGTGTCCTAAATCATCCTAATGTGTCACTGCCAGGTGGGCCCTCGCCCACTTAAACCCTCTTTGTGCGAAATTTTTAGGACACATTAATTACTAATCATCACTGATCATTGGATTTAGTAATTATTGGCTGTCTTAAAATAGCCCTGTGTCACTTACATGTGGGCCGCATCATTAAAATCTCTCGTGCGTGAAAGTGTTGCACTGCGGAGATTGTGGACCGTCGATCTCAAGATCTACGGCCTAGATCTTCGGGGACTTTCGGGTCCCCGAATGTCCCAAATCGCGTGAGCCATCCATCTCTAGATCTGCGGCTCAGATCTGGTGGCCGTTCGGACCACCCGAAGTGCGCAGCGCCCTGATCCCTCCATCTTGAGATCTCGGTAGTGGTGATCGAGCGTTAGCGTCGCGAACGACCCAATCCACGTGAAGCGTTGGATTTAGATCAATGGTGAGCTCCTTTGGATCGCGCGCATGCGCTATTCTCCTTCTGGCGTGGGCGTTAGATTTCGCATCAAGGGCCCACGTTAAATCCACATCGATTTATTTCGATAAGTTTGATTATATTTTGGTAACCCTTTATTTATCAACTGAGAATTATATTAAACTCTGAAAACTCATAACTAATTCATTTTAAATCCTTTTTAGATGATTCTAGTGGGATTAAATTCATGTTTAACTAAAGTTTAATATAAAAATGCATTTAGACCTTGTTCTGTGCCAGAAAATTTTGTAAATAATATTATCTTGTTTTCAGCCATTTTAGAATATTTCAGAATTGATTCAAACCTTGTAAAATGCATATCTTTTTCTGTATACCTCCAAAATGTGCAAACTCAATCTTGTTAAATTCCTCTGTTAGCATACCTTAATATGAAATAGGTTTTGATCATGATTTCATTTAGAAAAGTAACATGTGCTAGATTTACAACTTAGAAAATCATAAGTAAATCATTTTAACTCCAAATTGAGTAAACCCAACATTCTTGACCTTAGGATGCCATTATCTAGCTTTTGTTTATCGCCATCTTATGGTCATTTTGCTCACTGTGTATTTACTTATTTGTATGACTTTTGGCCTGGCGGCCTCTCTTTGTAATAACTCTCTTTATATTATCTATGTCTTTCACTTGTTGCTTTTGCTTCTGCTCTATGTGTATGAATGGAATTGATGCATGATTTTGTAACGGGTGTATACCGCACTGGGAAGTATACATATCTCGAGGCTTGGTTTATTTGATTTGTAAACCGTTAGGACCAAGTGGATGGTTAAACAAAGATAAGCCTAATAAACCTGGGTCCTCACAAAGTTGGTATCGTGAGCCATTCCGACTCGTAGTAACCCAAGCTTGGTCGTCCTTAGATATTTTGGAAACCTTATTTTCAAAGTATCAAATGATTCATGAAAGCTTAAGTAGTTCTCGTGTTTTATTCTTACCTATCTTAGCTTTCTATCTCATCTTGCTCTAATTTGAGTTTTAAAAGTTGTTCTCCTTTCCTTCTCTCAAAAGATAGTTGTATCGCTTAAATTGGGTTTTGGGAACCATTGAGTTTGGCAAATTGAAGTGTTAGCTGCCCTCAAGGTTTTGAAGCTTCAAAGTTGAAGAATTCGCTTAGAAGCTTGATGCAAAACTGGACAGCGAGCGCCAATTTCCGGACAGCAAGCTCAAAGGTCCTAAATAGGGTAGAAAATGAGAGGTTAATCAACTAAAACTTGTGGGAATAAAAGGGTAAGAAGTGATACTAGTTAGCTAAGTATCTAACACTATTTTGCCGCCTTAACCTTGCTTTTGAGTAGTGTTAGACTTGAAGTAGTGTGCTGAAATTTTATCTTCTCAACCCGTTGCTCGTTCATTCAATACGGGTTAATGGCATCGAGAAGTTGAGATTTGGTTTGGTGTTTCCCTTGCTATTTGGAGCCTCCTTGGAAGCATTTAAAGTTTATATGCTTGTTATTTTGGCTTTCATTTAGCTTTTCGCCAAAGAACTTCTAGATTTGAGGGTTTTGTTGCTAACCCGCTTTCCTTGCACCGATGGTCAGTACTCGAAGCGCCGTGGTCGCACCGTTTGATGAGGAGCTCCCGCCTCCTCCGACCATGGTCGAGGTTCTTCATGCATCGAGCGCAGCTGCTCGGAGGACAGGAGGGTCTCGCTGATGTTATGGCGCGCAACACCTCCGCCGCTTGCCGCTGCCTCAGGGATCTGGCAAGGGGTGGACCTCGGCCTGTGGGGCCTTGCCGAGTTTCTTCGCACCCACCCCCACGTTTTCGGCATCTCGAGGACCCATCGACGCAGATGACTGGCCGCGCCAAAGTTGAGCGGAAGCTCGACGCTGCCCAAAGCCGTGACCAGACAAGGCACTCTTGCCTCCCATCGCCTACGGCAGCGCTTCCGTGGGAGAACTTCTTAGCCATGCAGCGCCGCCACACCGCCTCTTGGGAGGAGTTCCGACGCGCGCTCGCCGAGCTCACATCCCCGCCGCTTGATGAAGTCAAGAAGAAGGAATTTCTCGCGCCAAGCAAGGGCGTAAGTCGCTGATGGAGTACCTTTACGAGTTCAACCACTTGGCCGTTATGCCCCATCCGAGGTGGCCACCGATGAGGCCAAGCAGAGAAGTTCATGGAGGGCTTGTGGAGGAGCTACAAGACAAGCCTCCATTGTGGACTTTGCCGACTTCGTGCTTTGGTGGACAAGGCCATTGTTGCCGAGCACAAGGCCAAGGCGCTGGCGAGTCCCGCAAGCGCAAGTAGGAGGCCCAGCCGTCCGCATGGCCGGCCTCTCCGTCCCTCGTGCCGGCCCGCCCCTGGGCCCGCTCGTGGCTTCACTACCACCGAGGCCGCCAGCACCGCCTCCGCCCTCCGCAGTCGTGCCCGAACGTCGGCGCCGCGAACCAGCCAGGTGGCCCCGCAACCCGGCCGCCGGGTCACTTGCTTTCGTGCAACCGTAAAGGGCATTATGCCAATACTTGCCCTAACAGATCGGAGCGGCCCTCGCCCTAATGGAGGACGCGGGCATGGAGGTGGTCCTTCCGTGATCGAAAGGTTGTCCTCGCTACCCAAGGCATGGGTAGTGGCCGATCAACCTTATCTCCGCGGAGGAGGCACAGAGGCACCGACGCCGTGTTGGGTAATTTTCGGTTAACTCTTCCTGCTACGCTTTTGTTTGATTCAAAGCATCTCATTCGCTTGTTTCAGTCTTTTGTCGCGTGGGAGGTCTTCTTTTACTCCGTTGTTGGTCCCATTGCTCATTCGCCCCCGCCCGGAGTTGAGAGCCGAGTCCGAGTGTAGGGATGTCGTCATTGAGATAGAAGGGGTAGGATTCTTGGCAAACCTTATCCTCCTTCGATCGCGAGCTTAGATGTAATCCTAGGCATGGATTGGTTGTCTCAAAGACATGGGACAAATTGATTGCGCTAGGAGGCTCATCTACCTCACTAGCCTTCTCCAGCGAGCAGTGTTCGCCAAAGTCAGCAGGATCTCGCATCTCTTCGCGCAGCGAAGCCACTCTAGATATTAGTGAAGTCCCAGCAGTATGTGACTTGTTGATGTCTTCCCGACGACCTTCCGTGGATGCCACCAGCCGAGACCTCGAGTTTGTCATTGAGTTGGTTCCTGCATCGCCCGATTTCAAAGAGGCCTCACCGAATGGACCCAATCGAGTTGGTGGAGTTGAAAAGCAGATGGGTGAGCTTCAAGAGAAGGGTTTCATCCGCCTAGCTCATCTCCTGGGGATGCTCAGCAATCTTTGTCCCAAAAGGACAAGACGCCAGCAAGACCGCGCTGATTGCCGCCCACTTAATGAAGTAACGGTAAAGAACAAGTACCCTTTGCCCTCAGATCGACGACCTCTTCGATCAATTAACCGAGCTCGAGTCTTCTCCAAGATTGATTGAGAGTGGGATATCATCAGTTCGGATTCGACCGAGGACATTCCAAAGATGGCTTTTTCTACTCGCTATGGCTTGTACGAGTATACCGCATGTCTTTCGGCTTAACCAATGCTCCGCTTTGTTCATGAACCTCATGAATTCGTGTTCATGGAGTATTTGGACAGGTTCGCTGTGGTCTTCATCGATGATATCCTTATCTACTCCAAGAGCGATGAGGAACACACCGAGCATTTGAGGCTTGTGTTGGGCAAGCCGCGAGCACCATTGATGCGGTTCGGCAAGCGCTGCGTCGTTGAAGGAAGTAGCCTTCTTAGGCCATATTCTTTCGACAGAGGCGAGTCGTGGATCCTAGCAAGATCGACGACGGCTTTCGAGTCACCCACTTCGGCCACCGTTCGAGTTTTCTGGCTTAGCGGATATTATCGCCGCTTATCGAGACTTCTCCAAGATAGCGGCCGACGACGGAGTTGCTCAAGAAGGACAAGAAGTTCTCGTGGTCATTGATTGCAGGAAAGTTTCCAAGCGCTTAAGAAGCGATTGACCACCGCTCCGCTCTTGTTCTCCCGATGTCCGTCAAGCTTCGATATCTTTTGTGACGCTTCGCCGAGGCCTCGGTTGTGTCCTTATGCAAGAAGGCAAGGTAGTGGCCTATGCATCAAGGCAATTGAGACCTCATGAACTCAACTATCCTACCCATGACTTGAGTTAGCCGTGATCCATGCACTTAAGATTTGGCGATATTACCTAATCGGTACTCGCTGTGAAGTGTATTCGATCACAAAAGCTTAAAATATTTGTTCACCCAACCAGATCTGAACCTTAGCAAAGGAGATGGTTGGAGTTGATCAAGGACTATGACATGGGTATTCACTACCATCCGGCAAGGCGAATGTTGTTGCGGATGCACTTAGTCACAAAGCGCATTGCAATGCATTGTTTCTCCAGAGCCTCACACCCTTTCCGAGGAGTTCCAGCGCCTCAACTTGGGTTTGGTTGAGCATGGTTCCTCGCGCCTTGGTTGTACAAACAACCTTGGTGGATCGGATCAAGTCCGCCAGCATCCGATGTTGGAGTGAACCGCATCAAGGAAAATGTCAAGAATGGAACAACAAGTGCTTCCCGTAGATGAGCTTGGTGTCGTGAGGTTCGTGCAACGCCTCGTGGTTCCAAAGGACATGGATTTGCGGGATTTGATCCTCCGCTAAGCCCACGATTCTCCATTATCCATTCATCCCGGGCCACGAAGATGTATCATGATCTCCGGCTGGATTTTGGTGGACCCAATGAAGAGGGAGATCGCAAGGTTCGTCGAGCGCGACGTGTGTCGCCGTGGTCAAGGCCGAGCATCGCCACCTCGCAGATCGCTTCACCCTTACCACCCGGAGTGGAAGTGGGATTCGCCTGGATGGACTTTATCACCGGTCTACCCGGTCTCCAAAGAAGAATGATGCTATCCGTTGTCATCGATCGATTGACTAAGGTGGCTCATTTTTTCATGTCAAGACCGACTTCGAGTGGGTCTTCGCGGATCTCTACATAGCCCGTGATCGTGAGTTTGCATGGTGTGCCAAGACGACAGTCGATCGTGGTTCGCTGCTCACTTCGCGATTTTGGCATAGCCTACAAGAGGCTATGGGAACTCGCTTTCTTTCACTCACTTTTCACCCCAAACCGATGGTCGACCAAAGGGTCAACCAAGTTTTGGAGGACATGCTTCAGCTTGTGTCCTTTCCTATGGGAAGCATTGGGAGGAGTGCTTGCCATTCGCCGAAGCTTCTTACAACAACGCTTCTGCCGCCTCGATGGCACCATTCGAGGCCTTATACGGGAGAAAGTGTAGAACCCGTTGAACTGGTCTCGAGACCGGTGAGAGACCTTTCTTTGGCCCTGACTCGATCAATGAAGCCGAGTCAAGTCCAATTTGTTCGTGATCGTCTTTCGCGCTCGCCACCCCAGCAAAAGAGCTATGCGCGATCGCCGCCGCCGTGAATTGAGCTTTGAGCCCAATGACTTCGCTTCACCTCAAGGTTTCTCCGCGAAAGGTCACCAACATTTTTGTGTCAAGGGCAAGTTAGCTCCTCGATATGTCGGTCCCTACCGCCATCGAAGAAGGGAGCCGTTGCTCACAAGTTGGAGTTGCTCGCCGCACTTGCGGGGGTACATGATGTTCCATGTGTCCCAATAAAGAAGTGCCTACGTGTTCCAACCGAGGAAGCTCCGCTGGAAACTCTTGATGTCCGTGAAGATTTGACCTACCGCGAAGGCCCTGCTCGCATACTCGAGGAAGCCAACGAAGAATGAGGAATAAGACCATCAAGTTCCTTAAGGTTCAGTGGTCGAATCATTCTGAGGATGAAGCTACTTGGGAGCGAGAAGATCGCCTCCGTGCGCATCTACCCCTCTTTCTTTTTCCGAGTAAGACAAATCTCTGACGAGATTTTTGTAAGGGGGAGTTTTGTAACATCCCAAATTCTGATTTGTGTTTCAAATGTAAGAAAATGAGTAGAAATTAAAACTTTTTCTTACATCATGTATTTCCCCGTGTACTAAACAATTATTGCACTGTGGTATGGAAATACAAAGTCACAAGTCCTTGATCATCTCCCGAAATATTTTTCCTAAGTTCTTGGGTTGATATGTGACCCTCTGAAAAATTTCACAATTTTCAGAAATTGTTTGAATAGTTTTATGGGCTAGTCAAACTTGCTTGACTTGTAGTCAAACCCAAGCTCAAAGCATTGTATAATTTCTCAGAAAATGCTCAAAGACAAAACTCTAAAAATTTTATACAAGGTCCAACTCAAGGTTAGCAAGCTATCACAAAATTACATAGAATTTGGAGCTAGTTTGCTAGCTCTAAAAGTCCCTTCAAGATCCTGGGCTCAAAATAAACCCTAAACCTGTGTCCGACCTCCGTGTCTTGGTCGCACCGAGCCGCTTGAGCCGTGTCGGCCTCGGGCATTTGGGCACAGTGGTCCGGGCCGCTGATTTTAAACCGACGCTCAAAGACCTCCTGTCTTGTAAAGGACCTCCCACCTCAGACCTCCTTTGCACCTTTTGCAAAGACCACCTGGGCGACTTCCTGACCTCCACAACCACCCCTAGCACTTGGGTGATCATGAGCCGCCATCTTCGATCTCGGGCCTCGCACTCCCCGAGTGTTAGGACCTCTAATACTCACCAAAATCTGAGCCCTTGATTTCAATCCAACACCACGACCTCCTCGGTGGAGCTCAGCCAGATTTAGCCGTTGAGTCCATTTGACCGCTTTTTCCTTTTTCCTCACCGGGTGGGCCTGGCATTATCAATCTTTGTGCATGGCAAGTGGAGAGCAAGCCTTGTCACCTCTAGGGCTCGACAAGCAGCTGTGCGCCAACATTAAATGTCCGCACCCTTTGCTCAAAAGTCTTTCCACAACCTACTCCCATCGGTTCATGTGTACTTTAGCCTGCACCCATAAGCTTGGCCCTGGTTCATTTTAGCGCTGGCTATATATGGATCCCGAGCTTCTCCTTAAGCTTCTTTGGATCCATTCTGCAACCCTAATTTCTTTCTCTCGCTCTTGTGCTCAAGTCACCCAAAGCCTTTGCCACCATTGTTAGACCTTGAGCTCTCCACGACCTTTCGAGCTTCAGTGGTTCAACATTGCAATAGTGGCCGCCATTTTGTTCCTGGTCACCTCAAGCCTCCCTAACTTGCTTTGTTTGACCTTCACATGTGTTGATAGAGTGGAAGCGTGTCGCTCGTGGTCGGAGCGCCGTTTTCTTCACCTCCGCGACTTCCACTGTCACCGGAGCTCGCGCCACCTCTAGCTCCCTTCATTCCCCGTAAGTACCTCGTGATCGGAAATCCCTATTATTTTAGACCTCTTTAGGTTTTCGTGTTTGCCGATTCTCTCCCCGGTTATCTCTGCCACCGTAGGAGCTGCTTTTAGGTGTAGCTGGCATCTTTGGATTCTCCTCCTATTTGGGACTCATTCAGGCTTTGGTTTCCACCGATGAGATCCACGCCATCGCGGTAAGCCACGAGCACGCTTCGGTTTTGCCGCCTCAAAACCTTCCGTTTTATCTCTTTTAGGACCACTTTAATGCTCAAATCATTGCTTATCATTGGTGCATTAATTGTGTCCTAATTTGTGCCGTGGAGTCACTAACGGTGGGCCCTGGGCCTTAGTATTAAAGTCCGTAAGTCATTAAGTGTTCGTAGATTCATTTATTGTCAATCATTAGATGCATTAAATTGTCTTAGCCGCTACCGCTCTGGAGGTCCTCGCCATTAAAACCACCCTCAGACCTCCTCGCTAATCTTAGCCGCCCCGACCTCTCCAAGTTTAGATCCGGGCCTTAGGATCTTTTCCGCAAAATCCTAAGTCTCCGATTCTCCTTGGTGGTGATCCTAGCCGCCCAGACCACCCCTCGCAAATCTTAGCCGATAAGACCACCTGTGTTTCCGCAAAGACCTTCCCGAGGTCCTCTTTGCAAACACCTCCCCGTGGTCTTTTGTAAAAGCCACCCCTAAAGACTCCCTTGAGGTCCTCTTTGCAAAAGACCACCCCGGTCTTTTGTAAAGAAAACCTTCAAAACTATTCCTTGAGGTCCTCTTTGCAAAAGACCACCTCCGGTCCTTTGTGAAGAAGACCGCAAGACCTCCGCGCTTAAATCTGGGCCGCTCAGACCTCCCACTAAGATCCGAACCGGCCTGCACTCTCTCTATTAAACACTGCCTCATAGGACCTCCTCGTTATCTTAGCTGCTCACGACCTCCCCGAGATCGTGACCGCTCTAGGACCTCCTCGCCAGCTCTCCGGACCGTTAGATTTAGATCTAACGCCAGACCTCTTCGGCCTATTTGCAACTCTATCGCTTTGATTCTCTCTTTGTCGCTCGCCTTTAGATCTACGGCTCTGACCGAGAACATTCTACTTCTCCGATGCAATCTTGATCTAGGCCGCTCATCCCAAGATCCAAGGCCCGACACTGAGGCTGCTCGGTGGCCCAACGCCCCATCTCACGGGCCATTGGATCTAAATCCATCGGTGGAGTCATTGGCGCTAAGACCTCCTCGAGATCTTAGCCGCCAAAGACCTCCTCCTTCGTGATCTCACCGCCCGCACTCCTTCCAGATTTAAAACTAGGACCTCCTAAGGAGGTCAGACCGGCAGATCTTGATCTAACGATCCCGACCACCTTTAGGCGCGAGGACCTCCTCCGTGTGCGCTGGTGCACCGTTTGGTTGTAGCCGCGGATTTAAGATCTACCGCTTAGACCTCCTCGCTAGATCTTGCCGTCAGGACCTCCTCGTTAGATCCAAACCGCCAAGTCTAGATCTAATAGCTAAGACCTCCCTAGGCGCGATGAGGTCTTTGCGCCTGTGTGCTCGTAAGGGTTTTAGAGTCAGAGCTCGTGAGCCGTGCGATCCTTGATCATCGCCCACGACCTCCCTGGGCCATTGGTTTTTCCACTAGTTTCCTAGAGCTTTTACTTGCACTTATTAATTGTTTTAAACTTCAAAATTGCATATCTTTTCTCTCTAGAGTCTAAATTTAACAAACTAAAGTTCTATAAATGCATCCATAAAGTACTTTAGCTTAGTATAGGTTTTACAAAGTAGTCTTTAATACTGAAATTAATCATGCCTTAGATTTATAACTTAGAAAATCATAACTAAATCAATTTAACTCCAATTAAGATGAAACCACTTGTGTTAGCCTTAGAATGTCAAGAGCTACCTACCATAAAAGTTTCAGCTTCAAAATCTTTCTAGAAAATATTTTTGCTCAAGCACTAATTATGGCCTAAAATAGGTTTTTAGGAATATCTTTTGCACCACAAATCCAAATTAAGTTTTTCCAGTTTCTATGACTAGGTATATTAGTATTTTACCTTGTGTATAAATTTCGTCGCATTTGGATAATTTTACTTGCTCTTCGCTTAAGTGTTGCTCGTCTTATTGGTTGTTTTCGCTCTTTCGCTTAGGCTTCGACATTTGCGGTAACCCCGAGAACGACCCTCCGCAACAATTTGAGCAATGCAAGCAAGCAGCGCTTTGATCATTTCCATTGATCCCATTACTTTTAAAGTCTAATATTTTGTTTAACTATGTATGCATTGCTATTTTGTGGTTAAATTGATTAGTTAATCCTCTAGTTGCATAATCAGTAGGTAAATAATTATCCTCTACTACCCGAGCCTAGGTTATTTGTCGTGATTAGAGTTCGTTGGATGAGCTCTTGTCACTTAGTATATTTTCGAATAAATATTGCTTAGCCATGCCTAGTATCGGTAGTATTGGGTGATCATCGACTTAGTCGGTGATCTTGATCACACAACTACTTATACTACTCCATTATGTCCAACCCTTGTGTTTTATTGATTTACAAATCAAAAACTGAAAACAAAACTATATCTTGACTTGGGCACAATGGTATGTTGATGTGATCTGTTGGGTGTGTTTGGAATGGTGCCTAAGTCCCCAAGGACCGAGTTACTTGTGTCACTAAGCCAAGCGCTATTGCGTGCTAACCACATGAGGGGATATGGAACCTCTCTTGACTAAGTACTTTGGGAGGTGTTAATTATGAGCCGGTTGGTGGGTGTGTTCTGTGTGTGTGTGTGGTGTTGAGGGGAGCATTAGCAGCCTAAGTAGGTCTCCTAATGTGTCCTTATCCCGTGGGTTGCGGCTCTTAATTAGCATCGCCCATTGAAAGCGTCTTGTTAGACTTAGCCATGCCCGCACACCATAGGAAGTGTGCTAACCGTGGCCGTGGAAAGGCGGTCTATCGTGTGGGTACATTGGTACACCCCGCAGGTTAAAACTATTCGAATAGCCTCGCCCTAGGTTATGGACATGCTTGGTAAGGTCGTGCAAGAACTAGACTACAACCTTTTAAAAACTTAAACTTGACATGGGTGGTATGAAGGGGTACTTCATGCTATTGTTGTGGTGACTATGGGTTAGTCACTTCTAGGTTGGTGTTGTCATCTATCTATTGTTATAATTGTCTCTCTTTATTTGAACAATAAAAGTTAATTGCAAACCGGCTTTGGATCTATTACCTTATTGCAAATGAAAACTTGCTTTATGTCAAAATAAGTCCAGAGCCTCATCCACTTAAATAAAGCTTGCATGTAGTTAATTATAGTTCGTTATCTCACACGTCAGTTTTATGTAGTACAAAACAAGTTTTGTACTCATCCGCTTTGCTTAATATTAATTGTTGCAGAGGAAGAAGGTGAGCCCCAAGGGCCTCACTTTTGTGAGTCGTGTTATGCGCTGCTTGGGACGATTAGCTTGGCGGTCCGGTTGGTTGCCTTGTGGGTAAAGGCACACCGATTGGCTTTTGTTTATCGCCATCTTATGGCCATTTGCTTCATTGTGTATTTACTTATTTGTATGACGTTTGGCCTCGGCCTCTCTTTGTAATAACTCTCTTTATATTATCTATGTCTTTCGATTTGTTGCTTTGCTTGGCTCTATGTGTATGAATGGAATTGATGAATGATTTTGTAACGGGTGTGTATACTGCAATTCTGGGAAGTATACATATCTCGAGGCTTGGTTTATTTGATTTGTACTGTTAGGACCAAGTGGATGGTTAAACAGTACAAGCCGAATAAACCGGGGTCCTCACAATGATCAATGGTATAACTTACCTTCGTTGATGTCCTGAAAATCTAGGTCCTCGGGGTGGTCAAACTCTCCGGAGTCGTCGAAGTCTAAACGCGAAAATACGATAAATTCAAATTCAAAAAGATAGCTCAAATTAACTCCAAATTGAAATATTTTGGTTTAGTTACCTAAATTATAATTTTATACAAATTTTGCAACTTGAATCACCTAATTTGGAGTTCAGATGCAAAAGTTATGAATTTTTGAAGTTTAAATCTATTTAAAACCTAAATTCTCAATTTATTAGATTTTCCTGATTTATTTTTCTAAAGGAAAATCAACTTATTGCGTAAGGATGACGTCAGCACACAGAAAATTGAATTTCTAGCCGAATTCTTTTTCTAAAGGAAAATCCCGGAGTCACTGACATGTGGGCCCCTTGGTCAAAAGACCAAGTCCACGGGCGGTCAACGGACCACGGTGGACTGGGCTCACTGGAACAGTGCACGTGTGTGTGGGCGCGCTGGCGTGGGTGACGTAGCGCCACACAGGCGTGCATGTGGGCAGCCACGTGAGCGCTGGGCTAACGTAGCACCTATGTGGCGCTGAGGTGGACAGGCCACGTAGGCCCGACGGTGGAAGTGCCTCGGCGACGAGCTCGCCGGCGTTTTATGTAACAGCCCCAACTTAGGGTTTGTATTTCAAATGTAAAATTTTGAGGAGAAATAAAAACTTTTGTTGTCTCTTCAAATCATTTGGAAGTCTTCCAAATTTTCCCTAGCAATTTCCAATTTTCTAGAGGTTAATTCTTGTGATTGGAAATTGTTGTCATCAAATTATTAGCTTTCAAACTTGTGGTCATCCTCTGCAAATATTTTTCCTAGCATCTTGATCATCTTATCTACCTCCCTGAATTATCTCAAAATTTTTAGATTTTATTTGCTATTTCAAATGGCCAAGTCAAACTAGTTGAAAATCTGGTCAAACCCTAGGTCAGCATGCTTGTGAATTTTCTGCAGAACTTTTCAGTGCATGAAAAGTTCTGGAAAATTTATGAAATGTTGTTCTCTGTCTCTAGTAGCTTCCATAAAAATTTCGGAATTTTTGGAGCCCTGAGCTATCTCTAAAAATTTCCCAAAACTCCTCTGTTTTTAAATCGAATTCTGAAAACACTGCTTGTCGGGCCCGAACCACACTTGGGCTCGAGTCCGACCGCACCACATGGCTTGGTCGTGCCACCTAGCGCACCGCCGAGCCCGATCTCGCCGACCGTCCGATTCAAATCGTGCGCGCCCTCGTGGCCGAGTCCGCCGACCGTCCGAATGCTTACACCGATCTCGACCATCCATTAGCGATCGAACGGTCGATCTTTTCGGCCGAGTCGAACCGCTTAGTAGGATCGCGACCTAACTCGCTCGCGCACTCCGCCTCTTTCGCCGACGTGGGCCATCCTGTCGCCGTCATCACCTACCTCGCGCTTAAGAGCCGAGTGCCATCGGCGCATGCATGCGCGCCACCTCGCCTCGCCGTCCATTCTCGGTTTTCGCGCGTTTCACCTCGGCCGCATCGCCGCTGCTAGCCCATATCCCGGTGCGGCATTAATCGCCGCCATCTACCTCTCGACTCGCGCTTTTCCTTCCATGCGTCTCTATGCCGAAGCTCCGCCTCTTGTTTCCTTCGCCCCTCTTCCCTACTTAAGCTCACCCAAAGCTCCTCTTCCTTCTTTAGACACCATTAAGCCAACTCCTATCACCCATTGCTCCTTCGAGCTCAAATCGTAGTAATGCTCGAGCTCGTGCACGACGCGGCACCGCCGCGTGTCATTACCGCAAATGTGAAGATCATCCTTTCCGCTTTCGCGTCATTTCGTGTTCCAGCTCTCAACCGTGCTTTCCCTCAACTAATTTGAAGTTTTATTCACAGGAGCCGTTGAATTTCAACTTCCCTCTTCCTCGGCCGAAAGTTCAAACCTTCGCCCTCTTCTCCTGAGTTGGTTCATAGAGTAATTGCTCGCGCTTAGCGCCATCCGTGCAATCGACTGAGCTATCTCCATCTCCCTTTTCTCCTGCTTTTGCTCGTGTTGTTCCTTCCTGTGACCCCTTGATCGCCGCGCAGTTCTCGCCGCCGCCATCTCCGGCAGCCACCGAGCCCGCGTCATTCCGTGAGTTACCAAGCCTCACCGATGCCCATGCGTGCGCTTAGTTTTCACCTTATTCTCCTCTGGCGCAGCTCGTCCCTTGTCACCCCACTGCCGCCGCCGCCGCTCGTCGCCGCGCCACCTCGGTGCATCTCCGGCCGCGTGACCACCTTCACCTTCGTGATCCTCGAGCAACCCATTTTGGCCGTCGAGCGACCTCGCCGCCACTCCTTCACCGGCGATTTAATCCAGTCCAGAGCCGCTCGAGCCTCTCTGTTCTTCTCTTTGTGCTCTCTCACTGCATCGGCGGTGGGGCCCACTCTTCAAAACCAGTTCTTTAGTCTCTAATCATGATTAGGAATGTTCATTAGTTCACTCTCATTGCATGATCAAAAATAGGTATTGGAAGTTTGAAAGTATTTTAGTTCTCTGTATGCTTGTTATTGTCGTTTCGTTGTCGATGAAACCAAATTGGGTTCATTCTTATGCTATTCATATTTGGTTAGTGCTTGGTGACTCCTTTAGAAGTGGTGCTTAGCAAGAAGTTAATTGATAATCTCTATAGGATTTAAATCATTAGTTGGCTTTTGATCTATGGTTCGTTTTGAATTTGAGGTTTTGCCTCTTGCTTGTGGTGTATTTTCGTAAAGTAAGATTTTGTTGTAGCCGCATCGTCAAAATCGTTAGCATTGCGCCTTGGTGTGGTGCTTAGGAGTGTGAATAGTGAGTATCTTTAAAATCCTATCTTAGATAGAAAAGGTTGTTAGCATCTCACAATTAAATGCTTGACTAGTTAGTGTTTTCAATAGCTTCTTGTAGGTTCTGTGCTCTTCCCTGTTAATGGTTGTTTTAGAGTAACTAGCTGTTTTTGATATACTAACTTGATGATTAAATAATAGATGTGCACACAATCACCATCAAAGTCTGTCCAAAGTTTAAATCATATAAGAGGATTGATTTTGTGGCTAACCTGATAAATAAGTGAGTGGGTAGATCAATCACTTGAAAGCATGTCTTTTTGAAGCATCTCTGTAGCAGTTATTTGTTACTCCTTTGTGATGGTCTAGCCTCTGTGTATAAATTGGTGTTTGTATTTGATTATTGAGTTTTGCTGGTGTTATTCGTTCTTATTCTTGCTTTGTTCAATCGTTAGGATTCGATATTTCATGCAACCACGAGAACGACCCTCGCAACAAATTGAGCAACAAAGCACTGTGCAAGCAGCTTGATCATTTTATCCAAAGATTTTAAAGTCTAATATTTTTGTAATATCCCGAGTTTCTTTTGAGAGTGCAATACAAATTGAGAGAGAATTAGTGTAATTCTCCAATAGTGCTAGAATTAATTTTCTGGGAGAACAATTAATCGTAGAAGGTTTCTTTTGGAAAACGTTTAATCAGGAGTTTAGAGGGGTTTTCTGTGTTTTCTCGCAACTGGGCCTGGCCTTGGCCCATGAGGCCCTGCAGCCATAGGGGAGGTGCCACCTCCCCAAAACCCCAGCGGCCCTCCCCTCTCCTCCTCCTTTTGGCCGCACCTCTCTTCCTCTCCTCCCCTTGAGCCGCCACCCCTCCTCTCCCTAGGCAGCCACCTCCTCCCTGTCCCCAAGATCCAGACCTCCTCCATTGGTGGTGCCTCCTAGCTGCTGTCCAAGACGGTGGACGAAGGGAGAAGCAGCGGAGTGCTCGCCAAACGTGAAAGGAAGGGATCGGGAAGGAGGAGTTCTTCATGGGGTTTGAACAGCGACTTCCTGGTTGCTGCAAGGGTAACGAATACCGATCCTCGTTGTTTGATTAGTGGTAGATGCGATTTGGTTCGTATTTGATTAGAACAGATTGCTGCGAACTGAAAGTGAGATCTGTCCAGTAGGTTGCGGGGTCGGTTTCGTGATCTTAGAGGCAGAATTTGAGTTGTCCACCTTCTAGAGTTCTTTAGGTCTTGTTCTTAGCTTTCAGTGGCCGCCAAGATCACCTCATTCTGACTTTCGAGTCAAAAGTTATGATAGATTTATTATCTGCTGTCCAGAATCCTGACGAGAAATAGCAGTCTCTGTATAGGTTGATTTATGGCCTAGTTAGAGGGTGATTCAGAGGTCTTTCCCATAACAAATTTTGAAGGTGATATCATTAGCTTTCAGGATTGATAAAGAAAACCTCATTTGGATTTATAGATCAAAAGTTATGCACTTTTCTTTGTGACTGTCCAGATTGTATGTCAGTCTGTCCAGTTTGTATGTCGATTCTATCTTTAATTTTGACCGTGTGCCACTTTTTGTTAAATACAATATATGAATGTCGTGCAACTAGGTTATTGTAGATAATTTCATAACCTTTTCAGATTGTTAAAGAACGTCCAATTTGGAGTTGTACAACAAAAGTTATGGATATTTTAATTTAGCCGATATTTCTGTCTATTAATTCAGTCAACAGATTTGAGCCGTGGGCCAAATTTTATTAGAGGCAAAATCTGAACTTTGCCCAACCAGAGTATTGTAGATATGTCAGTTAAGAATTCATGGAAATTGGTCTCACCTCATTCCGAGTTCCGACCAATAGATATGTCAATTACCGTGCTGCTGTCCAGAATTAAGTTATGTCGAAATTGTTGATTTCATTTTAAGTTTTGTATTAATGACTAGAGTCATCGTGAAGCGATGTTTAGCATCGATTAGTAGTGTTGGGTATATTATGTCCTTATTGAAATTATTTTACTTGTTTAGAGGTGAAGCCTCGGGTTTAGAGTATCACCTTTGCCGACTAACGCGTCGATCGTGGAAGGCAAGTACATTGCCACCCTTAATGATTGTGATCGATGAATGTTTATATGGTCATGTTTGTGATTTGGTATGATACGAGAGAAGATGGATTGTCTATGTTCTTTCATATGTGTTGAATCCATGTTTTGTTATCATGTCTTTCAATATTCGTATTTCATTCTATGCATTCATTATGCATGTTTCATCCACAAAGTGGATTGCAAGTCCCACCATTCCAATGTGGGCGTGTTGACATTGTCATGTCCCGCCCACGGAGTGGATTTGAAAGACCTATTAATTCCGAATGGGCATGTAAGACCCATTAACTCCAAGATGGGCAATGTTGGACACCCGTATGAAACGCTCTTCATACGGAAGTGGATCCCACATTTTTGTTAAGATGCGGGCTTGAGTGAACACCGACGTGTTTCACCGCTATACCGTATATGCATGTGTGCAATCCATTCCTTTGATTTTGAGCATTCATATCATGTTTTCATTTGTAATCACCAGTGATGTGATCGAACCCGATGATGAGATTGTCTTATTCATATTGAATGATTATCTTATTGATAGTCGCACTTGCCGAGTCATGGACTCACTCTTGCGTTGTTTGTTTATTTTAGGTAACCCCGATGTTGGCTCTTGGGAGGAGTAGACATGCACTACTTGTTCACAACATCAAATTCATGTTCAAGTCTAAATTTTAGTTCCTTATTTTATTCGTTAACGATGAACTGTAATAATTAAATTATAATTGGAGAAGGAAGGATACCTTCTCCACCGGATGTTGATTTATTAATGCGTGTGAACCTTCTTTATTGATGTTCGAGATTAAATAACTTAGAAGGTGAAGGAAGGATACCTTCACCATGTCCTGCTTATCTTAATGTCGTCTTTAGTTGATATACTTGTTTCAAGTTCTTCCGCATTATGGATGTATGTTAGATGTTTTAGGTGACATCTTGGCTTCCTGATAGCCCGGTGTTACAGATTGGTATCGAGCGGCTTTAGGTCCGTGGTTAATAGACGAACATTAAAATGACATACTGTGCACGATAGGTGGGGTTGAAAAGTACATTGCTTCGCAATATCTGTTATTATGTTTCATTTTGCTGAGCAATTGTTGAATTGCTTCATACTATCATCCTTGTTGGTAATATATGATCCGCTATGATATTCAATATCTATGAACTAATACTATGATTGTCATGAGATGATCCCGTGTAATCATAATTGAGTATTTCGGTGAGGCGTGATGTTATCAAATGATAAGAAGTGGAGGTCGTGGTTGTTACTCGGATTCACTGAGTTACACCACCGCTCGCGAAACGTGGTTAGAGGAGTAGTTACCAGAGTACCATAGTTTGGTGTTAAGCGTGAGTTGCTTTAGAAAGTTGTTCTCTTTCTTGATTTCGAATTTGGCAATTCTTGTCCCGTGGTGGTTGATGAACTTCTCCGGATTTGTGGTCCATGATAGTTATGGTTTTCCATAGATCCTCTTGGTTCTCTCAAACAAATATTGCCTTTCAACCGTTGAGTTGTTTCTACTACTTGTGATCGTTGTCAATTGTCAAGATTGATGTTTTCTTGGTTGCTCCTTCTTTCTCATTGAAAAGAATGACTCATTTACTCATTTGATAACTTGATTAGTGAAGAGTTTTCCACAGAAGTTCGGTTGCTTGGGGAAAGCTTTGGCTTTATGTGTTTCTTTGGATTACTTGAGCGTTGAGGTTTGAAGTCTCTCTTTGTCAGTAGTAAGGTGTTAGAATCCTTTTGTGATGTCTTGCCATGCTTAAATTGAGAATTTATGATTAAGCGAATAAATTGTTATGATATGAGTTACCAAGTTGGGTTATTAGCATAGTGCAAATCAATTACTCTTAACTACCATCCATGGAAGTGAAACGATTAATTTGATATGTCCTTGTATTTGATTCATGGTGTATGTTAAATAAAGATCACAATATCTATTCGAAACCTATAGATCTTACATAAGAGCTAGATTTATCTATTTCCTAGTATGCTAAAATTGTTGAAACTTGTATAAAGTACCGGATGGGTCTGGTGTATCGACTCATGAAACCTTGTTTATAGGAAATTATGTTAGTGAATCTTTAATCATGTTTTGAAATGATTTACGAACAAAGGTGAAATGTGAATCTATGTTTATAAATGGTTATGTGATTGCAAATAGAATTAGTACCGTATGTATACGCATGGTTAGTACAATCATCATTTGTTAATGAGCGAAGAAAGTGTTGAGCAACACCAACAATTGAGTAGATGAATTTCGTAAGTAGTCTTTGTTAGCGTGCCTTGTGATATTGTTATTGCTTAGCATAAACTTGTTATGATAAATTTGTTTCAACCTTGTGGTTTGTGTTCCTTTGGGAAGTTTTAGGATGGAGTAATAAAGTTTGATGATTCTTGGTACTATGTATGTTGTCGATGTTATTAAATAGTCAAAAATGTGATAATGAGGTTAATTCTCGTAGTAATTTGATCACCCATGGTGATATTTCCTAAATGATCAAATTTCGAAATTTGTATTCATGATCTTTTGGGGTTCAGCTTTATGTGGTAAATGAAGTTTATCGAGTAACGATATGTTACAATGTTGCAATGGTTCTTCAGTTGATGCAAATGTTTGATTTTGAATACTTATTTGTTCTTATCATTAAGGTTCGATATTCTCTTCTTGTGAGGCTTATGTTCAACTGTGGACTCCACTTATGTTCGTGAGTTCATTGCTTAATTGGTTTCTTCTCTTGGTCCCATGTTCAAGTGCAGTGGTGGATGAGTTTTCTAGTTGGTGAAAATCGTTTCCATTTGTCTCTTCTTTCGAGAAAGAAGCAACTCATTCTTTTCACGTGGGTCTTTTGAAGTGTTTTCTAATTGTTGTTGTGAAATTGATGTTAATACCCATAGTAATTTGATCGCCCTTGGTGATATCGTTGATGTGAATATTTCAAGTTTAGCTTTCGTGATATTTTCTTTGAGCTCTTAAATCATCCAGTAATCAAATTATTTTAAATAAATTAAGGTATTGGATTGTCCTTGCTTCTTAAGAGATTTGTGTGGTTTAACTCTAAAGGCTCTTTGGTTTGAGTTGGCAACGCGAGGTTGCAACCAAAGAAGTTATGTTGGTTCCTTTAAGAGGAGAATAATCTACTTGCTTTTGAAATCTCTGTAATTGGAAATGTTTGAGTTTGGTGGCTAAGATTATTTGGATCTCATGTTTCTTGTGTAGTTGAACTGTGCTCAATAAATATAACGTATGGAAGAATTTTTATTGGTTCTTAATTAGTCCTTGTGGTTTGGACTAAAGACCTTATCTTGTTCTTTGTGGCAAAGTGATGTTAGTCAAAGAATTAATTACAGTGTTAAAGGAGAGAGTGCATTATGAATATTTGAGAATTGAGTCAAGTTTTGTAACTTGTGGTTATTTGAATTGTTCATAAACTTTTGCTCTTTTCACTCAAGAGTTGTCGAGTTTCAATCGCAATGTCATTCTTCTTGTTGGTGGTTATTTGCTATTCCTTTTCGAGGATGCGTGCACTCCACGGTGAACTCAATTTTCATTTTCCCGGATCTTCGTTACTGATTATTTCTTTTGGTCTCGTGCTCACCGTGAGCGAGAACATTTTCTGTGTTGTGAAATTTGTTCTTGTTCGCCTCTTTCTTTTGAGAAAGGATCAACCGTTTTGTGTCAGAAAGTTTTACAACTCGTATGTTGTTGTTTGTTTGGTGGTGGTTAATTGATTGTAGGGGTGAGATTTTGCTACCCAAATATTGGAGGAGTAATAGAAGATGAGTTGGTTTTGACCGAATCTCTTGGAGGAAGTTGATTCAGATGGAATGTATGGTTTCAAGTAAAATTGTATATTGTTCGACTAAGTAGGACCTATGGTATAGTGTAGTTCCGTAACCTTGGTTCATGTTGGAATGTTGGGGATTATCAAATGTTTGGAAACCGTAATCAATTTTATAGAGTAACTCTATTGAAAGTATCGTGATGTTGTATGAATGATTCCTGATGATGTCAATGAGTGAGTATGTCGAAATTGGAGGAAATCTTAGAGATTTAATCCGATGATTTCATTATTTGTTATAAGAGGAATTCGTTGTAGAGGTCTCAGAGGTTAAATTTGGGCTTTCCATTTTCATGCTAAACTTTTGGTCGCCCAAAGATTTGTGTGTAGAGGAGATAGAAAACTGGAGTATTCTGAGTAGTGGAATGATTGTCGATAGAACCCTTCTGATGTAGTTCATGAGCGGTGTACCGAGGATTCTGATGTGTTATTCCTGAAAGTTGGAGGTGATGAGATTGTATGGGGTTTTTTTAGGTGCTTTGGTGCCTTCTATCAAATTAATGTCATCAGTTGAATGAGTTGTCTAGAGTATTCAGTGGAATCAATAGGGTCTCTCTACAACGGTGTGGAAGATGTATTTCGGTTTAAGCCTAACTTGAGGATGTTAAATGAAGATGGTTGAGACCGTGTGGTATGCGATGAATTCGAATTCCAAGGTTGGAGAGATGTTTTATTCCAAAAAGTGAAACTAAGGAAAAAAAATGTCTTCTTGATTAGTGAAGCGTTTTCTTAATTCTCGCTTGAGCTTTGTGCTGTTGACCAATGTCTTTCGTAAGTCGAGTTTGACTCGATTTTGGTATGTGTGGTTCCTATCAATTCAGGAAGAATAAGGAAGTTCGATTTGGGCATTTAAAATGATTTCTCCTTTGGTTTTCGTGGCGTTTATTCGCAAATTGCCACTTGGAAAGTGGAAAGGTTTTCTTGATGAAATTCGATTTACGGATTTTACTCTTGATGCATCAGTTGGTAACGATAGTTGTGACGTGAATCTTTCTTATTCAGATATGTTTTGCCGGTAAAAGAGTTTCGATAGTGTGTTTCTGGTTAAAGGAGGTGATCCTTGCTTTAGTGAAGAGTTCGATTGAAAGGTGGAACACGAGTTTCGTGTTCTTCGTGCTTGTCGTGTGGTTCGGTTTCAATGGGAAGGTTAACCTAAGGTACATTGGGTTGTTTTCGCTAGTTGGCGACGCCAGGATCGCCTCGGTCCATGCGTGGAGTACGTGTAACGCCTTGTATGTTATCGTGTTGGGTGAGTACCGGAGATCCGAGTTTGAGTTTTCGTTTGCGCCGCTGACCATCGAGTGAGATCTTACCTTCGAGTTTTCTCCGATGAGTGTACCGAAGTACCGTTGAGTGTTAGTTCGGACGTCGCGTTACGTCGTTGTGTTGTGGTATTTTCATCGAGGAGATGCTACTTGGGAAGTTGGAGTTTCGTGTGCCCAGTTTTAACGGTGTTGTTCACAACGGCACGTGGTTACCGTTGTTCGCTCTCGATCGTGGTTGTTCTTTCGCGTGAGAGTTGGGTAAGGATTCGAGGTCGAACTCAAGGTAAGGGTAGAATGTAATATCCCGAGTTTCTTTTGAGAGTGCAATACAAATTGAGAGAGAATTAGTGTAATTCTCCAATAGTGCTAGAATTAATTTTCGGGAGAGAACAATTAATCGGTAGAAGGTTTCTTTTGGAAAACGTTTAATCGGGAGTTTAGAGGGGTTTTCTGTGTTTTCTGAAACTGGGCTGGGCCTTGGCCCATGAGGCTGGCCGCCATAGGGGAGGTGCCACCCTCCCCAAAACCCTAGCCGCCTCCCCTCTCCTCCTCCTTTGGCCGCACCTCTCTTCCTCTCCCCTTGAGCCGCCACCCCTCCTCTCCCTAGGCAGCCACCTCCTCCCTGCCCCCAAGATCCAAAGACTCCCCTCCATTGGTGGTGCCTCCTAGTCTCTGTCCAAGACGGTGGACGAAGGGAGAAGCAAATGGAGTGCTCGCCAAACGTGAAAGGAAGGGATCGGGAAGGAGGAGTTCTTCATGGGGTTTGAACAACACTTCTGGTTGCCGCAAGGGTAACGAATACCGATCCTCGTTGTTTGATTAGTGGTAGATGCGATTTGGTTCAGATTTGATTAGAAATGATTGTCTTGAATCAAAGTGAGATCTGTCGATGGGTTGCGGGTCGGTTTCGTGATCTTAGAGGCGGAATTTGAGTTGTCCACCTTCTAGAGTTCTTTAGGTCTTGTTCTTAGCTTTCAGTGGCCGCTAAGATCACCTCATTCCGACTTAAGTAGTAAAAAATAGCTAGTCTCAAGAGATAAAAAAGCAAAGTTTTATATGGCTTACATATGCTCTTTTGAAAGGTTTCGACGAGATCTACAACTTTACAGTTGAGGCAAACCCCAAATTTCGAAGGGAAGACTCAAAGAAATGGCAAAATCAGAAACCAAAAATCTACGATGCGAATTCAGGGCTGAAGATGGCCGATTTTGGGGGTCTTGGAGGGCGACTAGCACAAGGAAACAAATCACAAGTATATGTTTCTATGAACTACTAGAATATGGAGGCTCGAAGTCACTCACACTCAAGCTCATACCACGTTCTTACCAATTCTTACCAAGCAAACAGGTAGTGACCAACAACTAGTGTCGGTGTCAAACGCTCTCTGAAAATTGACAAAGCAAGTGCCAGCAACTTGTACCTGTGCAATGGTAGAAATTGGAGCTAGGAAAGGTTTCAATATGGTAGTAAGGATTAGCAATAATCAAATTGGTAAATGCAAGTTAAAAAATTACTCAAAGTACTAGTCAATATTGCTGATCCTAGCCTAATTAAAGCTAGCTAATCAAAGCCTATAAAGCAAAGAGGATGAGAAGTGTATGAACGGACACGCAAAGATCAATGTAACTTGATGTAAGCAAAGAAAAAGCTCACACCAAGTGCCAGGAGACCAACTACTCAAACTTCTGTGTAGGGGCACAAAATTGTTCACACGATGTAAAGCTCAAAAACGGAATAACGTGCAATGTAAACAACCCTCTAGTTTAAGTAGTAAACAACAGCTAGTCTCAAGAGATGAAAAAGTAAAGTTTTATATGGCTTATATATGCTCTTTTGAAAGGTTTCGACGAGATCTACAACTTTGTAGGTGAGGCGAACCCTAAATTCCGAAGGGAAGACCGAAACAAATGACAAAATCAGAAACCAAAAACCTGTGACATGAATTCGAGGCTGAAGATGGCCGATTTTGGGGGTCTTGGAGGGCTACTGTAACATCCGAAATCTTAGTTTGTGTTTCAAATGTAAGAAAATATGAAGAAATTAAAACTTTTCTTGCATCTTGTTGTTGTTTGAATGTTCTGAGATTTCTTGTAAAGGAACTTTTCTGGATAATCTTGTGATCATCCTCTGGAAATATTATTCCTTGGTTCTAGGTATGCTGTGTGACTCCTCTGAAAAATTTCATAATTTTTACAAATTGTTTGAATATTTTAAGAGGTCAGTCAAACCAGTTTGACTCTTGGTCAAACCCTAGATCAGTACCTTAAGAAATTTTTGGACAAAAATGCCCTGCATACAAACCTCTAAAATTTTTATACAAGGTCAATCCTGGAGTTCGGAACCTCCTGTAAAAATTTTAGAATTTTTAGAGTTGTGTAGCTCCACTTAAAAATTCCTCAAAGTTCCAACCTTTATCTCAAACCCTAGTCAAAGTACTGTTTTGGTCTGAGTCGAGCTCGAGTCCTTGGTTGAACCCAACCACTTAAACATACTCGGGCTCGTTCTAAAGGGTGCATTCCTTTTCAACCGTTGGATCTCCTTTCAACCGCTGAGATCTAAGTGAACGTTCGGGCCACCTGAGAGTGGGTTTTAATCTGAGCTGTTCATTTTCGATCGGACCACAAGGATTGTTTGAATGTTCGGACCTTCCGAACGTTACTTTCAATCTGAGCTGTCCATTTCTAATCCAACCGTCAAGACCTCCTGAACCAATCTTTGGACTCAACCTAACCCTCATGTTCATTCTTTGACTCGAGCCACTTGGTTCTCTTGATGACAGGTGGGCCTCGCCGTCCCCGGTCATCTTCAACCTCTGGCTTGCGCTCGTGGTACAGAGCAGGGCATGGGAGAGCTTTTGTCAACTCTCGTGTGTCATCGCCAACGGCTCCTAGCCCTTGTTTTCTTCACCACCTGTGCTTTCGCCCTCAAAGTTCCGTCTTCAACTGCTCCCGTCAATTCTAATCATCTTGGGCGGTGTGTGAACCGAGCTCACCTTTGAACTTTGTGTTTGTGTTGCCCGTTGCTCTCCGGCTATAAATAGCCTTGGACCTCCCTCTTTGTTTCTTTTCCAGCACCACCTCAGCACCTCTATGCTTGTTGAGCTCAAAACCGTAGAAATCCTCAAATCGCCATTGTTGGCCGTTGGGGACCTCCTTCGTCAACTGTGCTCCAGTGGTTCTTTGCCCCTCTTTTCGCACCACCTTGTGCCTCTTATCAACTCAATCTTTTCCCCTAACTCAATCTTGGATTGCATTCGCAGGAATCATCTAATTTTGGGTTTAATAGTTTGCGGCCGGAGTTTACTTCCTTCGTCCCCAACTCCGGTAAGGACCTCCTCTCTTCAATTCTTTGCTCATGAACCATCCCTGAGCCTTATTGAAGTTATCCTTACCTTTCTTTCACTTTTGTTTTGCTCAGACCTTCATCCCCGTGTTGTCTTCCTCAACGCCGGTGCAGGTCGTCATCGCCAGAGCTCCTCCGACCACCTTTGAACCTCCTTTGTGCTCAGGTAGCTCCTTGTTAGTCCCTAGATGCTTGGGCACCCGCTTACTTGGACGCTGCAGAGCTCGTTGTCATTTTTCGCTTTTGGCCTTGCTTAGCACCACCGTCGCTTTCTGGCTCACCATTGTTCTAGGCCAGTTAGGCCGTTGAAAGTGCCCTCTTTGGGTTCACAATATTATTGCGAACACATTCGTGCCTTTGGTTTGTGCCGCCGTGACTGGAGTCACCGGCTGTGAGCCCTGTTTTAGAGTTCAACTCTGTTGTCATAAGCTACGACCACCCCCTGGTCTTTTACAAAGACCTCCCCAAAGACCACCTTCGGGGTCTTTGGTAAAGACCACCCTCCCGGACTTTTGCAAAGTCCACCCTCTCGGCCTTAGGATAGGACCTCCCTCAACCTTTTTGCAAAGAACACCTCGCGGTCCTTTTTGCAAAGACCACCCCGTGGTCCTTTTTTGCAGAGACCACCCCATGGCCCCTTTCTGCAAATACCACCCCTTTGCTACAACCACTGTTGTGTAGGCCCGCGCACTTAAACCCTTGTGTGTGCTTGCGTAGCACGTAGGAGATCGTGGACCGTCCATTTTTAGATCTGCGCCTCAGTCTGTTGGGATGTTGTAACACCCCAACTCTCAAAGAGCCTAGAATGCTACTGGAATTATACTATTCTAGCACAAACTACCAATTTTAGCGAATCTTCTTTGTTTAAACAATATCTTGAGAGTTCAACAATAAAACATGGCCTTTAACAATATTTCTCATAATCAAGTCTACTCATTCATGCATGATAATCAAATGAACATACCAAGATCGACAACCTCATTATTACAAATAATCGATACTCAAACCAAAATCATATATGGTGATAACCAAACAGTTTATTTATTTCTAAATTGGTGCTAAGTGGCAAACGCCTTAAGAGTGTGAGGTAGTGAGTGCAACAACTTCTATTCCTCCCATGCATGTCGTTCTCGCCTCGTACCTAAAACACATTAAAGCAAGGGTGAGCCTAAAGACTCAAAGTATCAACAAGGCTATAAACAAGAACACAAATATAGCATCGATGATCCTCAATTAACATCACACTAAACATAGCCATTTAACTCATGATATGCAACCAATGCAATGCTCATTTGAACTTTATCTCTTTCGCATTTTATCGGTAATGCGGGTATACAACCGTCGCCAGATACCCTTGCTCGTGCCCTCCGCACAGGGACCAATAGCCTATACACCACATGTATAGGGACCTTTGCCCATCATCTTAATGATGGGGACCTCTTTGTTCATTAGCCCACATTCCACGAATGTGGAACCTCAAGCCCGTCATCTACATGACGGGACTCAATCGTATGTGCTTGGTCACCACGTGACCAAGGCACTGTATGCTCTCAATATGCATATGCACCATGATAACATTTTCATATGCAGGAATACAACATATTCTCATTGGAAGGGAAGCAATAACAACATGCGGAAGAACCTTTAACCATAACTAGCAGTCATCAAAATAAACAGTAACTCATCTCACAAACAGGCATGCATGGCTATATGATCAAGATACACCACAATCATATCATGCAAGCATACATATATTATAGCCCGAATACTTGCCTCAACCGTGCGAGAACGGTGCACACGACGAGGGTGCTGCCCCTGGGACCACGCTCCCACCTGAATTTTAAGATAACCCAATATAAGACCAACATACTGAACCAAGAGCATAAGAACAACACAAATGAACTTGCTAAACCCCCCAAGTGTTTCCCAACTTCCAATTTCTAGCGATCGATTTGGCGCACACTGTAGATAGTCAACTTATAAAATACATAACTTTCTGCTCAGGAATCCAAATAAGATGATCTTAGACTTTCTGAAAAGGTAATTAAATTACCTAAATAAACCTAGTTGGGGAGCCCTTTTGATTATTCGATTTACTTCCCCTACGGGGCCAATCTACAGAACATCAGAATTCACGTCGGGTTCTCTGGACAGTGCACTAAAAGCACCGTAACTTTTGCTACGAAAGTCCGAATCTTGCGTTCTTTATCTCTCTGAAAAGGTATAGAAATTACCCACATTTTTCGTTATATTGAGATCCTCTGATTTCGTATTTAACGAATAGATTAATTCAGATTGCTACAGACTGTCCCAATACTGACAGATCAGCAGGACAGCGATACTAAAAAATTCATAACTTTCTAACCGTTAATCGGATTTGAGCGTTCTTGGCGGCCAATGAAATCTAAGAACAATACCTACATATCTCTAGGAGACTGAAACTCCTAATTCGGCATCTAAACACATGAAATTGACCCTGAAAGCTACTGGACGAATCTGCGATTACAGCGGGCAGATTGCAACCTAGCCAAAACTACCCGATTCCTCTTCTACGACTAATCACACAACAACAAACGATGCTAGTTACCCTTGGTGCAGCTGAAGATCGCGAACTCCGGATGGGATCCCTCTTCCTTCTCTTCTCCCCTCTTCCTTCCCTCTTCTCTTCCTCCTTGGCCGGCCGAAATGGGGATGCTTCTTCTTCTTTCCTTGGCCGGCAGCCATGGGGAAACTTGGAGGGGTTCTTGGGAGGGTGCAAGGGGGAGGTAACCAGGGAGGGGGAGGAAGTGGCGCAAGGTGGAGGAGGGGAGGAAAGTGGCGGCCACAAGGGGGAGGAGTGGGAGATGGGGGCGGCTAGGGTTTGGGGAGGGGTGGCGCCTCCCCCCTATGGCCGGCCAGCCCCGGCATGGGCCTAGGCCCAAGCCCAAGTTGCCCACTAAACGCGGAAAAGCCCCTCTCATTTCCTGTTTTGGTGATTTTCTAAAAGAACCCTTCTCCCGATTCAATTACTCTCTCCCGATTTATTTAATTTCTCCCGACTAATCCTTTCGAATATATTTTGGGGTATTACATTCTACCCTCCTTAAACAGAATTCGACCCCGAATTCTACCTGTCATCTACTAGCAAAACAACAACAACCCCAACTGAAAAAAAATTCAATAACCAACAAGATGTACCCGACGTGAACAACTTTGGTTAAAGTTCGATCATGCGAGACTACCTCCCAAGTCTCTTCTCGCTCAGACCAACGGCATTAACGAAATCTCAAACTCTGGATCTCCCAGGTACTCACTCAACACCAGATCAAACAAGACGTTACGTACTCCGCGCACGGACTCAAGACAGTCCTAGCGATACGCCAACTAGCGAAAACAACCCAATGTACCTTGGGGCAACCCCCCCAGTGGTACCGAACCACGCAACAAGCGCAAAAAAAACACTAAACTCTTGTTCCACCTCTCATTGAACTTTTTCACCCAACCAAAGATCACCTCTTTTAACGAGGGACACACAACAGAACTCGCTTTAAACACACTGTTTTACCGACATAGCCCAACTGAAAATGAAGGACTCTCATCGCAACCAAACGTTACCAACTCGGTACTAAAAAGAGTCAAATTCAGAATTAAAGATTTATCACGAAAATCTTTCCACCTTCAAAATAGAAAATTTGCAAATAAACACCACGATCGCCAAAAGAGAAATCACTCGAATAACCAAATCCATCATTTCTTTCTGAATAGATAAAAACCACACAAGCCAACAAAAAATCAAACCCAAATTGCGAACGACGTCCGTCATAAACTCATAGCTCAAACAAGATCAAGAGAGTGTTTCAGTACTTGAGGAAACAATCTTTTCTCAATTTCTCCTTTAGAAATAAAATTTCTCTCAACTTTTTGGAATCCCGATTCATCGCACAACACACTAACCTGTTACTCTTAACTTGGCGATCTCCACGCCAAACCCAAATCGAAACACCTTGTCTACACCTTTGAAGATGGACTCTGATGATTTCACAAAACATTCTCTAACCAATTTCCTTTACTGACAGAATTCATTTGACAGATAGCACTCATAAAGTATCCCCAAATTAGATCTTTCACACGATCATATCACCTCAACCCTTTTGAGAACAAACATCTCAGATTTCACATCACACACTCTCATGTACTACATCAGAAGAGTGTTATCAACGATCATCCCACTGTTCGCAATCCACCCTTATTCTACTTCCTCTACACATAATCTTTGGGCGACTCAAAGTTCTAGCATAACAATGCAAAGTCCACATTTAACCTCCAAGACTCTTGCAACTAACTTCTCATATAAAAGATAGGAAAATCCTCAGTTAAATCCGAAAATCCACAATTCCCACATACTCACTCATTAACATCATCATGAAAATATTTTCTTGACCAGTTTACCTTTACAAAGATTATAACTCTCAGAAGGTTACTCAGTTAAAGCCAAATCACTCTTGACACTACTCAACATTTTCCATTATCCCATTAATTGACATGACGATCCGATTACTTTGTAATTCCACTCTCATTAAACCACATCATCATGAATAACTTTCATAGCCTCACAATACTACCAAATTGCGATACTCTATATAATTGATCAATATTTCTATACTTTCAGTAATTCTAATGTTCCACCCGAAGTGAACCAGAAGATCTTGGATCACAATCACTATAGGTTCTAATAGCTGTAACAATGCAATCAGTTTAACCTCATAAGACAAACTTCCATTGAGTTAGACTTCTCTCAAAGAACTATATTACAAAATTATTTCGTCCTCCAATGCTCATCGAATAACTTACAACTCACAGTTTCACAACTACAATTATTAAACACCTCAAAAAAACTCAGGTGAAACGAATATGTTGATTATTCCTCAAAAGAAAGAGCGAATGGAATCAATTTTTTTTATCAACTTGGAAAACATGTGCCACCCGCAGTGAACACAAGACCAAGAAAAACTGTCACTTAGGCCAAGTACTCAAAAAACATAAGGGAAAGTCAACAGTCAAGGGCTCAAGCCTTACTGAAAGTGTATACCAAACCAGAAAAGAGAAGAAGGTAATGCCCTTTGAAAATTGATAAACTCTTGTGGAACAACTGCATAAGGTTTAAGCACACTCAAATAAACTGCAAGATGCGAAACGATTTAAATCTCAAACACTTATACTTCACTCCTTCCTTTAACAAGGAAAGTTATTCTCTGTGATTACTACATCACTTTGCTAGCTTAAACATAATAAGCTCTTAAGACCAAATCATAGGAACAACTTAAGAACCAATAAAATCTTTCAACTTCACACTTTGCTCAAAGCAACTCAATCACCACATAACTCATGTGATCCAAATGATCACCAACGCAAACTCGAAACACTTCTACAAAATCCAAGTTACGAAAGACGATCAAATTACTTTATTTCTAAAAGAATCACCACTACACACACAAGTCACAATCCCTTGTAGATAATCTTACTAACATCAAGAATAATATACTCTGAACACGAATATTTATCATCAACTATTCTATTAGAAAGCCTCCAAAGTTTCACCACATTGTTGCATACTTCCTTTTCATCCCATCTTCAAAACGAGTGTATACCAAATTCATACTACCCCACTACATCAACTTCTTAAGTTTGGAAGGGGTCTACCACCCAATTGAAAAAGTCCTACCCAAAAATCTTTCATCAAGGACACATTATCATCCGATATTTTCACAATCATGTGGGCATAAGCCACCTATTATATCATATCAATTCAACTTTTAGCGATGCTCAACATCAAACTTCAACACACAACAGTTATACTACAACCATTGTTGTTATCAACGCTTCATTATGAAATCTAATTGCTACCTACTTTCCTTCCCAAATCACATGGATATTAACAAACACATATTCAACTGTTCCTCCTCATATTTGAATTTTGGCAAAATACACTAAAACTTCACAAATCAAATCTTCTATCGATCAAAAGTCTCAACAACACTATAACCCAATTCATCGTGTCATCCTATATAGAAGAACCACATAGAACTCCTCCCATAAATTCTAGATCCACCGATATTCAATCCATTCAACCGGTTGTACACAATTCCAATAACTAATCATACTAGTGAATATGTAAATCTAGCATTTCCTCTAGTTTCCCTTTTCACACATTTAAATTAATCCATGGGAACCAAATAACTCAACAAGTTTAGCAACCTAACGATTTTTTTTAATGACCAGACTAATTCATCAATGTTCTATACTTCCTAATATCTCTTTTGACTCCAAATAGGTGTGGACATACTCCGAGTCACTACTCATATACAGTTCATCAAGAACTGGTAGAAGACAACATCAACTTAATCAATTTCACTCCCAAAGACACTAGTTAAGGCTAATCATGCACCTTGCCACTAATCCAACTTGACATCACAACCGCTATCAATTATCTCGCATACTTACAAACTCTCACTTAACACAACAAATCATTGCAAAAGAGAGTTGACACTCTCTTTCTCTATGAAGAGGGTCTAAATTTCAACACTCCATCTACTCCAAAAGAAATAAGTAGAATCAAAACTTTATTCAATGAACTTTGATGCTTCCTCTCATAAAAGAGAAGTATCAACTTCGAACTCAAATCCCTAAAAGAGTGCATGGGGGCCAAAGCTTTCTCACGTTGTAAGGACAAATAAAATAAAGCTTCAATTGACCAAAGTTCCAAGTAAAAGATCAATCTTATAGACCATCTATGTTTAAAAACAGCAAAACAATTCGTCATTCGGGAGAACAAATGTTTGCTTTAAGGAGCCATCAACAACCGATGAACACTCATCAACTGCAATAACCACTGACCCAAGAGAATTCATCCACCGGGTGAGAGCAAGAATAACCATTCCAAATCAAGGAAGACAATAACCTTCCCAAAGAAACCCAGATGGTGGTGCAATCCTGGCAGCCCAAGGCTAAAACCACAAGCTTACCCTCTCATCATCTACTATCATCAAATATAACAATCTTAAAGGCAACCCATAAGTATTCATACCCATTTCACATCAGAAATGATCAAAGCAATACAACGGAAACGTAAATGCAATGCTTGACCCATCCCCAACTTATCGTACAAGGTGTCAATTTAACAATTTATTTACCACGGACCTCACTGCCGCCTCGATACCAATTGTAACACCCTAACTCTCAAAGAGCACAGAATGCTCTGAATTATACTATTCTAGCACAAACTACCAATTTTGGCGAATCTTCTTTGTTTAAACAGCTATACTTGAGAGTTCAACAATAAAACATGGCCTTTAACAATATTTCTCATAATCAAGTCTACTCATTCATGCATGATAATCAAATGAACATACCAAGACTGCAACCTCATTATTACAAATAATCGGATACTCAAACCAAAACCATATATGGTGATAACCAAACAGTTTATTTATTTCTAAATTGGTGCTAAGTGGCAACGCCTTAAGAGTGTGAGGTAGTGAGTGCAACAACTTCTATTCCCTCCCATGCATGTCGTTCCTGCCTCAGTACCTAAAACACATTAAAGCAAGGGTGAGCCTAAAGACTCAAAGAAGTATCAACAAGGCCATAAACAAGAACACAAACATAGCATCGATGATCCTCAATTAACATCACACTAAACATAGCCATTTAACTCATGATATGCAACCAATGCAATGCTCCTTTGAACTTTATCTCTTTTCGCATTTTACGGTAATGCGGGTATACAACCGTCGTTGTATGCCCTTGCTCGTGCCCTCAGCACAGGACCAATAGCCTATACACCACATGTATAGGGACCTTTGCCCATCATCTTAATGATGGGGACCTCTTTGTTCATGAGCCCACATTCCACGAATGTAGGGACCTCAACCGTCATCTACATGACGGGGACTCAATCAGATGTGCTTGGTCACCACATGACCAAGGCACTGTGTGCTCTCAACATGCATATGCACCATGATAACATTCTCATATGCAGGAATACAACATATTCTCATTGGCACGGAAGCAATAACAACATGCGAAAGAACCTTTAACCATAACTAGCAGTCATCAAAATAAATAGTAACTCATCTCACAAACAGGCATGCATGGCTATACGATCAAGATACACCACAATCATATCATGCAAGCATACATATATTATAGCCCGAATACTTGCATCAACCGTGCGAGAACGGTGGACGCGACGAGGGTGCTGCCCCTGGGACCACGCTCCCACCTGAATTTTAAGATAACCCAATCTAAGACCAACATACTGAACCAAGAGCATAAGAACAACACAAATGAACTTGCTAAACCCCCCAAGTGTTTCCCAACTTCCAATTTCTAGCGATCGATTTGGCGCACACTGTAGACAGTCAACTTCTAAAATACATAACTTTCTTCTCACGAATCCAAATAAGATGATATTAGACTTTCTAAAAAGGTAATTAAATTACCTAAATAAACCTAGTTGGGGAGCCCTTTTGATTCTTCCATTTACTTCCCCTACTAAGCCAATTTACAGAACATCAGAATTCACGTCGGGTTCTCTGGACAGTGCACTAAAACCACCATAACTTTTTCTACGAAAGTCCGAATCTTGCGTTCTTTATCTCTCTGAAAAGGTATAGAAATTACCCACATTTTTCGCTATATTGAGATCCTCTGATTTCGTCTTTAACTAATAGATTAATTCAGATTTCTACAGACTGTTCCAATACTGACAGATCAGCAGGACAGCGATACTAAAAAATTCTTAACTTTCTAACCGTTAATCGGATTTGAGCGTTCTTGGCGGAAAATGAAAGCTAAGAACAAGACCTACATATCTATAGGAGACCAAAACTCCTAATTCGGCCTCTAAACACATGAAATTGACCCTGCAAGCTACTGGACGAATCTGCGATTACAGCGGGCAGATTGCAACCTAGCCAAAACTACCCGATTCCTCTTCTACGACTAATCACACAACAACAAACGATGCTAGTTACCCTTGGTGCAGCTGAAGATCGCGAACTCCGGATGGGATCCCTCTTCCTTCTCTTCTCCCCTCTTCCTTCCCTCTTCTCTTCCTCCTTGGCCGGCCGAAATGGGGATGCTTCTTCTTCTTTCCTTGGCGTGACCATGGGGAAACTTGGAGGGTTCTTGGGAGGGTGCAAGGGAGGTAACCAGGAGGGGAGGAAGTGGCGCAAGGTGGAGGAGGGGAGGAAAGTGGCGGCCACAAGGGGGAGGAGTGGGAGATGGGGGCGGCTAGGGTTTGGGGGAGGGGGTGGCTCCTCCCCCCTATGGCCGGCCAGCCCCTGTAGGGCCTAGGCCCAAGCCCAAGTTGCCCACTAAACGCAGAAAACCCCCTCTCATTTCCTATTTTGGTGATTTTCTAAAAGAACCCTTCTCCCGATTCAATTGCTCTCTCCCGATTTATTTAATTTCTCCCGACTAATCCTTTCGAATATATTTTGGGGTATTATAGATGTTCGGACCGCGTGAATGCCCCCGCCCCATTCACTATAGACCGTCCATCTTTAGATCTACGTTCCTGATCTCGTGGGATGTTCGGACCTTCCGAACGCGCCTTCGTTTTCAGCCGTCTACTTCTAGATCTGTGATCTAGATCGCGAGGAACATTCAGACCATCCTTTCTTTTGAGCCGTCCGATTTAGATCTGACGTTTGGCTCGCTGAGCGTTTCGTGTGACCATGTGTTTTCTTGGTTGCGTCGTCGGATTCAATCTCAACGGCTTATGTGTTTCCACGTCAATGGTTAATAAGAAAATCGTGTTGTCTCTTTATTTGTGAACTGTAAATTGCTTTAAACTTCAAAAGTGCTTAAGTATTTAATTTTAACTCCTTTTTAGATGGTTCAAATTTTGTTAAATCTCTGTTTAACTGAACTTTAATTTAAAAATGTGTTTGAACCTTGTTCTGTACCAGAAAAACTGTGTAGTTTTATTACCATATTTAGCATTAATTGTTGCTCTAGAAATTCATTAAACTTGTAAAATGCATAAGTAATTATCTATAACTCCAAATTGAGTAAACTAAAATGTGTTAGATTCCTCTATTAATATGTTTTAGTATAGAATAAGTTTTAAATATGTCTTTGCCTCTGAAATTAATTGTGCACTAGTTTCATAACTTAGAAAAATCATAAGAAATTCATTTTAACTCCAAATGAAGTGAACCAAATTTTGTTGTTCTTAGAATGCCATGCGCTGCCTACCATAAATTTTTCTTATTCACCAACCTTCTGCAAATTTGTACAATGAACAGTAACAAAAAGCTATTAAATTGGAATTTTCAGCCAATTAAAATTGATTAGGCTATAACTTTTGCATGCTTAGTCCAAATCGAATGATTCTTATTGCTAAATTCAATTAAAATCATGCTCTACCTATTGTGTAAATTTCTTGGATTTTGGTTGACTTGGGATTTTGAGTCTTTTTCGGTGTTCGTCGTTCCTATTGGATTTTCTCGTTTTTGCGATAAGTTCCGACGAATTTGTTGAGTACAAGAGTGATCCTCTGCAGCAAGATTGTGATCTCCAGCAAGGCAAGCAGATGTTGCAAATTTATTTGATCATGTTGCTCCTATTTTTTTCAAAGTCTAATATATTGTTGGCAAAATCTATGTATGCATGCGCTATTTTGTTGTTAAACTATTGTCGATTAGTTGATCCTCTAGATGCATAATCTGTAGACAAATGTTCATCCTCTACTACTAAGCCTAGCATTATGTCCTCTGTGATTTAGGGTTTGTTGGATGAGCTCTTATCACTTAGCTTGTAGTTTACGAGTTGTTGTTGCTTAGAAATGCTTAGAACGGTAGAATTGGACGGTTATCGACTTAGTCGGTAACCTTGATCACACAAAAAACTTATTATGACTTTATGTCCAGCACCTTGTGCTATCTACTTTGAGAAATTAAAATTGAAAATAAAATATTTTAGACTTGGGCACATTGGTAAGATGGTGTGCTTTTGGATGTGAATGGTTGGTGCTCGAGTCAACAAGGACCGAATTACTTGTGTCACTGCTCCAAGCAGTTTTGCGTGCTAACCACATGAGAGGGATATGGGACCTCTCTTGACTTAGTACTTTGGCGTGTGTTGGCCCCGAGTCGCAGGAGGGTGTGTGTGTGTGTGTGTGTGTTGTGTTTTGGTAAATTGAGGATGGTGTTTATGTGTTGGGTGCACGGGAGTGAAATCCTTTCTAGGTTCTCCACACCGAGGGGTATTGTAGTTGTCTAGGTTGCTTTACCCTATATGGGTAGTTGACTCCCGGCTTTACAATGACTCCGATGCAACGTATGGGTTTCTACCTATATGGGTGACTCGTAGTTAATACACAATATTGAAAAACGTCTCGTAGGACTTAGCTGTGCTGGCATACCTATGAAAGTGTGCTTAATCATGTGGCAAAAAGGCGGTCTGACATGTGGGTACATTGGTACACCCCCTGCAGGGTTAAATCTATTCGAATAGCCTCGTCCTAGGTTATGGACATGCTTGGTAAGGTCGTCCAAGAATTAGACTATAACCTTTTCACTAAAACTTGATTGGGTAGTACGAATAGGGAATTCATGCTATGTTATGGTGGCTATTGGGTTAGTCACCTCTAGGTTGTTATTTATGTTACTTATTGTTGTCTCGCTGTTATTTCAACAATTTAAAACAAATTTGAAAAAAATGCCTTCAATCTATTACAATATTGCAAATGAAAATTGTTTTATGCGTCCAATAAACCATATGACCATCTCCTTTGTTTCAGCTTGCATGTAGCAATGTATAGGCTTGTTACTCGTAAGTCTTGCGAGTACATTTTTGTACTAAGTTGCATTGCTTTATTGTTGTAGAGGAGGTTGACCCCCAAGGGGTTAGCTTTTGTGAGACGGACTTCTCGCTGTACGACTAGCTTGGCTGCCCGGTCGGTTGCCTTGAGGGAAGTTGGCAAATCAGTTGGCTTTTGTTATCACTATCTTATGGCACTTTTGCTTCCGCTGTTATTTATGATGTTGGAGTCATTTGGCCGGTCAGCCCCTTTTGTAATAACTCTATATTATGTATGTCGTTTACTAGACTTGGTACTATAAGTTTGTATGAAAATGATGCATGATTTTGTAAAGGTGTATGTGTACTGCATTGCTGGGAAATACATGTCCACCGAGGCTTAGGATATTTGATTGATAATACTATAACCATTGGGAGGTTAAGTATTACGAGTTAAATACCCTGGGTCCTCACAAAGTTGGTATCAGAGCCATACTGTCCGTAGAAACCCCTAGCTTGGTCGTCCTTAGGATGTTTTGAAAAACTTAATTTCAAAATATCAAATGGTTTATGAAAGCTTAAGTAAGTTCTCAGATTTTACTCCTTACCTTTCTTAGCTTGCTCACCTTACCTTGTTCTTGTTGAGTTTGAAAATTTTATTTTCCTCTATTTTTTGTCCAAAAGGTAGTTGTTATCGTTTAAATTCGGTTTTGGGAATTACTGAGGGTTGTAAAACTGTTGTGTGGCTGTCTTTTGGTGATGTGGAAGCCTCTGGAGTTGAAATTTTTGGCTGGGAGCTTGGATGCAAGTTTCTAGACAGCAAGCCTTAGTTTTAGGTTAGAGCTGAAAATGAGAGGATAATTCGACTAAAACTCATGGGAATAAAGGGTAAGTGATATTAGTTGGTGTGTATGGCACGCCCTTAGGTGGTTTTGCCTTGCTTAGTAGGTGTGTTATAACTTGAGTTGTGTTCTGAAATTTATCTTCCTGATCGATTGTTCGTTCTTTCAATACGAGTTAGTCGCACCGGGAAGTTGATCTTGTGTCTTAAGGTTTTGTGCTGATTTTGTGCCTGTTTTCAAGCCTTTGGAGTTCGTTTCTTAGTTGTATTATTTGTTTTCCTTGCCTCTAGTTCGAGACCTCGAGTTTGTCATCGAGTTGCTGCCCAGTACCGCCCCGATTTCAAAGAGGCCTTATCGGATGCATCCTAATGAGTTGGAGGAGCCATAGAAGCAACTAGGTGAGCTTCAAGAGAAGGGTTTCATCCACCCTAGCTCATCTCCTTGGGGTTGTCCAGTAATCTTTGTGAAGAAGAAGGCAAGACTCTGCGCATGTGCATTGATTACCGTCCGCTTAATGAAGTAACGGTAAAGAACAAGTACCCTTTGCCCCGCATCGACAATCTTTTTGATCAATTGATCGGAGCTCGAGTGTTCTCCAAGGTCGATTTGAGGTTGGGATATCATCAAGTTAGGATCAGATCTGGAAATATTCCGAAGACGACCTTCTCTACTTTATATGGTTTGTACGAGTACACCGTCATGCCTTTCGACTTAACTAATGCTCTTGCCTTGTTCATGAATCTTATGAATTCAGTATTCATGGAGTATCTGGATAAGTTTGTGGTTGTCTTCATCGATGATATTCTTATCTACTCCAAGAACGATGAAGAGCATGCTGAGCACCTGAAGCTTGTGTTGGGAAAGTTGCGTGAGCACCAGCGGTATGCGAAGTTCAGCAAGTGCGAGTTCTGATTGAAGGAAGTGGCATTCTTGGGCCATGTTCTCTGAGCGGGAGGCATAGACATGGATCCTAGCAAGGTCAGCGATGTGCTCTCTTGGGGTCAGCCCAAGTCGGTCACCGATGTGCGGAGTTTTTTTTGTTTAGCGGGATACTATCGTCGCTTTATCGAGAATTTCTCCAAGATCGCGAAGTAGATGACTGAGTTGCTCAAGCTGGAAAAGAAGTTTGTGTGGTCTGTTGAGTGCGAGGAGAGTTTTCAGGAACTCAAGAAGCGTTTGACCTCAGCCCTAGTTCTCGTTCTCCCCGATATCCACAAGAGCTTCGATGTCTTTTGCGATGCTTCTCATCAGGGACTCGGTTGTGTTCTTATGTAGGAAGGCAAGGTGGGGCCTATGCATCAAGATAGTTGAGGCCTCATGAACTCAATTATCCAACCCATGACTTGGAACTAGCTACTGTGGCTCATACACTCAAGATTTGGCGATATTACCTTATCGGTAATCGTTGTGAAGTGTATTCGGACCACAAAAGTTTGAAGTATTTGTTCACCCAACCAGATTTGAACCTCAGGGAAAGAAGGTGGTTGGAATTAATCAAAGACTATGACATGGGTATCCAGTACCATCCGGGCAAGGATAATGTTGTTGCCGATACACTTAGTCGAAAGGTGTATTGCAATACTTTGATGCTCCAGGAGCAGCAGCCCGCCCTTCATGAAAAAATTTAGCGGCTCAATTTGGAGGTGATTGAGCATGGTTTCCTCGCTGCTTTGGTTGTGCAACTAACTTTGGTAGATCAGATCAAGGCTGCGCAGCAATCGGACATTGGAGTGAACCAAATCAAGCGGAACATCAAGAACAGGACAGCCAAGTGCTTCTCGGAAGATGATCAGGGTATTGTGTGGTTTGGACAGCGCCTTGTGGTTCCTAAGGTCATGGAATTACGGGATTTGATTCTCCGCGAAGCCCATGATCCCCCTTTGTCCATTCATCCCGGGGCCACAAAGATGTACCAAGACCTTCGTTAGAGATTATGGTGGACCCGAATGAAGCGCAAGATCGCAAAGTTCGTTGCCGAGTGCGACGTGTGTCATCGTGTTAAGGCTGAGCATCAACATCTATTAGGTCTACTTCAGCCTTTGCTAGTGCTTGAGTGAAAGTGGGATTCCGTCAGCATGGATTTTATCACCGGTCTACCCCAAACGTCAAAAGGGAAAGATGCCATTTGGGTTGTCATTGATCAGTTGACTAAGGTGGCACATTTCCTTCTTGTTAAGACTTACCTTCGTGTAAGTCTTTTGGCGGATCTCTACATAGCCCACATCGTTAGTTTGCATGGTGTGCCGAAGACGATTATTTCTGATTGCGGAACACTCTTTACCTCTCAGTTTTGGCATAGTTTGCAAGAGGCTATGTGTAACATCACAATTTTCTGAGTTTAAAAATCTTTTAATAGTTAGTAGGGAGAAAATTCACCATTTGGATTTATTTGAATTTAATTTCAAAAGCTTAATATTGGACTTTCCAATCAAAAATATTTAATGTGAATATTTCCAACTTGAACAATAGTCAAAACTATTTTATTTGGGTTCCTTGTGCTCAGATATATTTTCTAGATTTTTCTAAAATTTTTCGGAGTTTATTTGCTATTTTCTATTGCTTATTTGAATTTCTGGTATTTTCTAAATTAGAAAAGCTATTAAAATCTCAGAAATCCTTTCGGGCCGAATTTCCAAAGCTCCGGCCCATCTCTTCGCTGTGCCGGCCCATCTCCCGCGCGAAGCCCAGCTCCCGCGCGCGCCGCCTCCGTGCCGCTGACGTGTGGGCCCCACGCCTTCGTCGTCCCCCTCGCGCCCGGCTTCTTCCTCGCGAGCGGCCGCGCCGTCCGCCATGTTTCCGAGCTCGAGTCCCGTACGACAACGCCTCCTTTCCAATTGAACCCCTTCTAGAAAACGCGTAGAATCTTATCCCCAACCTCCCCGCATCTTCTCGGATCAAAATCAAACCCCGTTTCCGTTTCTAACTCCGATTTCCTCGCGAGTTCATATCGGACTCTTTTTAGGGTTCGCCGCCGCATGCCGCCCTAGCCCCTCCCAGCCCCTATAAAAGGCACCCCCGGGTTCGCCCTCTCAACCGCAACCCAGAGCCGCCACCCTTTTCCACCGTAGAGCCCTAGCGCCGCCGCGAGTCAAGGTTTAGGGTTTTCACCGCCGATCTGTTCTTCGTCGATTCCACCGCCGTCGTTGTCGTCACATCATCGTGGAGCACGCCGACGTGTTCCTCGTCACAGCCTCTACCTCCCGGAGCCTTCGCCGTCGCCGGAACCCCATCGGGGCCACCGTCCGACAAAACCCGAAGCACCTCCGCCGCTCTAAGCTCGCCGTCGGCCACCTCCGTTGTTCCCGACCACCCGGACCTACCTCAACATGTTCGCAATAGCAAGAGCTACACGCCAGTACCACTCACCGCCGGTGGATCGCCGCCGTTCGCCGTTGTCGTCGGTTTTCGAGCGCCGCCGTCCGTCGGTCTGACGTGGCCGTCCACGTCGTCAGCCACCTCAGCGCCCGCGCCGGTGTGTCATCCCGAGTGGCGACGTGGCATCCCCGCATCTCGCCGCGTGTCCACCCGAGTCGAAGACGGGTTAGCGACCGCGGTGGACGTGTCGCACAGGGATTGGTCCAACTCAGGTCCACGTGCCAGTCCACCGGTTTTCAAATCCCGAGGCTCGGTAGACCTAGTCTACCGTGAGCCGTATCACTGACATGTGGCTGTAATACTCCAAAAAAATCGGAGAGAATAATTAAATCGGAGAATATTTATTTTAGCAAGCGATTGAACAAGAGAAAGAGGGTTTTAATGTAATACTCCGATTTATTCTACGAAAGAAAGCATTCAAAAGAGAAATTAAACATAAAAAAGGGGGTTTCTGCAGTTCTTCGGCAACTTGGGCCTCAGGCTTGGCCCAGGAGGCCCATGAGGGGTCGGCCACCAATAAAAGGAAGGGGGAAACCCTAACTTCACTGTAGCTACAGTGCCACCGCTATCACTGTAGCATGGCTACTGTAGCACGCCCTCTCCTCCATGGTGGTGCCCCCTCCATTGGTGCCTCCCTTCCTCGCCGCCGGTGCTCCCTACTGCCGATCAAGTGAAGAAATAAGAGGAGATCAACTTCGCGGGGAGAGTTCATCATCTTGCTGCGATTCTACAAGGGTAACGTCGCGTGTTCTTCGTTGGTTGATGCGTAGTAGTTGCGGTTGATGTTGTTTGGTAGATTGATTTGCGTCGGTTTAATAGATCGCGTTCTGTCCAGATTATTGCACGGTCAGTTTCATGTGTTTAGAGGCCGAATTAGGAGTTTTGATCTCCTAGAGTTATGTAGGTCTTGTTCTTAGCTTTCAATGGCCGCCAAGAACGCCCAAATCCGATTAACGGTTAGGAAGTTATGAATTGTTTAGTGCCGCTGTCTGGTTAATCTGTCAACATCCTGACAGTCTGTAGAAAACTGAGTTAAACTATTAGTTAAAGACGAAATCAGAGGATCTCAATATAACGAAAAATGTAGGTAATTTCCATACCTTTTCATAGAGATAAAGAACGCAAGATTTGGACTTTCGTAGCAAACGTTATGGTGGGTTTAGCGTACTGTCCAGAGAAACCTACGTGAATTCTGATGTCTGAAAGATTGATTTGCTAGGGGCAGTTAAGGGCAGAATCAAAAGGTCTCCCCAACTAGGTTTATTTAGATAATTTAATTACCTTTTCATAAAGTCCAAGAACATATTATTTGGACGTCTGAGCAGAAAGTTATGTATTTTATAAGTTGACTGTTCACAGGGTGCGCCAATCCGATCGTTAGAAATTGGAAGTTGGGAAACACTTGGGGGGTTTAGCAAGTTCATTTGTGTTGTTCTTTTGCTCTTGGTTCAGTATGTTGGTCTTAGATTGGGTTATCTTAATATTCAGGTGGGAGCGTGGTCCCAGGGGCAGCACCCTCGTCGCGTCCACCGTTCTCGCACGGTTGAGGCATGTATTCGGGCTATAATATATGTATGCTTGCATGATGTGATTGTGGTGTATCTTGATCGTATAGCCATGCATGCCTGTTTATGAGATGAGTTCTTGTTTATCTTGATGATCGCTAGTTATGGTTAAAAGTTCTTCCGCATGTTGTTATTGCTTCCGTGCAATGAGAATATGTTGTATTCTCGCATATGAAAATGTTATCATGTTGCATATGCATGTTGAGAGCATCTGGTGCCTTGGTCACGTGGTGACCAAGCACATCTGATTGAGTCCCGTCATGTAGATGACGGGCTTGAGGTCCCCACATTCGCGGAATGTGGGCTAATGAACAAAGAGGTCCCCATCATTAAGATGATGGGCAAAGGTCCCTATACATGTGGTGTATAGGCTATTGGTCCTCTGTGCCGGAGGGCACGAGCAAGGTATCATCGACGGTTGTATACCGCATTACACCGTAAAATGCAAAAAGAGATAAAGTTCAAAGGAGCATTGCATTGGTTGCATATCATGAGTTAAACCAATAAAGGAAGAAACCTAACTTCACTGTAGCTCAGTGCCACCGCTATCCTGTAGCATGGCTCTTGTACGCCCTCTCCTCCATGGTGGTGCCCCTCCATTGGTGCCTCCTTCCTCGCGCGTCGGTGCTCCCTACTGCCGATCAAGTGAAGAAATAAGAGAGATCAACCGCGGAGAGTTCATCATCTTGCTGCGATTCTACAAAGGGTAACGTCGCGTGTTCTTCGTTGGTTGATGCGTAGTAGTTGCGGTTGATGTTGTTTGGTAGATTGATTTGCGTCGGTTTAATAGATCGCGTTCTGTCAGATTATTGCACGGTCAGTTTCATGTGTTTAGAGGCCGAATTAGGAGTTTTGATCTCCTAGAGTTATGTAGGTCTTGTTCTTAGCTTTCAATGGCCGCCAAGAACGCCCAAATCCGATTAACGGTTAGGAAGTTATGAATTGTTTAGTGCCGCTGTCTGGTTAATCTGTCAACATCCTGACAGTCTGTAGAAAACTGAGTTAAACTATTAGTTAAAGACGAAATCAGAGGATCTCAATATAACGAAAAATGTAGGTAATTTCCATACCTTTTCATAGAGATAAAGAACGCAAGATTTGGACTTTCGTAGCAAACGTTATGGTGGGTTTAGCGTACTGTCCAGAGAAACCTACGTGAATTCTGATGTCTGAAAGATTGATTTGCTAGGGGCAGTTAAGGGCAGAATCAAAAGGTCTCCCCAACTAGGTTTATTTAGATAATTTAATTACCTTTTCATAAAGTCCAAGAACATATTATTTGGACGTCTGAGCAGAAAGTTATGTATTTTATAAGTTGACTGTTCACAGGTGCGCCAATCCGATCGTTAGAAATTGGAAGTTAGGAAACACTTGGGGGTTTAGCAAGTTCATTTGTGTTGTTCTTTTGCTCTTGGTTCAGTATGTTGGTCTTAGATTGGGTTATCTTAATATTCAGGTGGGGCGTGGTCCCGAGGCAGCACCCTCGTCGCGTCCACCGTTCTCGCACGGTTGAGGCATGTATTCGAGCTATAATATATGTATGCTTGCATGATGTGATTGTGGTGTATCTTGATCGTATAGCCATGCATGCTTGTTTATGAGATGAGTTCTTGTTTATCTTGATGATTGCTAGTTATGGTTAAAAGTTCTTCGCATGTTGTTATTGCTTCCGTGCAATGAGAATATGTTGTATTCTGCATATGAAAATGTTATCATGTTGCATATGCATGTTGAGACTATCTGAGTGCCTTGGTCACGTGGTGACCAAGCACATCTGATTGAGTCCCGTCATGTAGATGGCGGGCTTGAGTCCCCACATTCGCGGAATGTGGGCTAATGAACAAAGAGGTCCCCATCATTAAGATGATGGGCAAAGGTCCTATACATGTGGTGTATAGGCTATCCAGTCCTGTGCGGAGAGCACGAGCAAAGGTATCATCGGCGGTTGTATACCCGCATTACCGTAAAATGCAAAAAGAGATAAAGTTCAAAGGAGCATTGCATTGGTTGCATATCATGAGTTAAGTGGCTATGTTTAGTGTGATGTTAATTGAGGATCATCGATGCTGTGTTTGTGTTCTTGTTTATGACCTTGTTGATACTTGCTGAGTCTTTAGGCTCACCTTGGCTTTAATGTGTTTTAGGTACCAGAGGCGGGGAGCGACATGCATGGGAGGGAGTAGATGTTGGATGCACTCACTATATCACACTCTTAAGGCGTTTGCTGCTTAGTTGTCCCAATTTAGAATTAAATAAACTGTTGATTAACACCCATGGATGGTGTGGTTGAATTAACTGTTTAGTTGAAATAATGAGGTTGCTAGCCTTGGTTGGTTCATTTGATAATCATGCATGTTTGGGATAATTTGATTATGAGAATTTTGTTTATGCCATGTGATCGTATTGAACTCTCGGTTTAGTTGATTAAACAAAGGTGACTCTGTAGAAAATTTGTATTTGTGCTAGAATAGTTTAATTCGGTAGCATTCGGGCTCTTTGAGAGTTGGGGTGTTACTGAGTTGGTATCGAGGCGGGCGATGGTCCGTGGTAAATAAATTGTTAAATTGACACTTGTACCTGATAAATTGGGGATGGGTCAAGCATTGCATTTACGTTTCCGTTGTATTGCTTTGATCATTTCGATGTGAAATGGGTATGAATACTTATGGGTTGCCTTTAAGATTGTTATATTTGATGATAGTAGATGATGAGAGGTTAGCATGTGGTTTTAGCCTTGGGTGCGCGAGGATTGCACCACCATGCGGGTTTCTTTGGGAAGGCTATTGTCTTCCTTGAGTTGGAATGGTTATTCTTCGTCGACCGGTGGATGAATTCTCTTGGGTCGATGGTTATTTCGGTTGATGAGTGTTCATCGGTTGTTATTGGCTCCTTAAAGCAAACATTTGTTGTCCCGAATGATGAGTTGTTTTGTTGTTTTTAAACATAGATGGTCATAAGATTGATCTTTTACTTGGAACTTTGGTCAATGGAAGCTTTATTTTATTTGTCCTTACAATGTGAAAAGCTTTGGCCCCATGCACTCTTTTAGGGATTTGAGTTGAAGTTGATACTTCTCTTTTATGAGAGGAAGCATCAAAGTTCTTTTGGCTATGTCGTGTCTTGGTTAAGTCGTGGATTGTAATAAAACAAATTGTTAGTGTTGTGGTTGCAATTGGTCCATCTTTGTTTTACAAAACAATTGTTGACTTCTAAGTGTGAGCTATCTTTGCGACTTGCGACGTTCTTTTCTTGAGAATCTTACCTTTCTGTTGATGAAGGTGACCGGGTGTGCATTTGGTATTTTGGATATGAGAATTATCTTTCAAAAGTTCATTGGATAAAGTTTTGATTCTACTTATTTCTTTTGGAGTAGATGGAGTGTTGAAATTTAGACCCTCTTCATAGAGAAAGAGAGTGTCAACTCTCTTTGCAATGATTTGTTGTGTTAAGTGAGAATTTGTAAGTATGCTGAGATAATTGATAGCGGTTGTGATGTCAATTTGGATTAGTGGCAAGGTGCATGATTAGCCTTAACTAGTGTCTTGGGAAGTGAAATTGATTAAGTTGATGTTGTCCTCTACTAGTTCTTGATGAAGCTATATGAGTAGTGACTCAGTATGTCCACACCTATGTGGAGTCAAAGACATATTAAGAAGTATGGAACATTGATGAATTAGTCCAGCCATTAAAATTGTTTAGGTTGCTAAACTTGTTGGGTTCTTTGGTTCCCATGGATTAAGTTAAATGTGTGGAAAGGGAAACTAGAGAAATGCTAGGTTTACATATTCACTAGTATGATTAGTTATTGGAATTGTGTACAACCGGTTGAATGGATTGAATATCGGTGGATCTAGAATTTATGGGAGGAGTTCTATGTAGTTCTTCTATATAGGATGACACGATGAATTGGGTTATAGTGTTGTTGAGACTTTTGATCGATAGAAGATTTTGATTTGTGAAGTTTATTGTATTTTTGCCAAATTCAAATATGAGGAGGAACAGTTGAATATGTGTTTGTTAATATCCATGTGATTTGAGAAGGAAAGTAGGTAGCAATTAGATTTCATAATGAAGCCAGTTGATAACAACAATGGTTGTAGTATAACTGTCGTGTGTTGAAGTTTGATGTTGAGCATCGCTAAAAGTTGAATTGATATGATATAATAGGTGGTTTATGCCCACATGATTGTGAAAATATTGGATGATAATGTGCCCTTGATGAAAGATTATTGGGTAGGACCTTTTCAATTGGGTGGTAGACCCTTCCAAACTTAAGAAGTTGTTGTAGTGGGGTAGTATGGTTTTGGTATACACTCGTTTTGAAGATGGGATGAAAAGGAAGTATGAAACAATTTGGTGAAACTTTGGAGGCTTTCTAATGAAATAGTTGATGACAAAGATTTGTGTTCAGTGTATTATTCTTGATGTTAGTAAGATTATCTACAGAGATGGTGACTTGTGTGTGTGGTGATGATTCTTTTAGGAATAAAGTAATTGGATGCGTCTTTATTAATTTTTATTTAGTAAAAGTGTTTGAGTTTTGCGTTTATGTTCAATTGGACCTCTTGAGTTATGTGGTCATTGAATTTGTTTGAGCAAAGTGACTTGCTGAAAGATTTTATTGGTTCTTAAGTGGTTCTTGTGATTTGGGTTTTAGGACCTTATCCTATTTAAGCTAGCCAAGTGATGTAGTAATAACAGAAAATAACCTTCCTTGTTAAAGGAAGGAGTGAAGTATAAGTAATTGAGATTTAAGTCACGTTTCGCATTTTGCGGTTTATTTGAGTGTGCTTAAACCTTATGCGATTGGTCCATATGAGTTTATCAATTTCCAAAGGGCATTACCTTCTTCTCATTTGTGGTTTGGTATTCGCTTCAGTGGGCTTGAGCCCTCGATTGTTGATTTTCCTTATGTTTTCCATGTACTTGGCCTAAGTGACCATTTTTTTCTTGGTATTGTGTTCACTGCGGGTGACACATGTTTTCCTAGTGGATGAAAAAAATTTGATTCCTTCGCTCTTTCTTTTGAGGAAGAATCAACCTATTCGTTTCACTGAGTCTTTTGAGGTGTTTAATAATTGTAGTTGTGAAGCGTGGGTTGTAAGTTATTCGATGAGCATTGGAGGATGAAATAATTTCGTAATATAGTTCCTTGAGAGAATTTATCTCAATAGAAGATTGTCTTTGGAGGTTAAACTGATTGCATTGTTACAACTAGTAGAACCTATAGTGATTGTGATCCAAGATCTTTGTTTCACTTGAGTGGAACATTAGAATTATCGAAGTATGAAAATCTTGATCAATTCTATAGAGTATCACAATTTGGTAGTATTGTGAGGCTATGAAAGTTATTCTTGAAGATGTGGTTTAATGAGTGTGGGAATATAAAGTAATCGAATCATCATGTCAATTAATGGGATAATGGAAAATGTTAAGTTAATGTCAAGAATGATTTGGCTTTAATGAGTAACCTTAAAGAGTTATAATCTTTGTAGAGGTTAAGCAGTCAAGAAAATATTTTCATGATGATGTTAATGAGTGAGTATGTTGGAATTGTGGAATTTTAGGGATTTAATCGAGGATTTCCTATCTTGTATATGAGAATTTCGTCGCAAGAGTCTTAGAGGTTAAATTTGGGCTTTGCATTATTATGCTAGAACTTTGATCGCCCAATGATAATGTGAAGAAGTAGTATAAAGGTGGATTTCGAATAGTGGGATGGTCATTGATAGAAATCTTTTGATGAAATACATGAGACTATGTGAAGTGAATTCCGAGTTCTTCATTCTTAAGGATTGAGGTAACGTGATTACGTGTGAAGATCCATTTTAGGATGCATCAGAAGTTATCTATCAAAGTAATTATGTCGGAAGAGGAGTTGACTAGAGTATTGTTTCGTGGGTTGATAGAGCCTCTCTGAGAGGTGTGGTTGATGTATTTCCGTTTGAGCATAGCGTTAAGAATGCCAAGTTAAGAGATGGGTTAGTGTGTTATGCGATGAATCGGGATTCCAAAAAGTTGAGAAAATTTTATTTCTAAAGGAGAAATTGAAAAAGATTATTTCCTCGAATACTAAAAGCGCTCTCTTGATTCTTGTATGAGCTATGAGTTTATGACGGGTGTATTTCGCCAATTGGGCTTGACTTTATGTTGGCATGTGTGGTTCTTATCTGTTTAGAAAGAATAAAAGAAATGATGGATTTGGATATTCGTGATTTATCTTTTGCTGACGTGGTGTTTATTTGCAAATTTTCTAATCGAAGGTGGAAAGATTTTAGTGATAAATCTTGATTCTGAATTTGATATTTTTTAGTACTTAGTTGGTAACGTTTGGTTGCGATGAGAGTCCTTCATTTCGGTTGGGCTATGTCGGTAAAAGAGTGTGTTTAAAGCGAGTTACATTGTGTGTCCCTCGTTAAAGGAGGTGATCTTTGTTTGGGTGAACAAGTCCGATTGAGAGGTGGAACAAGGTTCGATGCTCTATGCGCATATTGCGTGGTTTGGTACCACTAGGGAGGTTGCCCCATGGTACATTGGGTTGTTTTAAGCTAGTTGGCGTATCGCTGGGGTCTGTCTCGAGTCCGTGCCGAGTACATAACATCTTATCTATTCGGTGTGGTGAGTACAGGAGATCCGAGTTTGAGGTTTCGTTAACGCCGTCGACCACCGAACAATGTCTCACCTTGAGTCTCATCCGATACTTGTCTTGGAGGTCGGAGAGAGTGTTGAGGTAGACATGGGTATACATTATGGTGTTTTAGTCACGTCGGTCGAGTGAAGAGACTTGGGAAGTAGTCTCGCATGATCGAGCTTTAACCAAAGTTGTTCACGTCGGGTACATCTTGTTGGTTATTAATTTTCGATTGTGGTTGTTGTTGTTTTTAGTAGATGTGGGGAAGAATTCGGGTCAATTCTGTTTAAAGGAGTAGAATGTAATACTCCAAAAAAAATCGGGAGAGAATAATTAAATCGGAGAATATTTATTTTAGCAAAGCGATTGAACAAGAGAAAGAGGGTTTTAATGTAATACTCCGATTTATTCTCGAAAGAAAGCATTCAAAGAAATTAAACATAAAAAGGGGTTCTGCGTTCTTGGCAACTTGGGCCTCGAGGCTTGGCGAGAGGCCCATGAGGGTCGACCACCAATAAAAGGAAGAAACCCTAACTTCACTGTAGCTACAGTGCCACCGCTATCACTGTAGCATGGCTGCTGTAGCACGCCCTCTCCTCCATGGTGGTGCCCCTCCATTGGTGCCTCCTTCCTCGCCGTCGGTGCTCCCTCACTGCCGATCAAGTGAAGAAATAAGAGAGATCAACCGCGGGAGAGTTCATCATCTTGCTGCGATTCTACAAAGGGTAACGTCGCGTGTTCTTCGTTGGTTGATGCGTAGTAGTTGCGGTTGATGTTGTTTGGTAGATTGATTTGCGTCGGTTTAATAGATCGCGTTCTGTCCAGATTATTGCACGGTCAGTTTCATGTGTTTAGAGGCCGAATTAGGAGTTTTGATCTCCTAGAGTTATGTAGGTCTTGTTCTTAGCTTTCAATGGCCGCCAAGAACGCCCAAATCCGATTAACGGTTAGGAAGTTATGAATTGTTTAGTGCCGCTGTCTGGTTAATCTGTCAACATCCTGACAGTCTGTAGAAAACTGAGTTAAACTATTAGTTAAAGACGAAATCAGAGGATCTCAATATAACGAAAAATGTAGGTAATTTCCATACCTTTTCATAGAGATAAAGAACGCAAGATTTGGACTTTCAGTGCAAACGTTATGGTGGGTTTAGCGTACTGTCCAGAGAACCCTACGTGAATTCTGATGTCTGAAAGATTGATTTGCTAGGGGCAGTTAAGGGCAGAATCAGAAGGGCTCCCCAACTAGGTTTATTTAGATAATTTAATTACCTTTTCATAAAGTCCAAGAACATATTATTTGGACGTCTGAGCAGAAAGTTATGTATTTTAGAAGTTGACTGTTCACAGGTGCGCCAAACCGATCGTTAGAAATTGGAAGTTAAGGAAACACTTGGGGGTTTAGCAAGTTCATTTGTGTTGTTCTTTTGCTCTTGGTTCAGTATGTTGGTCTTAGATTGAGTTATCTTAATATTCAGGTGGGGCGTGGTCCCGGGGCAGCACCCTCGTCGCGTCCACCGTTCTCTACGCAGTTGAGGCAAGTATTCGGGCTATAATATATGTATGCTTGCATGATGTGATTGTGGTGTATCTTGATCGTATAGCCATGCATGCCTGTTTATGAGATGAGTTCTTTGTTTATCTTGATGATTGCTAGTTATGGTTAAAAGTTCTTTCGCATGTTGTTATTGCTTCCGTGCCAATGAGAATATGTTGTATTCACGCATATGAAAATGTTATCATGGTGCATATGCATGTTGAGAACATCTGAGTGCCTTGGTCACGTGGTGACCAAGTACATACAGATTGAGTCCCGTCATGTAGATGGCGTGCTTGAGTCCCATTCGCGGAATGTGGGCTAATGAGCTAAAGAGGTCCCCATCATTAAGATGATGGGCAAGGTCCCTATACATGTGGTGTATAGGCTATTAGTCCACTGTGCTGGGAGGCACACGAGCAGGAGTATCATCGACGGTTGTATACGCATTCAGTAAAATGCAAAAAGAGATAAAGTTCAAAGGAGCATTGCATTGGTTGCATATCATGAGTTAAGTGGCTATGTTTAGTGTGATGTTAATTGAGGATCATCGATCTTTGTGTTTGTGTTCTTGTTTATGACCTTGTTGATACTTGCTGAGTCTTTAGGCTCACCTTGCTTTAATGTGTTTTAGGTACGGGCGGGAGCGACATGCATGGGAGGAGTAGATGTTGGATGCACTCACTATATCACACTCTTAAGGCGTTTCTTGTAGTTGTCCCAATTTAGAATTAAATAAGCTGTTGATTAACACCCATGGATGGTGTGGTTGAATTAAGCTGTTTAGTTGAAATAATGAGGTTGCTAGCCTTGGTTGGTTCATTTGATAATCATGCATGTTTGGGATAATTTGATTATGAAATTTTGTTTATGCCATGTGATCGTATTGAACTCTCGTTTAGTTGATTAAACAAAGGTGACTCTGCAGAAAATTTGTATTTGTGCTAGAATAGTTTAATTCAGTAGCATTCGGGCTCTTTGAGAGTTGGGGTGTTACATGGGCCACTATTAGACCAATTTTCATCCGTCCGGCGTCCTCCGATGTCGTCGACATTGCGCAATAATCCGATTTTCATCGGAGAAATAATTGAAAATGCGGAAAATCCAAATTAGGGTTTCTTTTAGATTTAAAACTTCGAGCCCATAACTTTTGCATCCTAACTCCGATTGAGCCCATTCAAATTTCTAAATTTATCTAAATTCAATCCCTATTTATCTGAGATTTTTATTTAATTTTTGGAGCTTGTTTCCTCTGTTATTTATTTGTTTTGTTTGTTTGTGTCGTTTTATGAGTGAAGCGTGGATCGTCGGGAATTTTGTGGAAGAAGGAGCACCCCAAGATCAAGACCAGTACATAGACCTTTTCCAAGGCAAGTCATACCTTTGATCATCTTGAACCCAGTTTTGAAATTACTTTACTTCAAAGTACTGCATGCTATTTTAATTATTTATTTAAATGCTTTGGGTATAGTTATTATCCAAATTTGTTATCACACCTTGGCCTTATGCGTCATATTTCCTTGTCACCCTAGATTGGTTTATTAGTTGGTAATATTGCAGCACCAACGTGGGTTGGTTAGATCTGAGTACAATTGCTTAGCCATGCTACGAGTCTCACATTTCATGAAAGTTGCAATTATTAAATGTGACTAAGTGACTATGGAACTTTGTGTAAGCGTATGTGCTATGTGTTATTACTTCGTGATGGCATGTGTTGCACTAAAACCAGCTGGGTGGTAAAGGATTTAGGCTGAGGCAAGTGGTGGAAGGCTGTGTGATATGGTGGACTTTGTGATGGGATTGATAATCTTTGTGACTTAGTTAGAACATGAAAGTCTTGCCTTGGTCAATTAAGAACTTAACTTTGTCGCCATTGGTAGGCCTTCTTTGTGACCACATGTACGGTATGGGGCGAGCCTAACTTAGTAAGTTATGGATTCTCGCATTGATGTTTAGGTGGATAGGTTGAGGTGTGTGACGAGAGGGTGGAGGTACTTACTTAGTAGTTGCATCGCGGGACGATTAAATCGCTTCCTGTCCAGCGGTGTGTGTTATGCCAAAGCGCTTCATTTGGGTTGGCATAGCGGTTTGTAAGCACATCGGGAGTGTCAATGTTGAGATGAAGTTTCTGAACCATTTTGTTATGATTAGTGCTTGCTACACTAGTTATATCTTGTGGGTAAAGTGTACAACCTCTGCAGTGTTAAATCAATCTATTCGAATAGCGCGTCATGGTAATGGACATGCTCGAGGGATTTCACACGAGGGTAGTTTTCATAAAATGTTGGGAAGGGACAATTTGTGTGATTTAAGTCATATGGCTGTGTGAAAAAATTTAATTAGGCTATGTGTCTTTGTGAAAATAAGCACTAAATTAATATTGTCTATTTGTTTTGAATTATGCTTTCAATCTATTATTTGTATTCAATTGCAAATGTTGCATTTACGCAAAATAACCACGAAGCCATTTCCTTCGAATAAGCTGCATCTATAAATTGCATTTTGTGGTATGATTTGCGATGCACTGTTGTGTACTCACGCTTGTTGTAAAACTTGCCCAAACCTACTGAAGAGGAGGAGTCTACACTTGCTTTCGAGGAGGAATTCGTGAAGGTTGCGATCGTTAAGGTTTGGATCGATTGGTTGCACATGGTGAATTAGTGGGATCTCTGGCTGGAGTTATTTCCGTTCATTTCTTTGCTTTATTCTCTGTTAGCCTGCGTGTTTAATAAGTGTAAACTCGACCATAAGGTCAAAACCCTTATTTGTTATTCAAACTAATCGTTTACTTTATTTATCGTTTGTGTGGATCGATATTTACCTATGTTGATCTGTGCGCACTAGCGTGATCTGGACTAGTGCGATATACGCAGAGGTTCAAAAATCGTAATTTTGGGTCGACGGCAGTGGTGTCGAGCCATACGTGGTAGGTCTTGACCTTAGTTAGATTGGTCGTCTTTAGAGTGTCCAAACTATTTTCTAAAGAAAATTAACTTGCAAAGTTAATTAATTGCTTAACTCTCCTCATATCTCTCTCGCCTCAACTTTTGCTATAATCTTTTCTCTCCCATTGTTTTAAAGTTGCTCTTACCTGCAAATTGTCTGTCTTGACAGATGGCTCAAATCTTGAGCTATGGTGAGCGCCTTTGGAGGGTATGCCGTCGAGCTTTGGAAGCTGTTGCGAGTTCTTGGAGGCTTTGATCGTCCGTTATGCGTCGGCAACAAGCTGGGACGATGAATGGACAAAACCGTGGAGTGATTTGTCGCTTTGACGATCTACGGAGAGAACGACAAGGCAAGCCAACCTTCGCACCTCTCTGTGAGGAAGATCACTTGGCTGGAAGGTATCCAGGAGTCGTCGCGCTTGGCCATGCTGCGTATCTGCAACATCTACGCACGGGAGCTCCAAGACACTGTCTTCCGTTACCATCCCAGAGCTGCAGTTGTGGATTTTCCAGCACACTACCCGTCCACAGAAAGAGAGAGCAACGCTACCGTCGTGCACCTCGCCCAGCTCGTGGTCGCCCAGGAGGAAGCCTTGGAGAGGACTATCACGGAGTTGGATCATGTCTATGAGCGTTACAGAGGCGAGAAAAGGTCGCCACTCTGCAGAGATTCTCTCGACCAAGTTCCGAAAAGAAGAAGACCCGAGGAGGATCGAGGAAGAATCAGGAGGAAGGCCCGATTGAGCGGAGGCGGCTGAACCCGATTGCACGGGAGCGCTGTTCTCTTGCACGCAGTTCGAGGGCATCGAGATCGGTTGCCAAGATGTCGGCTCACTTCGAGTCTCGGCCGTCGAGGCGTCGCGCGGTTGTGGAGGCTTTCTCGAGTAGTGTCTTAGTTTGATTTTCCGAGCTTAGCGATTTGGGTTTAGTGAGTCGCCCTTTGGCGGTAGTTTTGTGTGCTTAGGTCGTTGTTTCATTTGTGTGCGAGTATGATGTGCCAAAGGCCCTTAGGCGTTGTTGCAGCCATGCTAAGACCTAAGTAATAAAAATATTTCATTTGAGTTTCTTGGTGTGTGTTTCGTTGGGTTTAACTTTGCCTCTGCTTAGTTCTTAACTTATCTTATGCTTGCTACCTTATCTAACCCATGGAGCTTGCGGATGATTCAAACTTCGTCGATCTGCTGCGAGTGGTTACAGTACCCTTGCCAGAAGCATTGAGCAACGGTAGTAGGAGCGGTTCCGCCACAAGCACCCCCAATTGACTTGCAAAACTTTGGAGCTTTCATGGCAGCACAGACTCAGCTAATGAATACCATGATGAATCAGATGCAAGCTATGAACAACCAGGTCAACAACAACAACAATCAACAGCATGGAGCCCGGTTGCTCATGGTCACCATGGACCATCAAACTGAGGATTTGAGAAGCGAGCCCACCAACATTTTACGAGACACGTCTCTCGGTGGAAGCGGATGATTGGCTCGGGGTTATTGAAAGAAAACTGCGATCACCCGATCGCGTGACCGTGAAAAGGTTACGTATGCCACTCACCGGATGGAAGCCGGCTTGCTTTGAATGGTGGGAGAACACATGCCGCCCATGAGGCGCCACGAGGATATCACTGGGAGGAATTTTCTGCAGCATTCCGCCAGTATCACGTACCAGAAGGTATTATCGATCTGAAGAAGGATGAGTTCCGCGCTCTCAAGCAAGGAGCTATGTCAGTGTCTGACTACCTCAACAAGTTTTCTCAGCTAGCTCGCTATCACGTGGAAAGATGTAGCCACGGATAAGGCTCGCCAAAGTCGCTTTACGAAGGGCTAAACACGGACTACAAGTCGGTCGATCGCCCATACTTACGATTTCCAGGGAGTTGGTCAACAAAGCCTTTGTGCTAGAGGACAAGCGCGAGGCTGGAAGATAACCGCAAGCGCCGGATGGCTCAACAAGGAAATCAGCAATCCGTGAGAGGGCAAAACGGTGCCACCCGCAGTTCAATCGGTTTCCACCCCGGACTTCGTTGGACACTTGCACCAACCCGGCACCAGTCAGTGCCCGGAGCATCAGCAGCCCTGCACTGTCAACCCCAACCGAGGGCAACCAAGCGAGAATGTGCCCGCGGGTGTCGTCATCCGAGACACTATTCTAACCAATGTCAGTGAAAATTACAATCATGCAATACCTCATTTTCGATTAGAGAGCTGCTGTTTCAATCTCGAAATTAAAAGGAGAAATATCCGCGTTTACTTTGTTCTTCGATTTTGGGCCTCGGCCTTTGGCAGCAGACCCAAGAGAGGCCTTGTGGCACGAGGGGCAGCCGTGGGGCCCATGGGGGGCAGCCGCACTAGAGGGGGCCAGGTGGCCCATCTTATGGTCGGCCAGGGGGCTCAAACCCTAGCATCCCCCACCTCTCTCACTTTCCCCCACCCCTCCCTCCTATGGCGCCGCCTACCTCCCCTCTCCCTTGCGCCTGCCTCCTCCTCCCCTTGGCGCCTTTCCCCATTGGTGCTGCATCTTCCTACCCATTGGAGCCATTTTCCTCGCGGAGCCGAATCGCCCCGCCATAAGTTTTGCAAAGGAAGGAGAAGGGTTTTGCGGGGCTGCTGTCCAAGAAGGAGAGGATCTTATTCAAGGATTCTTCGTCGTCTCCCTGGGTGTTCTCAAGGGTAACGAATGTCTTTTTTGTTGTTGGGTTAATCGTAGAGGCGAATTTGATTAGGTTTGATCGGATCAAGTTCTGTCTTCTGTAAATTCAATTCTGTCCAGATTCTTGTGTGGCCTGTTTCGTGTGTTTAGATGCAGAATTAGGGATTTTGATCTCCTAGAGTTATTTAGGTCTTGTTCTTATCTTTCGGTGGACGCCAAGAACACTGAATTCCGATGTACGGATAAAAAGTTATGCTAGTTTTAGTCTCTACTGTCCAGAATCCTGACGAGAATAAACTGTCAAATTGTCTTTTAAAATATGAGTGTGTTAATGGAAAATTCAGAGCTTTCACCCAACTAGGTTATTTTGAGGCCTTGATCTTAGCATTTTATATTGTTAAAGACGTTCGTTTGTTGTTATTGAGGCGCATGGAGGCGGGCTGATGGGACACTGGCGTGAAGAAAGCGGAGGATATACATGCGATCATTTCTTTTGGCCAAAGATGAGACGGACGTCGGCGCTATAATGCTCGCTGCACTACATGTCAAAGAGCTAAGTCACGACTTAATCCTCATGGTTTATACATGCCTCTACCGTTCCATTCCATGGGAAGATATTTGATGGACTTTATTTTAGGATTGCCTAGAACAAAGAAGGGAGCAATAGTATATTCGTGGTCGTTGATAGATTTTCTAAGATGGTTCACTTTATACCATGTCATAAGAGCAATGATGCTGCCAATATTGCTGATTTATTCTTTCGTGAAGTTGTTCTATTGCATGGTGTGCCTAATAATATAGTTTGGATCGTGATGCTAAATTCCTTAGCCACTTTTGGAGAACCTTATGGCTAAATTAGGGACTAAGCTATTATTTTCTACTACTTGTCATCCCAATGATGGACAAGCTAAGTTGTGAATAGAACTTTATCTACAATGCTTAGGTGTGTTGAAAAAGAATTTAAAAATATGGGAAGAATGCTTGTCTCATATTGAGTTTGCTTATAATCGTTCATTGCATTCTACTACAAAGATGTGCCCTTTTGAGGTTGTTTATGGTTTTGTGCCTCGTGTAACTATTGATTTAATGTCTATTCCATCTTGGATAAATTGAAATTTGATTCTAAACAACGTCTTGAATTGATTTTAAAATGCATGAGACAACTAAGGAGAATATAGCGCATGAATGCTAAATATAAACTTGCTAATAGTCGGGGAAAACATTTAACTTTTGAACCGGAGATCTTGTTTGGTTGCACTTGAGAAAAGATAGGTTCCTGAATTGAGAAAGTCAAAATTGATGCCTCGAGTGATGGTCCTTTCAAAATGTTAGAAAAGATTAATGATAATGCATACAAACTTGACTTGCCGATTTTGGGCTAGTTCCACATTTAACATTGCAGATTTGAAGCCATGGGAGAAGAGGATGAGCTTGAGTCGGGACGTATCAAATGCAAGAAGGGGGATGATGAGGACATCCCTAACTTGGATACAACCGCGCTTACATGCACAACTAATCCACAACCAGTATTACAAGGACCAATTACTCGAGCTTGTGCTCGCCAACTTAATCACCAGGTGAATTCGTTCATAGGTTCATATATTACTGAGAATAGATTGCTACCTAATGCAAGTGATTTAATGGTGCTTAGGAACATGGGAAAGGACCAATGAGAGGTATGTGGAGTCATGGATAAGCATAGAAGGCATAATGGAGATCATCACATCACTTTGGGTCCGAGCCAAGCAAGAGTTCGAGTTGGGCTCGTTCTGGATTCGAGTTCGGACTACTGCCACAGAACTAAGTTCAAATGGCCGTAACTTCTTCATACGGGCTCTGTTTGGGACGTTCTTAGACTTCATTGAAAGATTATCAAGTCTACTTTGCAATGGATCCAACCTCAACTTCAAATTCCAACCGAGACGGCCACAATAAACAAAACAATCCACGTCTATTTTTTTTGCCCGAGTCAAAAAGGGTGTTACGCCACCTCCTCTTGGTCCCATGGGCCTTGTAACCCTAGGGCATGCGTCCACTTCACTGACCGCCACCCCGGTCGTCTTCCCATATAAGTCGCCGTCCCCTGATAGAACTCGGTTTCGTTGAGTTTAGGTTTAGCCATTGCGCAAACTTACATTCTTGATTGTGTCGGACGACCATTTGTCAAGACGACCGGGATCCTACCTTTGATTTTCAATACCATCTATGCTACATTCTTATTCACAATATCAGATTGCCTATATTTTATTCTTGCTAGTTCTTCGATTGCTCGAGAATTGAACCTCGTGTTCAAGTTGATCGCGCTTCTAGCGGTCAATAACATCTCGAGTTGGTTCAATGATTGCTAAGGCGCAAGCGTCGTCGTCTGATTGTAGCCGGATCAAGTCACCTCCACCAAAATCGATAGTTATCAATCTCATCGAAAGATTGGGCACCACCTCCATCACTCTAGATGAATAATCGTAGGCAAATATTCATCCTCTACTCTTGAGCCTAGAATTATGTTCTCTGTGATTTAGGGTTCGTTGGATGAGCCCTTATCGCTTAACTTGTAGTTTACGAGTTGTTGTTACTTAGAAATGCTTAGAATGGTAGAATTAGGTAGTTATCAACTTAGTCGTTAACATTGATCACAAAAACTTATTATGACTTTATGTCCAACACCTTGTGCTATGTACTTTGAGAAACTAAAACTAAAAATAAAATATTTTAGACTTAGGCGCCTTAGTAAGATGGTGTGCTTTTGGGTGTGAATGGTTGGTGCCCGAGTGAACAAGGACCGAATTACTTGTGTCATGCTCCAAGCACTTTGCATGCTAACCATATGAGAGGATATGGGACCTCTCTTGACTTAGTACTTTGGCGTGTGTTGGCCCCAAGTCGCAGGAGGACCGTAACATCCCCAAATTAATTAATGGGATTTAGTATGCATCTTATCGACATGCTTGACGTTTTGAAATCGTTTGCATAATATTTTGCACTTGGAAAAATTATCGAACAAATTAAACATCTGTTGCAAATATAAACTCCAAATAAACAGGAACAAAACCTTTGATCATCATCGAAAACAATTTATTAAAATACTATAATGATTATCATGAATAAGTATAATTTTTACCAAATTTTTGGGCTGGATTCAACTCTCGAAAATTCAAACACATTTCAATGGCACAATTTAGGTTTGAATTTAAACTTTACAAATTATGTCTTGAACAATGAGGTTTCATATTTTATTTGAGAACTGCACTATCCAGAACCCCTCAGATTAATTTCAGAATTTTAGGATTATTGTTGCTATTTTTAGTGGCTTGGTCAAATTGGAAGGGCTATTTTGAATTTTGGTCAATCTGTTGGACTCAGCCCTAACCCAACCGACGGACCGGACTCCCATTTTGGCTTAGTGAACCAGCTCCGGAGCCACCTTGTCCCTTGCGCTGACCGTGGACCCGGTGCGGACCTTCTTCTCCAGGCCAGGACGGTGGAGCTCGGCGCTGTTTTCTTCCTCCCCCTTGCGCACCCGGCGGCCGCTCTCTCTCTCTCGGCGTCGCGCACTCTTGATGCCACGCGTCGCAAGCATGCATCACGCGTTGTCAATCGCCGTCGCTCAATGCCTGTATGCCGCCAAACCTCGTCAAGTCATTGCCCTTGCCTGCATCCCGAGCAAGTCACGAGCCACCACAGTGCATCGTCCACCATCGTCTCCTCCATGCTTGCCTTCAAAGGGTCAAGCCACCGAGAACAACGCCCTTTGTTTCAGCCCGACCCTTGGCCTCATACCGCCATTTCTCCTTCCTCATTCTCTTCTCTACTAAGAGCCAAGGGCTGGCCCTTCACCCCAACTCCCGTGCAAGGCCGCCCCTGGTACCTCGCCATGCGCTCTTCCCCTCTGGTTCCACTTCCGCCTCACGCCCGCCACCACCCCGCTCCTCCTGGTCCATGGTGCGCGCGCGCTCTCGCAAACCCGCCACCCTCCTCGCGCCATCTCCCACGGCCGCATCTCCTTCTTCCCGAGATCCAGCGCCTCCCAAGACCCTTCTCCCACCGCCTCCCATGCGGCCTCCCCACCGAGCTCTCCTCCTCCGGCCGCCCCTCTGCGCCTGCTACCTCGGCTCCACCTCTCTTGTTGCACGGCTCACGACCGGCTCGCGGCGCCGTCTTCCTCGGCTCGAACGCTCGGCAACCCCTCCGCTCCGTCTTCCTCGCCTCACGGCCATGGCGCCACGGATCGCGCCGGCGCCCTCCTCCTTGCGCGCATCTCGTACCTCGCCGCCCTACCACGCGGCTGCCACGGCCCGGCCTCTGCCTTCCCGCCGCTTATGCGCTGCCGTCCTCCTCACCGACCCGCCCGGCTGCTGCGTCGACGCCACGCCGCCACCGCGCCTTCACCGCTCGGGCGCCCGCCTCTCGCGGCGGCGAGCTTCCCGCGAGCTCGTCGTCGGTGTCTTTCCTGCGGTGCATGCAGCTCCTCCCGCGTTGTGGCCACCGCACGAGTCACCTGCTGGTTCCGATCGCCGGCGACAAGCCTTGCCCGAGCCACCTTCGGTTTCTCCTTGTTCGCCCTCTATGTGTTTGTGTTTATGCCTCATAGAATACCTTCGTTTCTCTCTGAAGGCCCTCACTCCTCTCTGTGGGTATGAAAGCGGCGTCGTCGACCCTCTCACCGGCGCCAAGCCATGTCCGAAACCACTCTGTTTGCCGACCTTCACCGCCTTGTGATGTTTCTCTATGTATGGTTTGGGTCCTTTTGATTAGCATGTCAATTAGCTTGTTTTAGCTTTAGTGAGGACTTTTAGAATGGTTGGTGAGAGTGGTGTTGAATGTTTTGCAAAGGCAAGGTTTAGGTAGTACCAAAGTTAGTAGCTGGCTCGTTTGAATGCTCCCTGTAGTAGATAACTCATTATGGTTATTTGGAAAATGCTAGTGGTATGTTCATATACATATGTGTAGCCTTGTATGCTAAATGAATGTTTAGTAGTTGCGATGGATCTTTGCAAGATAGATGACTAGAGGGTATCAGGACCTCAATGTTTTACATGTCACCTCCTGCTAACCAATTTTATGAATGTCTTTTAGTCTCCTCCAATGAATTAGTACATCTGAATTTTGAGTTTTGGAAGAAGTTAGCACTTCATTTCAGCATTTCTTGTTTTGTCTATTGGATGAATAGCTTTGGAGAATTTGAGTTTTGGCGGTTTCTTTTCCTTGAAGAGTGTCATGTTGTAGGTTGGTTCGTCCGAGAAAGGGGATTAGTTCTTAAATGCTGGGTCTTGATATTAAATCACTCAAATGGTTTAACCAATTTGAAAGTTGAAATCGAAAGGAATTACCTAGTAGCACCTTAATTTAGAAAGATGTCCTTTTGTAGGTTGTTTACATTGAGATAATATGAACACATTCAGTTTTGTCAATAGGTTTTTGACCTTGTTAGTGGAGTATCGGTGTGCTAATAGTTGTGTGCTTTGTGGGCTAGCAGCATGGCCAATTCTAATAGTTAGAGTTTATTTTAATTCCATTAGTCATTTGGTAATTATCTCTCAACGAAGTTTTGTGAAAACTTTTATGAACCTAAACAGATCTATACAATCATCACGGGCAATAAGTAACCTTTAGCATCTAATCAATAAGAGTAAAATGATTCGAGTCAAGAATTAATTGGGTGGTTAGTAAACAACAAAAGACCTTATGCTCTAGTCTCAATTTTAAAAGTTCATAACCAATTCAATTCAACTCTAAATCAAACATTTTTGTTCCTAAATTCATAATCTATCTTCTGTGTTATTGATTTTTGAATGCTGTTGGCGTTCTGGTGTTTATTTGCTGTTTTTCGCTTTGGCAGTTTTATCGCTAGATGACGTTGATATCGAGAGTGATCCTCTGCAACAAGTCGAATATCTCATACAAAGCAAAGGCAAGCAGTTTGATCATATCCAGTTCATTCCCATTATTTTCAAGTCTAATATTTTGTTTAACCTGTATGTATGCATGCTTTTGTGTCAAAGTAATTTTGTCGATTAGAGTAGTTAATCCCATTGCATTGTTGCCTGAAAATTGTTCACCTCGCCACTACCTTAGGAATATTATTCTCACCGGTGAATTAGAGCCGGTGAATGATTTAGGGCCTTTTATTTGTTTTTACGATATGATGCTTAGCAATGCTTGATACTGGTAGAATTGGCGGTTATCGACTTAGTCGGTAACCTTGATCACACAAAATTATTATAACTTTACCTTTTCAGCCTTTGTGCTATGATATTTGTGAAAACTAAAATAAAAACAAAATGATTTGGACTTGGGCACAATGGTAAGTTGGTGTGCTTTGGGTGTGGTGAAAGGTGCCCAAGTCAATTAAGGACAGTTACTTGCATGCCGTCTTGAGCATTTTGCGTGCTAACCACACTAGAGTATATGGGACCTCTCTTGACCTAGTACTTTGGCGTGTATTGGCTCCGGGTCGCGGGTCGCGGGAGGGATGGAGGTGGGAGCATGGTAGTTGTCCAAAAGCTTTATCACGAGTGGGTAGTTGTCTTTCGGCTTTACCATGTGGCGTATGGATTTCTATCCATACGGCTAATGGTTAATACACAATATTGGAAAACGTCTTGTTAGACTTAGCCGTGCACGCATACCAAAGTATGCTAACCGTGGTGGTGGAAAGGCGGTCTAAAGTGTGGGTACATTGGTACACCTGCAGGTTAAAACTATTCGAATAGCCTCGTCTAGGTTATGGACACGCTGGATCGCCCCAAGAACTAGACTACAACATTTAAATTAAAACGGATTGGTGTGCGAATCGGGATTCGTGCTATTTTTGTGGTGACTATTGGGATAGTCACTTCTAGGATGTTTTATCTTTATTCTTTTGTATTATTATCCTTCTTGTTATTTCAACATTAAAATGGATTGCAAACTTGCCTTCAGCGTATTACATTATTGCAAATAAAGTTGGCTTTGCAAATGAACCATATGGCCTCCACCGGATAAGCTTTGCATGTAGCATATGAATAGGTCGCTAGTTCACACGTCAGTCTTGCGAGTACAAAGACAATCTTTGTACTCGGATGCTTTGCTTAATGTTTTGTTGCGAGGAAGAAGAGAGCGAGCCCAGGGCTTTCCTTTTGGTGGTGTCTTGGTTCGACGACTAGCTTAGCGGCCGGTTGGTTGCCTGTGGGTAAAGGCACACTAATTGGCTCTTTATTTATCGTCATCTTATGGCTTTGCTTCCATTGTGTAGTTTGTTATTATCTTGTAAGTTCTTTCATTGTATTTATTGAAGTTTTATTATTGTAACCTCTCGTGTATGGATTTGATGCATAATTTTGTAAGGTGTGTATCTGCGCATTTAGGAAGTATACATATCCTGAGGCTTAGTTTATTTGAATTGTGATGCTAGGGTCAATGGAAGGCTAAGCATTACAAATCGAATAAAGGGTCCTCACATAGACTATAACCTTTTCACTAAAACTTGATTGGGTGAGTACGAATGGGAATTCGTGCTATGTTGTGGTGGCTATTGGGTTAGTCACCTCTAGGTTGTTATTTATGTTACTTATTGTTGTCTCATTGTTATTTCAACAATTAAAAACAGATTTGAAAAAATTGCCTTCAATCTATTACAATATTGCAAATGAAAATTGCTTTATCGTCCAATGAACCATATGACCATCTCCTTTGTTTCAGCTTGCATGTAGCTATGTATAGGCTTTTTACTCATAAGTCATGCAGTACATTTTTGTACTCGTTGCATTGCTTTATTGTTGTAGAAGGTGACCCCAAGGGGTTAGCTTTTGTGAGACGGACTTCATGCGACTAGCTTAGCGGCCCGGTCGGTTGCCTTGTGGAAAGTCGGTAAACGGTTGGCTTTGTTATCACCATCTCATGGCACTTCGCTTCATTATTTATGATGTTGAGTCATTTGGCGGTCGGCCTTTGTAATAACTCTATATTATGTATATCGTTTGCTAGACTTGATGTGTGTTTGTATGGAAATGGTGCATGATTTTGTAAAGGTGTATGTGTCTGCATTTTTGGGAAGTACATGTCCACCGAGATTTGGATATTTGATTGGTAATACTAGAACCATTGGGAGGTTAAGTATTACGAGTTAAATACCAGTCCTCACAATGTGGCGCAAGAAAACAAATCACAAAATATGTTCCTATGAACTACTAGGATATAGAGGCTCAAAGTCGCCACACTCAAGCTCATACCATGTTCTTACTAATTCTTATCAAGCAAGCGGTGACGTGATAACTAGTGTCGGTCCAAGCGCTCTCGAAGATTGACAAAGCGATTGCAAGCAACTAGTACCTATACAATGGTAGAAAGTGGAGCTAGATTAAGCTTCAATATAGTAGCAAGGATTAGTAATAATCAAATCAGTAAATGCAAGTTAAAAAATTATGAAAGTACTAGTCAATATTGTTGATCCTAGCCTAATTAAAGTTAGCTAATCAAAGCCTATGAAGCAAAGAGGATGAGAAGTGTATGAGCGGACACGCAAAGATCAATGTGACTTGATGTAAGCAAGAAAAATCTCACACAAGTGCTAGGAGGCGCTAGCCAACTACTCAAACTTACGTGTAGGGCACAAGATTGTTGACACGATGTAGAGCTCAAAAATGGAATAACGTGCCATGTAGTAGTCAGTTTAAGTAGTAAAAATAGCTCCCAAGAGACGAAAAAGTAGAATTTTACATGGCTTATATATGCTCTTTTGAAAGGTTTCGTGAGATCTACAACTGCAGTTGAGGCTAGCCCCAAATTCGAAGGAAGACCGAAAGAAAGCGGCAAAATCGAAACCGAAAACGTGATGCGATCGGGGTGAAGATGGCCAATTTTGACGGTCTTGGAGGACTATTGGAGCAAGAAAACAAATCATAAGTATATGTTCCTATAAACTACTTGGATATGGAGGCTCAAAGTCGCTCACACTCAAGCTCATACCACATTCTTACCAATTCTTACCAAGCAAGCGGTGACTAGCAACTAATATCGGTGTCAAGCGCTCTCGAAGATTGACAAAGCGATTACGCATGCGGTATCTATCCAATGGTAGAAAGTGGAGCTATGATAGGATTCAATATGGTAGCAAGGATTAGTAATAATCAAATCGTAAATGCAAGTTAAAAATTTACTCAGTACTAGTCAATACTTTTTATCCTAGCCTAATTAATGCTAGCTAATCAAAGCCTATGAAGCAAAGAGGATGAGAAGTGTATGAGCGGACACGAAAAGATCAATGTGATTTGATGTAATCAAAGAAAAGCTCACACCAAGTGCTAGGAAAGACGCTAGCCAACTACTCAAACTTCGTGTGGGGCACAAGGTTGTTCACACGATGTAGAGCTCAAAAATAAAATAACGTGCAATGTAAACGACCCTCTAGTTTAAGCAATAAACAACAGCTAGTCTCAAGAGATGAAAAAGTAAAGTTTTATGTGTTTATATATGCTCTTTTGAAAGGTTTAATGAGATCTACAACTGCGGTGAGGAACCCCAAATTCGAAGGAAAGACCGAAAGAAATGACAAAATTAGAAACCGAAAACTGTGAGCGTGAATTCGGGTGATGGCCAATTTTTGGGGTCTTGGAGTGCAATGGCAAAACGAAACAAATCACAATTACATGTTCCTATGAACTACTAGGATATGGAGGCCCAAAGTCGCTCACTCAAGCTCATACCACGTTCTTACAATTCTTACCAAGCAAATCGGCGTTGAGGCAACTAGTGTCGTCAAACACTCTCTGAAGTTAGGCAAAGCGATTGCAAGCAAGCGGTACGTGCAATGGTAGAAAGTGGAGCTAGGATAGGCTTCAATATGGTAGCAAGGATTAGTAATAATCAAATAAGTAAATACAAGTTGAAAAATTGCTCAAAGTATTAGTCAATATTGCGATCCTATCCTAATTAAAGTTTGTTAATCAAAGCCTATCAATGTGACTTGATGTAAGCAAAGGAAAAGGTCACACCAAGTGCAAGGAGAGCGCTTGCCGACAACTCAAACCGTGTAGGGGCACAAGGTTGTTCACACGATGTAGAGCTCAAAAATGGAATAATGTGCAATGTAAACGACCCTCAAGTTTAAGCAATAAACAACAAACTAGTCTTAAGAGATAAAAAAGCAAAGTTTTATATGGCATATATGCTCTTTTGAAAGGTTTCACGAGATATACAACTTTGTAGCTGAGGTGAACCCCAAATTCGAAGGAAGACCGAAAGAAGCGGCAAAATCGAAACCGAAAACACGTGACATGAATTCGAGAGAAGATGGCCAATTTTAGGGATCTTGGAGGTCATCGAGTGCCGCGAGTTGATTTTATTGGATGTGACTCGTTGTTAGCTTTCCAACGAGCACAAGAACGCCCAAAGCGGACACCGTATGCAAAAGTTATGGCCGTTTCTTGAAGGTGTCTCGAAGCAGTCCTACTCGGACTCGAAACCGCTGAGCTCAAATTATATCTTTCAAACCCGTGGGCCAAACTTGCTGATTTTTTGGAAGCTTATAGCTATATGTAGAAGGGCTCCACTAATTTTCAGTTTTGGCAAATGTTTGACGCATTTTTCAATTTTCGGGGAAGGACACTCTCTTTTTGTCCTTTTAAGTCCTCCTCTTTTCCTTTGAAACGGACCTAATTCTTTTCATCAAAAATCGAAATACTTGGCAAAAACGAGTTGAGGCCCAATCGATTGCGCGACGGGAGAAGCGGTGCGGCGGGGCGAGTTGGGTGCCACGGCAGCGGTGGCAAGGATGTAGTTGTCACGGCGACGCGGCGAGTCGTCTGCCATGGCGGAGATGGGCGGTGGCGGTGCCTTGGTTTGTCATGGCGAGGAGATGGGCGTGGCGAGGCACCTGGCTTGCCGCGGTAAGATATGGCGGCGCGGTAGTGGCGATGGTTCTTGCGGCGGCAAGATGGCGGTTGTGGTTGCCACGGCAGCAGCGACGAGGAGATGGGTAGTGGCCGGTGCCTTGGTTTGCGTGGCGAGAGATGGGCGCGGCGGCGGCACCTTGTTGCGGCGAGAGATGAGCGGCGGCGTGTGATGGTTATCATGGTAGCGGCGGTGGTTGTGGTTCTGCAGGCGTAGCGACGAAGATGGGCAGCGATGGCGATGCCTTGGCTTGCCGTGGCGGGAGATGGTAGAGCGCGTGATGATGGTTCTGCGTGACAGCGATGGTGGCGGTTGTGGTTGCCTGGCATCGGCGCGAGAGATCAAGATGGGTCTTGTGGCGGCAATGGCGAGTCGGTTTGGGTATCGCGGCGGTAATGGCGAGCGTTTTGGGTGCCATGGCGGTGAGAGGATCAAGGAAGATTGATGACCTACGACAAGAAGAAAAACACAACAGATGCAACTAGACAAAGGCCAACTAGGCACTAACTAAACTAGAAATCGGCAACTAGACATGACGATGCAACCAAAATTCAATGATGCAAAGTACCAAAGAGTTGCGACACCAGTTGGTTTGGAGCGGATGAACTAGCCCTATTTTTGTGATTTTTGTGGGTGTAGGTAGAACAAAAATTCTCACCGATCAACTTGAGCTCGATACCACGACGCGACAATGGGTGTCCCATACTCATTGATCTATATAGCGATGATTCATTCAAGGAACAAGATAACATATTATCAAATGTTATGAACATAATGAAACATAATCATCTCTATGATCGCCTCTAGGGTATATTTCCAACGATCTCCTACTTGCACTATAATCAATCATTTAAGTATCTAATCCGATAGCTCTTGTGTGCCTCATGCTTTGGTGTGTGAGAGGCTTTGTCAGCGGATCAGCAACATTTAAATCCGTATGGATTTTGCATATCTTAACATCTCCTCTATCCACCAATTCGCGAATAAGGTGGTAATGCATAGTGCTTGGACTTCGATGGGATCTAGGCTCCTTAGCTGCGCAATGGCTCCATTATTGTCACAATAGAGATCCATTGGGCGAGGCACTCGGAACCATGCCCAAATCAGCAATGAAATTCCTTATCCAAACACCTTCCTGCGACGAAGCCGCAATGTACTCGGCCTCTGTCGTAGAATCGACAACCGTCCCTTGCTTGGAACTTTTCTAGCTCACTGCTCCTCCATTCAAAATGAATACATAACCAGATTGCGACGATAATCATCTTTGTCGGTTTGGAAGCTTGCATCGGTGTAACCATTTACAACGAGATCTTCATCACCGCCATAAACTAGGAGCGCATCCTTAGTCCTTCTCAAGTACTTAAGAATGTTTTCACAGTGTCCGATGACCTTCACCGGGATCAGCTTGGTATCTACTGTAACACTTAGAGCATATGATACATCGGTCGAGTACATATCATGGCATACATGATGGATCCAATAGCTAAAGCATATGGAATACCATTCATACGGTCTCGCTCATCAATTGTCGAGCAGCAATGACTCTTGCTAAGAATTATGCCATGTGACATAGGCAAGAACCCTTTCTTGGCATCTGCATCTTGAACGAATCAACATCTTGTCAACATAAGTACTTTAGTTTAATCCAATTAGCCTTCTTGATCTATCTCTATAGATCTTTATTCCTAAGATATATCTTTGCTTCTCCTAGGTCCTTCATAGAAAAACTATTTTTCAATGATACCTTAACATTCGCATTGGAATGTCATTCTCGATCAATAATATGTCATCTACATATAAGATCGAATAACAAGTCGCTCCCACTAACCTTCATGTAAACACAAGGTTCTTCTTTGTTCTTGTGAAACCAAACCTTTTGATCTCCTCATCAAAGCGTATATTCTAACTCCGAGATGCTTGCTTCAACCCATAAATGGACTTTTGAAGTTTGCATACTTTCCTAGCATTCTTTGGATCGACAAAACCTTGATTGTATCATGTACACATCCTCACTTAGGTTTCCATTAAGGAAAGTCGTTTGACATCTATTTGTCATATCTCATAGTCGAAATATGCGACAATAGCTAGAATGATCCGTATAGATTTAAGCATCGCTCTTGGTGAAAAGTCTCATCGTAGTCAACCCCTTGAACTTGTCGAAACCCTTTGCGACGTCGAGCTTTATGAATGTGAACATTTCCATCCATATCAATCTTTTTCTTATAGATCCATTTGCATTCAATGGTTTTAACACCATCAAGAGGATCGACCAGGTTCCAAACTTGATTGTCACTCATGGTCTATCTCGGATTTCATGGCTTCAAGCCATTTCTCGAGTCGGGTCCATCAGCTTCCTCATACGACTTAGGCTCATCATTATTCAACAATAATACATCATGCCCATACCTTATAGGCAATTGACGTGGCCTTTTAGATCTCACGTGGGGTGATGCCTCATCTCGAGTTCAACAACAATTTGTTCATCTGTAGAGGTTGATAGGAGTTGAAACACTTTCGGATGTTTCCGGTTTCTTGAGTTGCACCTTTCTCCCATGACTTCTTTTGAAAGAAACTCTTTCTCCAAAAGACACCATTTAGGACAACAAAAACTTTGCCCTCTTCTCTGTTGTAGAAGTAATATCCTTTGGTTTCCTTAGGATATCCTATAAAGAAGCATTTATCGGACTTGGGTGTGAGTTTATCAAGCGTCAAGCGTTTAACATAGACATCACATCCCCAAATCCTAGAAAAGACAAACTAGGACTTTTCCGGTCCATATCTCATGTGGTGTCTTATCTACGATTTTGATGGTAACTTATTCAAAGTGAAAGCGGTAGTTTCAAGAGCGTAACCCCAAAATACAATGGCGATCAGTTGGCTCATTATCGGCCGAACCATGTCCAACAAGGTCCGATTCGCCGCTCGGACAGCCCATTCCATTGTGGAGTGCCGGTGGTGTAGGCGTGGAACAATTCCACATTACTTCAAATGATCACCAAATTCATGGCTCAAAAATTCACCTCACGATCGGATCGTAAAGATTTGATTGTCTTGCCAAGTTGATTACGTACCTCATTCGGAACTCCTTGAACTTTTGAAAGCGATTCGACTTGTGCCTCATTAAGTAGACATATCCATATCTACTATAGTCATCGGTGAAGGTAATGAAGTCACGAAACCACCTCTAGCATCGTGCTCATTGGTCCACATACATCGGTATGTACGAGTGCCAGGTGGGACGCCCTCTCGACCGAGTGAAAGGAGTCTTGGTCATCTTTCCGAGTAGGCAAGATTCGCCGCGTTCAAATGATTCTAAATCAAATGAGTTTAGAATTCCATCATCATGGAGCTTCTTCATACGTTTCTCACTTATGTGACCCAAACGACAATACCAAATAAAAGTGGAATTCATATTATTAGGCCTAAGCCTTTTCGCATTAATATTATGAGCGGGTGCAATATCAAGATTCAAAATAAACAACCCATTCAAAACAGGTGCATAGCCATAAAACACTTCATTCAAAAAAATAGAACAACCATTGTTCTCAATAATGAATTATAACCTACGCCATCAAACATGAGGCGGAGATAATGTTTCTACTCATGGTGGGCGTAATAACAATTATTTAATTCCATAGTAAATCCTGAAGGAAAAAGTAATGGCAAGGTCCGGCTAATGCGGCAACCCTTGCTTTATTCCCCGCGAGAAGTTCCATCTCGCCTCTTGCAACTCTCCTAATCCTTGTTAGACTCACCGAATTGCAAATATGAGCAACCGATCCGGTATCAAATACCCATGAGTTAACAGAAGAATCAGCAAGAAAAACATCTATAACATTAATACCTGAAGTGGAAGGTTTAGTCCCACCATTCTTTTTCAGATCAGCCAGGTATTTCTTGCAGTTCCTCTTCCAATGGCCTAGCTCTTTGCAGTAAAAGCATTCATTCTCTTGAGTCGAGCCAGACTTAGTCTTGGGCTTAGGCTTGTTGGTTTGGATCCTATCCGAAACTTTAGCCTTGCCCTTTCCATTGACCTTAGCCTTAGCCTTCTTCTTGAAGCTCGTACTCTTTTGCACCATCATCACATGACTGTTGCTTTTCTTAATGCTGTCTTCCGCGGTCTTGAGCATCATATGCAGTTCGGTGAGATTCTTGTCTAAACTATTCATATGGAAGTTCAGAATGAACGGCCCATAGCTTGCAGGAAGCGAAGCAAGAATCAAATCTGTAGCCAACTCTTGACTAAGTGGAAAACCAAGTTTTTCCAAGCTCTGTGTGTAACCAACCATCTTGATCACATGTGGGCTCACGGACTACCCTCGGCTGACACAACCAAACAATTTCTTTGAGATCTCATATCTCGGTTCTTGCTTGTGTCTCAAACATGCCTTTGAGCCCACGATCATATCGTAGGCCTCAATGTTCTCAAGCGCTTCGAAGGTCCGAGTTCATAGCGGCAAGCATAGACAGACTAACATCAAGGGACTCATCACATGCCTTTTTATAGGCGCTTTTAAAATGACAACATTTTCAATAGGCACATCGGAATTGGTTCCTCTAGAACATGTTCCTTTTATCTTGCCTAAGAACAATTCTTAGGTTGCGGGACCAATCTGCAAAAATTGTTCCATTCAGTTTTCCTTATCAAGTACCGAGCGTAAAGCAAAAGCGGATGTAGGTACATCGATTGGTGCCATGATCTACAACATAAAATATGCAAAACTAAGACATATGTTCAAAAAGTTGTATTAAACAATTTAATAAAGATACTCCCACTAAATACCATATCCCTCTTATGATATTTTAGTGATTCAAGATCCATAATTAATTAATCTCCTAGTGAGCTTTGGCATCAACGCTAGAAGATTAGTGAATATGGTAAGCAACCCTTGCTAATCATATATCTATATGACTCTTGTTGTTGGGCAGCATCTCTATGCTCCGGCACCCAACCCTATGCCCCAAGGTCCATAACTGTTATGATGACCTTGTTAAGTTATACCAATGCTAAGCGTGTAAGTGTCTGACACAAACCCATCTAGTCAAGGAGAGTTAATGGCACTCTGCTTTGGCAAGACCTACCATTAAAATACAAGACTTTGGATGGTGCAGCAAATTGGGAGGGCATCAATTTTAACTCAATATTCAGTGAGAGAATTTTACTTCTACCATGTCAAGAGCATTCAAAGCAATTAAATAACATGCATAGAAATAAAAAAAACAAAAGAAAGGCATTCTGAGACAATCATATTGTATTGTGATATAGTATGACCCTTCCACAGGTGAACTCCATTGCCATGCTTCACATGCGCCATGTCTCCGGTAGCCAAAACCTCCAAGTACTCCCACTAAACCATTCTTGATAATAGCACTAGTGATAAAATACAAAGAGTGAAAAGGCATCACAAGTCGACATGCAAGCCGTTACACAAATTGTTGTTACAGAAGCGCATGGAGGCGGTCGATGGGACACTTTGGCGTGAAGAAAACGGAGGATATACATGCCGATCATTTCTTTTGGCCAAAGATGAGACAGACGTCGAGCGCTATAATGCTCGCTGCACTACATGTCAAAGAGCTAAGTCACGACTTAATCCTCATGGTTTATACATGCCTCTACCAGTTCCCAGCGTTCCATGGGAAGATATTTCGATGGACTTTATTTTAGGATTGCCTAGAACAAAGAAGGGGAGCAATAGTATATTCGTGGTCGTTGATAGATTTTCTAAGATGGTTCACTTTATACCATGTCATAAGAGCAATGATGCTGCCAATATTGCTGATTTATTCTTTCGTGAAGTTGTTCTATTGCATGGTGTGCCTAATAATATAGTTTCAGATCGTGATGCTAAATTCCTTAGCCACTTTTGGAGAACCTTATGGGCTAAATTAGGGACTAAGCTATTATTTTCTACTACTTGTCATCCCAAACTGATGGACAAACTGAAGTTGTGAATAGAACTTTATCTACAATGCTTAGGGCTGTGTTGAAAAAGAATTTAAAAATATGGGAAGAATGCTTGTCTCATATTGAGTTTGCTTATAATCGTTCATTGCATTCTACTACAAAGATGTGCCCTTTTGAGGTTGTTTATGGTTTTGTGCCTCGTGTAACTATTGATTTAATGTCTATTCCATCTTCGGATAAATTGAAATTTGATTCTAAACAACGTGCTGAATTGATTTTAAAAATGCATGAGACAACTAAGGAGAATATAGAGCGCATGAATGCTAAATATAAACTTGCTAATAGTCAGGGGAGAAAACATTTAACTTTTGAACCAGGAGATCTTGTTTGGTTGCACTTGAGAAAAGATAGGTTCCCTGAATTGAGAAAGTCAAAATTGATGCCTCGAGCTGATGGTCCTTTCAAAATGTTAGAAAAGATTAATGATAATGCATACAAACTTGACTTGCCTGCCGATTTTGGGGCTAGTTCCACATTTAACATTGCAGATTTGAAGCCATACTTGGGAGAAGAGGATGAGCTTGAGTCGAGGACGTATCAAATGCAAGAAGGGGAGGATGATGAGGACATCCCTAACTTGGATACAACCGCGCCTACATGCACAACTAATCCACAACCAGTATTACAAGGACCAATTACTCGAGCTTGTGCTCGCCAACTTAATCACCAGGTGAATTCGTTCATAGGTTCATATATTACTGAGAATAGATTGCTACCTAATGCAAGTGATTTAATGGTGCTTAGGAACATGGGAAAGGACCAATGAGAGGTATGTGGAGTCATGGATAAGCATAGAAGGCATAATGGAGATCATCACATCACTTTGGGTCCGAGCCAAGCAAGAGTTCGAGTTGGCCTGCTCGATTCGAGTTCGACTACTCGCCACGTAACTAAGTTCAAATGGCCGTAACTTCTTCATACGGGCTCTGTTTGGGACGTTCTTAGACTTCATTGAAAGATTATCAAGTCTACTTTGCAATGGATCCAACCTCAACTTCAAATTCCAACCGAGACGGCCACAATAAACAAAACAATCCACGTCTATTTTTTTTGCCCGAGTCAAAAAGGGTGTTACGCCACCTCCTCTTGGTCCCATGGGCCTTGTAACCCTAGGGGCATGCGTCCACTTCCCTGACCGCCACCCCTGGTCGTCTTCCCATATAGGAGTCGCCGTCCCCCTGGATAGAACTCGGATTTCGTTGAGTTTAGGTTTAGCCATTGCGCAAACTTCTGTTCTTCAGTTGTGTCGGACGACCATTTGTCAAGACAGCCTTCGGGATCCTACCTTTGATTTTCAATACCATCTATGCTACATTCTTATTCACAATATCAGATTGCCTATATTTTATTCTTGCTAGTTCTTCGATTGCTCGCAGGAATTGAACCTCGTGTTCAAGTTGATCGCGCTTCTAGCACGGTCAATAACATCTCGGAGTTGGTTCAATGATTGCTAAGGCGCAAGCGTCGTCGTACAGTTGTAGCCGGATCGCGAGAGTCACCTCCACCAAAATCGATAGTTATCAATCTCATCGAAAGATTGGGCACCCCACCTCCATCACTCTAGATGAATAATCTGTAGGCAAATATTCATCCTCTACTACTGAGCCTAGAATTATGTTCTCTGTGATTTAGGGTTCGTTGGATGAGCCCTTATCGCTTAACTTGTAGTTTACGAGTTGTTGTTACTTAGAAATGCTTAGAATGGTAGAATTAGGTAGTTATCAACTTAGTCGTTAACATTGATCACACAAAAACTTATTATGACTTTATGTCCAACACCTTGTGCTATGTACTTTGAGAAACTAAAACTAAAAATAAAATATTTTAGACTTAGACGCCTTAGTAAGATGGTGTGCTTTTGGGTGTGAATGGTTGGTGCCCGAGTGAACAAGGACCGAATTACTTGTGTCACTGCTCCAAGCACTTTTGCATGCTAACCATATGAGAGGGATATGGGACCTCTCTTGACTTAGTACTTTGGCGTGTGTTGGCCCCAAGTCGCAGGAGGACTGTAACATCCCCAAATTAATTAATGGGATTTAGTATGCATCTTATCAGCATGCTTGACGTTTTGAAATCGTTTGCATAATATTTTGCACTTGGAAAAATTATCGAACAAATTAAACATACGCTGCAAATATAAACTCCAAATAAAAACAGGAACAAAAACCTTTGATCATCATCTCAAAACAATTTATTAAAATACTATAATGATTATCATGAATAAGTATAATTTTTACCAAATTTTGGAATCGATTCAACTCTCGAAAATTCAAACACATTTCAATGGCACAATTTAGGTTTGAATTTAAACTTTACAAATTATGTCTTGAACAATGAGGTTTCATATTTTATTTGAGAACTGCACTATCCGTGAACCCTCTGATTAATTTCAGAATTTTAGGATTGTTATTGCTATTTTTAGTGGCTTGGTCAAATTGGAAGGGCTATTTTGAATTTTGGTCAATCGTTGGACTCACCCTAACCCAACCGACGGACCGACTCCCATTTTGGCTTAGTCGAACCAGCTCCCGAGCCACCTTGTCCCTTGCCACGACCGTGGACCCCAAAGGTGCCGCACCTTCTTCTCCACCGACCGACACCGGAGCTCGGCGCTGTTTTTCTTCCTCCCCGCACGCACCCGAGCGGCCGCTCTCTCTCTCTCTCTCTCGGCGTCAACGCCGCAGGCTCTTGATGCCACGTCGCAAGCATGCATCACCGCGTTGTCAATCGCCGTCGCTCAATTGCACTGTGCCGCCAAACCTCGTCAAGTCATTGCCCTTGCCTCGCATCTGAGCAAGTCACCGAGCCACCACCGAGTGCATCGTCCACCATCGTCTCCTCCGCCCACTGCCTTCAAAGGGGTCAAGCCACCGAGAGCAACGCCCTTTTTGTTTCAGCCGCAGCCCTTGGCCTCATACCCTGGCCATTTCTCCCCTTCCTCATTCTCTTCTCTACTAAGAGCCAAGGGCTGGCCCCTTCACCCCAACTCCCGTGCAAGGCCGCCGCCCCCTGGTACCTCTACGCCATGCGGCTCTTCCCCCTCTGGTTCCACTTCCGCCCCAGCTCACGCCGGCCACCACCCCAGCTCCTCCCCTGGTCCATGGTGCCGCCGGCGGCCTCAGCAAGCCCGCCACCCTCCTCCGCTGCCATCTCCCACCCCGGCCGCATCTCCTTCTTCCCCAGATCCGGCCGCCTCCCAGCACCCTTCTCCCACCGCCTCCCATGCCGGCCTCCCCACCGAAGCTCTCTCCTCCGGCCGCCTCTCTGCTGCTGCCTGCTACTCCCGCTCCACCTCCTCGCCCACCCACGGCTCGACCAGCTCGCGGCCCCGTCTTCCTCGGCTCCGAGCAACTCGGCCGACCCCTCCGCTCCGCTTTCCTCGCCTCGCCCATGGCGCCACTCGATCCGCGCCGACCGCCTCTCCCTCCTTGCGCGCTGCTCTCGTACCTCGCCGCCCCTACCACCTCGCAGCCGCCTGCCCGGCCGCTCGCTGCCACCGCCGCCGCCGCCGTCCTCCCTCACACCTGACCCGCTGCCCCGATCGGCCGACATCGCCGCCACCGACGCCTTCACGCCCGGCCGCCCGCGCCTCTCTCTGGCCGGCCGAGCTTCCCGCACACGAGCTCGCTGCGGTGTCTTTCCCCATCGCGGTGCCGCAGCAGCTCCTCCACGTTGTGGCCACCGCACGAGGTCACCCTGCTGGTTCCGATCGCCGGCGACAAGCCTTGCCCGAGCCACCTTCGGTTTCTCCTTGTTCGCCCTCTATGTGTTTGTGTTTATGCCTCATAGAATACCTTCGTTTCTCTACAGGAAGGCCCTCACTCACTCTCTGTGGGTATGAAAGCGGCCGTCGTCGACCCTCCTCACCGGCGCCAAGCCATGTCCGAGCCACTCCTGTTTTGCCGACCTTCACTGCCTTGTGATGTTTCTCTATGTATGGTTTTGGGTCCTTTTGATTAGCATGTCAATTAGCTTGTTTTAGCTTTAGTGAGGACTTTTAGAATGGTTGGTGAGAGTGGTGTTGAATGTTTTGCAAAGGCAAGGTTTAGGTAGTACCAAAGTTAGTAGCTGGCTCGTTTGAATGCTCCCTGTAGTAGATAACTCATTATGGTTATTTGGAAAATGCTAGTGGTATGTTCATATACATATGTGTAGCCTTGTATGCTAAATGAATGTTTAGTAGCTGGCAGTGGATCTTTTGCAAGATAGATGACTAGAGGGTATCAGACCTCAATGTTTTACATGTCACCTCCTGCTAACCAATTTTATGAATGTCTTTTAGTCTCCTCCAATGAATTAGTACATCTGAATTTTGAGTTTTGGAAGAAGTTAGCACTTCATTTCAGCATTTCTTGTTTTGTCTATTGGATGAATAGCACTGGAGAATTTCAGGTTTTGGCAGTTTCTTTTCCTTGAAGAGTGTCATGTTGTAGGTTGGTTCGTCCGTAAAGGGGGATTAGTTCTTAAATGCTGGGTCTTGATATTAAATCACTCAAATGGTTTAACCAATTTGAAAGTTGAAATCTGAAAGGAATTACCTAGTAGCACCTTAATTTAGAAAGATGTCCTTTTTGTAGGTTGTTTACACAGTTGAGATAATATGAACACATTCAGTTTTGTCAATAGGTTTTTGACCTTGTTAGTGGAGTATCAGTGTGCTAATAGTTGTGTCGCCTGTGGGCTAGCAGCATGGCCAATTCTAATAGTTAGAGTTTATTTTAATTCCATTAGTCATTTGGTAATTATCTCTCAGCAGCAAGTTTTGTGAAAACTTTTATGAACCTAAAAACAGATCTATACAATCATCACGGGCAATAAGTAACCTTTAGCATCTAATCAATAAGAGTAAAAATGATTCGGGAGTCAAGAATTAATTGGGTGGTTAGTAAACAACAAAAGACCTTATGCTCTAGTCTCAATTTTAAAAGTTCATAACCAATTCAATTCAACTCTAAATCAAACATTTTTGTTCCTAAATTCATAATCTATCTTCTGTGTTATTGATTTTTGAATGTTGTTGGCGTTCTGGTGTTTATTTGCTGTTTTTCGCTTTGGCAGTTTTATCGCTAGATGACGTTGATATCGAGAGTGATCCTCTGCAACAAGTCGAATATCTCATACAAAGCAAAGGCAAGCAGTTTGATCATATCCAGTTCATTCCCATTATTTTCAAGTCTAATATTTTGCTTAACTTGTATGTATGCATGCTTTTGTGTCAAAGTAATTTTGTCGATTAGAGGTAGTTAATCCCATTGCATTGTTGCCCTGAAAATTGTTCACCCTCGCCACTACCTTAGGAATATTATTCTCACCGGTGAATTAGAGCCCTGAATGATTTAGGCCTTTTATTTGTTTTTACGATATGATGCTTAGCAATGCTTAGATACCTAGAGAATTGGGCGGTTATCGACTTAGTCGGTAACCTTGATCACACAAAATTATTATAACTTTACCTTTTCAGCCTTTGTGCTATGATATTTGTGAAAACTAAAAATAAAAACAAAATGATTTGGACTTGGGCACAATGGTAAGTTGGTGTGCTTTTGGGTGTGATCGAAAGGTGCCCAAGTCAATTAAGGACCGAGTTACTTGCGCCACCGCATCGAGCATTTTGCGTGCTAACCACACTAGAGTATATGGACCTCTCTTGACCTAGTACTTTGGCGTGTATTGGCTCCGGTCGCAGGAGGTCGCAGGAGGGATGGAGGTGGGAGCATGGTAGTTGTCCAAAAGCTTTATCCCGAGTGGGTAGTTGTCTTTTCGGCTTTACCATGTGAGCGTATGGATTTCTATCCATACGAATGCTCGTAGTTAATACACAATATTGGAAAACGTCTTGTTAGACTTAGCCGTGCTCGCATACCAAAGGAAGTATGCTAACCGTGGTGGTGGAAAGGCGGTCTAAAGTGTGGGTACATTGGTACACCCTCGCAGGTTAAAACTATTCGAATAGCCTCGCCCTAGGTTATGGACACGCCTGATCGCCCCAAGAACTAGACTACAACATTTAAATTAAAATCGATTGGTGGTACGAATCTGGGATTCGTGCTATTTTTGTGGTGACTATTGGGATAGTCACTTCTAGGATGTTTTATCTTTATTCTTTGTATTATTATCCTTACTGTTATTTCAACATTAAAATGGATTGCAAACTTGCCTTCAAATCAGATTACATTATTGCAAATAAAGTTGGCTTTCTGCAAATGAACCATATGGCCTCCACCGATAAGCTCGCATGTAGCATATGAATAGGTCGCTAGTTCACACGTCGTTTTTGCGAGTACAAAGACAATCTTTGTACTCGATGCTTTGCTTAATGTTTTTGTTGCAGAGGAAGAAGGCGAGCCCCAAGGGCTTTCCTTTTGGTGAGTCAGGTCATGGTCCGACGACTAGCTTAGCGGCCGGTTGGTTGCCTTGTGGGTAAAGGCACACTAATTGGCTCTTTTATTTATCGTCATCTTATGGCTTTTGCTTCCGCTGTGTAGTTTGTTATTATCTTGTAAGTTCTTTCTGTTGTATTTATTGAAGTTTTATTATTGTAACCTCTCGTGTATGGATTTGATGCATAATTTTGTAACGGGGTGTGTATACTGCATTTCTGGGAAGTATACATATCCTGAGGCTTGGTTTATTTGAATTGTGATGCTAGGGTCAATGGAAGGCTAAGCATTACAAATCGAATAAACCGGGGTCCTCACATAGACTATAACCTTTTCACTAAAACTTGATTGGGTGGTACGAATGGGGAATTCGTGCTATGTTGTGGTGGCTATTGGGTTAGTCACCTCTAGGTTGTTATTTATGTTACTTATTGTTGTCTCGCTGTTATTTCAACAATTAAAAACAGATTTGAAAAAAATTGCCTTCAATCTATTACAATATTGCAAATGAAAATTGCTTTATGCGTCCAATGAACCATATGACCATCTCCTTTGTTTCAGCTTGCATGTAGCTATGTATAGGCTTTTTACTCATAAGTCATGCGAGTACATTTTTGTACTCAGTTGCATTGCTTTATTGTTGTAGAGAAGGCTGACCCCCAAGGGGTTAGCTTTTGTGAGACGGACTTCTCGCTGCACGACTAGCTTAGCGGCCCGGTCGGTTGCCTTGTGGAAAGTCGGTAAACCGGTTGGCTTTTGTTATCACCATCTCATGGCACTTTCGCTTCCGCTGTTATTTATGATGTTGGAGTCATTTGGCCGGTCGGCCCCTTTTGTAATAACTCTATATTATGTATATCGTTTGCTAGACTTGGTACTGTGTGTTTGTATGGAAATGGTGCATGATTTTGTAAAGGTGTATGTGTACTGCATTTTTGGGAAGTACATGTCCACCGAGATTTCGGATATTTGATTGGTAATACTAGAACCATTGGGAGGTTAAGTATTACGAGTTAAATACCAGTCCTCACAAATGATCAAGCGCAAGAAAACAAATCACAAAATATGTTCCTATGAACTACTAGGATATAGAGGCTCAAAGTCGCTCACACTCAAGCTCATACCATGTTCTTACTAATTCTTATCAAGCAACAGGTGACCGACAACTAGTGTCTGTGTCAAACGCTCTCAAGATTGACAAAGCGATTGCAAGCAACTAGTACCTATACAATGGTAGAAAGTGGAGCTAGATTAAGCTTCAATATAGTAGCAAGGATTAGTAATAATCAAATCAAGAAATGCAAGTTAAAAAATTATGAAAGTACTAGTCAATATTGTTGATCCTAGCCTAATTAAAGTTAGCTAATCAAAGCCTATGAAGCAAAGAGGATGAGAAGTGTATGAACGGACACGCAAAGATCAATGTGACTTGATGTAAGCAAAGAAAAATCTCACACCAAGTGCTAGGAGAGACGCTAGCCAACTACTCAAACTTCTGTGTAGGGGCACAAGATTGTTGACACGATGTAGAGCTCAAAAATGGAATAACGTGCCATGTAAACAAATTGTCTGTTTAAGTAGTAAAAAATAGCTAGTCCCAAGAGACGAAAAAGTAGAATTTTACATGGCTTATATATGCTCTTTTGAAAGGTTTCGACGAGATCTACAACTTTGCAGTTGAGGCTAGCCCCAAATTCCGAAGGGAAGACCGAAAGAAACGGCAAAATCAGAAACCGAAAACCTGTGATGCGAATTCGGGGCTGAAGATGGCCAATTTTGACGGTCTTGGAGGACTATTGGAGCAAGAAAACAAATCATAAGTATATGTTCCTATAAACTACTTGGATATGGAGGCTCAAAGTCGCTCACACTCAAGCTCATACCACATTCTTACCAATTCTTACCAAGCAAACAGGCGGTGACTAGCAACTAATATCAGTGTCAAACGCTCTCTGAAGATTGACAAAGCGATTGCACGTAACTGGTATCTATCCAATGGTAGAAAGTGGAGCTATGATAGGATTCAATATGGTAGCAAGGATTAGTAATAATCAAATCAGTAAATGCAAGTTAAAAATTTACTCAGAGTACTAGTCAATACTTTTTATCCTAGCCTAATTAATGCTAGCTAATCAAAGCCTATGAAGCAAAGAGGATGAGAAGTGTATGAACGGACACGAAAAGATCAATGTGATTTGATGTAATCAAAGAAAAAGCTCACACCAAGTGCTAGGAAAGACGCTAGCCAACTACTCAAACTTCTGTGTAGGGGCACAAGGTTGTTCACACGATGTAGAGCTCAAAAATAAAATAACGTGCAATGTAAACAGCCCTCTAGTTTAAGCAATAAACAACAGCTAGTCTCAAGAGATGAAAAAGTAAAGTTTTATGTGGTTTATATATGCTCTTTTGAAAGGTTTCGACGAGATCTACAACTTTGCAGCTGAGGCGAACCCCAAATTCCGAAGGAAAGACCGAAAGAAATGACAAAATTAGAAACCGAAAACCTGTGACGTGAATTCGGGGCTGAAGATGGCCAATTTTTGGGGTCTTGGAGTGCAACTGGCAAAACGAAACAAATCACAATTACATGTTCCTATGAACTACTAGGATATGGAGGCCCAAAGTCGCTCACACTCAAGCTCATACCACGTTCTTACCAATTCTTACCAAGCAAATCGGCGTTGACCGGCAACTAGTGTCGGCGTCAAACACTCTCTGAAGTTAGGCAAAACGATTGCAAGCAACTGGTACCTGTGCAATGGTAGAAAGTGGAGCTAGGATAGGCTTCAATATGGTAGCAAGGATTAGTAATAATCAAATAAGTAAATACAAGTTGAAAAATTGCTCAAAGTATTAGTCAATATTGCTGATCCTATCCTAATTAAAGTTTGTTAATCAAAGCCTATCAATGTGACTTGATGTAAGCAAAGGAAAAGGTCACACCAAGTGCAAGGAGAGACGCTTGCCAGCAACTCAAACTTCTGTGTAGGGGCACAAGGTTGTTCACACGATGTAGAGCTCAAAAATGGAATAATGTGCAATGTAAACAGCCCTCAAGTTTAAGCAATAAACAACAGCTAGTCTTAAGAGATAAAAAAGCAAAGTTTTATATGGCTTATATATGCTCTTTTGAAAGGTTTCGACGAGATATACAACTTTGTAGCTGAGGTGAACCCCAAATTCCGAAGGGAAGACCGAAAGAAACGGCAAAATCAGAAACCGAAAACCTGTGACATGAATTCAGGGCAGAAGATGGCCAATTTTAGGGATCTTGGAGGTCATCGAGTGCACGCAGGTTGATTTTATTGGATGTGACTCGTTGTTAGCTTTCCAACGAGCACAAGAACGCCCAAAACGGACACCGTATGCAAAAGTTATGGCCGTTTTACTGAAGGTGTCTCTGAAACAGAATCCTACTCGGACTCGAAACCGACTCAGGCTCAAATTATATCTTTCAAACCCGTGGGCCAAACTTGCTGATTTTTTTTGGAAGCTTATAGCTATATGTAGAAGGGCTCCACTAATTTTCACTGGTTTTGGCAAATGTTTGACGCATTTTTCAATTTTTCAGGAAGGAGGACACTCTCTTTTTTTTTTTGTCCTTTTAAGTCCTCCTCTTTTCCTTTGAAACCGGACCCTAATTCTTTTCAGCAAAAATCGAAATTACTTCGGCAAAAACTGAGTTGGGAACTGAATCGATTGCCGCAGCAGGAGAAAACGCAGCTGCGGCAGGGCGAGTTGGGTGCCACGACAGCGAGCGGTGGCAACAGGATGTAGTTGTCACGGCAGCCGCAGCAGGGGCAATCGTCTGCCATGGCAGGAGATGGACGGCGGTGGCGGTGCCTTGGTTTGTCATGGCAGGAGATGGGCAGTGGCAGGGGCACCTTGGCTTGCCGCGGTAAGATATGGGCAGCGGCGGTAGTAGCGATGGTTGCTGCAGCAGCAACAGTAGGCGGTTGTGGTTGCCACAGCAGCAAGCGACAGGAGATGGGTAGTGGCGGCAGTGCCTTGGTTTGCCGTGGCAGGAGATGGGCAGCAGCGACGGCACCTTGGCTTGCCGCGGCAGGAGATGAGAAGCGGCGGCAGTAGTGATGGTTATCATGGTAGCGACGGCAGGTGGTTGTGGTTACCGCGGCAGCGAGCGACGAGAGATGGGCAGCAGTGACAGTGCCTTGGCTTGCCGTGGCAGGAGATGGTAAGAGGCGGCAGCAGTGATGGTTGCCGTGACAGCGATGGTAGGCGGTTGTGGTTGCCACGGCATCGAGCGGCAGAGATCAAGATGGGTGCTGTGGCAGCAATGGCAGGTCAGTTTGGGTATCGCGGCAGTAATGGCAGGGCGTTTTGGGTGCCATGGCAGTGAGAGGATCAAGGAAGATTGATGACCTACGACAAGAAGAGAAAACACAACAGATGCAACTAGACAAAGGCCAACTAGGCACTAACTAAACTAGAAATCAGCAACTAGACATGACGATGCAACCAAAAATTCAATGATGCAAAGTACCAAAAAGGAAATTGCAGGCACAGATTGGTTTGGAACGGATGAACTAGCCCTATTTTTTGTGATTTTTGTGGACTGTAGGTAGAACAAAAATTCTCACCGATCAACTTGAGCTCTGATACCACCTGATGCGACAATGGGTGTCCCATACTCATTGATCTATATAACTGATGATTCATTCAAGGAACAAGATAACATATTATCAAATGTTATGAACATAATGAAACATAATCATCTCTATGATCGCCTCTAGGGTATATTTCCAACAGTCTCCTACTTGCACTATAATCAATCATTTAAGTATCTAATACCGATAGCTCTTGTGTGCGCCTCATGCTTTGGCTGTGTGAGAGGCTTTGTCAACGGATCAGCAACATTTAAATCCGTATGGATTTTGCATATCTTAACATCTCCTCTATCCACCAATTCGCGAATAAGGTGGTAATGCCTGAGTATATGCTTGGACTTCTGATGGGATCTAGGCTCCTTAGCCTGCGCAATGGCTCCATTATTGTCACAATAGAGATCCATTGGGCCCGAGGCACTCGGAACCATGCCCAAATCAGCAATGAAATTCCTTATCCAAACACCTTCCTTCGCAGCTTCAGAAGCCGCAATGTACTCGGCCTCGTCAGAGAATCAAGAACCGTCCCTTGCTTGGAACTTTTCTAGCTCACTGCTCCTCCATTCAAAATGAATACATAACCAGATTGCGAACGATAATCATCTTTGTCGGTTTGGAAGCTTGCATCGGTGTAACCATTTACAACGAGATCTTCATCACCGCCATAAACTAGGAACGCATCCTTAGTCCTTCTCAAGTACTTAAGAATGTTTTTCACAGCTGTCCAGTGACCTTCACCGGGATCAGCTTGGTATCTACTTGTAACACTTAGAGCATATGATACATCTGGTCGAGTACATATCATGGCATACATGATGGATCCAATAGCTAAAGCATATGGAATACCATTCATACGGTCTCGCTCATCAATTGTCGAACGACGCTGACTCTTGCTAAGAATTATGCCATGTGACATAGGCAAGAACCCTTTCTTGGCATCCTGCATGCTGAACCGAATCAACATCTTGTCAACATAAGTACTTTAGTTTAATCCAATTAGCCTTCTTGATCTATCTCTATAGATCTTTATTCCTAAGATATATGCTGCTTCTCCTAGGTCCTTCATAGAAAAACTATTTTTCAATGATACCTTAACAGATTCCAGCATTGGAATGTCATTCTCGATCAATAATATGTCATCTACATATAAGATCAGAATAACAAGTGCGCTCCCACTAACCTTCATGTAAACACAAGGTTCTTCTTTGTTCTTGACGAAACCAAACCTTTTGATCTCCTCATCAAAACGTATATTCTAACTCCGAGATGCTTGCTTCAACCCATAAATGGACTTTTGAAGTTTGCATACTTTCCTAGCATTCTTTGGATCGACAAAACCTTCAGACTGTATCATGTACACATCCTCACTTAGGTTTCCATTAAGGAAAGTCGTTTTGACATCTATTTGTCATATCTCATAGTCGAAATATGCAGCAATAGCTAGAATGATCCGTATAGATTTAAGCATCGCTACTGGTGAGAAAGTCTCATCGTAGTCAACCCCTTGAACTTGTCGAAACCCTTTGCGACAATGAGCTTTATGAATGTGAACATTTCCATCCATATCAATCTTTTTCTTATAGATCCATTTGCATTCAATGGTTTTAACACCATCAAGAGGATCGACCAGGTTCCAAACCTGATTGTCACTCATGGAGTCTATCTCGGATTTCATGGCTTCAAGCCATTTCTCAGAGTCCGGGTCCATCATCGCTTCCTCATACGACTTAGGCTCATCATTATTCAACAATAATACATCATGCCCATACCTTATAGGCAATTGACGTGGCCTTTTAGATCTACGTGGGGCTGATGCCTCATCTACAGGTTCAACAACAATTTGTTCATCCTGTAGAGGTTCAGTAGGAGTTGAAACACTTTCAGATGTTTCCCGGATTTCTTCGAGTTGCACCTTTCTCCCACTGACTTCTTTTGAAAGAAACTCTTTCTCCAAAAAGACACCATTTCGGACAACAAAAACTTTGCCCTCTTCTCTGTTGTAGAAGTAATATCCTTTGGTTTCCTTAGGATATCCTATAAAGAAGCATTTATCAGACTTGGGTGTGAGTTTATCAAACGTCAAACGTTTAACATAGACATCACATCCCCAAATCCTTAGAAAAGACAAACTAGGACTTTTCCCAGTCCATATCTCATGTGGTGTCTTATCTACTGATTTTGATGGTAACTTATTCAAAGTGAAAGCGGTAGTTTCAAGAGCGTAACCCCAAAAATACAATGGCAGATCAGATTGGCTCATTATCGACCGAACCATGTCCAACAAGGTCCGATTACGCCGCTCGGACAGCCCATTCCATTGTGGAGTGCCCGGTGGTGTAAGCTGTGGAACAATTCCACATTACTTCAAATGATCACCAAATTCATGGCTCAAAAATTCACCTCCACGATCAGATCGTAAAGATTTGATTGTCTTGCCAAGTTGATTCTGTACCTCATTCTGGAACTCCTTGAACTTTTGAAACGATTCCGACTTGTGCCTCATTAAGTAGACATATCCATATCTACTATAGTCATCGGTGAAGGTAATGAAGTACTGAAAACCACCTCTAGTCGTCGTGCTCATTGGTCCACATACATCGGTATGTACGAGTGCCAACAGTGCCTGGACGCCTCTCACCGACTAGTGAAAGGAGTCTTGGTCATCTTTCCGAGTAGGCAAGATTCGCACGCTTCAAATGATTCTAAATCAAATGAGTTTAGAATTCCATCATCATGGAGCTTCTTCATCGCTTCTCACTTATGTGACCCAAACGACAATACCAAATAAAAGTGGAATTCATATTATTAGGCCTAAGCCTTTTCGCATTAATATTATAGACGGGTGCAATATCAAGATTCAAAATAAACAACCCATTCAAAACAGGTGCATAGCCATAAAACACTTCATTCAAAAAAATAGAACAACCATTGTTCTCAATAATGAATTTATAACCTTCTGCCATCAAACATGAGGCAGAGATAATGTTTCTACTCATGGCTGGAACGTAATAACAATTATTTAATTCCATAGTAAATCCTGAAGGAAAAAAGTAATGGCAAGGTCCCGACGGCTAATGCAGCAACCCTTGCTTTATTCCCGACGCGAAGTTCCATCTCGCCTCTTGCAACTCTCCTAATCCTTGTTAGACTCTGCACCGAATTGCAAATATGAGCAACCGATCCGGTATCAAATACCCATGAGTTAACAGAAGAATCAGCAAGAAAAACATCTATAACATTAATACCTGAAGTGGAAGGTTTAGTCCCACCATTCTTTTTCAGATCAGCAAGGTATTTCTTGCAGTTCCTCTTCCAATGGCCTAGCTCTTTGCAGTAAAAGCATTCATTCTCTTGAGTCGAGCGGACTTAGTCTTGGGCTTAGGCTTGTTGGTTTGGATCCTATCCAAACTTTAGCCTTGCCCTTTCCATTGACCTTAGCCTTAGCCTTCTTCTTGAAGCTCGACTCTTTTGCACCATCATCACATGATCGTTGCTTTTCTTAATGTCGTCTTCGCAGCCTTGAGCATCATATGCGATTCGGTGAGTTTCTTGTCTAAACTATTCATATGGAAGTTCGTAATGAACGCCCCATAGCTTGCGTGAAGCGAAGCAAGAATCAAATCAGAGCCAACTCTTGACTAAGTGGAAAACCAAGTTTTTCCAAGCTCTGTGTGTAACCAACCATCTTGATCACATGTGGGCTCACCGGACTACCCTCAGCCAGCTTACAACCAAACAATTTCTTTGAGATCTCATATCTCTCAGTTCTTGCTTGTGTCTCAAACATGCCTTTGAGCGCCACGATCATATCGTAGGCCTCAATGTTCTCAAACTGCTTCTGAAGGTCTGAGTTCATAGCAGCAAGCATGAGACAACTAACATCAAGGGACTCATCACATGCCTTTTTATAGGCGCTTTTAAGAGCAGCAGCAACATTTTCAATAGGCACATCTGGAATTGGTTCCTCTAGAACATGTTCCTTTTTATCTTGCCTAAGAACAATTCTTAGGTTGCGGGACCAATCCGCAAAAATTGTTCCATTCAGTTTTTCCTTATCAAGTACCGAACGTAAAGCAAAAGCGATGTAGGTACATCGCTTGGTGCCATGATCTACAACATAAAATATGCAAAACTAAGACATATGTTCAAAAAGTAACTTGTATTAAACAATTTAATAAAGATACTCCCACTAAATACCATATCCCTCTTATGATATTTTAGTGATTCAAGATCCATAATTAATTAATCTCCTAGTGAGCTTTGGCATCACTGCTAGAAGATTAGTGAATATGGTAAGCAACCCTTGCTAATCATATATCTATATGACTCTTGTTGTTGGGCAAGATCTCTATGCTCCAAGACCCAACCCTATGCCCCAAGGTCCATAATCGTTATGATGACCTTGTTAAGTTATACCAATGCTAAGCGTGTAAGTGTCGACACAAACCCATCTAGTCAAGGAGAGTTAATGGCACTCGCTTGGCAAGACCTACCATTAAAATACAAGACTTTGGATGGTGCGAGAAATTGGGAGGGCATCAATTTTAACTCAATATTAATGAGAGAATTTTACTTCTACCATGTCAAGAGCATTCAAAGCAATTAAATAACATGCATAGAAATAAAAAAAACAAAAGAAAGGCATTCACAGACAATCATATTGTATTGTGATATAGTATGACCCTTCCACAAGGTGAACTCCATTGCCATGCTTCCTGTGCGCCATGTCTCCAGGTAGCCAAAACCTCCAAGTACTCCCACTAAACCATTCCTGATAATAGCACTAGTGATAAAATACAAAGAGTGAAAAGGCATCACAAGTCGACATGCAAGCCGTTACACAAATATATACAGCCTTGGGCTACAATAAGCATGACACGCAGGTCATGAACATTACACACATACATGCATCTCATACATTACGGGTCATACTATTCACAAAATCCTGCAAGAACAAGTTAGGCATAGAATCGCATTCTATCTAACGTATGACGTGAACAGCGATACCAAAAACAAGTTAAGGTCCTAATCCATAGGAGTGGCAACCCGCACCAAAGAGGTCGGAAACCCTATCTATATTCCAAGGTCCTGCTCGGCGGTTCCGTCCATGCGAAAATTTTCAGACAATGTAGATCTAATCTACTACTCCGTCCATGTAAATCGCATTGGATTAATCACATTAACCCTTTCCGACCGCAACTCTGATTCGATCAACCAGATTGATCTTCGCATGCTCCATGGATTTACGATCACTGTCTGCCCCGATGGCGGAAACCCGACCGGTAGAGGCAAGTCGTGATACGACCATGAACACACGATCACAGAATAACGATCATCAATCACCTTATGACCACCGCGCATGGACGATCATATCGACCATCGCCAAGAACGATCTATCACATAGAACAACCAACATAAATAGAAATAGATCATATCTATGACCCCCTGCACATCAACATATGCATCTAATCCGAATCTAAAACTAAACGGGATGACTCTGATACCACTGAAGGATCGCGGGAAGGCTACGATAGCACAAACAAAATTTTACCGCGCAACCAAGGAACCTCCGCTAGTAATAGATCACGAGATTACCACTAGACGCGCCGACCCGTAGCGGAAGTAGAGTCGATGTAGCGAGTTGAAGCGATCGTGAGTCGCATTTGCGCGCGCCTTCTCCTCCTACTCCGATGAACGTCGTGAGTCGCGGATCGTCCTAGTGCTGCTGCTTCGCAACAGCACCTCCAAGGTATCCACACGTACGGGGCAGGGACACCACGCGCAGGAGTGTTAGCGCCGGCAACGTGGTTGAGGAGAGCGTGGCTATTAGAGTTTCAGAATTTCTTCCAGAAAGATTGATCAAACATACCCCATGCCACCGCTCCTCTATATAGGCATCCATAATGGGTCCCGAACAGGAGGCCCAACAGGAACTCGTGGCCTATAAGAATTCGGATCACCATCCAAATCAAATCCTAGCCCTTTAAGTGTGTGACCCTATAGGTTCGTGTGTAATCGGTTGTGACTCGGAAAATCTTTCCCGATCACGAGTCGTCAGCGGTACCTAGCAGCACATAATGATTCCCGAACACACACAGAATATATCGGACGAACCTTAATGCAATATGATCTACGACTAGGTCCTCATCGCTTACGACCAGCTCGTACTTAGTTACGACCAGTTCATAATTAGTTATAACTAGTTCGTAACTCCTTACGACCAGTTATTATCTAACTACGATCAGTTTGCAACTCCTTACGACCGCTTGGTGATTATGTTGAGTAGTCTTCGATGGGTCGCATCTCCATACGACTTCGACCAGTCTACGACCACGGCAACTGAACGACCTTCTTGTGTATTCTCCCTTTGCCTTACGACATCTGGTTGAACTCCAGGTGAGATGTGGTGTCAACCATGAACTGTTCAATACTTTTTCGATCAAGTGTCGAAGAACTTCATGTGGTCGACACTTCGACCACTAGTGGCATGGGCATGCACTTTCTTTATTCGACCACAACGAGGGGCCTAGAGACATCTCTCCTGTTATGTTAGGAGGGGCAAATCCCATATCCGACCAGTCACATTCCTCCGCATGTTTCATAGCATACCCGAAAGCTACCTTTATAACTACCCAGTTACGGAGTAGCATTTGGCAACCCCTAAGAGTGCTATTACACATGTAGGAAACCATGCTGATCTCAAGTCTAAGGATTATACATCATCATTGCTTGAGACCAACTAGCGACACATAGAATCATAACAATCTCAATAGTGTCTCAAGATGGGTCTTATCCAACACCATGTTCTCTAACATGTGCCCACATTATTGATTCGAAATCTCTATATCCATGACCGGTGAAACATGGTCATCAATCAATACATGTATCGAAATGAGAGTCACCGGTGTTCCGACCAAAGGACATTCGACTGTGGATACTTTTAGAACGACATCATATAAGATAAAGAGTTTCACCAACAAGTCACATACTCATTGATCTATATAATGATGATTCATTCAAGGAACAAGATAACATATTATCAAATGTTATGAACATAATGAAACATAATCATCTCTATGATCGCCTCTAGGGTATATTTCCAACAGTGACACCACATTTCACAACACAAGACAGTCTTACGATAAGAGTGTCTTGTGTAGTGTCAGCGTTGTGCCACAACTACGGTGACGCTGCCACCACCGGTCCAATCGACCTCTCCCCGGCCAAATCCACCTCGACGCCACCGCCCAAATCTTCCCCCTATGGTGTCGTCGTCCTCTCCCCAGCGTTCCTCCCCATCCGGCTGCACAAGCGTGTCCTCCCTCCCCACCTAGAGGTCCACCCTAGTGCGTGCGACCTCTTCGTCCTCTCCCCCCGGCGTGCGTGACCCCAGCTACTTCTCCACTGACCTCCCCCGGCTACCTCTCCACCGACCTCAGCCTCGACTACCTCACCAGCGACACCAGCGACATCGAGGTAAGACAAATCTATCACCTATTGGTTTGGGCTGTTGGTATTCATGTGAACCGAGCTGCAATGTGGGCTACCTTGTCAGTTGATGGATACCCTTAGCCTTGCTATCTTGCCCTCTATGGCTGATGGCTGGCTAGATGGATGGATGGATCTGGAGGTGAGGAATGGGGTTGTGTTCGGTTGTGACTACTGGTGCTGCTTGTTGTGGATAGATCTTATTAGGTTGCTTAATGTGTTAATCTGGCACAATCACTGATTTTTGTATACTCTGTGTGATTTGTCTGTGCTTAGCACTGGGAGGTATTGCAAATTTGTATGCTCTGTTGAATTGCTCAATGATGTTAATAGTCTTATACTGAAATTGAATTGATAATTAGTTCATATTTGAGCTCTAATGAATTGCTAACTGTTGTCACTTTGATCTTCAGTTTATTAGTCTGTACACATACAAATTTATACATTATGATATACAATTGAATTGCTAACTGATGTCACAAATGCAATTCGATGTGATATTGTGTATAGGATTTTTGTCTTTTAAATGACTTGAAGTATTCACATGTTTATATGTCAATTATACCTTTTAAATTTGTAATTCCATTCCAAAACAAGACCAAATAAGTTAAAAACTACTACAATACCTCTTCACCTGCCTCTCGCTATTCATTTCACCTTTGTCTATGTAACCGTGTTCATGCCGGTCAAGTTCTCCTCCCTTGCATTCTAGGTACGTCGTACCATTCCATTCCTGATCTCTTCTCTATAAAGTCTTTAAGCAAAGGATCGCTATGCCTTTAAAATTGGCTTCATATATATATATATATATATATATATATATATATATATATATATATATATATATATATATATATAAAGTTCAAGCATGGCGTTATGAGAGCATCGTGGACATCCAATTACGGATGTCGTTGATAGATAATTGAACGTCGCTATGTTCGAAAGTGGCGTGGATGCTAGTACTCAATCGAAGTGGCTTCATGTATCGGTAACCAACCATTCCTTGATCTAAGTTCTACGATGACTTGACATCAAGGAATGGTTGGCTACTCATACATTATGCCACTTCCCAGTCGGAGTACCTACGCATCCACGTCACTTTCTGAATATAGCGACGTCCAATTATCTATCGACGACATCTAGGTAATTGAATGCCCACGCGCTCTCTTGACAGCCATGCTTCTTGAACTAGCAGGGCCTCGATGAAGTTGCGCATGGTTGCTGTCCAATCCTCCTCATGCTGCATGGACGACCCCCCGAAAGTAGCTGAGGGACTACGAACAATACACACACACACACACACACACACACACACATATATATATATATATATATATATATATATATATATATATATAAAGCCAGTTTTAAAAGTACAAGCAGTCACTGCTTAAATACATTATAGAGAAAAATCATCATAAACGGTTTCAGCTACAAACCGTCTGTGATATATGATGTATTACAGACGATTTTAGCTACAAACCGTCTGTGATACATCAGTTATTACAAATGGTTTAAGCTACAAACCGTCTGTGTTATTTAACTATCACAGATGGTTTTGAGTTAATAACCATCTGTGATAGTCTGCATCAAAGACGGTTCGAAAACTGTCTGTGATTACCTTATACTATCACAGATGGTTCGAAAACCGTCTATGATTACCTTATGTCATTACTGACCCATAAACTTAGACGGCTCAACAAACCGTATGTGATGACGCTTTTGAACCGTCTGTGAAGACATTTTCTGTAGCAGTGAAAGTTACGAGAATAACTGGATCTGACCGAATTGAGTAGATATTCAATTCATATTTGTTATGACATTCGATTCGTATTCGTATTTAAGCATATTCGAATTTATATTCATATCCATTTAAACAATACGAATACAAGTATGGTTTCACCACCATTTGATTCGTACTCGATCGGTTTTGACCCTAGATAAGATAAGATGGTGTTGCAGCCGGGAAACACCTGACACGGCTACACCGCGTCCCTACGAAGGGTGTAAAGGTCAAGCACATGATGGACCAAGGCGTGCCAGCCGATTTGATCAACATCGGCAAGGAGATGTGAAACCGGTGGAGATCGCGTTACTCCTAAGACGAAAGTCAATTTCTAGTTGAAAAGTCGATGCAAAGCAATATTGAACAGGAGCAACTCTCAAATAGGCGTGAATTGATGTAGATTAACACGTCGATACTAAGCAATATTGATTAGCAACGAATTAGGTAAGATTCTACTAGGTAAAAAGTTAAAACTTTCTAAGGTATATGGAAGCTCAAGTTGGGTTGATAGTGGACGAGTCTCTCGAAGAACCCTGCGTCTCTATTTATAGTGCCAGGTCCCAGTCGATCCCTGAGTTGATCTTCTTGCCATCTACGTCAAGGAAGCCTCTCGAAGAACCCTGCGTCTCTATTTGTAGTGCCAGGTCCCTGTCGATCCCTGAGTTGATCATCTTGACATCTACGTGAACTCCAAACCTCTGCCGCGAAATTCCCATCACCAACCCAGCAGCCAAAGCCAAAGCAGAAGAACCCTCCAATGGCAACCGCTAGAAGCGTGGTCCTCCTACCCGGCCTGGGCCAGGGCAACCTCATCCCCATGCTGGAGCTCGCTGTGGTCTGCCTCCGCCGCGGCATCGCCGTCACCCTCGCCGTCCCGTACCCCACCGTCACTTCCCAGGCCTTCCGCACCACCCTCTGCCGGTACGTCTCCCGCTTCCCTTCCCTCTCCGTCCAATCCCTACCTCCACCTCCCGTACAACACCACTGCCCCGACGACGCCGCCGCCGACCCGTTCGTCCGCCTGCTCGCCGTCATCCGCGCCGACGAGCCCGGCCTCCGCGCCTTCCTCCGAGGCCTCCCTGCCGTCCACGCGCTCGTCGCTGACATGTCCTCCGTCTACGCCCTCGACGTCGCCGCCGAGCTCGGCGTCCCCAGCTACCTCTTCTTCACCACGGGCGCCGCCAACCTTGCCGCCTTCCTCCACTTGCCATTCTTTTGTTCTGCGAACAGCGGAAACTTGAGAGATCTCGGCGACGCGCCCGTGTCGTTCCCAGGCGTGCACCCGTTGCCGGCTTCTCACTTGGTCTACGGGGTGCTCGACCGAGGGACGGACGTGTATGCGGTCCTGCTGGACTTGTTCGATCGTATGGCGGCCGCGCGCGGCATCCTGGTGAACACCTTTGAGGCGCAGGAGAGCTCGGCGATCGCGGCGCTGAGAGACGGGCGCTGCCTCCCCCGCCGCGCCACTCCGCCGGTCTACTGCGTTGGGCCGTTGATCGCCGAAGGAGGCACGGAGGAGGAGAGGCACCCGTGCCTCGCGTGGCTGGACGCGCAACCGGAGCGCAGCGTCGTGTTCCTCTGCTTCGGCAGCCGCTTGGCACTCTCGCCGGAGCAGATCAGGGAGTTGTCCATGGGCCTCGAGAGATCCGGCCAGCGGTTCTTGTGGGTGCTGCGCGCGCCTCCCTCCGCCCCGGAACCAGACGCGGCGTTGGCTCTTCTTCCCGAGGGGTTCTTGGCCCGGACCATGGACCGGGGCCTCGTGGTGACCGCGTCCTGGGTGCCGCAGGTAGACGTGCTGTGGCACGCGTCCACTGGCGCGTTTGTAATGCACTGCGGGTGGAACTCGACGCTGGAGGCGGTGGCTGCTGGCATGCCAATGGTGTGCTGGCCGCTGGAAGCCGAGCAGTGGATGAACAAGGTGTTCATCGTGGAGGAGATGAAGGTCGGCGTGGAGATGAGAGGGTACAAACCCGGCGGGCTTGTCTGGGCCGACAACGTGGATGCGACAGTTAGGCGGATCATGGAGTCGGAGGAGCGGCGGGCAGTGGTGGAGCGGGTCATGGCGTTGAAGCAGAGCGCTGCAGCGGCGTGGAAGGAAGGTGGCTCTTCGTGCGCCGCATTCGCTGAGTTCCAGAAGCACATGGAGGAGAAACGGTAGCAGCAAGTCAGATGTGGGTAAGGATACGTAGATTGCACATCGCCACATGGATTTTTTTTTTGTGAGAACCCGAGAAAATTAAAACTCATTTAAACAACGCTAATTAGTAATTAGCAGTAATTAAAATTTTCTAAACAAAAGCAGATCATATCACGGTATAAGTTACAACTTGAGGTAAATAGCAAAATAAATAAAATAAGATTGTTGCATGCTCATCGCTGAAGCCCTCCTTGCCATTTGCTCATATATCGCCAAACCATCGGACCATCTTTTCCTTTTTTTTCCTCGCAGCCAATTGCAACCCAGTAAATTATCCAGAGTCATCCACACCTCACTGTGCACAAGAGAGCACAACCATGTGATAAGGCCGAGCCTGGCAGCACAGAGCAGCACAACACATACATCCCCCTATTTCTTCTTAGCTGGTAAGGCCACAAGACCACAGCCGCAAGACCAAGCTCTCCAAAATATCCAGCACAGGAGGCCAGCCCACGCCCCACTGCCGAACCGAAGCCATTCCCCCTGGCCAAGCTATACATCCAGCTTACCCCAAAAGCATAGTCCATCCATATCCATTCCCATCCCTCATTCATCCCCTTACTGCTTCTCCACAAGCCAGTGAACTTTCACCAGGAGAAAGGAGGAGGAAGGGAGCCAGGGAGAAGAAGGGGACCGAGGAGCAAGGGAAACGCCGGCGGTAGCAGTTGAACCACAAGTGATCACTGAAGGCCACACCGAGACCAACCGCAGAGGATATCCACCCCACGGCCGGCATCACCATCTCGACCGCCATCGCACCGCCACGACCCCAAAACCGACCCAATCCCAAACCCTCAGGTAAACCATCTCCATGCTTCCCCTACAACCATCTTGCTATTCATTCATACACACATACACATTGTTCATCCCACAGTAGCAAGATATGCCTCTCAGTCCATTATCATCACAGAGCAATAGGGGGAGAAATAGAGAGAGAGATTAAGGTGGGGATTTACCTCAGTAGCAACCGAATCCAACATCACTTCTATCTCCAGTCCCTCATGCATGAGCTTAATAAAAAAGAAAGAAACAACAAACCGTAAGATCCACAATGCATCTGTGAAACCGAAGCTAACAAAATGATTAAAAAAAAAAGAAGAAGAACTGGAAGGGGGGTGGCCGAGCCAAGGCGGCTGGTGACCGTAGGCCGAGTGCGGCGCTAGACTGGGTAGGGGAGGAGTCGGGCGCGGCACTGGAGGGAGAGGCGCAGCCGAGAGGGAGGCCGGCGGGCGGAGGAGCCAGACAAGTTGCAAGGGAAGGCGCCATGTAGGTCGAGCCAGGGCCAGGTCAGGGAAGGCGGCGCTAGGAGGGGAGGCAGTAGTGGTGCAGGGAACCGAAGCAGGGCGAGCCGGGGAGGAGGAGCGAGAGGCAGCGGAGCAAGAGGCAGTCGGGCCGGGAGCCATGGGCGCGGCCGCGCCAGGGGAGAAGTGGATTTGGGGGAGAAGAAGATGAGGCATTAGGAGCCAGGGGTGGGTTTCGGTGGAAATAGATAAGGAGAGAGAAAGGAGGGATTAGAAGGGGTTATGTGAAAGTAGGATTAGGGTTAGGAAAATTAAAAATATAGGAAATTAGGAGAAGTTTGTAAATTTTAGTAAATCTTAATGAGTGTCATATGAGCAACCTTAAGGTTAGCAATGGACTTAATAATTGTTAGCTGTGTAGTTTGGACCAAAGAGTAGTACTAGACGTGTAATTGTTGAACCGGACATTGTTTAAGTCAAATTTGTATATTTAGCTATAGACCAAACCAATAGAAATCAAATGCAGAAAAAAGCTATAATAACTATCTGAGGTTAATTGAAGTATCTAGTCACCTTTAGAAATCACTAGATTAAATAATTAGTCTGTTATTGTAGAAAATAAATTGTTCGTAGTAAATTAATTAAATTTAACAACACTAAGTTTAGGTAGGCGAGTAATTAATCAAGGGTGTGCTTAAAGATATTGAATTAGACGTATGTACGCAAAAAAAAAAGAAAAAAAATTGTTAGACTTAATGGTATGATAGCTCGAGTAGTATTTTATTTTCCGAGCGTTAAGGCGAAAGTTTTGATAACTTTGACCCTAAAGCGAGTAGTCAGTAGAACGACCGCAGTTGGGAAGTGCTAACTTAACAGGGAATCCGAAAAATGTTATTAAAATAAAATCGGCTAACAAAATAGAATCGACTAATTTATGTACGCATATTAACACCAAAAGTCACTAAGTATTTATTTACGCATTATTCGGGTCTGCCATATTATTGCAGAAAAAGAACTGACGCAGGCAGGAATATCTGATTTCGATTCTGTCAACACTGATCTTTTCTACAATCTCGAAGGCAAGCTATTCTCTTGAACATAAATATAGTTTCATTAAATGTAAACTGTATATTATTGTATCATATACTTATTGCATCAAAATTATTTCTCAAAATCAAATCAAATAAATGAGATGAAAATGAAAAGGATAAGAAAGATGAAAGAGATGAGAAAGAGGAAAGAGATGAGAATTACTATGTGGGTAAAGGGGGCCCGGGGCAGGGGAGGAGATATGAAAAAGATGACGATGAGGCAAGAGGTGGGACCCCTTTACATAGGGTTAGTATATAAGGATCAACAAAACTCTCACTCGGATCAGAGGTCGTATTTGAGTGCCAACCATTTTTTCTTTTCGGCGGGCAGAAAATGCTACCTTGTTACGTGATTTATCCCCTCCACATCGGGTAAGTAATATTGCATAGGTTGTGTAGGGATGACGAACTCAAGGGCCGGTAGGATAAGTCCGGAACTAGGGGAGTCCAAGGCGTTATAGTAGCGCAACAGGTGGAGTGTTGGGGCACAGGAGAGATGGACGTCCCAACCAACATTGTTGGAACTCGGTAGAGGACGGGGTGCGCTCCGGACACCGACGGAAAATAATGGGTGGAGACTTAATCACGTAACCTAGAAAACGTTCTGTATTCTGAACTCGAAGTCGCATCAAAGGAAATGCGGTGGACCCAGTTCAAAGAGAGTTCAGAGTAGTTATGGGTAAAGTGGTACAAGCCTGCGTAGTGATAAATAAAATTATGAATTCATGCTTGACTCCTGGATTGGAGCATACGGGAACCACTATGGGTCTTTCTTCTTTTTGAGTGACTAGTAGTCTTTTCAGTATTAAAACTTGCCACTTAATGTTTTCCTGAGTTAGTTATTTTCAGAAAAGGAGATGAGCTAGAAAAAGTAATAACCAGCAAAGAAGAGTCATACAGTGCATTTTTGCTATTAATGCTTGCTGGGTACATTAATTTGTACTCAACCTTTTTAGTATTCTCCTCTGTAGATCCTAGTCTAGCCGGGAATTATCCCGAGTGGGACGAAGGACTTACAGGTACCAATGCGACCGCAGGAGGCGAGGGCGCTCACTTCGAGGATCAGGGCGAGTTGGGTACTTTGCGGGGCAAGGGGGGCGAATAGACGACCGGTGAGGCAGGGCAGACAAGCGAGGGGATTTAGTCCCACTTTTGCTGTTGTAAATTAATATATGTAATAAAGATCATAGCCTAGTGTGGCTAACTGTTTAATAAGGAACAGTTTCTATCTTATTGTTCTGCTACGTAACTCTGGTAAAGGCTTACTATTCGTTGGAGCCGTGTTCTACTGAGCAAACGAATATTAATCTGTATACTTAAGTGTGATTACCCTGGGGTAATGACACGGGGCGCCGCATTTTTACTCTTATGTGAACATCCTCTCACATTATCCACCATCTAATCTACATCAAGATTTGTGTATTTGAAAATATATTAGGAATACATGAATATGCGCCCACCTCCGGTGTGTGCACGGATCTCAACGGAAAATCAACGGTAGGTAGCATGGCAGGATGTCCATTTAAAAGTAAAATGGTTTTTCCCACGGAGTACCACATGGATTTTTTACTCTTAGGAACTTATGAACTTTGTATACGATATGGATTCTAGTTTAGTTCTTTTCTACTTATGAAATGAATGTTATGTTTGGAATACATGAATTTCGTAGCAAACCATTTATTTTCTGTAGGAATTAGGAAAAAATCCGCATTCCGAACGGCTGCGCCGTCTAAGAAGAACTAGACATTGTTTTAGAACCAATTATAGAGGATGATGGCCTTTGCAGGCGTGAAAAATGTGATAAACAGTGGATGGACGGTGCTCGCAGCCTTATGCTTAGTTCTTACGATATATGACAACACGTACTTGCTATGCGCGTAATTTCTCTCTCCTTGCCAAGTACATTTATAGGAAATTCTGGAGCCGCATTGAGCCAACTTCAAGCTACCAATGCTGCGAAATGAGGTCCTCGTTTGGCTGAAGCGTTCAGAGGAATGTTCACTAGCTTTCTGAATGGTCGTTGACTCAGATTAGTGGAAGAAGATGCAATCTCTTGCTAAATGGAAATTGTATCACCTGAGCCTTGTTGCTAGTTCTGTATTAATCTCTTTAGTTATGCATTTTGCCAGTGTTTCTTTCATTGTAACTTTGACAGGTCGCTGAAAGAAAATCACCATTCAAACACTACTGAAGAACAGGGCTGTTTTCCGCCGGTGAACGTCTGGCTGCTGCAGAGAGGACTAAACAATTTGCCAATCCCTCCTTTAACTCTAGCAAACCTTTGTCAATAGATATTCTTTCATGTGCATGGTTATATATATCTTGTATGTATGACGCATTGACACTTGACGCCTGCCTTTTCTGATAACTAGAGGATATTACGTACTCAGTCAATTTAAAAGCAATTTCCTTTATGGGAAATTTTGATAAATGCCACTACAAAGTGCTCGTTTCAGAGAAATGCCATCGCTCATTTCGAAATTCGAAATATGCCACTGTAAAGCTCTCTTTCTCATAAAAATGCCACCAATCTACATATTTCACAAATATTGACATTATTGCCCCCGTCTTCTTCACCTTCCTCGGTTCCTCTCACCTCTTGTTCCCCAAGCCCACTTATCTCTCTCTCTGTGTGTTCACAGATCCCCTTCTCCTCCCACCCGGGACAAGACCCTAGAGTGAAGCGAGGAGCGGAGCGAACGAGGGAGAGATCGACGCCATGAACGACCTCATGACCAAGTCCTTCATGAGCTACGTCGACCTCAAGAAGGCGGCGATGAAGGACATCGAGGCGGGGGGGCGTCGAGACCGAGCTCACCCGAGCGCTGGCGGCATCACCAACGAGCGCCTCAGGGGGTTCTTCCAGGAGGCGGAGGCGGTCAAGGAAGAGATGGCCGCCATCCGGCGATTGGAGCTCGCCCGCGCATCGGCCTCGTCTCCTCGGCCGATCCGGCGGCCGAGCTCTCCCTTTCGATGCCGCCGCCTCGGCTTCGGCCGACTCGGCGCCACGCTTGCCGCTGGCCGAGGTGCCGCTCGGATCGCCTCGCCTCCCCTCCGATTGGCGGACTTCTCCTTTGCCTTCCTCCTGGCGCTACGGCGGTGGCGACCGCGGCTACGGTGGCCGTGGTGGCTACGGCAGCGGGAGCGACCGCGACTACGGCAGCGGCAGCTACGGAGGTGGCTGCGGAGGCGGCTACGAGGGCGGTGGCAGAGGCGGCCGTGGGTGCTACAAGTCTGGCGAGGAGGGCCACATGGCCAAGGACTGCAGCCAGGGTAGTGGCGGCGGTGGAGGCTACGGCGGGGGAGGCTACCACGGTGGCCACAGACATCGGACCAGGAGGACATGGCGCGGGAGACGTAGGCGGTGCAGTAGGAGCCGGAGAGGTCGCCGCGGCACTGGAAGAGGCTGAAGATGTAGGCGGAGGAGGAAGACGATAGGGGCAATTTGGTCCAATACTGACAAAATACGTATACTAGTGGCATTTGTAGGATGTTCCATGCTTTCCAGTGGCATATTTCGAATTTTGAAATGAGCGATTGCATTTCTCTGAAATGGGCACTTAGCAGTGGTATTTATCAAAATTTTCCTTTATAGAAAGCCAAATAAAAGGGTTCATACAGATCATTTCTGACCTACAAACTAGGGTTATCAGCTTACATCAAAGATCTAACAGAAGAAATATCTCAAAGACAACAGCAACAACCAGCTGACAACCAACGAAGTAAACTACAAAAGTCAACACCTCATCTCCAAAGAAAGCTCCAGGCAGCAACACCACAAGAGTAGGAAATCAGCCTTCTTGAAAATCACAAAAAAAAAATTATCATCCAGACTTCCAACTAGATAGTCACCTTGTCCATTTTCCCCCTATCCTCTTCCTTAATCAAAATGCGTCACTTCTAGTCTAACACGCAAAAGGACTTCATCCAGACGTCAGCCAGCTTTAGCAGATTCTCTAACTTCACTCTATCAGCTTATTTGAGAAGAGTACGCCAACGCTGCAAACAAGAAGTAAATTTGAACATGACTTCAATTGGTTGATTAGGGTAAATCTTCTCGATCGCCCCTTTGTTTCTGACTTTCCAGAAAGTCCAAGCCAAGGCTGCAAAACGAAACAAACCAACATGATACTCATTAGCACCCTTCTTATCAAGCCACCCAAGGTAAAACTCATCCAAAGATTCTGGGACTCTATCCCATTGCATAATCCCTTTATTACAGCACCAAACAAACTTAGCAATGACATATTTAAAGAACACATGATTAGCATCCTCACATACCCCACATAAACTGCACTTCTCCACCCCTTTCCACCCTCTAATCTTAAGTTGATCAGCCGTAGGAATTCTATTATGATGCAATTGCCACAGAAATATCTTGACTTTGAGAGGAATTCTACTAGCCCAAACCTTTTGTAACTTCCAATTAGTTACCCCTCGCCCCATTAGTCAAATATCTGTAAAGAGACTTGACCAAAAACTGACCATAACTATCAAGGAGCCACCTCAAACTATCTCGTTTATCTAACAACATAACCCCATCAAGAATGAGTTTCATCTCTTCCCATTGCTTTCTCTCCTCTACCCCAAAACTTATGTTAAATTTAATATTCCAAACCCCCTTTTCACAGCATTTGTATACACAAATATCAGGATTCTCACAAATTCTGAACAGATTTACGAACCTGACATTAAAAGGACAATTGTCATACCAAATATGTTTCCAGAAGTGAATGGATCTCCCATCCCCTAATTTATACATCTCATCCCAATGAAATAAATGTTTAACTTTGTTAATACCCCTCCAGAATTGAGAACCTTTGGAACAATTTGATTCACTTAAAGCCCCCCCCCCCCCCCGGGAGGGAAATATTTTGCTTTCAAAATTCGAAACCAGAGTTCATCTTTATTTTGACCAATTTTCCATAACCATTTACATAAAAGACAATCATTGAAAATTCTAGTATTTAACACCCCAAGACCACCATAATCCTTAGGACGGCAGACATCCCTCCAGTTAACTATGTGATACTTGAATTTGTCACTAACTCCTTTCCAGAAAACCTAGAACAAATAGTATGTAATCTACAGTGAACCTTCCCATTCAGCCTATAAAACTCCATGGTATATATAGGAATACTGCTTAAACAGCTGTTACCCATTATCAATCTACCTCCAGAAGATAAAAGGCTACTCTTCCAAGTATCCAATTTATTTTCAAGTTTGTTAATGATTTTACCCACAGCCTTATCTCTCACAATTCTGTCCCCAATGGAGATCCCCAAGTAAGTAAGGGGAAACTGACCCATCTTGCAATTAAGCATATTGGCAACTCTCTGAGCTTCATAATTATCCACCCAAACAACAAAAACTTCACTCTTATGGAAATTTATTTTCAAACCCGACATCCATTCAAAACAATACAAAAGGAATTTGAGATTCAAGATATACTCATCCTTACACTCAATCATCACAACAGTGTCATCAGCATACTAGAGTAAGGGAACACCCCCAGAAATCATATTAGAAACCACCCCTTTGATCAAATTTTTCTGCTGAGCCTTATTAATCATTGAAGCCAACACATCAGCAACCAAGTTGAAAAGAAGGGGAGACAAAGGATCTCCTTGCCTCAAACCTCTATGAGTGTTAAAATCAGAGCCCACAACCCCATTAATATTGATACTTACTTTTCCCTCTGTAACTGAGCTCATAACCCATTTAATCCATTTATCAGAGAAACCTTTCCTAACCATTACATCCTCCAAGAAACCCTAATGTATTTTGTCATAAGCTTTCTCAAACTCCAATTTGAGAATAACTCCCCTCTCTTTAGTGCCCCTCATTTCATGAAGGATCTCATGCAAAGACACTACCCCATCCAAAATGTGTCTCCCTTTAATAAAAGCAGTCTGACTCTCACTAATGATCTTATGAGCTACATTCCCCAACCTGACAACCAAGAGTTTGGTAATGATTTTGAAACTTACATTCAGCAGACAAATGGGTCTATACTATCTAATAGTGTTATCTTCCTTAATCTTTGGCATAAAAGTTATCACCCCATAATTTAATCTCTTAATATCAAGCTTCCCCTCAAAAAAAATCTTTAACCAGCTTCATGAAGAAAGGTTTAATGACCCCCAAAAAATATTTATAAAAACAAACAGGAAAGCCATCAAGACCAGGGGTTGTATCACCATTTAAACCCTTAATGACATTCCACCTCTTCTTCAGTAAACTCTTGAATCAGGCTATCATTGTCCAGATTAGAAATCCTGTCATTACCTTGCCAATGGTCTTGAGTAATCTTCACACTAAGATTACTATGCATACCAAACAAATCTTTATAAAAAGATTAAATGTGCTCTTTAATCTCCCTTTCATCTGTTAAACAACCCCCCTCAAACTCCAGACTAAAAATAAAATTTTTCCTCCTTCGCCCATTAGCACAGCTATGAAAATAGCTGGTATTAGCATCCCCTTGAGACAGCCACTTCACAACACCCATCTGTTGCCAGTATTTCTCCTCCATATCAAACAATCTCTCCAGATCTGTCTCAGCTTTATACCTATCCATCCATTCTTCAACACACAAACCTTTCTCATCTGCCTTCATATCCAACTTGTGAAGAAACTCTAGAATATCCTTCTTTTCTTTATTAAACTTGCCTCTCACATTGGCACCCCACCCTCTAAGAAAATGCCTTAAGGAAGCTAAGCAACCATTCCATCTATCCATAGAATAAATTTCATCAGGCATCTTATGACCAATCTCCTTCCATTTCTCAGTAACCACCTCAAAGAAATTATTTTGATAAAACTAGTTTTTCTCAAAAAAAAGAATCTCCCTGTTTGCCTAATTGAATTCTCTCCAGCATCCAACATAATCAGGCTATGATCAAACCCCACTCTGGTCAAACTGACAGCCCTACACAGAGGAAATCTAGCCTCCCAACTGGTAGAAACCAAAATTCTATCAAGTTCCACCATAATGGGACAAGACTGTTTATTTGTCTAAGTAAATCTAGGACCACCCCTCTTTATCTCCATCAAATCATTATCAGTAATAAAATCATTAAAACTTTTAATCAAATTATAATTGACACTACCAGAACTTTTATCATCAACTGATATGATCAGATTAAAATCTCCCCCAACCACCATAGGAAGAACAACAAACTGACACTTACCATGCAACTCCCTTAAAAAATCTCACTCAAGTCATGCTGAACAGGACCATACACAGTTATTACTTCCCACTTGAAATTACTAGTTTTATGTCTAAAAATCATACTAAGAAAAAATCTACCTTTGTCACATCCTTCTACCTCTAAAATATATGTCCTCACCCCCATCAGAATCCCTCCAGAATGCCCAATAGCAGCAATCCAATCCCAGAAGAAATCTCCATTACGAGACAAATCTTTTAACTCTCTATCAGTGAAATCTTTTTTATGGTTTCTTGCACCCCTACCACATCAAACCTTTCCTTAGCAACAATATCTTTAAATTTTCTCCTTCGAGCTGCTTTCCCCAGCCCTCTAATATTCCAAAACAGGTATTTCATAGATTAACTTTTCCTCAGGGAGGCCTTGCCTTTCTTCAATCTGGTACACCCCTTGTTATGCAATTTAAACCCCACATCACCCCTTGAAACATTATCTGCCCTAACTGATTGAGGTATCTCACACCCCATTTTTCTTCCACTGCTCCTTCCTTTCTCTGAACAGAACTACTACTTTTCTCCAATTCAGTTTGAGCAATGGCACATCTGGCCACCTCTTGTGCTTGCATGGCCGAGATCACCTCCTGTGGACTCTCATCATGGGAGCCCAAAGCAATACCACAAGAACTGGCAACATACTCAAGATATGTAACAGAAGTATTATTAAGAATATTAAAAGGATTGTTAGTAGGAGTACCTTGAGATTCCAGATTCTGAATAGACTTTAGCATAGCCGCCTTCTCCTGCATAGGAATGCCTTGATCTTGAATACGGCTGCTCTTCCTAGTAGCCATCTTAAGCTCCTTAACCTTGCTTTTGCCCTTTTTCTTGATGGCCATCATCCATTCTTCTGTAGTATCATCAGCTTCAAAAAGTAGAGAAGACTCTGCCTCCATATCTTTACACGAAAAAGCACCCTCTTCCTCAGATCTAACCGTCTCACCCCTAGGTATGACTATATTCTTATCTTGAACCTAATTATAAAGACCAGACTCCCTGTCATCAATATCCTAACAGGTTCCAGAATATTTACTCTTAGGTGGCAACTTTAAACAAGGCCATAAAGTTGCAGACAGAGATGTAGGACCCTCATGAGTATGGACTACAATCTCTTTCGAGGGTTCTCGAGGTAAGTCCTTGCAAACCCCTAGAGAACCCTCTGCAAGATTATCCAAAATTTCCTTTTCCCCCACCATTTGATCCTCAAGTAAGCCAGTAGAATCAATAGTTTCATCAGCAAGAGGATAGCTGAAAGCAAGAGGCATCGTAGGGATAATTTGGTTCTCTAAATTGAATTCGACAATCTCAGTATCTTGAACAGTTCCTTCAAGATATGCAATCTCCTTGGTGTGAGTTTTAGATTTATGAGAAGTTCCACCACTTTTATGTTCAGAGGTTTGAAGTGTCTCCCCTCCAAACCTCTCAGCAAGTTTTTCCCACTCAGTCCTAGTATAATTATCATTAGACTCCTCGTCCTCCTCATCTTCTTCATCATCTTTCTTTCTATCATGAGGACCAACTCATTCGTTATGTTTTTTTGCTTGATTTGAAGAATGGAATGAGTTGGTTCATCACCACTTCTTCCCTTGTATGCACAAGGTTAGTAGAAAAACTAGGAATGAGATTAATGCATTGTGAGGACCCGGGTATTTAACTAGTAATACTTAACCTCCATATGGTTCTAGCATTACTAATCAAATACCCAAAGCCTCGATGGACATGTGCTTCCCAGAATTGCGGCACACGCTCATCATCACAAAATCATACATCATTTCCATACCACAATTAATACTAAGTTCAACAACGACATACATAAAGTAAAGTTATTACAAAAGAGCCGACCGGCCAAATAACACAATATACAAGAATGACAGCGGAAGCAAAATGTGCCATAAGATGGCTAGAACAAAAGTCGACCGGTTAGCCACACAACCCACAAGGCAACCGACCGGCCGCAAGCTAGACGCCTCTAAGGCTACACAAAGACAACTCACAGTATGAGGCCCTCCACTCACCTTCTTCCTCTGCAACAAATACATTTAAGCAAGATAATCGAGTACACAAAGGTACTACATAAGACCGACGTGTGGAATAGCAGACCTATTCATAAACTACATGCAAGCTTATTTAGGTGGAGGTTGTATGTCTTATTTTGCACAAAGCCAACTTTATTTGCAATAATGTAATACATTTAAGAGCAAGTTTGCAATCTGTTTTGTTGTCAAAATAACAAATAAATAAAGATACATACAAGTAACCACACGAAGTGACTATCCCAATAGCCACCACAACATAGCACTAATCCTCGATTCGTACCACCCATCAAGTTTTAATTAAAAGGTTGTAGTCTAGTTCTCACGGGGCGTATCCGAGCGTGTCCATATGTAATACCTAACGCTGCGTCGTTTCGGCATTTAAATTAATCGAGTCACCGGTTATTCAAGAAATCGTGGGAAAAGGAAATTAAAATGTAAGTTAGCATTAAATTGGGAAAAACAAAGAGACTTAATTTATTAAAAATAGTCTAGGGAGGGCGGCTTGACACCTTGGGCCGGAGGGCCCAAGGGGTGGCCGCACCCCCTCCCCCTTTGCCCTAGCTGCCACTCCCCTTTTTATTTCCCCTTGGCTGCACCTCCCTCCCTTTTCCCTCTCCTTGGCCGCCACTTTCCAGCCCCTCCTCCCCATGGCTGCTGCCCTTGTGCAAGAAGAAAAAGGAGAAGAGGAAGGAGAAGAGGAAGGAGAGGAAGAGAAGGAAGGAGAAGAGAGGAAGAGGAGAAGAAAAAGAGGGTGATCCCCAAGGTTAGGTAATTTTTCCCCATCCCAAATCCCCTGATTTCTGCTGTAATTAGGGTTCATAGCACGGGATTTGATGGGGATTAGCATTTAGGTTCTCCAATTAGAGAGTTCCTGCTGATTGCCCGTAGATCAATTCGCGCAGCGCAGTTGTTTTCGCTGTTTAGACCCATGAAACGATTTTTCCTGCAGTTTGTACCAAAAGGAAAAATGTAGAGGACGACGATGCGCATCTACTGTTTTTTTTTCAGATTTGTTGGCCGCGTAATTTAGTCGTACTAGGATCTGGAATCTCGCTATCCATCAGGGTTGCAGACAGGGACAGACCACTGTTCAGATGGGAATTAGGGATAGTATATGAATTATATATTTTTGGCCACCATTGAGAAAGTTGTAGGAAATTTATTAATATAGTTGCTGTATAAAAATAAAAAAATTTAGAGCCATACTCTGTTGTTGGGAAGCTTTTGAACCTGACTGTCCTGACTCACAGAACAGAGGAGGATCTCTGTTTTGAGCATTTAGTTACCCCATGCTAAGAACAAAATAAAAATATATGATCTACATGAAAAGTGTAGGTATTTAAGTGAGGAATCCAGATATATATCTTTTGCTGTGATGATTTTTATACTTTTAAAGATATGAAAATGTTAAGCAGCGCCACTGCTGTGGGATTAGTGTAGAACCGTTACGCGGGAAAGGTTGTTGTGGGATTTCGGGGCTTAGCGACACCTTTGCTTCTTAAGAATCATTTTGAGTGTTGTTGTATGGTTCTGAGGTGTACTTTTGAACAGGTGGTTTTGCTCCTGATCGTACGTGATTGCGTCGCTTCGCCGGTAGAGGCAAGTAAATGTAGCGGTTGTGCTACGGTTTAACTCGTTATTCTTACTACTTGCAATATACATGTTTTTCATAACTTGAAGTTATATGCCATGGTTGCATGTTTTATGGATGAGGTCGTGGTAGCAAATTAATATTCATTTTTGCCATGCGTTGGAAGAGTTGTTGGTAGTCATGTGGTAATTTGCTTAATGAGCCAAATGCGGAATATGAAAATAAACTCAAGGTGGACATATTGGTAATTCCTTGTGGTTATATTCATGATGTTCATGTTGTGGTCTATGTGGTAGAGTTCCATTTAGATCGATTGATTTTGATCTTAGTGAATCGGGTGTGGGTTATGTGGTAATGGTCTTATGACACAATGGTATTGTGCTTAATGAGACACATGTGGATTATGAGAAAATATTCATGATGAGTATGTTGTTGACCTTCGTGGTTAAATTCTTGTGGTTTATGATTATCATATCATTCATGACATATCATGACATTTGCATTGTGGATGTCGCCGCTTATAGCCGCGATCAGACGGGTACAACATCGTGCATTGTCGTGAGCACGATGCATACTTTTACCTTGTTGGGTAAAGGTGCAATGGAGCATAGCATACATATGCATTACATTGTGGAAAGATCATTTGCATACTTATGCAAGATATTGTGGTGAAGTTATATTACAAACAACTGCAACTTTATAGTTGTAATGTGGAATTGGCTCATGAGAGTCACTTGTGGTGTGAGGAAAGTGGCTATGGTCATGGATTGGGGTTCATCTGAACACCACGCTATCCGGAAGCCAAGATGTCACCTAAAACATCTAACATACATCCATAATGCGGAAGAACTTGAAACAAGTATATCAACTAAAGACAAGATTAAGATAAACAGACATGGTGAAGGTATCCTTCCTTCACCTTCTAAGTTATTTAATACCGAACATCAATAAAGAAGGTTCACACGCAGTAATAAATCAACATCCGTGGAGAAGGTATCCTTCCTTCTCCAATTATAATTTAATTATTACAGTTCATCGTTAACGAATGAAATAAGGAACTAAAATTTAGACTTGAACATGAATTTGATGTTGTGAACAAGTAGTGCGTGTCTACTCCTCCCAAGAGCCAACATCGGGGTTACCTAAAATAAACAAACAACGCAAGAGTGAGTCCATGACTCAAGTAAGTACACTATCAATAAGATAATCATTCAATATGAATAAGACAATCTCATCATCGAGTTCGATCACATCACAACCGATTACAAATGAAAACATGATATGAATGCTCAAAATCAAAGGAATGGACTGCATACATGCATATACCAGTATAGCGCTGTGAAACACCCGGTGTTCACTCAAGCCCGCATCTTAACAAAAATGCGGATCCACTTCCGTATGAAGAACGTTTCATACGGTGTCCAACATTGCCCATCTTGGAGTTAATGGGTCTTACATGCCCATTCCGAATTAATGGGTCTTTCAAATCCACTCCCGTGGACGGACATGACAATGTCCAACACCGCCCACATTGGAATGGTGGGACTTGCAATCCACTTTCGTGGTTGAAACATGCATAATGAATGCATAGAATGAAATACTGAATATTGAAAGACATGATAACAAAACATGGATTCAACACATATGAAAGAACATAGACAATCCATCTTCTCTCGTATCATACCAAATCATAGCATGACCATATAAACATTCATCAATCACAATCATTAAGGGTGGCAATGTACTTGCCTTCCACGATGCGACACGTTAGTCGGCAAAGGTGATACTCCTAAACCCGAGGCTTCACCTCCTAAACAAGTAAAATAATTTTAATAAGGACATAATATACCCAACACTACTAATCGATGCTAAACATCGCTTCCTCGATGACTCTAGTCATTAATACAAAACTTAAAATGAAATCAACAATTTCGACATAACTTAATTCTGGACAGCAGCACGGTAATTGACATATCTATTGGTCTGGAACTCGGAATGAGGTGAGACCAATTTCCATGGATTCTTAACTGACATATCTACAATACTCTGGTTGGGCAAAAGTTCAGATTTTGCCTCTAATAAAATTTGGCCCACGGCTCAAATCTGTTGACTGAATTAATAGACAGAAATATCGGCTAAATTAAAATATCCATAACTTTTGTTGTACAACTCCAAATTGGACGTTCTTTAACAATCTGAAAAGGTTATGAAATTATCTACAATAACCTAGTTGGCACGACATTCATATATTGTCTTTAACAAAAAGTGGCACACGGGTCAAAATTAAAGATAGAATCTGACATACAAACTGGACAGACTGACATACAATCTGGACAGTCACAAAGAAAAGTGCATAACTTTTGATCTATAAATCCAAATGAGGTGTTCTTTATCAATCCTGAAAGCTAGTGATATCACCTTCAAAATTTGTTATGGGCAAGACCTCTGAATCACCCTCTAACTAGGCCATAAATCAACCTATACAGAGACTGCTATTTCTCGTCAGGATTCTGGACAGCAGATAATAAATCTATCATAACTTTGACTCGAAAGTCGGAATGAGGTGATCTTGGCGGCCACTGAAAGCTAAGAACAAGACCTAAAGAACTCTAGAAGGTGGACAACTCAAATTCTGCCTCTAAGATCACGAAACCGACCCCGCAACCTACTGGACAGATCTCACTTTCAGTTCGCAGCAATCTGTTCTAATCAAATACGAACCAAATCGCATCTACCACTAATCAAACAATGAGGATCGGTATTCGTTACCCTTGCAGCAACCAGGAAGTCGCTGTTCAAACCCCATGAAGAACTCCTCCTTCCCGATCCCTTCCTTTCACGCTTGGCGAGCACTCCGCTGCTTCTCCCTTCGCCCACCGTCTTGGACAGCAGCTAGGAGGCACCACCAATGGAGGGGAGGTGCTGGATCTTGGGGACAGGAGGAGGTGGCTGCCTAGGGGAGAGGAGGGGTGGCGGCTCAAGGGGAGGAGAGGAAGAGAGGTGCGCCAAAGGAGGAGGAGAGGGGAGGGGCGGCTAGGGTTTTGGGGAGGTGGCACCTCCCCTATGGCCGGCCAGGCCTCATGGGCCAAGGCCCAGCCCAGTTGCCGAGAAAACACAGAAAACCCCTCTAAACTCCTGACAAACGTTTTCCAAAAGAAACCTTCTACCGATTAATTGTTCTCTCCCGAAAATTAATTCTAGCACTATTGGAGAATTACACTAATTCTCTCTCAATTTGTATTGCACTCTCAAAAGAAACTCGGGATATTACATCATCCCTTGTGGTATGGTAGTGGTTGTGATTGTGGCATGAGATTCTACTCTCTTGTGGTAATTGTTGATAGCAGTTGTGGATGCGAGAAATAGTAAAGTTATGAGGTAAAACTTGTTAATGTTTTTTTGTCATTGGTAGTGGTAGTGGTGAATAATATGAAGAAGTTAATCAAGATTCATTTGCTAATATTTTACTATTGATGGTAGTAAATATGGTTGAGGCTATAATTGTGATCATTATGGGAAATGGATATTGATGCTTAATATCTTTGTAGTTTAATTAACTTGTAATGAATGTGGATGCACATTATGGATGTGGACATGTGGATACTGTAATGATGTTGTATATTTGTTTGTAGTCCGAATAGCCTCATTAAATAGTTTGCTTGTTGAGATTTTTATCTCACCCTTGTTTTTCCCCTACGGTGATTGTTGAGTATTCATGGGTTGGGTAGAGCGGCACCACAATAATGCACTTGGTTCATCAACTCATGCTTTGTAATAAAGTCGATGAAATTCTAGTCAAATGCTTAGCTGTGGGTGAATATTTTATTTAATAATGATGGACTTGTGAACTATTTCTTTGATTAATCTGCTAGAGGTTGTTTTAATTATTGAACTTGTTACCGTTATCTTTGTTCCTTAGTTGTTTATACTTCCGCAAATGCTTCATGTCTAGAAATTGTTGCGTAATAAATTATCTTGAAATTTTTGGCTAGCCGAGTGGTTTAGTAGCATTCCGAGGTAATGTGGGTCCCGGGTGTTACAATTGGTATCGAGCGGGCTTTAGGTCCGTGGTAATTAAAAATATTAAATTGACACATCGGGTGCACATAGGATGGGATGGGTCAAGCATTGCATTCATGCTTTGACATGTTATATTGATTATTCATGCTATGAGATAATCTTGTATGTTTATGTGTTGTTTCTATGATCCGCTATGAGTGAGGATAGTCAATGATAAGAGGTAGGGTTTGCGGTGTTGCCTTGGGCATTGCCACTTATACCCCGCTTAGTGTACGGGATATTGATGCGCTTACTTCGAGTAACTTAGTTGCGGATGTCATGGGTAAGTTTCTTAGAAAAGTGTTATCCTCCTTGAATTGATGTTGGCGATTCTTGGCCTATTGCGCTTAATGATTTTCTCTCGTTAGCCGCTATTGCGGTTGTTGGGTGTCAATAGGCCTCAATTGTTCTTGAGACCAAGTATTGTTTCTTTCGATTGATGGGTTGTTTGACCGCCGTGAGCAAGGCTTTTGGAGAGACTGGTATTTTCCGTGTTGTTCCATCTTTCTTGGCCGGAAAACATGACTCTTGTATTTCGTTTGATATTTTGAGAGAGAATCAAAGCTTTATGTGGGAAGTTCATTAACTTGTGGAAGCATTGACTCTATGCATTTGTTTTGAAGTTTGATTTCTCTCTAGAAGTGAGTGTTAAAACCCCTTTGTGATGTTTTGTTGTGTTTAAGTAGTAGGTGGAAATTATGTAAATAATTGATAGATTGTGAATTATCAAGTTGAAAAGTTAGCGTGGTACATCATTAATTTCTACTAACATCCTTAGAAGTGAAGTTGATTAATATGATGTTGTCCTGTTGTAGTTTCTTGAAGATTTGTGGCTAAGAATTTAGCGATACATGTGTAGAACTCATGCATTTATTAAGGAATATGAAAAACAATTGTTTTGACTATTGTAGTTGTTTAATTTTCCCAACTTGTTGGATAGATTGGATTGATCGATCTTAAGTAATTAATCTGACCATTCATGATGGTCAAGTAAGGAGGTGTTGGAATATTGCCTTAATAAGATTAACCTTTAATATGTTCTCTCTTTACATACTTGATGAGCATGTACAATCATTAAATTTATGTAACTTTTACCATGCTAAATTGTTGAAACATGTATACAGAAATGGATGAAGGTTGATGTATTGACTTGTGGAATCTTGTCTTATAAAGCTGGTATTATTGATGTTTAAAGTTATTTTATTTTAATATCTTAACATAAGGTGGAGTATTGAATCAGGCTTTTATTGTCTTTGGGATTGCAAATTAGAGATAGGATCATTAATGCTATGTTGATGAAAAATTAATAATCAATTATTGACAAGAATGGCTAGAGTGTAATTACTTTTGCTAAACTAGAGTTGAGCATCAAGATGAGATAAATGTATGAAATCTAATAAGATATTCATACTAGCATGTTTTGTGAGGTTGTTATGTTCTAATATCATCTTGTTAAAGAGTTTGTTTTAATATGATGGCTTATGCACTAGGTTTAACTAGATTAAGTAGTTGGAATCTTATTTGGATAATAAGAACATGATGAAGTGATTTATGGTGTTCCTTTTGGAAAAATATGAAGGAGTGAGATGATATGACGATTTTTGCAAAGAATGTTTTATCTTGTTGTGAATACAATCGATAGCATGTAGTTGTGATTATGGTGTTGAATGTTTTAAAAATAAAGGAATTTGTTAATTCCATAATACTAATTGAATTGAAGGGTGTGAGACTTACGGTTGGAATATTTTTGGACCTTATGACTTGTGTGATAGCCGAGGTTGCTTTGAGTAAAGCGACATGTTGAATGATCTTTTTGGTTTTTATCTGAATCTCGTGTTGTGGTCTTCAAGCATCCTTTGTTGGAATTGGCGGGATGTTTGTTATAAAAGAAAATTGTTTCTTATTGAAAGAAAAAGTTGTACTATAAGTATTTGAGGTACAGACGATCTATCTTGTGTTTTCCAACCTCAATGCTATCTTTTTTTTTCCCTTGGTCTTTGGCTACTGTGAATGATAGCAATTTTCTGTATGCTGGACGAGGCTATTCGAATAGTTTTAACCCTGCAGGGGTGTACCAATGCACCCACACTTCAGACCGCCTTTAATCCACAAAGCACACTTCCAAGGTATGCCAAAGACGGCTAAGTCCTACGAGACGCTTTCCAATATTGTGCATTGACTACGAGCCGCTCAGATGGATCGGAATCCATACGCTTACATTGCAAGCCGAAAGACAACCACCATCACGGAAGCCTTTCGACACTACAATGCTCCCAAAGACCATCCTCTCGCGACTCCTCGCGACCAAGCCAATACACGCCAAAGTACTAAGTCAAGAGAGGTCACATACCCTCTAGTGTGGTTAGCACGCAAAATGCTCAGTACGGTGGTGCAAGTAACACGGTTCTTAATGACCCGGGCACCATTCCAGTCACACCTAGAAGCACACCAACATACCATTGTGCCCAAGTCTAAATCGTTTTGTTTTCAGTTTTAGTTTTCATAAGTAGACATGGCACAAGGCTGAAATCATAAATCATAATAAGTTTTATGTGATCAAGCTTATCGATAAGTCGAAAACCGCCCATTTCTACCGGAGGCTAAGCATGGCTAAGCAATTTATTCGCAACTACTAAGTGACAAGAGCTCATCCACGAGCCCTAATCACAGCAATAACCTAGACTCACGGTAGTAGAGAATAATCATTTGCTAAGGAAATGCATCTACTAGGCCAACTAACGACAATAGTTTAACACAAAGTAGCAATGGATACATAGAATTTGTAATTAACATAAATACTTAAAATACTGGGATTAACATGATCAAACTGCTTGCCTTGCTGGGATGTGTCTTGCTGCAGAGGGGAGTGCTCAGGTTCAAAGTTTTCTTCGGAACCTAACGCGAAAAGGCGATAAAAACCGATAAGAACGAAGAACACCAAAAGGAACTCAACAGCAAAGAACAACCAAATCCCATGAAATTTCTACAACAGCTAGAGATTGATTTTAGACAATTTTAGAAATAAGAATCACTTCATTTGGACTTAGCATGAAAAAGTTATGGCTAAACTAAGTTCTCTCAGCCTAAAAAATCCTAATTAAATTAATTACGGTTACTATTCATGGTGAAAATTTCTAGAATGATCTGGAACTTGAAATTTTTATGGTAGGTAGATATGGTCATCCTAACAACAGCAAAACTGAGTTTGCACAATTTGGAGTTGAAAAGAATTAGTTATGATTTTTCTATGTTCTAAAACTAGTGAATCATTAATTTTCAGTGGCAAGGATCATATGAAGACCTATTCTATATTACAGTACATTCCTAGTGGGTTTTAACAAAACTTAGTTTGCTCAGTTTGGAATAACAGAGAATAAGTTATGCATTTTACAAATTTTCAATGAATTTCTAAACAACCTTTTTCACTAAACAAGATCATGCAGTTAAAGTCATTTTCTACTATATAATAAAGGCCTAAATTCATTCTCAAATTAAAGTTCATACTCTAACAGAGCTACAAAGAATCGGAATCATTCAAAAGAAGCTAAAATGACAAAGTTGTGCACTTTTGAAATTTGAAACATTAAAAGACTTAGAAAATGTGAGCTCTCGGAGGTCCAAATGAACCGAAGACAAAGGAGAGGTCGTGGGCCGCCGATCCTTCATCGCACGGCCACGGACTCAACACAACGCACAAAAGACCTCCTCCCAAGATCGGGAGGTCCGGACCGTTGAGATTTGATCCAACGGCCACGACCGGTGCATGCACAGCCTGCGCGCAAAGGAGGTCCTTGCGCCTATCAGGTCGTGACCGCCGATCAAGATCCGCGTCCCGAGCACTAGGGAGATCCTGAGGCTAAACCTACAGAGGGAGGTGTGGACTGCCAAGATCTCATGGAGGAGGTCTTCGATGGTCTAGATCTCCAGAGGGAGGTCTTTAACGGTCACGATCAAGCGAGGGAGGTCCTGGGCGGTCAAGATCTCCCAGAGGAGGTCCTGATCGGCTGGGATTTACACGAGTAGGTCTTGGATGGCCAAGATCTACTCGGGTAGGTCCTATGCGATAGAGTTTTAACGGGAGGAGATCTGGACGGCTCATATTAGACCTAGGGAGGTCCTGAACGGTCCAGATCGACGCGGAGGGAGGTCCTGAGACTAAGGATTTTACGAAGGAGATCTAACACTCAGATCTAAATTCGAGGAGGTCTTGAACGGCTAGGATTGAGCCTAAGAGGTCTTGAGCGGGGGTTGTTTTTGTAAAAGACCAGGGGTGGCTTTTTTACAAAGAGGACACCGAGGGTGGCCTAGGGGTTGTCTTTGCAAAATGACCAAGGGGAGGTCTTTTGCGCACGGGGAAAGATCTAAACGGCTAGAATTTAACCAGGGTGGTCCTAGACGGTTAGGATTGACTCTAGGGGACCAGATCTAGTTTTCGCAGACCAGGATCTAACGGCTAAGAGCTAATCCTAGGAGGTCTTTAACGGCCGAGATTGATCCAAGGAGGTTCTGGGACTTAGAATTTACACGGAAAACCCTCTATGGTACAGATTTGACTTGGAGGTGATCTTAACGGTTGAGATTATACTAGGGGGAGGTCCTGAGGCTTAAGTTTTTCGGAAAGGAGCCAAAGGCTCGGATCTAAACCTGGGGAGGTCGTGGACGGCCACGATTAACCCGAGGAGGTCCTAGGACTTGTCGAAAATCCGACAAGGTACAGAGCACCGCGGTTTACTTCACAAGACGTCGACGACCAAGACCACGCACGCACACTAACCACTGCATTTAAAATGTTCCTAATACTATTGCGCACATAATGGAACCACTCTCAATGGCGGAGCGGGCCTGTAACGCCGGCGAGCCGGAGAGGGGCAGAGGAGTGTTTTCGGCAAAATCCAAAAACGTGAAAAGGGGGCGCTACGAGCTAACCTAGCTAGTGATTAAGCTCTACAGGGCTAAAATGGACTCACCAGGGTACAGGGGTGGTCCAGAGGAGGTCAGAGAAGTGCTGGCGGCGGAGTAGTTCACCGGAGGCGGAGAAGATGACAACGGCACAGAGCTCTGATCAACCAACAGCGAAAAAAACAGTCGGGATGGGTTTGCACGAACCACAAGGTGGTCCAGAGCTACACTGTGGAACGGAGGAGGCTTACCGGAGCCGAAGACGACGAAGCCCCCTTTTCGGCCGCAACCCGCGAAACTTTGATTCGAGTTGCCCCTGAGAAAACAACCCAAAAAGGAGTTAGGGGCCGATTTTGCGATGACCAGAGGTGTCAGCTAAACACAAATCAGGGCAAGAGGACCACTGGAGGACCCAAGTTGCTGATGGAGCTCGCGCGGCCAGAAATGGTGGAAAAGAGCCTAAGGTGAGACTGGGTGCTCAACTTGACAGAGAAAGGTTTGGGAGGGTGACTGGAGGTGGAAGGGACCTAGAGGAAAGCCTCGGAGGTGCTCAAGTAGCTCAGAGCCAGCGGAGCACCCGGACGGTGGTTTAATGGCGACGGGACAAAAAGTGCAGCCGTGCGAGAAAACGAGGAGGGGAGGCAGGTAAGGTCAGCGATGCACCTGACATGGGCAAAAGCGAGGCTCAGGGCCGTTAATGGGGCCCGCGAGATGACCTAACGCCGCGCAACTCACTCGCCACAACGCACACGCAGTACGGGAGCCAAGGAAGAAGAAGAACAGAGGAGCGGGTGGTGGTTGTGAGCGTTGGATCTTAAATCCAACGGCTCACACACGGTGGCTCCGGATCAAGCTCAGGTGCGCCCTGGTGACTTGACTTGGCCGAGTCAGTCGACTGGGTCGGACTCGGGTTCGAGCCCGAGTCTGACTCGAACCAGAGTTTTAATTATTTTTTTTTTGGTTTTTGGAAGAGCTGCCCTTAGTGAATTGTTTGAGCTAGCAAAACAACTTCAAAAATTCTGAAATTTTTACAGGAGTTTGCCAACTAAAGTATTGACCTTGCATAAAATTTCAGAGGCTTTGGTGCTACACTTTTCCTACAAAAATTCCACAAGGTCTCAGTCCACGTTTGACGAATTCAAATAGGTTTGATGACTCCAAAAATATTCAAATAATTCCTAAAAATTGTGAAATTTTTCAGAGGGTTACACAAAACCAGGAATTTAGGAAAATTATTTCCGTGAGATTAACACAAGATGGAACAAGAATGTTTTTGAAGGATCAAGATTTGAATAAACAGACTTGTGACTTTGTATTTCCATAACTCTTGTACAATAATTGTTTAGTACATACAGGAAATACATGATGTAAGAAAAAGTTTTAATTTCTACTCATTTTCTTACATTGGAAACACAAGTCCTAAACTTGGGATGTTACAACTCTCCCCCTTACAAGAATCTCGACCGAGATTCCGCTCACTCGAGAAGAAAGATGGATAATCGCATCGGCGATCTTCTCTCTCCAAGTTGCCTCATCTTCGAATGGTTTGACCATCGACCTTAAGGAACTTGACAACACGGTTCCTTGTTCTCCGCTCGATTCCTCAAGAATACGAACAGATGCTCGCAGAGGTCAAATTCTCCCGCACATCGAGAACCTCCAACGGAGTTTCCTCGCTTGGGACACGAGGCACTTCTCGGTGTGATACATGAAACACATCATGCACACCCTCAAGTGCAGCTGGTAGCTCCAATCTGTATGCAACAGCCCCAACTCTCTTGATGACGCGATAAGGCCCAACATAGCGAGGAGCCAACTTGCCCTTGATGCCAAAACGCTGATGGTCCTTCAAGAGTGAGACTTTGAGATACAGAAAGTCATTGGGCTCAAAGCTCAACTCACGGCGGCGACGATCTGCATAGCTCTTCTGCCTGGAGTGGGTCGTGCATGATGCTCGCGATCAATCAACTCGACTTTCGCCTCATTGATCGACCGCCAAAACCGCCGCCACCGCCGACCAGTTCAACGGGGTTCTGCATCTCCTCCCATACAAGGCCTCAAATGGTGCCATGCCAAGACTGGCCTGAAAGCTGTTGTTGTAGGAGAACTCAGCAAATGGTAGGCACTTCTTTCACTTCTTCCCATAGGAAAGAACACAAGCACGGAGCATATCTTCCAACACTTGGTTGACTCGCTCCGCCTGACCATCAGTTTGAGGATTAAAAGTTGTACTGAAATGAAGACGGGTCCCCATAGCCTCTTGCAGACTATGCCAAAACCGCGAGGTAAAAAGCGAACCACGATCTGACACAATCGTCCGTGGCACACCATGCAGGCACACAATGCGGGATATGCAGAGATCCGCTAACTGACTCACATCAATCTTCACCCGCACTGGAAGAAAATGGGCCACCTTTGTCAACCGATCAATGATGACCCACAAGGCATCCTTCCCAGAAGAAGTACGGGGCAACCCGGTGATGAAGTCCATGCCAACGGAATCCCACTTCCATTCTGGCACCGGCAAAGGCTGAAGAAGACCTGCTGGACGCTGATGCTCGGCCTTCACACGACAGCACACGTCACACTCGGCAACGAACTTGGCAATCTCACGCTTCATTCGAGTCCACCAGAATCTCTGACGAAGGTCCTGATACATCTTTGTAGCCCCGGGATGGATGGACAAAGGAGAATCATGGGCTTCACGGAGAATCAAATCCCGCAACTCCATGACCTTAGGAACCACAAGACGCTGGCCAAACCGCACAACGCCATGCTCATCCTCTGAAAAGCACTTGGCTGCCCCATCCTTGATGTTCTGCTTGATTTGACTCACACCAACATCTGTTTGCTGAGCAGCCTTGATTTGGTCCACCAAGGTTGGTTGCACAACCAGGGTAGCAAGAGAACCATGCTTGATCAAACCCAAATTGAGGCGCTGAAATTCTGAAATGAGGGTAGGCTGCTGCTCTTGGAGCATTAACATGTTGCAATACATTTTCCGACTAAGTGCATCCGCAACGACATTGGCCTTGCCCGGATGATACTGAATGCCCATGTCATAGTCTTTGATCAATTCCAACCATCTTCTTTGCCTGAGGTTCAGATCTGGCTGGGTGAACAAGTACTTCAAGCTCTTGTGGTCAGAATACACCTCACAACGGTTACCAATCAGATAATGCCGCCAAATCTTGAGTGCATGAACCACAGCAGCTAACTCTAAGTCATGAGTACGATAGTTGAGTTCATGGGGCCTCAACTGCCTTGATGCATAGGCCACAACCTTGCCTTCCTGCATAAGAACACAACCAAGACCCTAACGAGAAGCATCACAATAGATATCAAAGCTCTTGTTAATATCAGGGAGAATAAGCATTAGGGCTGAGGTCAATCGCTTTTTGAGTTCCTGAAAACTCACATCGCAAGCAACAGACCACTCAAACTTCTTGTCTTTCTTGAGCAGTCACCATAGGCTTCGCAATCTTGGAGAAATTCTCGATAAAGCGCGATAGTAGCCACCAAACCAAGAAAACTCCGCACATCTGTGATCGACTTGGCCGACCCCAAGATAGCACATCACTGACCTTGCTAGGATCCACAGCCACACCTCCTGCTGAAAGAACATGGCCCAAGAATGCCACTTCCTTCAACCAGAACTCACACTTGTTGAATTTTGCATACAGCTGGTGCTTGCGCAGCTTGCCCAACACAAGCTTAAGATGCTCAGCATGCTCTTCTTCGCTCTCGGAGTAAATAAGGATATCATCAATGAAAACCACCACGAACCTGTCCAAATACTCCATGAATATCGAATTCATAAGGTTCATGAATAAAGCAGGAGCATTAGTCAAACCAAAAGATATGACGTGTACTCGTAAAGACCATAACGAGTAGCAAAGGTCGCCTTCTAATATCCTCGCCTCGATCCTGACTTGATGACAGCCCAATCTCAAGTCAATCTTGGAGAACACCTGTGCTCCAGTTAACTGATCAAACAGATCATCAATACGGGGCAAATGATACTTGTTCTTCACCGTAACACACATGCGCAAGGTCTTGTCCTTCTTCTTCACAAAAATAACAGGACAACCCCAAGGAGATGAGCTAGGATGAATGAAACCCTTCTCCTGCAGCTCACCTAGTTGCTTCTTCAGCTCCTCCAACTCATTAGGAGGCATGCGATACGGCCTCTTTGAAATAGGGGCGGTACCGGGTAGCAACTCAATAACGAACTCCAGGTCTTGAACGGGAGGCATCCCAGGCAAGTCTTCAGGAAAGACATCCGCGAAGTCACACACAGTGGGGACATCGCGAATCTCCAATGCTGGCTTTGCTTCAAGGGCATAAAGATGGGGTTCTCGCAACTGCGGTGAAAACCCAACCTGTTCACCTGAAGGACTGGTGAGGTAGACAACCTTCCTGGCACATTCAATTTGCCCCAAGTGTTGGGACAACCAATCCATGCCAAGAATCACATCCAAGCGCGCCGAATCGAGTAGGATAAGACTCGCCAAGAATCCCACTCCTTCGATGTGGATAGGAATGTCCCAAGACACTTGGTCGCTCTCATTTCCGAACCCGAGAGCGAATAAGTAGTGGAACCCCAAAGGAACACAAAGTGGAGACCACTATCAACAAAGAAACAACCTCGAAATAAAGAATGCGAAGCTCCGAGTCAAATAGAATCAGTAGCAGGGCGTAAATTGACAAGAAGCGCATCCAAAGACCACGCCGGGCGCCTCCGTGCCTCCTCACCGAGATATGGTTGACTCGGCCGCTCCCAAGACCGGGTCTTCGGTCGTGGGTGACCACTCCCTTGCCCGCGTCCTCCATTAGGACGAGGGGCCGCTCCAGCCTTCTTAGGGCAACTACTCGCGTAGTGACCCTTGTTGTGGCAGTAGAAGCAGGTGACGTCGGCCGCGGGGTTGCGTGAGCAACCTGCGGCTGATCGCAGCGACGCGATCGAGTCACGCTCGCGGAGGACGTGGAGCAAAGCCAAGGCCTTGGCGGTGGTGAAGCCAAAGAACGGGCCACCGTGCAGCCCAACTCGGGACGGACGAGGCCGGCTGGCAGTAAAGCCGGGCCTCCCACTTGCGCTATGGACTCGCCTAGCGCTCTCGCCTTGTGCTCGGCGATGATGGTCTTGTCCACCAAGGTCCGGAAGTCGGAAATCCACAATAGAGAGCTTGTCCGAAGCTCCTCGCACAAGCCCTCCATGAACTTCTCCCGCTTGGCCTCATCGGCCACTTCAGCAGGAGCGCACTCGCCGATGATTGAACTCATAGAGGTACTCGATCACGCATTTGCGCTCGCTTGAGCGCAAGGAACTCCTTCTTCTTCACTTCATCAAAGCCGGGGAACATGGGCCCGACGGAAAGTCGACTAAGTCCTCCCATGAGACCACGTGTCCGCGGCCGCATGGCGAGAAAGTTCTCCCACCATGAGAGTGTCGCACCGCCCAACCGATGGGATGCGAAAAGTGCCCGCCTGCTCCTCGCGCGATCGAGCAACGTTGAGCTTCGCACAACCGACGCAGCCCGACCGTCTGCGCCCAAGGGATCTCTGACCGGGAGAAGGTAGGAGGTCGAGCGGAGGAACTCCGCAAGTCCCCACGAGACCGATGGCCAACTCCTCCGATCCAGAGGCACCGAGGGAGTGGAGGTGTTCCTTGCGATAACCTCCAACACCTGCGGTCCTCGAACGGTTGCGTCGACCGCATGAGGACTTCACCATGGTCGAGGAGGGGAAGCTCCTCATCGGGACTACCCACCGATTCCGACCACTACATGTCCCTCCTGCCATCCTGTTTCACTAAGACAAGTTAGCTACAAGCCCGAGATCAAAAGGCAAAGAAATCCAAACTCAATTAAAAGGGCTCAAGAATAACCACCAAAGAGCACAAGACCATAAGTCACCAAATCAACTTCCCGAAACGACTAACCCGTATGGAAGAACGAGTAATCGTTTGAAAAGACCCAAAATTTCAGAACTAAATTCTAGCTCAAAACAGCCCAAAAATCAAGGTATAACCACTAATAGAGTATAGGCATTTAGCTAATTTCATATCACTTCTTACCCTTTCATTCCCTCCAGTTTTACTTGAACTAACCTCTCATTTCCTACCTCCTATACTAATTACTAGCTAGCTGTCCAAATTTCTTTCTCCAAGCTCTCATGGTTTTCCCAAAACCAATTTAATCGATAGTAGATAATTTTTGAAAGGAAGAGAGGAACAACTTTTTCAAAACTTAAGTGAGATTAAGGTGAGATGAGCAAGCTAAGATAGGTAAGGAGTAAAATCTGAGAACTTACTTAAATTTTCATGAACTGTTTGAAAGTAAGTTTTCAAAATATCTTATAGGCGACCAAGCTAGGGGTTTCTACGGTCAGTATGGCTCTGATACCAACTTTGTGAGGACCCGGGTATTTAACTAGTAATACTTAACCTCCATATGGTTCAAGCATTACTAATCAAATACCCAAAGCCTCGATGGACATGTGCTTCCCAGAATTGCGGCACACGCTCATCATCACAAAATCATACATCATTTCCATCCCACAATTAATACTAAGTTCAACAACGACATACATAAAGTAAAGTTATTACAAAAGAGCTGACCGGCCAAATAACACAATATACAAGAATGACAGCGGAAGCAAAAGGTGTCATAAGATGGCTAGAACAAAAGTCGACCGGTTAGCCACACAACCCACAAGGCAACCGACCGGGCCGCCAAGCTAGACGCCTCTAAGGCTACCACAAAGACAACTCACGTAAGTAAGGCCCTCCACTCACCTTCTTCCTCTGCAACAAATACATTTAAGCAAGATAACTGAGTACACAAAGGTACTCGCAAGACTGACGTGTGGAATAGCAGACCTATTCATAAACTACATGCAAGCTTATTTAGGTGGAGGTTGTATGTCTTATTTTGCACAAAGCTAACTTTATTTGCAATAATGTAATACATTTAAGAGCAAGTTTGCAATCTGTTTTGTTGTCAAAATAACAGCGAAATAAAGATACATACAAGTAACCACCTGGAAGTGACTATCCCAATAGCCACCACAACATAGCACGAATCTCCGATTCGTACCACCCATCAAGTTTTAATTAAAAGGTTGTAGTCTAGTTCTCACGGGGCGTATCCGAGCGTGTCCATAACCTAGGACGAGGCTATTCGAATAGTTTTAACCCTGCAGGGGTGTACCAATGTACCCACACTTCAGACCGCCTTTAAGCCACAAAGCACACTTCCGAAGGTATGCCGGCACGGCTAAGTCCTACGAGACGCTTTCTAATATTGTGCGTTGACTACGAGCCGCTCGTATGGATTGGAATACATACGCTTACATTGCAAGCCGAAAGACAACCACCATCACGGAAGCCTTTCGACACTACAATGCTCCCAAAGACCATCCCTCCCGCGACTCCTGCGACCCAAGCCAATACACGCCAAAGTACTAAGTCAAGAGAGGTCACATACCCTCTAGTGTGGTTAGCACGCAAAATGCTCAGTACGGTGGTGCAAGTAACACGGTTCTTAATGACCCGGGCACCATTCCAGTCACACCTAGAAGCACACCAACATACCATTGTGCCCAAGTCTAAATCGTTTTGTTTTCAGTTTTAGTTTTCATAAGTAGACATGGCACAAGGCTGAAATCATAAATCATAATAAGTTTTATGTGATCAAGCTTATCGACAAGTCGATAACCGCCATTTCTACCTGGGAGGCTAAGCATGGCTAAGCAATTTATTCAAGAACTACTAAGTGACAAGAGCTCATCCACGAGCCCTAATCACAAAGAATAACCTAGACTCACGGTAGTAGAGAATAATCATTTGCTAAGGAAATGCATCTACTAGGCCAACTAACGACAATAGTTTAACACAAAGTAGCAATGGATACATAGAATTTGTAATTAACATAAATACTTAAAATACTGGGATTAACATGATCAAACTGCTTGCCTTGCTGGGATGTGTCTTGCTACAGAGGGGAGTGCTCAGGTTCAAAGTTTTCTTCGGAACCTAACGCGAAAAGGCGATAAAAACCGAAAAGAACGAAGAACACCAAAAGGAACTCAACAGCAAAGAACAACCAAATCCCATGAAATTTCTACAACAGCTGGAGATTGATTTTAGAAAATTTTAGAAACAAGAATCACTTCATTTGGACTTAGCATGAAAAAGTTATGGCTAAACTAAGTTCTCTGAGCCTGAAAAATCCTAATTAAATTAATTACGGTTACTGTTCATGGCGAAAATTTCTAGAATGATCTGGAACTTAAAATTTTTATGGTAGGTAGATATGGTTATCCTAACAACAGCAAAACTGAGTTTGCACAATTTGGAGTTGAAAAGAATTAGTTATGATTTTTCTATGTTCTAAAACTAGTGAATCATTAATTTTCAAAGGGCAAGGATCATATGAAGACCTATTCTATATTACAAGACATTCCTAGTGGGTTTTAACAAAACTTAGTTTGCTCATTTGGAATAACAGAGAATAAGTTATGCATTTTACAAATTTTCAATGAATTTCTAAACAACATTTTTCACTAAACAAGATCATGCAGTTAAAGTCATTTTCTACTATATAACAAAGGCCTAAATTCATTCTCAAATTAAAGTTCATACTCTAACAGAGCTACAAAGAATCGAATCATTCAAAAGAAGCTAAAATGACAAAGTTGTGCACTTTTGAAATTTGAAACATTAAAACACTTAGAAAATGTGAGCTCTGGAGGTCCAAATGAACCGAAGACAAAGGAGAGGTCGTGGGTCGTCGATCCTTCATCGCACGGCCACGGACTCAAGCACAACGCACAAAGACCTCCTCTCGCCGATCGGGAGGTCCGACCGTTGAGATTTGATCCAACGGCCACGACCAGTGCATGCACAGCGCACGCAAAGGAGGTCCTTGCGCCTAACAGAGGTCGTGACCGTCAGATCAAGATCTGGCGGTCCCGAGCACTAGGGGAGATCCTGAGGCTAAACCTACAGAGGGAGGTGTGGGCTGCCAAGATCTCACGGAGGAGGTCTTCCACGGTCTAGATCTCCAGAGGGAGGTCTTTAACGGTCACGATCAAGCGAGGGAGGTCCTGGGCGGTCAAGATCTCCCAGAGGAGGTCCTGATCGGCTGGGATTTACACGAGTAGGTCTTGGATGGCCAAGATCTACTCGGGTAGGTCCTATGCGATAGAGTTTTAACGGGAGGAGATCTGGACGGCTCATATTAGACCTAGAGATGTCCTGAACGGTCCAGATCGACGCGGAGGGAGGTCCTGAGACTAAGGATTTTACGAAGGAGATCTAACGCTCAGATCTAAATCCGAGGAGGTTGTGAACGGCTAGGATTGAGCCTAAGAGGTCTTGAGCGGGGGTTGTTTTTGTAAAAGACCAGGGGTGGCTTTTTTACAAAGAGGACACCGAGGGTGGCCTAGGGGTTGTCTTTGCAAAATGACCAAGGGGAGGTCTTTTGCACACGGGGAAAGATCTAAACGGCTAGAATTTAACCAGGGTGGTCCTAGACGGTTAGGATCGACTCTAGGGGAGGTCCTGGCACTTATAGTTTTCGCAGACCAGGATCTAACGGCTAAGAGCTAATCCTAGGAGGTCTTTAACGGCCGAGATTGATCCAAGGAGGTTCTGGGACTTAGAATTTACACGGAAAACCCTCTACGGTACAGATTTGACTTGGAGGTGATCTTAACGGTTGAGATTATACTAGGGGGAGGTCCTGAGGCTTAAGTTTTCGGAAAGGAGCCAAAGGCTCGGATCTAAACCTGGGGAGGTCGTGGACGGCCACGATTAACCCAAGGAGGTCCTAGGACTTGTCGAAAATCCGACAAGGCACAGAGCACCGCGGTTTACTCGTCGGCACGTCGCCGACGACCAAGACCACGGCGGCACTAACCAGCTGTACGAAAATGTTCCTAATACTATTGCGCATAATGGAACCACTCTCAACGGCGAGCGGGTCAGAACGCCATGAGCCTGAGAGGGCGGAGGAGTGTTTTCTGAAAATCCAAAAACGCGAAAAGGGGCGCCACGAGCTAACCTAGCTAGTGATTAAGCTCTGTGGCTAAAATGGACTCACCAGTACAGGGTGGTCCAGAGGAGGTTTGAGAAGTGCCGGCGCGAGCAGCTTCACGGAGGCGAGAAGATGACGACGACGGAGCTCGATCAACCAACAAGAAAAGAACTGCCAGATGGTTCGCACGAACCACAAGGTGGTCCAGAATTACACTGTGGAACAGAGGAGGCTTACCGGAGCCGAAGATTCACGAAGCCCCTTTCGGCCGCACTACGAAACTCGATTCGAAAGTTTCCCGAGATAACAACCCAAAAAGGAGTTAGGGGCCGATTTTGCGATGACTAGAGGTCTCAGGGAAACACAAATCAGGGCAAGAGGACCACTGGAGGACCCAAGTTGCCGATGAAGCTCGCGCGACAAGAAATGGTGGAAAAGAGCCTAAGGTGAGACTGGGTGCTCAACTTGACAGAGAAAGGATTGGGAGGGTGACTGGAGGTGGAAGGGACCTAGAGGAAAGCCTCGGAGGTGCTCAAGTAGCTCAGAGCCAGCGAGCACCGGACGGTGGTTTAATGGCGACGGACAAAAAGTGCAAATGCGCGTAAAACGAGGAGGGGAGGGTAAGGTCGGGCACGCACCGACATGGGCAAAGCGAGGCTCAGGCCGCAATGGGGCCCGCGAGATGACCTAACGCCGCGCAACTCACCTACCACAGCGCACGCCGCAGTACGGAGCCAAGGAAGAAGAAGAACAGAGGAGCGGGTGGTGGTTGTGAGCGCTGGATCTTAAATCCAACGGCCACACACACGTGGCTCCGGATCAAGCTCAGGTGCGCCCTAGTGACTCGACTTGGCCGAGTCAGTCGACTGGGTCGGACTCGGGCTCGAGCCTGAGTCTGACTCGAACCAGAGTTTTAATTTTTTTTTTTTTGGTTTTTGGAAGAGCTGCCCTTGGAGAATTGTTTGAGCTAGCAAAACAACTTCAAAAATTCTGAAATTTTTACAGGAGTTTGCCAACTAAATTATTGACCTTGCATAAAATTTCAGAGGCTTTGGTGCTTTACTTTTTCCTACAAAAATTCCACAAGGTGCTGGTCCACAGTTTGACTAGAATTCAAATAGGTTTGACTGACCTCCAAAAATATTCAAATAATTCCTAAAAATTGTGAAATTTTTCAGAGGGGTTACACAGCAACCCAGAAATTTAGGAAAATTATTTCCAGGAGATTAACACAAGATGGAACAAGAATGTTTTTGAAGGATCAAGATTTGAATAAACAGACTTGTGACTTTGTATTTCCATAACTCTTGTACAATAATTGTTTAGTACATACAGGAAATACATGATGTAAGAAAAAGTTTTAATTTCTACTCATTTTCTTACATTGGAAACACAAGTCCGAAACTTGGGATGTTACATGCATGCTAAACCAACTCATCTTAGGGTGTGCTCGACCCTCAAGCCAAACACGCCATCAGTAGATGGAGGCTTGTCAGGCCCTCTATTTGAACTAAGGATCAAGTGGCACCCTAGTGCCCAAGGTATATCGCTTTAACACAAGACTGGTAGGTTTGAATGTCAAATGGAGGGGGAGAAAACAAATGTCTATAAGAACAATATGGTCCGTGCCAATCTCCCAGGTTCCCGAAACAAAACCACTCCACCAAATCGACTGATCGATCCCAACGCTGGTAAGTTCACTCGCGACGGTGATGGTGGCTCACAACGATGGGACCCGATCGATGGCGAGGTTGAAGGATGGCGTTGGTAGTGGCTTGCCCCTGACAGCGAGGTCACGGTGTCATGCAACGGCCGTGGTAGCTGGCAAGGTGGTATCTCGGCTAGACGGTTGGAAAGCAAGGACAAGAGCCCATGCCACAGGCAAAGGCAACAGGCACACGTGCTCATGGCCGGGCCAGTCGGCCAAAAGCAACGGTCGTCCGACGCATTTGGTGTTAGAATTGGGTGAAAGGCACGTTTGTTTCTTAAATTTCGAAGTTGGTATGGTTTAGTTGCACACTGTTTAGCCAAATTATGGGGAGCGATTTCGAGTTTTTGTCACTCTTTGAATCATGTAACACATGGTATGGAGTGATATAAGAAGGACTATAGCTAAAGTTAGACACACGCACACGCGTATCTTCGTGTGTCAATCACGTGACTTGTGACGCGCGACTGTGAACATTTCATTAACCTAATCCACCTTTCTTTAGCTAATCGTGCATTTCTCTCTCCTTTGATACTGGTCAAACTACACTATTCGAAAGATTAGTGTGGTCACTAAAAGACCAGTGTGATCACTCGGAAGACCGGTGTAATGCTAGTGTAGTGGTAATAAGATTAGAAATGCTAGCATGTTGTAACTTGTACTTTAGTTAGTATTTTGCATGTTGTACGCAGTATGGAATTAATTGTATCGTAATTGCAAACTTTAACTTCATTTGTAGTGTCAATCTGTCGTTGTTACCTATCTCTACAAAGCAGGACGTGTTGTTATCGTTGCGCCATTTCTCCAAAGTTCTCCACCGTGTATGAATTTTCTGGTGCATCGCAATATCATTTATGTTCCTACTTACGAATCATTGCTACCTCAATCGTCCTCACAAAATTCTCCAGAAATTTACTGTACTACAACAACGTATGACGATCACAAAATGTTATTGCGAGTCTAACAGATTTCGTACCCTTAAGAATCTACGAAAATCATAAACGGGCCAACCAACCTTGTCACCATCCTTTTATTTTCCAAAAAAATAACAACGTACAAACAAGATTTGCTAAATGTATTATCTACAAAAATTATTATTTATTCCTCCACAATTATTTCCATCGAATTAACAAAATAATAATATTCTTATTTTAAATCATCAATTCAACTGGCGACAGGCTCTTGTCGCCAGCTCAACTAACCACCAGAATATTATTCACTTTCTATCACCAGTTGAACTGGCGACATGGAGTTGGACCTGCGACAGGTAGTCTACAGGGTCCCTGAGTCTGTCGCCAGTTCAGATGGCAACAGGGACTTAGTTTTGTAATTTTTGATACGACTATTTATTTTTGTAATTATCTTTTAAAATAATATTATTTAAAAAAATTCAGACGATACTATCACGTGAAGACAAACCGAAGAGGCGCTGCTCTGTGCTTTGGTTTCTCAGCAACAGGGTGGCTGCTGCCTGCTGAGTGCTGATCAATCGTTATCAGTGTGTCATGTCGAGGGAAGGAAGACCGCGGGTCCCACAGAGAGAGCGGGTCTTGCGGCGCACGTGACAGAACAAAAGAAAAGGAAAACGGTTTTGCTAGTTTTAAGTTGCCTGAAATTTTTTTAAGTTTAAGTCAGTTGCTGTGACCATTGAATTTGTATAGAGATTGGTGTGTTATATGATTAGATATTGATCCAATGGTTGTCATATGATTGGATATTGATCAAATGGTTACAACAAGTGACTTAAACTTAAGAAAATTTTAGACAACTTATGAATAGACAGTCCCAAACAAAAATTCCAACACCAACCCACCAGCCAAAGCGCAGAACCCTCCAATGGCAACCACAAGAAGCGTGGTGCTCCTACCCGGCCTGGGCCAGGGCCACCTCATCCCCATGCTGAAGCTCGTTGTGGTCTGCCTCTGCAGCGACATCGTCGTCCCGTACCCCACCGTCACTTCCCAGGCCTTCTGCACCACCCTCTGCCGGTACGCCTTGTTGGTATCAAACACAGAATCGATATGCCCAAGCAATCACAGGTTCGGGATTTTTGGATGTTGAACAGTAGAGTTCAGAGATGGAAGAAAGACAGAAGACAGTGGCAATACGTTGGGGCTATTTTTCTCTGAATGTATTTCTTCAACTACAACTTACACCATACACCAAAATACATACTCCTTTCCTTTCTAAAGAGCTAGTCTAACTGGGATCCGGTTTTCCTGGCTTCAACTGCTTCAACGCCTACACACGCCGCGCACTGTCATTTCACAACTACCGATGATGAGTTCTACACAACTACTACAATGACCAACAGATACAATCGTAGCTACGGCCGGTTTGCTTCGACTCGTCGTTTCGACACGGCGCCATGACTACGGCGCCACAACCACACACAACACTGACAATCGTGTCAGGTTTATTTTATCACACTCACCCCCCTAAACCTGACTTAATGTGAGATCTCTAACGCCGATCAATTCACGCATTTCACCAAACTTGATTATGGGGAGTGCCTTGGTAAGGATGTCGGCTCGCTGCTCCTCTGTGCTGATATGCTCCACATTTATTTGTCCCTGTTCCACACATTCTCTAATGAAATGAAAACGTGTGTCAATGTGCTTACTCCTTCCATGGAACACTGGGTTTTTCATGAGTGCGATTGCCGACTTGTTGTCCACATACATGGTCACTGGTTCAGGCTTCTTCCCGATGACTTCACTCAGCAGACTTCTGAGCCAGATTGCCTGACATGCTGCACTTGTTGCCGCCATGAACTCGGCTTCGCATGAGGAGAGTGCAACAATTTTTTTTTTCTGTGAGCTCCATGCTATCAGGCTTCCAGAGTGGTAAAATGTGAATCCACTCGTACTCTTCTTGTCTTCCACATCTCCTGCGAGATCACTGTCACTGTATCCTGTCAGGAGTCCCTCACCTCCTTTCTTATACTCCAAACCGGAGTTGATGGTGCCCTTTACATACCTTAGCACCTGCTTGACAGCCTGAAGGTGCGACTCCTTGGGTGTTTGCATAAACCGCCAACACACCCATCAATAAGCCAAGTCCGCCGTGTGTGTGAGATACCTAAGACTACCAATTATGCGGCTGTAAGTCGCTGGCATCTACCGATACTCCTCCTCAACCTTGCTCAAATGCAGCTTTGGTTCCATAGGAAATTTTGCCGAATTGCAACCACACATACCGGCCACTTGTAACACTTTCTTGGCATATGCTGATTGCTTCAAGGTGATAGCTCCTTTCTTCTGTTCTAGCTCATTTCCCAGGTAGTATGAGAGAAGTCCAAGGTCACTCATCTCATATTCTTTCATCATTTGTTGCTTGAACAAGCGTATCTGGTCTTTGCTTGTGCCGGTAACAATCAAATCATCCACACAAACTCCCACCACTAACAGCTCAGTCCCACTGCTTCTTTTGTAAAGAGCTTGCTCTTGGGGGCATCTCTGAAAACCGAGCTCTCTCAGAGTGCAGTCCAGACGAATGTTCCATGCCCTTGGGGCCTGACGCAAACCATATAGCGCCTTCGATAGCTTGTATACAAGATGTTCTTGATTTGCAACAAAAAAAACCCTCGGGTTGTCTCAGATAGACCTCCTCTTGGAGCTTCCCATTCAGAAATGCTGATTTGACATCAAGGTGGTGAACTCGCCAATTCTCTTGAGTCGCTAATGACAAGAATAACCTCACCGCTTTCCAATCTTGTTACCTGCAAATACCTCTTCATAGTCTATCCCTTGTTTCGCACATATCCCTTTGCAACAATACGTGCTTTGTGCTTGACAAGATTCTCATTTGAATCTTTCTTCAACTTGTATACCCACTTAAGACCAATTGCCTTGTGACCAGTCGGCAACTCAGTGAGGATCCAAGTTTTGTTCTTCTCTATTGCCTCCATCTCCCTCTTCATGGCATCCTGCCACTCAGGTGAAGTCGCGCCTCTTGGTAGCTCTGAGGTTCTCAATTACCAAAGAACAATAGCTCCGGATCGATTTCTATTGGCTGTGATTCTGCATAAATGTCAGGAAGTGCTCGGTACCTCATGGGTCCTTCATCTGTTTCTGGAGAAGGAGGATTCGAGGGGCCTGAGTGTGCTACCGGGGCTGGCTGACCAACAAAGGTTGCAGGTGGTATGGATGTCCATCCTTCCGCCCCGTTCTAACGACTCATCTGTCATCCCACTCGACACAATTGTTGATGCCTCAACATTCTGTGGTTCTTGGTCTGCGACATCCAAGCTCACATTGCAGTTCCCGTTAGTTTCAAGCAAGTTCACGCATCAGAAACTCGGCAGCCTCACCGATCAGCCGCTTGCCATCTCCCAATTCCACTTCTTGTCTTCCTCAAATACCACATCCTGGCCACAACAATCTTCTTGTTTTGGGGATCATAGAGGCAATACGCCTTGCTTCCTTCTTCGACGAAGTGCACCAAAGCTCGCTTTATCGCCCGCTTTCTTCAAATGGACAAATGGTATCTTTGTGTGTGCAAGATGACCAAAGACCTCACATGTGCCAAATTTGGCTTCCTGCCTGTCCATGCTTCATATGGGGTGCCGATGGTCAAGGCCTTGGTCGGCACCCGGTTCAACATATAAACGGCGTGGCGAGCTGCCTCTCCCCACATCCTCCCCGGCACTCCCATGGTCTTCAAAAGACTTCTGGTTGTCACCAACACAGTCCGATTCCGGCGCTCCACCACCCCATTTTGCTGAGGTGAATAAGGTGCAGTGAGGTGTCGGCGGACTCCTTCTTCATTACACAATTGTGCAAATTGCTTTGACAAGTACTCACCACCCCGGTCAGTTCTGAGGATCTTCAAATTATGTCCAGTCTCCTTCTCTACCAACACCTTAAATTTCTTGAAAGCATTGACAACTTCATCTTTAGACTTCAGCATGTACAACCACATCATCCGGCTGAAATCATCAACAAGCAGTAAGAAATACCTGCTACCGGCCTGTGTCTGAGGTGTAATCGGGCCGCACAAATCTGCATGAACAAGTTCTAACGGCTGCACTGCTCGATACGGAACTTGACTTGGAAAGGACAATCGGCTTTGCTTAGCTAGCAAATAGCCCTCACATATTTGTGTAGGACGTTCGATCCTTGGTACTCCCTGCACCATATCTTTGTCAACCATCAATTGCATCGCCTGAAAGTTAAGATGCCCCAACCGAGCATGCCATAACCATTCCGGTTTGGCTAGGCACACGGCAAGGTAGACTGGTGCACAGGTGTGTAGAACCACCTTGTACAGCCTATTGCCCGTGCGTTCCACCTTCATCATAAGTTTGCCGGTCCTGTCATACATCCGAAGCAATTTGTCTAGGAGCACAATCTTGGTGGCATCCTCTGTCAATTGTCCCAAACTCACAATGTTATTGCAAAGGCTAGGAATGTAGTATACCTCTGTCAACAGCCGCTGTTCTCCATTCTTACACTCGAACAAGATTGATCCTTTCCCCTTGATTTGTACTGTCAATCCATCACCAAAGCTCACCCTGCCGGTGACGCTTTCATCAAGTTCGGTGAAGAACGATCGCTGTCTGGTCATGTGGTTACTGGCCCCATTATCTAGATATCACAATCCGGATGTTGGCAATTCCTGGGCTGTGATGTGCTCGCCACCATCTGCACGCAAGTTCGGTAGGACATGCTGCTCATTCAGAAGTACCAAATTGCGCGGCTCCTCCGCACATACTGTCAACATCAGGGCTGGTTCATCCTCCCGCCTTGCGCGTTCACCTCTCTCGCGCCATCGCGACATTCGTGAGGCGAGTGCCCTTATTGTCACAATTAAAACACCAGATGTGGCTTTTGTCCTTGCCACCTCCGGTGCCATACTTTTGGGTCACACCGGATTGGTGGAACGCCCCGCCGCGCTCGCTGCGCGCTCGCCACGACCTCTACCTCGCCATGTCCATCCGAATTTCCAGCACCTCGCCCCTTGTTGCTTGCCGACGACTCCCCGCCGCCGCTTTTCGCGCGCCACCCACTCAAGGTGAGTGAGGAGGAGCCGCCCATCTGTTGGTGTTGTCGGTGCGACGGATCCTCTCCTCATAAGCCTTCAGCGCCCTATGGCCTCCTCAAATGGCATCAACTCGGATCGGAGTATCGCTCGATTGTGGCGACCATCGGAGGAATTTGTCGGCGCCGAGTCGAGGAGCTTCTTCACGAGCACCGATCCCCGGTTGCACCGCGCGCGCGACTTGCTCGCCATCCCGCTCGCCTTCCCGCAAAGTCATCGATGGTCTCTCCTCCTTCATGCGCACTGCCCCAAACTCATTCTGCAATATTTGCACACGCGCCTTTTGCATCCGATCAGCCCCAAGATATCTGGTTTTCAGATAATCCCATACCTCCTTGGTTGTTCTCTTCTTGGCCACCGCGTAAGAATATCTTCGGTATGGCTTGGAAAATGAAAGCCGCCACGACTTGTCTTTCTTCACCTCCACGACCACTCCGGCCGCCGGTTCGATGGCCTCCCAGATCCCCTGGGCATCCATCAGCGCCTCCATCTTGATCGCCCATGCGGTGTAGTTGGAGGATGTCAACATCGGGTAATGGAAGGGCACGCCGCAGCTCTCCTTCGCCGCCTGCTGCGTGGTGATGGCCATCGGCTCGAACCGTATGTATTTGGGCATACACTGTGCTCTGATACCAAGTGTTGGGATCAAACATAGAATCGATATGCCCAAGCAATCACAGGTTTGGGATTTTCAGATGTTGAATAGTAGAGTTCAAAGATGGAAGAAAAACAGAAGACAGAGGCAATACGTTGGGGCTATTTTTCTCTGAATGTATTTCTTCAACTACAACTTACACCATACACCAAAATACAGACTCATTTCCTTTCTAAAGAGCTAGTCTAACTGGGATCTGGTTTTCCCGGCTTCAACTCCTTCGACGCCTACACACGCCGCGCACTGTCATTTCACAACTACTAGTGACGAGTTCTACACAACTACTACAATGACCAGTCGTATATAACTGTAGCTACGGCCGGTTTGCTTCGACTCGTCGTTTCGACACGGCGCCATGACTACGGCGCCACAACCACACACAACACTGACAATCGTGTCAGGTTTATTTGACCACACGCCTCCCACTTCCCTTCCCTCTCCGTCCAATCCCTACCTCCACCTCCCGTACAACACCACTGCCCCGACGACATCGCCGCCGACCCGTTAGTCAGCCTGCTCGCAGTCATCCGCGCCGACGAGCCCGGCCTCCGCGCCTTCCTCCGAGGCCTCCCTGCCGTCCACGCGCTCGTCGCTGACATGTTCTCCGTCTACGCCCTCGACGTTGCCGCCGAGCTCGGCGTCCACCACGGGCGCCACCAAACTTGCCGCCTTCCTCCACTTGCCATTCTTTTGTTCAGGGAGCAGCGGAAACTTGAGAGATCTCGGCGACACACCCGTGTCGTTCCCGGGCGTGCACTCGTTGCCGGCTTCTCACTTGGTCTACGGGGTGCTCGACTGCGGGACGGACTTGTACGCGGTCGTGCTAGACTTGTTCGATCGTATGGCGACCGCGCGCGGCATCCTGGTGAACACCTTCGAGGCGCTGGAGAGCTCGGCGATCGCGGCGCTGAGAGACGGGCGCTGCCTCCCTCGCCGCGCCACTCCGCCGGTCTACTGCGTCGGGCCGTTGATCGTCGAAGGCAGCACGGAGGAGGAGAGGCACCCGTGCCTCGCGTGGCTGGACGCGCAACCGAAGCGCAGCGTCGTGTTCCACTGCTTCGGCAGCCGTTTGGCACTCTCGCGGGAGCAGATCAGGGAGTTGGCCATGGGCCTCGAGAGATCCGGCCAGCGGTTCTTGTGGGTGCTGCGCGCGCCACCCTCCGCCCCGGAACCGGACGCGGCGTTGGCTCTTCTTCCCGAGGGGTTCTTGGCCCGGACCATGGACAGGGGCCTTGTGGTGACCGCGTCCTGGGTGCCGCAGGTGGACGTGCTGTGGCAGGCGTCCACTGGCGCGTTTGTAATGCACTGCGGGTGGAACTCGACGCTGGAGGCGGTGGCTGCTGGCGTGCCAATGGTGTGCTGGCCGCTGGAAGCCGAGCAGTGGATGAACAAGGTGTTCATCGTGGAGGAGATGAAGGTCGGTGTGGAGATGAGAGGGTACAAACCCGACGGGCTTGTCCGGGCCGACAACGTGGATGCGACAGTTAGGCGGATCATGGAGTCGGAGGGGTGGCGGGTAGTGGTGGAGCGGGTCATGGCGTTGAAGCAGAGCGCTGCAGCGGCGTGGAAGGAAGGTGGCTCTTCGTGCGCCGCCTTCGCTGAGTTCCTGAAGCACATGGAGGAGGAGAAACGGTAGCAGCAAGTCAGATGTGGGTAAGGATACGTAGATTGCACATCGCCACACGGATTTTTTACTCTTATGTGGACATCCTCTCACATTATCCACCATCTGATCTACATCAAGATTTGTGTATTTGAAAATATATTTGGAATACATGAATATGCGCCCACCTCCGGTGTGTGCACGGATCTCAACGGAAAATCAACGGTAGATAGCATGGGAGGATGTCCACTTAAAAGTAAAATGGCTTTTCCCAGGGAGTTCCAGATGGATTTTTTACTCTTGGGAACTTATGAACTTTGTATACGACATGGATTCTAGTTTAGTTCTTTTCTACTTACGAAATGAATGTTATGTTTGGAATACATGAATTTCGTAGAAAACCATTTATTTTCTGTAGGAATTAGGAAAAAATCCGCATTCCGAACGGCTGCGCCGTCTAAGAAGAACTAGACAACGTTGTTTTAGAACCAATTATAGAGAGTGATGGCCTTTGTAGCCGTGAAAAATGTGACAGACAGTGGATGGACGGTGCTCGCAGCCTTATGCTTAGTTCTTACGATATATGACAACACGTACTTGCTATGCGCGTAATTTTTCTCTCTTCTTGCCAAGTACATTTATAGGAAATTCTGGAGCCGCATTGAGCCAACTTCAAGCTACCAATGCTGCGAAATGAGGTCCTCGTTTTGCTGAAGCGTTCAGAGGAATGTTAACTAGCTTTTTGAATGTTCGTTGCTTCAGATTAGTGGAAAAAGATGCAATTCTCTTGCTAAATGGAAATTGTATCACCTGAGCCTTGTTGCTAGTTCTGTATTAATGTCTTTAGTTATGCATTTTGCCAGTGCTTCTTTCATTGTAACTTTGACAAGTCGCTTAAAGAAAATCACCATTCAAACACTACTGAAGAACCGGGCTGTTTTCCGCCGGTGAACGTCTGGCTGCTGCAGAGAGGACTAAACAATTTCCCAATCCCTCCTTTAACTCTAGCAAACCTTTGCCAATGGATATACTTTCATGTGTATGGTTATATATATCTTGTATATATGACACATTGACATTTGACGCCTACCTTTTCTGATAACTAGAGGATATTACGTACTCACACTACTACACACAGCCTCATCACAGACGGTTAGGAATAGTCATCACGCACGTTCCAACCGCTTGTGTTTGTACGTCTGTGATAAACCGCGTTATCACGAGACGGTTAAAAATCCGTCATGATAAGTCACAACACGACGGTTCTAATTATATAACCGTCATGCTATCTAATTATCACGCACGGCTCTATTAAAGAACCGCTTGTGCTATCTAATTATCACAAAGTGTTCTATTTACAAACCGCTCGTGATATGCACATATCCCGCGGTTGCGTAAATAGAACCGTCAGTGATAAAAGGATATCCTGCGGTTCTATTTACGAACCGCTCGAGATATGTGTATATCATGCACGGTTATTAAATAGAGCGGTCTAGATATGCATATTCACGACGGTTTGATTGTTAAACCGTCTATAATAGTTACTTCACCTAACTATTTTTTAAAATTTTCGGCTAGCCTCAGGAATTGCTAGCCATGCCCTCTGAAAATAAGCAGGCAGAAAATAGATACATCACAGATAAATCAATCGTTGACAACCCAAAGTGATCATTGTCAATTACAAACCAACATATATCAAATATTATCGCTAGTGTACCATTGAATTACAACTATTCAAAGTGAATTACAACTATATCAAATATATATTAATTGTTTCGAGGTCGCTCAAGAGTGAAACTCTCAGTACGCAAATGATATCCGCCATGATGAAGGTGCAGAGCCTCCTCGAACATCCGACATCTCTTTACGAACGAGTGAATCTAAATCTATATTCAAAACCTACAAACAAGAGTAAAGTGTTACACATATATATTTAAATTTATAATTAGCAATTATCACAAGATTGACCAACCTCGGATCCGCAACCTAGCACTCATGAGAATCGCATATGATGGCAAACGAGAATGCACATTCTTACGCTTTTGTCGGCGATCAAAAAATAGAATTACATATATAGGTATAGTCGGTTCGAGACGCATTATTACAAGTATGGTATAGGATTATTGTGTTGTAGCACGTCACGAAATCGCGCCCCGTGATTAAGTGTGGCGTTCGCTCCTTGTATAGCCCTCCTCGGCAATATAGGAGATGAATGACCTACATGTTTCCAAAAGTTAACCTCGGCCATTTCAAACGAAGGAAGACTACAATAGAGTTATGTATGGAGGAAATGAGCACACTGTCAGTACTTCTTGCACAAGGGTGAAGTCGTGGCCTTTTTCATTAGGGAATCAAGGTATAGTACTGATTCCTCTTGGTATAATGACTAAAAGAATCCATGGTGCCTACTCATGTATGTCGCTATAGTCATTAAACCTAAGTTCATATCATGATAAAGTACAAATGAAATTTGTATAGCAAGTAGTGAAGCACTTACTCGGTTGTAGGGCACCATTATGTAGTCCCCGTAGTTTTGAGCAAGCAATCCCGCCGTTATGTATTTCTCGACGAGGATGCGCCTCGCCAAGATGGTTTGCTCGTAGACCACGTGTGGGTCGAGGAAACCCACCGTTCTTTCAATCGCGCGCGGTTTTAATCATGTATCTATACATAAGCAATGAGTTGTTATATTACGTGAATGTAGAACTTGATTGTACACACTTACGATGTCCAAAGATCGTAGAAGTGAGGCATCGAGGGCTTTGAGGTTGAATAGGTCGAATAAGTCGCCGAAGCCCACGATGAAGGGGGCCTGCGTGGAGGAAATAGTCCTCCGTATCCGACGGTGATTCCATCAGCGCACCCTTTCTCTTTGGTCTTCTACAAGTACCAATATGCAAACTCGACAACCTAATCCAATGAGGGCTAATCGTGCTGCCGCCAACGGACTTCAAAGAGTATTTCTTAGGGTTAGGAGGCGGACTTAGGTTAGGAGGCGAAGCGCCTTAATGTTCTTCGATTTCGATTTGTCTCGAACGACTTGCTCGCCACGCGCCTTCCTCCCGCCGACGACTCGGAACCGACACGCGGCACGCTTTTTTATTCGCTCGTGTCTTCTCCACGGAAGCAACGAGGCGGGCTTCGCGAAGGTTGAGGTGCGTCATGGAGGGTCCCGTTGGAGAGACATGGTCGTGTCGAGATGGTTGGGGTAGAGTCATCAAAAGTTGAGGCGATCGCAGGTCCGTGACGATGTCCTTCAAAAGTTGAATTGGAGGCATGGTCGTGGAGATGGTTGGGGTGGAGTCATCAAAGGTTGAGGTGGCATCCGCAGGTCCAGGGCGATGTTCTTCTTTGGCCACTGAATAAAACTGTACAGGGCATCCCCTAGTGTTATGATTTCGTCGTTCGGGCGAATCTCCAATGGGACGGCCCTAAAATTATCATGTACCATGTCCACCGACCGGCGTAACCTGCGCCACCGGGCACCGTCCGCACTATCCCTTCATTGCATGGATACACCACCCCCCGCCCAGCCTCAATAGACATCCCAACCATCCTCACTTGGAGTGTGCGGTGCTGGCTCCTACAAAACGATACGCAATTAGCTAAGGCGTCCTATAGGTCTATCTTTGAAGCATTCGAGATGTACATTACCTTGATGTCGCCGATAGGTAATTGGACATCATCATGTTCACAATTTTGCGTGGACGCGACGCTATTCCGATGTTGAGGAGGATCGCCTACCAAAACAACGGGGCGCTGCGATCGGTTGTTGAGGAGTAGTAGTTGATTCACTTTGTCCCGCAATCTTGCTATCTTTTCTTCAAATTTTGCGATAGCACCCGTTCTCTTCCTTCAAATTTTGAAGTAAGCACATGTTCCAACACCGTGTCGCACTCGGCCTTGGATCTCTTCCTCGCTCCTATACGTGCGATGAGTCGTCCTGGGAATCCATCCTCCAAGATACGTTAACCCCTTTGCTCGCGTGCGACCCGGTGCTCCTTGTTTCCCGTGGCCGTAGATAGTATATCCTTCTCCTGTCGCTGGAAGGAGCCTTCTAACATGCGGAACTCAATTCTTGCTGCAAGAGGTCATCATGTTATTATATACATTATGAAGTTATAGACTTATTAACAACTAGGTAGTTCAAGACATTTACTACACGGTTGGCCACATCCCTGTCACGGTTTGTGAAAGAGATTTCGCCAAGACATAATCGATGCCTCGCTCTAACCAGAGAGCGCGCTGGTGCGTGATCTCAGCAAATGGCCTTGTTTCGCTCAAGGCCCTCCGCCGCCCATTGCGCTGGTTTTACCCGCGCACTCCAGTGGTACCGAGTTTGTGGGGTGAGTGTTAAGTGTCCGAGAGCCTTGTGCGCTCACACTTTCTCAAGAAATTCGGCGGCGTCTTCATTTGCACAAAGGCGCCCCATATATCCCGCGACAAGAATTTATACGCCGTGAAGGGCGTTCGACCGTGTTCACGCATTTCAGACAAGCACGCTCTGAAGGTCCTCCACGCCTTTCGATCGAGAGCAACGCTTGTCGCTCCATGCGCGTCAGTCTGCGGCCGGAAAGTGAACGATTTTAAAACTTCGTCCCACACTGCTTCTCCAACATCCGACACGGTTGTCGAACCCGGAACGAAGGATCCGAATTCTCGTGTTTATACACTAGTCCGTGATTTCCGGTGTACACGGTCATCAAAAGTGATAGCAAAATCATATCACGCTCTTTATTAATATTATCTCAGAGTTTTATTACAACTGGGCCTGAGGCCAAATGGAAAGAAATAACACAGCGGAAAAAGTAGTAGTAGTAGTAGTAGGCCACACGACTTGCCACAGGCAATCGTCTGGGGACGTAGCCTATTCGTCCAGGTCCTCACCGTCCTGATAGAGGTCTTCTCCTGAATAAAGATTATTCAGCAAGAGTAAGCACAACTACCGTGCTTGCAAGTTACACCTAATATTGAAGATTAATGCATGCATAGGTAAACAAAGGATAATGGCAGGGTTGTTTTGCATAAACGGCATTTTCGGATTAAATAACACTAATAGTTTTCTAAGGCCAATTTTAATACCATAGTTGAAATCAGTGATTAAGATGACAATGAATCGTGGATAACCTCCAATAAATGAATAGTGAAGGATACCCTCGACTTTTGGCTAACCGCCCAATTTTTACCATAGGATTATCCATCCCAAAACATCCGTGGAAAACATTTTATAAACCAAAAACAAGTCTAACTTAGAGTGGCTTTGCTAGCATGTCCATGATCATGACGCGCTATTCGAATAGTTTCTACTCGCAGAGTTTGTACACTTTACCCACACGAGATAATATGCTTTTAATGTCGCCAATGCACGCTTCGAAGGCGTGTGACTAAGCAATTATCATGAGGCCGTTACAAGCGCAAGATCTTAATGTATTTATGCCCGCTAAGGTTTCACTACCATTGACTAACCATCCTCCCAAGACCCCTCTTGCACTGTGGGACTAATGTCTAACCAACACCCACACATACAACATAGCATAAATATCACTAAGATACCACAGATTATTTAGGCAAATCGTCCCATTCCGCATATGTGGTGGTACGGTAAGGCGTAGCAAAATACGCCAAAGACCGGTCCTTAATCGACTTGGGCGACTTTCCATTTAATAAACCCATGGGCCGTAATCCTAACAGATTAGGCCCGCATGAACTCGCACCCACCATACATCCGTCACGCCAAGTCCAAACCCATTTTATTTTATTTAGAGTGAAAACTCATAAAAGCCTTCCGTGGTAAAACAATACCACCGAAATGATTTAAAATCAAATTGTAAAGGATTTGGCTAAACCTTCCCAAATAAAAGTGGTCTAAGCGTGGCTAAGCATATGTCAAATTTTAATATAACTTTGCCTAAGGGTGTCATGGTATTCATATTCAAAAATCAAATTGGCCATACAATGGAGACCGAGTAACTATATATAAACAGACATTTTAACCATTATATAAACATATGCATGCGATAGTAATTTAAAACAGAATTAAATAATTTAAAATACTGGGAGCAATATGATCAATAGTGTAACTTGCCTTCGTTGAAGTCTTGAAATTCTAAATCGTCGGAAGGATTTAACTCTCTGAGTCGCCGAGGTCTATACGTGAAATTACGACAAAATCAACTCAAATTCAAATAAATTCAAAAAGACAAATCAAATTAACTCCAAATTGAAATATTTTGGTTTAGTTAGCTAGATTATGAATTTACACAAATTTTGCAATTTGAACCACCCAAATTGGAGTTCTTATGCAAAAGTTATGGATTTTAGAAGTTTAATACAAAATCGGAATTTAATTGAATTTTCTCAATTATTTTTCTAAAGGAAATTTATTTATTGCGAATGCCGACGCCAATGATGAATTTCCGGAATTGAAAGAATTTAAATAAAAATCCCGACAAGCGGGCCCCACCTGGCCGCTGACACGGCTCACGGAACCAAGTTCACGCGCTCGGGGTTCGGAGGTTGGTGCCGACGCGCGCCATGCGTGTCGAAATGGCGGCGTGGCGCACGCGGGGTGAGGTGGCGCCACGGTGGTCGCGTGCGCCATGCCACGTAGCACGAGGCCGGCCGGTGCCTCGGCGAGTGGCTCGCCGGCGTTCTACGCCGCGCGAGCCCCTGCGTCCTGCGCAAAACGACGAGGGGTCCTTGCGAACTAGATGGTTACCCGGACGGCGCGGAGTGTGGCCTAAGGTCGTCGGCGGTGACGATTGGCGGCGGCGGCGGTCGTGGTCGGTCGATGGTGCGGCTCCTCCGACGCAGCGATGACGCGCGGCAGCTTCGCACGGTGAGGCGATGACGCGAAAGGTGCCGACGGCGAGGACGAAGGAGCTTGGTGGCGCCGAAACGGAAGAACCGAGGGTTTCGCCGGGGGGATCTTCAAAATTGGGGCGCTTCGTGAGGAGACGAGCTTTGGATGGCGGCGTTGAGGTGTGGAGGTTGAGGCGCACCCGGGGGTCCTATTTATAGGACGCGGGCGTAGCCGGGCTGCCGTGGAGCTCAAGAAGGTCATGGCGCGTCCGCGGCGGGGATTCGGGGATTCGCGGCGAAAGAAGGGAAAGAAAAGGCCGTGTCGGGGGTGGAGAGGATCGGGGATTTTAATGCGCACGACCATCACGGAGATACGGCCGGATCCTCCCGGTTTTGGAAGGTTTCGAATCGGCGCTCATGGCGACTCGGGGAAAAAAGAAGGAAGGCGCGGGGAGAAGAAAGGAAAGGAGGAAGACGACGGTGAAGCGCCAGATTTTGATCGGACGGTTGCGATTAGGTTGGCGAAGCGGTACGTTGATATCGAGCGTAGCCGTGCGATCCTGATCCAACGGCTGGAATTAACTCGCGCGAAGCGGTAAGTGAAGCTCGGGCGTGGCCGTTGGATTTTAATCCAACGGTGGATGGAGGCGAGGGCGCGCGCGAGGAGCTGGGCCAGCTGGGCCGCGTGCGCGTGCGAAATGGATTGGGCCGAGTGGGTTTCGCCCACTTCATCGCTTGAGGATTTTCTTTGGATTTCAATTAATTAAATACCGATAATTCATTTAGGCTTTAGAATATAGCAATTTAAGTCCAAAATTCGAGAAAATTCACGTAAATTCTCAGGGCATTTAGGACTTATATAAAATATTTCCAGCTATTTTATGTAGTAGATTTTGCACATAAATTGGTTTAGCTTTAAATTAATTAAGGAAAGCTTTTGAAAATCCTAAAAACCACAAAATACATAAATTTTAATTTCTTCAAAATTTTGGGTCTGTTACAACAGTTGTCCCACTCGATGGTGGTGATGGGGACCCGTTCCTTCCAAGTATCCCGCACAAGGTCCTAATCTCGCCACGCTTTGGGGGACTCACGGTGATCCCATTGGCATTGACCTCGTGACGGCCATTAGGCTCGGAGGAATTCTCGATGTTCCTCTGCCATCTCGCGACGCACCACTTTCCTGAGATCCAGACGATTCGCGACGCCGATGACGGCGCGAAGATGGTGCGACACCATGTCGCTTACTTGCTATCTATATATGCATCAAGCAATACACGTAAGCTCTAACCGACTGATTCAGCGGTTTACTCAACTTAACCGAAATGATGCACAAACGTATAATATATAAAGAAGGATTGATGGTAGTTTGTGCTCTCGTATGAGAGTTACAAAAGAACAAGTCTTTGCCATCTCAATCCTATTGTCTATACTCTTCATTAAATGAATATGATAGTATAAATTCAAACTATGAGCTCTAAACAATACTTTGCTTAATCACAAATGATCTCAATCATACGAGAATGATCTTAACTATCACATTCAATCTCAAGATAAGAGAAAAGTTCATCACAGAGCGAACTGTAACAAAGCCCACCGATCAATTTCAGTTCACATTATCAAAGACTATCAAAGTCACATCACAGACGGTTCGTCAATACAATAGAGCTCAAGAATGAACTAACAAGATATCAAATTGACAAGTGGCATTCAACCGTCTCGTGATAACTAGCATTCAATCGAAAGTAACAAATTAACAAAGATATGAAATTGACAAGAGTAAGTAATTTATACAATAGAGCTCAAGAATCAACTAACTATCACATTCAATTCAAGATAAGACAAAGTTCATCACAGAGCATGTCAACAAAGCCCATCGATCAATTTGTCATATCTTTAGTACTAGATTCAGTTCACATATTATCTTTAGGAATACTCACGAGAGGATGCCGCACAACAACTCACGGTGCAAGGAGGAGGCCGGCAGGAGGAGGCCGACGCGGGAGGAGGGAGGCGCCGGGAGGAGGCCGACACGGGAGGAGGACGGCGCGGGAGGAGGCCGGTGCAGGGAGGAGGACGGCGCGGGAGGCCGGCGCAGCAGGGGAGGAGGCCGGTGCGAGGGGAGGAGGCCGACACGGGAGGAGGCCGCGCGCCGAGGCGAGGCGTGTCGCCGATGAAGGGGCGACGTGGGTCTTACGGCCGGGAGGTGAACGGTGAACCCTAGAGGAGCCGAGAGAGCGCGCGAGAGCCTAAGGGGCGCGGAGACGGCGACGAGTAAAGAGCAAACCCTAGGGTGCGCTTTATAAAGGATATCACGAGCGGCTCTATTGAAGCACCGTCAGTGATATACTATCACTGCATTTGTGCTTTAATAGAGCCGTCAGGATATTTAGATATCACGCACGGTTCCATTAAATAACCGTGCGTGATAGTGAGGATATCCCGCACGGTTCTTTAATGGAACCGTCAGGATATTGAGATATCACGCACGGTGCTTACATAAAGCCGTCGTGATATGGTAATATAATGACGATTTATTTAATATATCATGTCGTGATATCTTATCGCTGCACGGATCCATCATAGAGCCGTCATGCTATGGATCTCATTCCTTCATCTCCCACGAGTGTCTCTTCGTCTCCTACTCCACTTTACTACTTCTTTTATATAAATAGACAACCCTTATCGGAGGGATTTCTCACAAACCTAGATCCTTGATCATCCCCTCTCTCTCCACAAATTCCAAATGGCTTCCTCTCGTCCCTACTGCATCGCCTACATTATGGTTGTGTACTCGCACTCTCTCGATCGCAACCTCGCCCAAGTCGTGAACAAGACGTCCGCTCGCAATGCAATCCGTTGTAGACCCTCCGATCTCGGAGACCATAACGGCGATCATCGGTCGATTGAGCTCCTCCTCCAACAGACCAGGCGAGGCTCTCCAAAGATCCCGCGAGTAAACCTCGTCGTGGAGATTGTCCTATGGAACTCTTTGGTCCGCACCGAGGATGCAGCCTGCAGAGTCGAGGACGACCTCGACATTGCAGAGAGCGGGTCACCTAGCCGAGACTGTGGAGACCAGGGTTGATGGCCTCTCGGTTATATGGGACTTGATTACGGAGTCCGAACATCTACAAGAGGAAATTGAGCGTGCAAGGTCACATGTGGAGGCGTTTGGTGAGACAGTCGCTGATCCCGCTCCCACCGGCCGACGAGAATGCGCATTTAAGATTTGAAGACTAAGATAGGATCGCTCATCCTTTTTTATCGTACGTGATGTAAAACGATAAGGCCGCCATTGTCCGTGATGTAAATATGGTCTTTAATTTTTATCGTGCGTGATGATATGGTCTTTTTTATCGCTGCGTGTGATATTGGTCTTTTTATCATCTATTTATTACTGGGCAAAATTCATTTTGTTAATTATTTGCGCATATACATGCTCCGTACGCTATCACAGATGGTTGAATGAAGAACCATCTGTGCTAATATCCTCATCACAGACGGTTCCTATTACTAACCGCTCATGTTGAATTTGTATGCACGGCTCCATGTGGAACCGCTCGTGATAGCCTACATATCACGAGATAGTTAATAAGTAGAACCGCTCGTGATATACTCACATCACGCATTTGTTTGTTAATAGAACCGCTCGTGATGTGAGTATATCACGACGGTTATTATTATTAACCGCTCGTGATATTGAGGATATCACGAGCGGTTCCACATGGAGTCGTCAGACAAGTTCAACACGACAGGTTTGTGGAGAACCGTCTGATATACTCGTATCATGCATGCTGGAAATAAGAACCGTCGTGATATGCCACCCTATAAATATAAAGACCCGGCAGAGGTCCCCGCCTAGCGCCTCGATCTCTTCTTTGGAATAGAGGGGCTTGAGAAGCTTTGCTCTGTGTTGGTGTAGGAGGCTTGTTTATTTTGCTTGCCTTGTTCTTCGTTGTGGGTTGCCCTAGCAACTTATGGCCATTTGGCTTGCATGCATGCTTGCTTTGTGAGGCTTGGCTTTGGTGGTAGCTCTCGGTTTGGGTGTTGTGAATGAGTGTTTTTGTGAGTGGGATAAGCTTATGTGGGAGTGGTGCATTTCAAGCGTGGCTCTTCTCTTGCCCTGCTCATTGGCTCAAGGAGAAGGACGGTGAGGAATCTCATGATATTAGGAATTTTCGTCGTGAGCTCCGAGGGTAACGATCTTTAACTCTTTATATTTGCTCTAGGTTTATCTTTAATCAATTTTAGTGTATTTGGTTAATAGGAGGAGTAACGTATTTGCGGTTTATTAATATAATTTAATACTACTAATTGTTACGTGTGGGATCGATGCTACGCGATGCGTATGAAACTACAAGTGAGAGAGTTTTGTAAATTCGAGCGCTTAATGGAGGACTCGGGAAGCCTTTGTTCCTCGGCCGCAAGCCGGAATACACAAGGTTGTCAACCGCATTTGAACTGCTGAAATTGAAGGCGAGCAATGGTTGGTCCGACAAGAGTTTCACGCGCGTTGTTAGGTCTCCCTAGCGTACATTCTTCCGAGGGAAACGTGTTGCCCAAACCACCTACCAAGCCAAGAAGGTTCTTTGTCCATTGGGAATGGAAGTAGAAAGAATACATGCATGTCCGAACGATTGTATCCTGTATCGTAAAGAGTATGCGAGACTTGCATGTATGTCCCGTGTGCAAAGCATCCCGATACAAGCGTAATAATATTGCTAAGGTGAAGCAAGGACCTCCGCTAAGGTGTTGTGGTATCTCTGTGATCCCACGCTTGAAGCGTTTATTTGCGAACCGAAGGAGGCAAGATTGTGCGTTGGCACTCGGAGGAGCGTAAGAAAGATGGAAAACTAAGACACCTGCGATTCTCGCCTGGTGGAGAAACTTCGATCGGACCTTCAAAGAGTTCGGTGCGGAACCGAGGAACATAAGGTTAGGTTGAGTCGGATGGAATGAATCCTTTCGGTAACATGAGCGTGACATAGCACTGGCCCGTGAACCTATGTATGTACAACCTTCCTCCTTGGCGTGTATGAAGCGGAAGTACATTTTGATGTCACTACTTATCCAAGGGCCAAGCAACCAGGGAACGATATTGATGTGTACCTAGAACCATTCTGGATGATCTTGTGACATCGTGGAACGAAGGGGTACAAGTATGGGATGCGTACAAACGAGAGAACTTCTCTTACGCGCATGTTGTTCTGCACTATCAATGATTTTCCGCCCTTGGTAACTGTCGGGCTTCATGCGAAAAGGAGCCAAAGCTGTCCGCACCGCATAGATGCTACGAGAGTGTATGGTCAACAACTCGCAAAATCGTATATCGTCACGTAGGTTCCTTCCCAGAGTCACCCATACCGCAAGATGAAAAAATAATTCGATGGAAATAAGGAGGACGATTCCAAGGGCTTTTAGAGGAAAGAGGTCTATGATATGGTTAAGGATATCGATGTTGTGCTTGGGAAGGGACGTAAATTAAAACCCGTCGGAAGAACATCTGGAAGAAGCGGACAATTTTTGGGACTTGCCTTATTGGGAGCACTTAGAAGTTCACATCGCATCGACGTCATAAACGTGGAGAAGAATGTATGTGAAAGTTTGATTGGTCTCTTCGAACATTAGTGGCAAAACAAAGGATGGTGTTAACGCATCGACGCGACTTGGTTGATATGAACATAAGGACCGAGTTAGCACCGAAAGAGACCGATAAGGACGAACATACCTTCCACCGACTTGCTACACTATGTCCAAGGCGAGAGAAATGAATTGTGCCAAAGCTTGCATGGTGTCAAAGTCCCGTCTGGTTACTCCGCTAACATTAAGAAACTTGTTTCTATGCAAGATTTGAAATTAATTGGTATGAAGTCTCATGATTGTCATGTCTTTGATGACACAAATTGCAATTAGGGTATCTTGCGAACAAGGTCCGAGTGACAATCTTGAGGTGTGTTATTTCTTCAACTCAATTGCTCGAAGGTCATCGATCCGAAGGACTAGATGCTCTACAGCCGAGGTGGTGACGACTCTATGTCAACTTGAGATGTATTTCCCTCCGTCATTTTTCGATATCATGGTCCATCTCATTGTTCATCTTGTGAAAGAGATAAAGATATGTGGTCCTGTGTTCCTCGTCATATGTACCCGCTCGAGAGGTATATGGGAATTCTCAAGTCCTACGTGACGGAATCGATCTCGACCGGAGGGCAGCATCATCGAAGGTTATGCAACCAAGAGGTCATTGAGTTCTCGCGTCGACTACATGGCTCGGAGTGGAACCGATAGGTGTGCCTCTATCTCGCCATGAGGGAAGGCCGGATGGTATCGTGACCATCGGAAGGAAATCAATCACTCCCGATCCGGATACGTGCGCTCAAGCCCATTTCACGGTCTTGCAACACATGACCCAAGTGTCCCCGCACATCGACGAGCACAAAGACATGGTACGCCAACAATCCGGACGGTCGGACGTTTGGATCACGAGAGAGCACAACCGCTTGTTCAACGAATGGGTAAAGGTGCGAATCATGACCGAGAGGTCATCAAGTGATGATATGTGCTATGGTTGGCAAAAGGGCCACAATTTACAATTGTCACATGGCAAGGATACGACATAAATTCGTACATATTTTATCTGCACTCGGGATAGGAAGAGCACAGTCCAGAACAGCGGTGTCCGCATAGATGCATTCAGTACCGATGGGCTGAGGAGCTCGTACTATGGGCAAATAGAGGAGATATGGGAGCTCGACTACGTGCTTTTCAAGATCCCCCTATTTCGGTGCCGTTGGGTCCATCTCCCACATGTGAAGGTCGACAAGTACGGCGTCACTACCGTGGACCTCGATCGTGTCGGATACAAAGACGAACCATTACTGGCTAACCAAGTTGTTCAAGTCTTCTATGTAACCGACCCGGCAAATAAGAAGCGTCACGTAGTTCTTCATGGAAAAAGAAGGATTGTCGGAGTTGAGAATATAGTGGACGAGGAAGAATACAATCAATTTGACGAGTTGCCTCCTTTCGGAGACGGCATCAGGCTCGAGGAAGAACCCAGCGAGGAAGCTAGCTATATGCGCGTCGATCATCATGAAGGACTATATTTTAATTAAGAAATTACTCCATTGTAATTAATTTATTCCATAACATCATGTGTTATGAACTTGTAATATGTCGTACGTATATTTTGATGTCAACGTGGAATTGTAATCGCTCCTGTCCTTGTGGACCGTATATTTTGGTGCATTAAAAATTCATTTAATTTGGAAAATAGTCCACCGCACCACCTTTCTAGAAACCTAAAAACTAAAATTTTATGGCAAATAGTCTAACACCTTTGCAAAGAAACGGTATACTCATGCCTAATCATGCGATCGTCATCGCGCGAAGACGACGATTCGTCCCACCCTTCCACACCACGGCCGGTGCTCGTGCCGGTGGCCATCCTCGACAAGGTGCCACACCCGCCCGGTGGCGGCCTTCTCCCCACGCCGCTGGACCATGTCCGCGGCGAGCCTCAACACCGCCGCACTCCCGGTTGGTCTTGGCCGCCGCACACGCCGCCGGTCGGCTTGTCCTCGACTGGCTGATGTAGTGCTTCCCAACATCGCGCGTCGCGTCGGCGTGTAGAGGAGGAGACCGAGCATGTAGGCGCGCCTTGTGGCGCCACGGCCGCCCATTCAAGGAACATGAGGCCGCGCTGCATGTCTTGGGGCGCGAAGACAAGCCCGAGGCCGACGATGAAACAAGCCCTCGGGTTGCCGACGGCGGCGGTGGTTGACGACGGCGAGTAGCGCCGTTGTCCCGCCACTTCATCGCCTCCTCGCTCAGCGCCACGCGCCTCCCACGGCGTTTCTTGGACACCTTGTACAAGGCCTTGCAACTATACGTACATACATTCAAGATGTTAGAATAAATTGTAGTATGTACGCACGTATATTGTAGATATAAAGATGTACGTCGTTAATCGTAGGTGCATAGGTCCTCCATGGGCTGAGGAGAGCTCGCAACCACACGCCGACGATGTCGGCAGCGACATCGTGAGAAAGAGCGGCGATCACCGACCTCCTCGCCTTGGTGTGGCTCGACTACTCGCATGCTCACCTTGGCGATTGACGTACTCAAAACCGTGAGACGAAGAGCGATGGGAGGAGTTTAATCTTGGTGAATTATTCGTCTTATAAAGAATTAGGAGTAATCGCACGTGAGACGAAGAGACGCATGTATCGCCGCGTGCAGACGAAGAGATGGTTGTGCGATGGTGAAGAGACACATTGCGCGGGAGATGAAGAGGTTGGATATCGCGACGGCTCTATATGGGAACCGCTCAGTGATAATAATATCACGCACGCTTATTTAATAGAGCCGTCAGGATAGTAGTATCGCGCAGCGGTTTAAAAATAAAACCGTCAGTGATACTTCCTGACGGTTTTATTTACAAACCGCTCGTGATAAGTTGTCGATCACGCACGGTTCATATTATGAACCGCTCGTGATACTTCTGCACGGTTCTTAATATGAACCGCTCGTGATATGTCTCATCACGCAGCGGTTCTTTTTACCAACCGTGCAGGAAGTATCTAAAACGGTTGGTAATAAGAACCGCCTCGTGATGAGAACATATCACGACGGTTTCAAAGGGAACCGTCTGTATAAGTTCAACACAGACGGCTCCTTTGGAACCGTCTGTGATGAGGTGTCTGCTATGCCTGTTTTGTAGTAGTGTCAGTCAATTTAAAGCAATTTTTGCCGAGAGAAATGTTATTTATGGGGTGTCTAGTTTGATGAACGGGTTTGATTCTAGGACCAACTCATTTGTTATGTTGTTTGCTTGGTTTGAAGAATGAAATGAGTTGGTTCATCACCACTTCTTCCCTTGTATGCACAAGATTAGTAGAAAAACTAGGAATGAGATTAATGCATGCTAAACCAACCCATCCTAGGGTGAGCTGGGCCCTCAAGCCAAACACCCCATCAGTAGATGGAGGCTTGTCAGGTCCTCTATTTGAACTAAGGATCAAGTGGCACCCTACTGCCCAAGATTGATCGCTCTAACACAAGACGGGTAGGTTTGAAAGTTCAATGGAGAGGGGGAGATAACAAATGTCTATAAGAACAAGATGGTCCGTGCCAATCTCCCAAGTTCCCGAAACAAAACCACTCCACCAAATCGACTGATCGATCCCAACGCTGGTAAGGTCACTCGTGACGGTGATGGTGGCTCACAACGGTGGGAAGCTGTTCCCAATGGCGACGAGGCCGGTGGGCAGTGGTGGCACCCGATCAATGGCAAGGTTGAAGGACGGCGTTGGTAGTGGCTTTCCCCTAACAGAGAGGTCACAGCGTCACGCAACGGTCGTGGTGGCTGGCAGAGGTGGTATCTCAGCAAGACGGTTGGCAGGCAAGGACGAGGGCGCGTGGCAGAGGCAAAGGCAGTAGGCACACGTGCTCATGGCCGGGCCAGTTGGCCAGAAGCAACGGCCGTGCGGCGCATTCAGTGTTAGAATTGGGTCTGCATGGGTCATTCGTTTCTTAAATTTCAAAGTTGGCATGATTTAGTTTCATACCGTTTAGCCAAGTTGTGGGGAGCTATTTATAGGATGGAGTTTTTGCCACCTCTTAAATCATGTAACACATGGTATGGAGTGACATGAGACGGACTATAACTAAAGTCAGACACACGCACGTACGCACATGGGTATTTTCGTGTGTCAATTGTGTGACTTGCGACACGCGACTGCAAACATGTTGTGAACCTAGTCCACTTTTCTTTAGCTAACCCTCCATTTCTCCCTCCTTTGATATTGGTCAAACTACACTATTCGGAAGACTAGTGTGGTCACTCGAGAAACCAATGTGGTCACTCGGAAAACCAATGTTGTCGACGGAAGACCAGTGTGGTCGTCGGAAGTCTAGTGTGGTCGAAAGACTAGTATGGTCACTGGTTGGAGCCGTAGACCAGGGTATCGTCAGGAGCTGATAAACACTGCAGTGTGATTGACGGAAGACCAGTGTGGTCACTGGTTGGAGCAGTAGACCAAGGTATAGTTAGAAGCTGATAAAAACCGCTTAAGTACCATTAATTGGTTTTTCTATTAGCAGTTACCAGTCGTTCATTATGTGCTTTTATTATGTCGTGGCTAGAGAGTAATTGTCCCGGCCTTAAAAGGATCTGAAGAAGTCTAGACTTGAGACTAATTTTTGTTTGACTCTTATTTCATCTTCTTCCTTCTGTTCTACTGTGCTACTGTGTTGTGCTATCGAACCAAGCTATCTCTTCTCCTCGGCGTGCACTGGGAAGGAGGGTGAACAGATATCTCCAAACCATTGTTGTAGAGAGTACCTGCACGGGACGGTAATAAGGTTTCTTGGTAGCGCATCTGTGTGACCGCTCGTTGCGCTGCTTCATCTACGTTCTGCACTATATCGAGCCTGCGTTGTTTCTTGTTCTTCATCAAGCATGGTTGTAAGTTGGTTGTGCTACAAAACTACTCTTTTATAATCCTATTATTATGTATGTTTAGAAGTACAATGAGTTGCCTGCTATTAGTATTGCTTTATGCATCCCTAGTTATTTGTGATCTTTGTCTCATAATAAAATTTGAAATTAAAATATTATCCATATTTCAAATAATCTAGAAACCTTATTTTGAACATTTTTGTGATTCAGCAATGGCTGGTACTTTTGATGCTATCTTGTTTTCACTGTTGATGTAATCTTGTTTTCAATTACCGTGAACAGTTAAATGGCACGGTAAAGGCTCTGTTAGAATTGTAATTCCTGTTTTTATTTCCACCTTCCCGTCGAACCCTTTGTAAACGGAAAAATAGAATGAAAAAGGCATCAATTATTAGTCTTAGCTATAGATTAAGAACTGTGCCGTACACTTTCCCCTCCTCCGATCCAATTCAACGGGATTTGACATCTACCTCAACTCCAAACCTCCGCCGCGAAATTCCCATCACCAACCCACCCACCAGCCAAAGCCAAAGCAGATGAACCCTCCAATGGCAACCGCAAGAAGCGTGGTCCTCCTACCCGGCCATGTGTTTACTTCGGGCAGTAAATATCTTCTTTTGCCTTTTCTTTTGAGGAAGGATCTACCGATTTGTTTCACAGGAGTCTTTCGAAGTGTTTATTAAATGTGGTTGAGAAACCTTGGGTTGTAAGTTATTCGAAGAGCATTGGAGGATGAACTGATTTCGTGTATAATTCTTGAAGAGAATTTTATTTATACAGAATGTTTGCCTTTGAGGCTAAACTGATTGCATTGTTGTAACCATTAGAACCTATGGAGATTTGTGATCCAAGATCCTTTGTTTAATTCGGGTGGAACATTAGAATTTTCGAAAGAATGAGAATCTTGATCAATGTATTAGAGTGTCGCGATTGACTACCTTGCATGGTTGTGCAGATGAAATATGGTCGTGTTGTAATTAGAGTAATATTAACGAAGTAATCTGATCGTTAAAGTGATTAATGAGATAGCCGAGATTATTGGATTATTGTCAGAAATGACTTGGATGTAGTAAGTAACTCTCTAAGAGCTTAATCTTTATAAAGATAATTGGGTCGAGGAAATGTTTTCGTGTTGATGTTAATGCGCGAGTATGTTTGGATTGTGATAATTTTAGAGATTTAATCTATGGTTTCCCCTATCTTCTATATGAGAAGTTCATTGTAGAAGTCTTGGAGTTTAAATTTGGACTTCGCATTTTATGCTAGGACCTTGGGTCACCCAATGATTATGTGTAGAGGAAGTAGATTAAGGGTAGATTCCGAATAGTGAGATGATCATTGATAGAACTCTTTTGATGAAGTATATGAATGTGTGTGCCGAGGATTCTGAGTTGTTTATTCCGAAAAGATTGAGGTGATGTGGTTGTTTGAGAGGGCTATTTTGAGATGTATTGGGAGTCATCTGTCAAAGTATTTCCATCGGTACAAAAGTTGGCTAGAGTATGTTTAGTCGAATCAATAGAGTCTCTCCACAAATGTGTGGATGGTGTATTTCGGATTAAGCCTAACTTGAGGAGATTAAATTAAGAGGATTGAGCTCGTGTGGTATGCGATGAGTTCGAATCCCAAGGTTTGAGATAAATTTTATTCCTAATCGAGAAACTGAGAAAAAAGACATTTTCTCGGGTAGTGAAGTGTTTTCTTGATTCTCGTTTGATTTGTGTGTTGTTGACTGATGTCTTCCGCAATTTGAGTTGGCGCTGTGTTGACATGTGTGATTCTTTCAGTTCAGAAAGAATAAAAGATTTTTTTTATTTGGGCATTCAAGTAATTTCTCCTTTGGATTTTGTGACGTTTATTCGCAAACTGCCACTTGGAAGGTGGAAAGGTTTTTCGTGATGAAATTCTGATTTCTGGGTTTGACTCTTTAGTACCGAGCTGGTAACGCATAGTTGCGATGTGAATATTTCATTTTCAGATGGGTTTTGACGGTAAAAGAGTTTGCTTAAAGAGAGCTATGTTGTGTGTTTCTGGTTAAAGGAGGTGATCCTTGTTTCAGTGAAGAGTTCAATTGAGAGGTGGAACAAGAGTTCCGTGTTCTATGTGCATGTTGTGTGTTGTGATATCAATCGGAAGGTTAGCCAAGGTACATTGGGTTGTTTTCGTTAGCTACGGAAATTCAAAAGTTGGCGTATCGCAAGGACCGTCTCGGGTCCATACGCGGTGTACGCAACATTTGACATGTTTGGTGCCGAGTGAGTACCTGTGAGAACTAGAGTTTGAATATTCGTTAACGTCGTGGACCATTGAGTAGGATCTTACCTTCGATTCTCTTGCGATGAGTGTACCTGGAAATGTGGGGACGAGTGTTAGGACAGACATCGTTCTACGTATTTGTGTTGTGGTCTCATCAGTCCGAGAGAGAGGTCACTTGGAAGCTAGAGTCTCGCTTGCGCGAGCAATACCCGGATATGTTCATGTCTGGTACGTGTTAATCGTTGTTAATTTCGAGATGTCGTTTTCTTTCGGGTAGATCGGTGAGCGATTCGGGTCGAATCTGTTAAGGGGCGAATGTAATACCCGAATGTTTCTAAAAGGAAGGAGAGTAAACAAAAAAAAGGTTTTTCTGTAATACTCCAACTTATTCTAATGAAGGAAGTAGTGAAAAGAGAAATTAGACTTTAGAGGAGGGAAAATCTGTAATTCTTTGGTAACCTAGGCTTCGGGCTTTGGCCCAGGAGGCCCATGAGGGGCCGACCACTAATAAAAGGAGGGGGAAACCCTAGCCCACCACTGTAGCACGTATTGCTATAGTGTTCGCCACTTGCTCTGATCGCTACGATATATGCCCTCCTCCTTGCACTCCGCTGCTCCTCGTGGTGGTGCTTTCCCATTGCTGTCGGCCAAGGAGAAAGGTGGAGGGAGAGAGGAGAAGAAGAGGAGATGAGCATCTAGCAGGGGAATTCAGCGGGCACGCGTCTCTCCAAGGGTAACGATTGCCGATTGTTGTTGTTTAATTAGTGGTAGAAGTGAAACCGATTAGTTTTGATTGGATCAAAGTCTGTCTGCAGTAGTTTCGATTCTGTCCAGTGTGTTGCGGGGGCTGTTTCGACGTCTTAGAAGCCGAATCAGAAGTTTTGATCATCTAGAGTTATTTAGATAATGTTCTTAGTTTTCGGTGGCCGCCAAGAACACCTAATTCCGCCATACGGATCAAAAGTTATGATCATTTTAGTTTCTACTGTCCAGAATTCTGACGAGAACTACCTTTCAAGTTGTCTCCTAAAATATGTTTATGTTATTGGACGAATTAGAGTTTTCTCCCAACTAGGTTATTGTAGATAATTTCATAACCTTTTCATATTGGTAAAGAACACTCTAATCGGAGTTACGGAACCAAAGTTATGACTTGTTCTTTGCAGCTGTGTTTCTAGGTTAGGCAGAATCTGTTCTGTAACTTTATCTGCCGTTTGCTAAATTAATTTGGCCGAATCAGAAGATCTCATCAACTAGAGTATTGTAGTTATATCAGTTAAGAATCCATAGAAATTGGTCTCACCTCATTCCGAGTTTCAGATCAATAGATATGATTTTTACCATGCTTCTGTCCAGTTTTGGGTTGTGCCTGAGTAGTCAGTTTTCAGATTAGAGTTTCTAATTGAATCTTGAGTCACCGGAGAAGAGTTGTAGAACGGTGTCGAGAAGTGTCATGTGCAATGTGTTCTTATTTCAGTTGTTTATTTGTTTAGGCGGTGAAGCTTCGGGTTTAGGAGTACCACCTTTGCCTACTATCGCGTCGCACCGCAGAAGGCAAGTACATTGACGTTTGTATGAATTATGTATATTGGATGCTTGATGTTCGTACTGTATTTTCATTTGATACGTGAGAAGTTCCAATGATTATGTTTTCTCCGTATGTGAAATTCATATGTTCAAAGATGATGCTAGTCGTTGTTCATAAATAAATTCATGCATCCATGTTCAAGTTCCGTTCACGGGAGTGGAACTCCACGGGAGTGGAGTCTAAAGTTGCATCCATGTTCATGTTCCGTCCACGGGAGTGGAGCTCCACGGGAGTGGAGTCTAAAGTCCCATTAATTTCAGTATGGGCATGTGAGTCCCACCATTCCAATGTGGGCAGTTTGGACACCCGTATGAAACGTTCTTCATACGGTATTTTGGATCCCCGTATTTCGATAAATACGGGCTTAAGTGAACACCGACGGGTGTGTCACTAGCTATACCGGTATAAGCATGTGTGCAGTCCATCCTTTGATTATATTCATTCATTTCATGCATTCCTAAATAACCGTTCGTGGTGTGTTAAGAAATTGTGAAGAGGTTGTCTTGTCCATATTGGTTGTATGTTAATCTAATTCATGTACTTGCTGAGTCCTGGACTCACTCTTGCTTTGTTTATTTGTTTTTAGGTGATCGTTGATGAAGTTTCTCTTGGAAGGGAGTAGACACGCACTGCCAAATATTTCACCTTATACTAGATTCAATAAAAGAATGGTTATTGTCTTTCATTGTAATTGTTGGATTGTAATAGGTAAACTTAGACATGGATGGTAACTTCCTTTCGTCTAGTTTGTTTAAATAGTTGTTTATGTTCATTGATCATTTGTTGATACGATTTCTTAGTGGATCCAGTATTACATTCATGTTTATGTTCCAACTGATGTTGATCTGTTTAGATTAGTTGATGAATTATTGATGAAGTTATTCCATTGTATGATATCATGTTAGGTCATTAGGTAGTATTTTGGCTTCAGAATAACTAGGGTGTTACACCCACCGTCACTTCCCAGGCCTTCCGCACCACCCTCTGCCGGTACGCCTCCCGCTTCCCTTTCCTCTCCGTCCAATCCCTACCTCCACCTCCCGTACAATACCACTGCCCCGACGACGACGCCGCCGACCCGTTCGTCGGCCTGCTCGCCGTCATCCGCGCCGACGAGCCCGGCCTCCGCGCCTTCCTCCGAGGCCTCCCTGCCGTCAACGCGCTCGTCGCTGACATGTTCTCCGTCTACGCCCTCGACGTTGCCGCTGAGCTCGGCGTCCCCAGCTACCTCTTCTTCACCACGGGCGCCACCAACCTTGCCGCCTTCCTCCACTTGCCATTCTTTTGTTCTGGGAGCAGCGGAAACTTGAGAGATCTCGGCGACGCGCCCGTGTCGTTCCCGGGCGTGCACCCGTTCCCGGCTTCTCACTTGGTCTACGGGGTGCTCGACCGCGGGACGGACGTGTACGCGGTCGTGCTGGACTTGTTCGATCGTATGGCGACCGCGCGCGGCATCCTGGTGAACACCTTCGAGGCGCTGGAGAGCTCGGCGATCGCGGCGCTGAGAGACGGGCGCTGCCTCCCCCGCCGCGCAACTCCGCCGGTCTACTGCGTCGGGCCGTTGATCGTCGAAGGCGGCACGGAGGAGGAGAGGCACTCGTGCCTCGCGTGGCTGGACGCGCAACCGGAGCGCAGTGTCGTGTTCCTCTGCTTTGGCAGCCGCTTGGCACTCTCGCCGGAGCAGGTCAGGGAGTTGGCCACGGGCCTCGAGAGATCCGGCCAGAGGTTCTTGTGGGTGCTGCGCGCGCCTTCCGCCGCCCCAGAACCGGACGCGGCGTTGGCTCTTCTTCCCGAGGGGTTCTTGGCCCGGACCATGGACAGGGGCCTCGTGGTGACCGCGTCCTGGGTGCCGCAGGTGGACGTGCTGTGGCACGCGTCCACTGGCACGTTTGTAATGCACTGCGTGTGGAACTCGACGCTGGAGGCGGTGGCTGCTGGCGTGCCAATGGTGTGCTGGCCGCTGGAAGCCGAGCAGTGGATGAACAAGGTGTTCATTGTGGAGGAGATGAAGGTCGGTGTGGAGATGAGAGGGTACAAACCCGGCGGGCTTGTCCTGGCCGACAACGTGGATGCGACAGTTAGGCGGATCATGGAGTCGGAGGGGCGGCGGGCAGTGGTGGAGCGGGTTATGGCGTTGAAGCAGAGCGCTGCAGCGGCGTGGAAGGAAGGTGGCTCTTCGTGCGCCGCATTCACTGAGTTCCTGAAGCACATGGAGGAGGAGAAACGGTAGCAGCAACTCAGAAGTGGGTAAGGATACGTAGATTGCACATTGCCACATGGATTTTTAACTCTTAGGTGGACATCCTCTCACATTATCCACCGTCTGATCTACATCAAGATCTGTGTATTTGGAAATATGTTAGGAATATATGAATATGCGCCCACCTCCAGTGTGTTCAGAGATCTCAACGGAAAATCAACGGTAGATAGCATGGGAGGATGTCCACTTAAAAGTAAAATGGCTTTTCCCAGGGAGTACCACATGGATTTTTTACTAAGAACCAATGAACTTTGTATACGACATGGATTCTAGTTTAGTTCTTTTCTACTTATGAAATGAATGTTATGTTTGTAATGCGTGAATTTCATAGGATTTATTTTCTGTAGGAGTTAGGAAAAATTTCCGTATTCCAAATGACTGGCGCCGTCTAAGAACTAGACGTCATTGTTTTAGAACCAATTATAGAGGATGATGGCCTTTGCATGCGTGAAAAATGTGACAAACAGTGGATGGACGGTGCTCGCAGCCTTATGCTTAGTTCTTACGATATATGACAACACGTACTTGCTATGTGCGTAATTTTTCTCTCTCCTAGCCAAGTACATTTATAGGAAATTATGGAGCCGCATTGAGCCAACTTCAAGCTACCAATGCTGCGAAATGAGGTCCTCGTTTTGCTGAAGCGTTTAGAGGAATGTTCACTAGCTTTCTGAATGGTCGTTGCCTCGGATTAGTGGAAGAAGATGCAATTCTCTTGCTAAATGGAAATTGTATCACCTGAGCCTTGTTGCTAGTTCTGTATTAATGTATTTAGTTATGCATTTTGCCAGTGCTTCTTTCATTGTAACTTTGACAGGTCGCTTAAAGAAAATCACCATTCAAACACTACTGAAGAACAGGGCTGTTTTCCGCCGGTGAACGTCTGGCTGCTGCAGAGAGGACTAAACAATTTCCCAGTCCCTCCTTTAACTCTAGCAAACCTTTGTCAATGGATATTCTTTCATGTGTATGGTTATATATATCTTGTATATGTGACACATTGACACTTGACGCCTACCTTTTCTGATAACTAGAGGATATTACGTACTCAGTCAATTTAAAGCAATTTTTGCCGAGAGAAATGTTATTTATGGGTGTCTGGTTTGATGAACCGATTGATTCTAGGACCAACTCATTCATTATATGGTTTGCTTGGTTTGAAGAATGGAATGTGTTGGTTCATCACCACTTGTTCCCTTGTATGCACAAGGTTACTAGAGAAACTAGGAATGAGATTAATGCATGCTAAACCAACCCATCTTAGGGTGAGCTGGGCCCTCAAGCCAAACGCGCCATCAGTAGATGGAGGCTTGTCAGGTCCTCTATTTGAACTAAGGATCAAGTGGCACCTAATGCCCAAGGTTGATCGCTCTAACACAAGACGGGTAGGTTTGAATGTCAAATGGAGGGGTAGAAAACAATTGTCTACAAGAACAATATGGTCTGTGCCGATCTCCCAGGTTCCCGAAACAAAACCACTCCACCAAATCGACCGATCGATCCCAACGCTGGTAAGGTCACTCGATCGATGGTGATGGTGGCTCACAACGGTGGGACCCGATCGATGGCGAGGTTGAAGGACGGCGTTGGTACTTGGTAGTGGCTTGGCCCTGATAGTGAGGTCCGGCGTCATGCAACGGGCGTGGTGGCTGGCAAGTGGTATCTCGGCAAGATGGTTGGCACGCAAGGACAAGAGCCCGTGGCAGAGGCAAAGGCAGCAGGCGCACGTGCTCATGGCCGGGCCAGTCGGCCAGAAGCAACAGTCGTGCGGCGCATTCGGTGTTAGCGTTAACGAAACTGGGTTTAGGATCGGGAGTCCTGGTTCAAGGTGAGTTTCTCATTCTAAACTCTAGCAGGGTCGTAGCCTACAAATAGCAGGTACTAGTCATTGTTAAGGTTGATCATTTGATGAAAGAATAAAGAGAAGCAAGAAGTCTCCCTGTATCTCTGTGTTCAATCTTTTATTCTGTTCTTGTATGGTTCTTACGATTCTGTGTTTGTCTACGAGGTAATCGCTCGGACTGGACTCACTAGTGACAATTCCTCAATACGTTATCAACACTATCAACTCTCCTCGCATCAAAAAGGTAATCATCGATGAACGACACCCGTAGATTGAATCGTACTTTCTAAATCGCTTTAAATTCTGCAAATTTGCTTTCTAGATTGGTTTTCTACGGTGTAAATCCTCTCTAATCTGCCGTGAGCCGACTTGAAGTCGCTGGCCAAGCCGATCGGTTGGATTGCATGAAAGAGATGATGTTGATTGCACCGTAGATCATTGCATAAATAGTAATTGCATGAACATTGCATTGCATGAAAGCCCGTAGTCTGCATGCGGCACCCTCCGGCCGTTTGTACACGGCCACGCCGCCCGCACGCGGCCGCGTCGCCACGCTACTGCGATACGCCCGTATGCGCCGAAGCCGATCGCACCACACCCGCCGCGCCGTCGACGCCGGCCGCACTGGCCCGAAGCTGTGCCACACGTTGCCACCCACCCGCACGTGGCTATGCCGCCATAGTGCACCGCACGCACTCGCTGCCGGCCTGGAGCCATGCCGCCTCCCAGCCTACAGCTGCTACCACGTCACATGGCCGCGTCGTCGCGTTCGCAAGCACACCACCCGGCTTAGCGTGCGGCGGCGCCGCCCGCACGCCAACACCGCCACCGCCTCGGCCGCACGCCATGGTGTTAATCGACAGCATGTGTGCTAGTTGCGGTTGAACAGATTTTTGGGTCACGTGGATTGCTAGTTGTGGCTGGCCATGTTTGGGTTCTGTACGTGAGGTCGCGCCGCGATTGTGCACTTGTGCCACTGATTGGCCATGCCAGCGGAACAAGCGCGCCACGCGAGGAGGTGCTGGGCTGTGTGGAGTGCGTAGGCAACAGAGCCCGCACACGTTCGTTGGTTGGACCGGCAAATCGAAAAAGCATCACACGCCGCCACGCACGGCAGTTGCGCTTGAAGCGCCACCACTGGAGCCGGGACCGCCCGAAGCTCACCGCTGCTCCACATGAGGGCGCCACATGGCCACCGCCGCACGAACTCGCGCGTGAGCAGCCGCCGGCCGACCTCCATACCCGGCCGCTTGCGCACAACACCACCTCACCCGTCGGTTTGCCTCGAAGCGTCGCCGCCTCACCCGCTGGTTGCCCCGAACCACCGCCTCCTCACCCGCCGGTCACCTCCTCGTACCGCCGAACGGTCGCCTCGTCTTGCTACCAAACGGTCGCCTCCCATGTCAGCCGCCGCCCGGATGTGGCTCTCCCACCGCCGCGCCTGTATGCGCCTCCCGCTAGCCTCGCCCGCCGCTCTGGCTCTTGTGCGCGAAGGCACGCGCCGCTGCCACTAGGGGATCCGGGTAGGGAAACCCTACCCGCCTGCACCCTTTTCCATCCGACGCGATGGGTCGGCCCAAAGAAAGGATCGGCGGAGAGAACAAAAGGGGTCCGGGCGAAGAGGGAAAAAGGGGGCCCAGGTGAAAGAAAAAAGGGGGCCCTGGGCGAAGGAAATCCTGAAATTTTGCAAAAGGGACCTTCGGAATTCTGAAAATTCTAATTTTTTTTGCTATTAAGGAAATTTTGCGAAAATCGCCTTAGAAATTCTAAAAATTGCGCGCAAACTTTCTCTGTACTGAAATTTTGTGTGTTAACCCCTGGAAGTTGAGAATTCGTCGAAAATACTTTTTCGAGCAGAAAAGGTCTCAGGAATTCAATTTTTGAATCAGTTTTTGCATTTGAAGCATGTTTAACTTTGTTATTATTATTTCTATGCAATTTATGTGTCGCATTTACTGTTTTGATTATATGTGATTGTTTATATTGCTTTTAATCACTGAAAATAGTAATAAATCATGAAAAATACATAGAAAAGTACGGGATCACGAACCAAGGGTTCAATAAGCATTATGAGAATTTTACAACCATCTTACGCAAATTATCAGCAGTAATCTTATGAACTTTCTGCATTAATATGAATATGACTAGCATCACGAACCAATAGTTCGAAGAGCTGACCCAACATGGCCAGAATTTGTATCAGTCTTCAATTCTGTGGTAATGTAATCAAGGATGAGCAGAAGATTGGGAAGAGTCTCTCTACCTTTCACCCGAATATGGTGCAATCCGCACGCAACTATCGTCAATAAGGCTACAAGAAGTATGCCACATTATTTGACATCATGCAAGTTGCGGAAGCTCAAGATGATGTTCTAAGAAAGAACTACATCTCATAGCCACCTAGTAGCAATGTTGGCTATGAAGCCCATGCTAGTAGCTACAAAGGTGAGAAAGCCTCTCACAAAGGAGAGGAGTAAGACGGGTAAGGTCGTGGGTTGCACGTTATTGATGCTTTCCAGTCTAAGAAGAAGGGCAAATAACAGCATGTGGCACACCTTGTCATTGCAGGCATAGAGGGTCCACATATATTAGCTGCACTTATGGATGTGGACAACCCAGTAGCAGCCCCCATCGCCCCTCCTTTAGACATCGCAGCGGCCGCAGCCGTAGCTACCCAAGAGGAGAAGATCGCCGTGGAGCAGATTGAGGCAGAAGTTCCTGAATACTTCACCGATTCGATCTAGTGCACGCATTGCACTTGGATCTTTTATAGTAACCTACAGTTTGTAATTGAAGCAGAATTTTAAATTATTGAATAATGGTTGCAAGCTCTAGGAGAGCAAAGCATTAAATTCTTATTATGAGTCGTGCAAGGCTTATTTTCCCGTATTTATAATAGCAAATTATGTTCTGATATCTGAAGTATTTTATTTATATATTGCTTGCTTTCTGCTACATATTAATAAAGTACATTATATTAGAACACATGTGGCGCCCTATGGAGGAAGTGTGCTTAGCAGGTAGCGACACAATAAATACCATCCTGAGAGAAACGAAAATTTTTCCAGTCGATCAACAAGAATGCTAGTAGTCTTACGACAATCGCAAGTAGCGATACTTGTATAATAGGCTTAGGAAGGGCCATAATTATACTCTCAATAGGCACAACCTTGGTCATTGAAGAAGCTTTGTTGTACCTAGAATCGACTAGAACTCTCAAGGATATTCGCGCTAACGGTTTCCATGCAGAGACTGAAGAAGAGTATGGTAAGGAATACCTACTCATGGCAAAGCATGAAGAATATAGAAAAATGGTATTTAAATGACTTCCTTCATTGGAAACTAGGCTATACTACACTAATATTAAGGCACCTGCAACCTATACTGTCATGAAAATCGTATTTAGAAGCTCTGAACTTTTCTATCTCTGGCATGATAGATTATGCCGCCTAGGTCTTAGGATAATGAGAGATATAATTAACAATTCACAGGGACATAATATGAATGTAAAGAATTTCCAGAATCAGAAAGATTTTGTGTGCCCCGCATGTGCTACCGGGAAATTAATTACTAGACCTTCTACTCCGAAAGCAAATGATGAAGTCCCTGTATTCCTGGACCGTATCCAGGGAGACTTTTGCGGTCTTATACAGCCCCTGTTAGGGCCATTTAAGTATTTTTATGGTGTTCATCGATGCTTCCTCATAATGGTAGCACGTATGTTTATTGTCTACGAGAAACCACGCTTTTGTAAAGCTAAATCTTGTAGATAATTGAAATTAAAAAATAATTTCCCTGATCATCATGTAAAGTCCACCAGAATGGACAATGCCGGAGATTTTACTTCGAAGGCATTTGATGATTATTGTATGAAATGGGAATTAATGTTGAGCATTCCGTACCGCAAGTCAACACCCAGAATGGACTAGCAGATCTTTGAAGAATTGTAATTTACCAACTATATGTTGGGGACTCGCAGTCCTGCTCGCAGCAGCTCTCATCAATTTTAGACCGTCGGCCTATAACTATTGCAAGGGTCGTGATGACCCGAAGGTCCGATTGTTGGCCCGATCTTTCGATGAAAATGATACGTTCGGTAGACGTCGCTCAACTCTTACGATCCTGGCTACGAACACACAAGGCCCGAAACCACGCAATAGCTGAACTGCTCGACAAGTCGTTATCAACCGTGCACGAATACCCGGTTGACCTGACCACGAAGGTCGATTCCTGCATACACCGAAGAAGCACGCAAGAACAAGATAAATAAGCAATCTGAAATTGTGAATATGAATGAAATATTTAATAATTTGGGATTCCGAAGCGGTATTATGGTTGGTCTAGTCGACAAAGCCAATACACGAAGTTGCATAGAAGCTAACTTTTAACTAAACAAAATCCAAGGAAACTAGAGGGGGCGCGTCCTCCTTAAATAGGGGATGAGGAGCCACAAATCTAAAAGAAATAGAGGGGCGGGACTAAAACTCGTGGGTACTGTTCATGTGAACAGTAATCACGCCCCCAGGTGGGCCGCCGGCAGATGGGCCAAGTTCAGTATGATTACAAAGCCCAAATTGGCCCAAACAAGTGATATGACGTGTTCTTTTGATGATTGTGATCAGCCCAGAAGGAATTTGGAGGTGAGGCTGGATCCGTTGGAAAGAGAACAAAATAAGCTTTCAATCAAGTACTCATGGATCTCTAACGGACTCCGTATGTGAAAGTTATGTCTGTTTTAAGTTGGTGCTGTCAGGCTGATTCCGGAGGCCGAATTGGATTCCAAAACGGATCCAGCTCGAACTGCTTACTTGTCTTGGACCAAAAGTGACATGGCGCTGCATATATATATATATTTCATCATTAGGTAGCATCATATAGTTCATATAATATAAAGACACTTCTAAAAACAAGCTCACTCGATAATTTAAGTGAAGCGTCATTTAGCTCTTATACTTGGAACATAGAAGCATAGTAAATATGGTTGTATCCATAGGGTCATGTCCTCATCATCCTCCTTTTCTTGAAAACAAAGCCATCCTCGGCTTTTGATAAGCTGAAAATAGGGTAACAAAGAAGCCAAAGTGTATGCATGGTATATGTCTATGTCATCTGTTTTGACGGTTCTTCGTTGTTGCACAATTAATGTTAGACGATAGCAGCGATCATAAAAGATCATTGTATTATTACCCCAAGAATAATCATATATGTTAATGAGCAAAACAAAATTTCTCACATAGCAATTATTGCAACTAGTTTTGCAAATATAAGTGAAGTATTTATGCAATTCAACTCTCTGAAGTTGTAAACTTGCAGTGGTAGCACATACGGGCAAATCCACAACTTTTGGAATCAAACAAAGTTCATCCATATTATTAGATTTCAATGGAGCAATAGCAAATTCATCTAGCAAAGGTGAAAGGATGTGTAAATTCTTCCATACTTCAACATCTTGATGCAGATTGTCCACACTAGATGGTGCAACAAGAGATAAATACATGGCATTGAATGAATACTAAATTTTAATTTTCTCTCATAATGAACAAGATTCTGCACATAATAATTTTTGTTCAAAACAGCAAGCTTCAATTCATCCATGTAATCACAAGTTATGCATATTCGATAAACAAGAAATTGATTGTCTACACCATAATCTCCAATCAAATTAAACTTATACCCAAGGGTGTAGGCACTAGACAAGCATTTTGAACATGCGATTTCATAAACTTTCTCCATAGCATGTGACAATTTCACAGGTGGATCCAACATAATATAACATAAAGAGTCAGTAGGAGAAATTCTAGTCAAAACGTCTTTATGTCTAACCAAGTCCACATGATTATTGTATGCGATTAAATCATCACATGACTCATTCAAAACAGCATGCAATTCAATTATTTCAGCACATGGTGCACTCAACCCTGTTGGCAAATAAATCAAATTATCACAGGATTCATGCAAATTCTCAATAATATCAGATTTTGTAGCTAGGAAATTAATTTCTACCTTCTCAGCACTAGATTCATCCACCTCATGTGATGCAGTGGTTTCTACTACAATCTGATTTTCCCTTTGCTTAATGATACTAGGCATGAAATCATGGTTATTGTTCTTAGGTTGAGTGTTCAAATCAGTACCTTTGGTATTACCTTGTAGGATCGGCTTAGATGATGTTGATACTGAAATTGGTGAGTAGTTAAAAGCTTTTCCTTCCTCTTCTTGCTCCAGCTCAATTAACAATGAGCAAGCCAAGGGTGCAAGACAACGAGACGAGTAACACCCACAGCAGAGGGGCGGCCATCATGGTAGATGCAGCGAGCGGGAGAAGCAACCAAGATGATCTTGATGCAGAGGTTTGTACCGTGCGCTTATTTGTTTCATGTACACGTGAAGGTGTAGTGAAAGTAGACGAAAGAGCACGAATAGTCTTGGATTGTCGTCCCTGTACTTCTTTTTCAACTTGGCAAGCAAGACGAAACAAACGAGTGATAGTGGGAGGTTTATAAACAAGTTTATTCCGAATTTGATGGTTTAATCCTCCTAGAAATCTAGTTATCTTTGCATCTTCAGTTTCTTCTAAACCACAATGAGACAAAGCAGTTTGCAAATCTTGATAATAATCCTCTACAGAACTACTACCTTGTCTTAAGCGTTGCAATTTATTAAGCAATTCACGAGAATAATATGAAGGTACAAATCTATGTCTCATTGCTCTCTTCAAATCATTCCATGTTCTAGGTATGTTCTGATTAGTACGACAATATTAACTCCACCAAATAGATGCAAAATCATAAAACTCACAGTAATGACCTAACTTTTAGATGATCACAAATTCATGGCATGCAAATAATTTTTGTACATCTAATTCCCATATGAGATAAGCATCGATCATAATTCCCGACAAGCGAGGGTACCGTGAAGTTAATTTTATGAGACATACTATCACTATCATATACCTCCGTGGTGAAAAACTTGTCTCAAGTGTGCATCTTCCTCGTTCACTATCTTGCACTCCCGTCCAACACCGAAGAAGAGGTGGATATATCTTGCAATCTTTCCATGAACTCCGCCATAGTTAGTAGAAAACAAGGAAACAAACCACAAGTATATGTCCCTATAAACTACTAGGTTCTGGAGGCTCAACCAAGTCACTCACACTCAAGCTTATACCCAGTTCTTACAAGTTCTTACCAATGCAGAAGGAAATGGTACAACCGTTGTTGGTTCGTGATACTCTCATTTGCGATCAGCCCAACGATTGCGAGGAACGACACCTGCTGAGTTAGTAGGAAGTGGAGCTTGGAAGGCTTCAATATGGTAGCAAGGATCAGCAATAATCAAAACAGTTAATGCAAGTTGAAAGATTGTTCAAAGTACTAGCTAATGTTGCTGATTCTAGCCTAATCAAAGCTAGCTAATCAAAGCTCTATGCAAAGAAGTGTATATACGCACACGCAACGATCAATGTGACTTGATGCAAGCAAAGGAAAGCCTCACAACAAGTGCTAGGAGAGACGCTAGCCAACTACTCAAACTTCTTTCTAAGGGCACAAGATTGTTCGCATGATGTAGAGCACAAAAACAGCAATATCGATGCACGCAAAAAGCCCTCTAGATTGAGCAGAAACAATAGCTAGTCTCAAATGATGAAAACAACAAAGTTTTATATAGCTTATATATGCTTTTCTGAAAGGTTTCGACAAGATCTACAACTTTTCAGTTGAAGCGAACTCCAAATTCAGAAAGGAAGATCGAAGGAAATGGCAAAAACAGAAACTGAAAACTTGCGACGCAAATATGGGGCCGAAGATGGCCGATTTTGGGGCACCTGGAGGGAGACTAGAGGCTTAGGTAGAAAAGATGCGCATCGTCATTAGCTTCAAAACGAGCACAAGAACGTCAAAAACGGATACCGTATGCAAAAGTTATGCCCGTTTTACTGAAGGTGTCTCGGATACGGAATTCTACTCAGACTCGAATCCGTCTCGGGTTTAAATTTGAAACTGCTATATCTTTCAAACCCGTGGGCCAAACTTGCTGAAATGTTTTGTGGAAGCTTTTGGTTATATGTAGAAGGTGTCCACCAATTTTTATGCACTTTTCTTTTCTTCTTTTTTTTCCTTTTTTTTACCGCGGCTTTTGTTCTATGCGGTTGCCTCTTTTTTTCTTCTAATATTTGGTCGGCCCTAAGGTTTGTCGTAAGTCGCAAATAACATCAATTCTCCCAAAAGATTACAGCAACCCTCTCTTTTTTCTCAGATGAACAACAGTAAGGATTTTCTAGTTTTTGGTGCGGATTAGAGGAGTTCTAACCCACGAAGTTTCTGTTTTAGATGCAAAAACTAAGACCCTAAACGAACGATCAAGCAACGCGAAGGAAAACACAATAAGCAATCTATACCAACTAGACAATAACTAGAGCTACAGATCAGCAACTAGACACGACGATGCAACCAATGATTCAACAAGCAAAATACCGAAAAGAAAATTGCAATGGCTCAAAGGGGTTCGGACAGGGATGATAGATGCAATAAATTTTTTTGGGCAATTTTCTAGACTCTAGGTATGAAAAACGAATATACTACTAGAAAACTGGAAATTCTCACCGATCAACTGAAGCTCTGATACCACCTGATGAACCCCAAGGTCCGATTGTTGGCCCGATCTTTCAATGAGAATGATACGTTCGGTAGGCGTCGCTCAACTCTTACGATCCTGGCTACGAACACGCAAGGCCCGAAACCACGCAATTTGCCGAATCGCTCGACAAGTCGTTATCAACCGTGCCACGAATACCCGAGTTGACTGACCACGAAGGTCGATTCTCGCATACACCAAGAAGCACGCAAGAACAAGATAAATAAGCAATCTGAAATTGCGAATATGAATGAAATATTTGATAATTTGGGATTCCGAAGCGGTATTATGGTTGGTTTAGTCGACACAAGCCAATACACGAAGTTGCATAGAAGCTAACTTTCAACTAAACAAAATCCAAGGAAACTAGAGGGGGCGCGTCCTCCTTAAATAGGGGATGAGGAGCCACAAATCTAAAAGAAATAGAGGGGCGGGACTAAAACTCGTGGGTACTGTTCACATGAACAGTACTCACACCTCCAGGTGGGTCGCCGGCAGATGGGCCAAGTTCAGTATGATTACAAAGCCCAAATTGGCCCAAACAAGTGATATGACGTGTTCTTTTGATGATTGTGATCAGCCCAGAAGGAATTTGGAGGTGAGGCCGGATCCGTTGGAAAGAGAACGAAATAAGATTTCAATCAAGTACTCGTGGATCTCCAACGGACTCCGTATGTGAAAGTTATGCCTGTTTTAAGTTGGTGCTATCGGGCTGATTCCGAGGCCGAATTGGATTCAAAACGGGTCCACTCGAATCGCTTACTTGTCTTGGACCAAAAGTGACATGGCGCTGCATATATATATATATATATATATATATATATATATATATATATATATATATATATATATTTCATCATTAGGTAGCATCATATAGTTCATATAATATAAAGACACTTCTAAAAACAAGCTCACCTGATAATTTAAGTGAAGCGTACGAGCTCTTATACTTGGAACAGTAAGCATAGTAAATATGGTTGTATCCATAGGGGTCATGTCCTCATCAGGTCGGTACTGAAAACTTCTCATCTTCGCAAGTTTAGTTGCAAGATTTATATACCTGTACCACTACCGCAGCGAACTGCAATGGGTCTTCTTCAAAAGTCTGGGATATACGTTGGTTATGAGACAGCATCCATAATCAAGTATTTGGATCCTATGACTGGATATTTGCATATGCCCGATTCACTGCTAGTATATTAGATGAGATTAGTTTCCCGTCATTAGGGGGAGGAAATCAACCCTTGATGAAAATATCGGGAAATAACGTGGCAAGCCACGGGAAGTCCAGAAGACAATTAAAGTCCGGAAGATAATTGGAATCTATGCACATGACCCGTGCACTAGTGAAGCGAATAGAGAAGTCCAAAAGATAATTGAATTGAAGTCCAGAAGATAATTGATTTGCATGTTTTAGCGAATCAGCTGCCTAACCACTTTAGTGATTTGAAGAGCGTGACCAAGTTGCATATGTCTGTATGCAATGCACCAGAGAGGGTTAAAATACCGATGAAGGTATCCCTAATCCCGTCCAAACACCTCAGAAAATGACGAGAACTCTAGCCCCTCGAATCAAAAGTAACTGGGGACGCTTGGTGAAAAAGGATGAGAAGGACTTGACACAGCCGATCATCGAAGTTCTCTAGAACCAGAAGGGGAGCCAGTTGAGACCTAGCACCGGTATGGAACCTTTAGAAAAAGTATACCAGAATTGAACATCCCCATGAAGGGAGACATCAGCGTGGATGTGTGCGCACACATCGGAGCTAAAAAACTAAAGGGACATGCCCCGCAAATGGAAGCAGCGGTAAGCAAGTAGAAGCATTAAAAGAATCGCCCCTTAAAGAAATAGCTATAAACTTTATGACCTCGGGAGAATCTTTGAATATGACAACAGCCAATGTCGACATTTGCTTTGCAAAGAAAATTGCCACAATCATCAATCTTGATCCAGAGCCTGCATCGCTCGTTGAATGAAAGGAAAGGTCAAATTGAGAAGATTGGGAGAAGGCAATAGAAACTGAATTATTCTTTCCGAATAAAAGAAAGACGGTTGGGCCTGTGAGCCGCACGCCTCCTCTTGTGCACCCCGTAGGGCATAAGTGGGTATTTGTTCGAAAGAGAAATGAAAAAAAGTAAGGCTCGTTGTACAAAGTTTCACTGAAAGTCTAGGAGATGATTATGAAGAAACCTACTCCACAGTCATGGGCAGAACTCCCTTTAGATATTTAATCTCAATGGCAGTGAACTTGAAGTTAGAAGTGAAATTGATGGATGGAGTACCAGCATACCTTTATGAAATATTGGATTCAGACATTTATATGCAGATACCTGAATGTATCCTTGTCCTGAACCAAGACAGAGCAAATAGAAATCTGTACAGTGTGAAACTCAGAAAATCACTGTACGAAATTAAGCAATCAACCAAAATATGGTATAATCGCTTGAAGCGACTTTCTATGCAAGAAAGGCTATACGAACAATGATAATAATCTGTGTGTAATTATACGACGATCCCAGGATGGATTTTGTATAATCTCAGTGTATGAAGATGACCTGAATATCATCAGAGCCCTGAAGGATATTAAGAAAGCAAGCTCTTACCTGGAGTCGGAGTTCGAAATGAAAGGTTTGGGTAAAACTAAATATTGTCTAGGCTTGCAGCTTGAGCATGTCCCTGAAGGAGTATTAGTACAACAGTCAACCTACACTCAGAAAGTGTTAGAAAGGTTCGGCTTCGGAAAGGCATACCCTTCGAAAGTGCCGATGGTCGGGAGATCTTTGCAGCAAGACAAAGACCCGTCTAGACCTAGAGAAGATGGGAAGGAATTCCTGGGACCGGAATTCCCACACTTGAGCGCAGTAGGAGCACTCATGTATTTAGCAAACTATACTAAATCAGACATTGCATTTGCCGTGAACCTACTAGCAAGGTATAGTACAGAACCAACCAAAGGCATTGGCAGGGAATGAAGGATATCTTCCGATACCTCCAAGGAAGCAAAGAACTTGGTCTGTTCTACAAAAAGAATCAAGACCTAACTATGAATGGCAATGCAGATGACGGGTACTTGTAGGACCTGTATACAGCCAAATCGTAAACAGGCTATGAACTCCTGTGTGGTGGAACTACAATTCCATGAAAATCGTCTAAGTAGAGTCTTGTATCGACTTCGACGAACTACTCGAAAATAATAGCACTATACGAGGCCTCACGAGAATGTGCTTGGCTTCGACGGATGATTCATCACATCCAGTAGTCATGTGGATTGAATACCGCACAAACCCTCACTATTATATATGAAGATAATGCAACTTGTGTTGCACAAGTGCAGATGGGTTATGTGAAGAGTCATCTCACAAAGCATATCAATCCCAAGTCCTTCTATGCTCATGAATTGCAAAAGATGGACGAAATCAAATACTAAGTCATGTGAAAATCTTGCAGATTTATTCACTAAGTCACTTCCAGCGTCTAGCTTTGAAAGATACATACGTGGAATTAGAATGATGAGACTTAGAGAAGTGCAGAATTCAGGGGAAGAATATTCACGAACTCATTACTCAAGCTTGATCATGGAGATCGAGTACCCAAAGAATAAATCATGGAGATTAAATGAAATTGGGTGGATTGTACTCTTTTTTTCCTTGACGAGTTTTCCTGAAGTTTCTCGGTTAAGGTTTTTAACGAGGCAATTCGTGCAGCACAGCAGAACGTGTTTCATGTACTCTTTCTCCAAATTTTTCTCACTGGGTTTTTATGGAGTTTTGACGAGACATGGACATGAAGGATGAGTGCCCAAGGGAGAGTGTTAAGAAACCGGGTCCAGGACCGGGAGTCCTGGCCCAAAGTGGGCTCCTCATTCCAAACCCTAGCAGGATCGTAGCCTATAAATAGGGGATACTAGTCATTGTAAAGGTTGATCGCTTGATGAAGGAATAAAGAGAAGCAAGAAGTCACCCTACATCTCTGTGTTCAATCTATTATTCTGTTCTTGTGTTCTTGCATTGTTCTTACGATTCTGAGTTTGTCTACGAGGTAATCGCTCAGACTGGACTCGCCAGTGACGGTTCCCCAACAGTTAGAATTGGGGGTAAAGGCACGGTTGTTTCTTAAATTTCGAAGTATGGATGGTTTAGTTTCATACTGGTTAGCCAAATTATGGGGAGCGATTTGGAGTTTTTATCACTCTTGGAATCATGTAACACATGGTATGGAGTGATATAATAAGAACTATAGCTAAAGTCAGACACATGCACGTATGCACGCACGTGCGTATATTCGTGTGTCAATCACGTGACTTGCGACGCGCGAGTGTGAACCTTTTGTGAACCTAATTCACCTTTCTTTAGCTAATCGTGCATTTCTCTATCCTTTGATACTGGTCAAACTACATTGTTTGGGAGACTAGTGTGGTCACTCGAAAGACTAGTGTGGTCACTCGGAAGACTAGTGTAATGCTAGTGTAGTGGTAATAAGATTAGAAATGCTAGCATGTTGTAACTTGTATTTCAGTTAGTATTTTGCATGTTGTACGCATTGTGGAACTAATTGTATCATAATTGCAAACTTTAACTTCATTTGCAGTGTCAATCTGTCGTTGTTACCTATCTCTGCAAAGCAGGACATGTTATCGTTGCGCCATTTCTCCAAAGTTCTCCATCGTGTATGAATTTCCTGGTGCATCGCAATATCATTACCTTCCTACTTACGAATCATTGCTACCTCAATTTACTACTACGAAAGGGCTAATACTAGACGCCTCATCACAGATGGTTCCCATGAAATTGTATGTGTTGTAATTATCACAGACGCTTCCAAACGAACCGTCTATGATACGTCACTATCACAGATGGTTCTTACCGTTTGTGATATACTAGCACTATAAATATCAGCTCCCGACAGACCCATTGCCCCCTAGCGCCTCCACTCCCTGACCCAATTTCGGTTTGAGCCGCCACCCCCATTGCGCCACCTTAGAGAGGAGAAGGAAAGGAGGAAGCTAGCTAGAGAGGAGGAAGGGAGGAGAAGGAGAACGTGAGAAATCTCGCGCGTTATTTGGAATTTTTGTCTTGAGCTCCGAAGGTAACGATCTGTAACTCCTTATATTTGCTCTAGGTTAATCAATTTTAGTATATTTGGTTAATAGGAGGAGTAATGTATTTGCAGTTTATTTATCTAATTTAACACTACTAATTTGTTACATGTGTAGATGGACCGAAACTGGATGTATAGTGCGAATCATATGAGTGAAGAGTACATTAAAGGCATATTTGCTTTTAAAAGAGACGCCGAGCAGGATATGTTGAACAAAGGGATAGAATTTATGTATTATCCATGTATTGATTGCAGTAATCTGAAGATATTTAATAACCCGGCGTAGATCAAAGCGCATTTGATTCGAAGGGGTTTCATAAAAGGGTATACATGTTGGACCAGTCACGGTGAAGAGCAGATTATATAGGAAGTTAATAATGATAACATCGCTGAGGAATTCAACGATATGCCAGATGTGGACTGTGCTTTTGATGAGGATAGGTCGCACGATGACAATCTGAATCAGATGCTACGCGATGCAGAAGGAAACTACAGTGAGAGAGAGTTTTGTAAATTCGAGGGTTTAATGGAGGACTTAAGGAAACCTTTGTTCCCTGGCTGTAAGCCGAAATACACAAGGTGTTCCCTGGCTGTAAGCCGAAATACACAAGGTTATCAATCGTGCTTGAATTGCTAAAATTGAAGGCAAACAATGGTTGGTCCGACAAGAGTTTCATGGCATTTTTAGGTCTCCTAGCGGACATCCTTCCAGAGGAAAACGTGTTGCCCAGCACCACCTACCAAGCCAAGAAGGTTCTTTGTCCATTGGGAATGGAAGTAGAAAGAATACATGTATGTCCGAACGATTATATCCTGTACCGTAAAGAGTATGCAGATATTCATGTATGCCCCGTGTGCAAAGCATCTCGATACAAACGTAAGAGTACTGCTAAGGTGAAGCAAGGACCTCTTGCTAAGATGTTGTGGTATCTGCCTGTGATCCTACGTTTGAAGCGTTTATTTGCGAACCGAAAGGATGCAAGATTGCTGTGTTGGCACTCGGAGGAGCGTAAAAACTATTGAAAAATCTTTTTAAGTTTTACCTTAAAAATTATTGGGTAAACTATCCTATGAGAAAACTAATTTGCAAAAGACTCCTTTTTGGCTCCGTTTTGCTGTTTGGTGTTTGATGTCAAAAAGGGGGAAATCGTTTTTGAAAATGCTTTGGAGTTCATTTGAATGGTTTCTCCTTGTCGTTTGCTTGCCCAAAAAAGGGAGAGAATATTTTTTTTTGTTCAATTCTAATGAATTTTATTGTCAAGCTCATGGTTTTTGCAGAGACTTTCTTTTGGTTTAAGGTTATTTTGGATTTTTGGTGATTAATGCCAAAAGGGGGAGAATTTGTATGAGCTACATTTGGATGAGATTGGTCATCAAAGGGAAAATTTGTATGAGCTAAATGAGTAAGTTATTCTCTCTATGTGATTTCACCTTATATTATGCTTAACTCAAAAAGGGGAGAATAAATCAACAAAGGGAGAGAATACCTAATGCAAAAAGGGGGAAGAATTCTCTAAGTTTTATGCATGCAAATAATCAAATAAGCTTTAATTCTTATCTTATGATGATTTATATCCAAATGTTGCTATTAATGGTGGATTTGTCATCAATCACCAAAAAGGGGGAGATTGAAGAATCTAGACCGCCATTATATGTTAATGGAGTATTTTGGCGATTAATGACAAATCTACGTATGAGACTAACACTCTTATTGATATACCTTGTTGAGTCCCAGCTTGGATATAAAAGCAAAAATCCAAACATGTATGTATTCATTAATGACAAATCTATTTGTGAGACTAACAATTCTATTGATTATCTATTGCTTAGTCTCGTTTGGATATAAAGATGAAAATACAAGAGGTATGCATTCTACTTCTTTTTATTATATCTTGTTGCATTCCTCGGATCCAAAATATAGGTTAAACTCCACCAAAAAGGTTAACTTCGATATGTGCATATGTTTTCATTACACTTTTGTGTATGCACACATTTAGGAGGAGTTCACTCTATATTTTGTTGTTTCATTAGTATTGATCCATATTCCCTTTCCACATATATTTGGGATCCTTACTTTGAAACATATCCTTGAATATATTTAACTTGTGTAGTTAATATATTCATATGAGTATATACAACTTGTGTAGTTTGTATACACTCATATTTAGTATATACAACTTGTAGTTCGTATATACTCATGGTATATATAACTTGTGTAGTTGATACATATACTCATGTTTATCTCCATTCAATTACTTGCTATTGAAGTGGTTATCATCAATTACCAAAGAGGGAAAGATTGTGGTATCTTGTCCAAACCATTATGAGTTAATGGTATGACGTGGTAATTAATGATAATCATATTTTGAAACTAACGCTTCTCCTTGAGTTGGATGAATAGGTTGGGTTCCTTATGGTTGAAGACTTGGGATGACATCATGTGTTGATAGCCATCAAGTCAAAAGGAGTTCCATCATGAGTTGATGGAAGTCAAGTGAAGATTGCATCATGGGTCGATCCATGTCAAGATCTCAAGGAGATGATCATGTGTTGATCATCAAGTCAAAGAGAAGGTCCATCATGTGTTGATGGAGGAGAGCAAGTGGAAGAATGCATCTTGCGTTGATGCATATCTAGACTCGGGATGAAGGATGTCATCATGTGTTGATGGGCATCAAGTCAAGATCCCGAAGTTAAGGAAATCATCATTTGTTGATGATTGTCGAGTCAAGAACCCGGACTTGAAGTGAGGATGTGCGTCATCAAGCTTCAAGAAAGCGTGCAAGGCAAAGGTATGACTAGCTAGGGCTAAGTATGTGTTCCTTGTTTTTTACCGGTCTTGGTGTTTGGTTGTAGACCGGATTGCTAGTATAGGTTGTTGTACTATTAAGAGGGGTCTTGATTAGTAGCTTGAGTCAGTCATGTGTTGATAGCTCATTGTGTTTGCTCTAGCTCAACTTAACATGTTGTCAATATTTGCGAATGTGTTTTGCAAATAGTTGTGGCTCATGGATAATCCTTGTAGCATGTGATTTTAGTTTGCAAATATATTTTGCAAACGGCTTAAGTCCATGTACCTTATTCCTTGTGGTGTGATTCTAAAAGTGTGCAAATGTGTTTTGCAACTTGTTGAGAATCTTGCCTTCATGCCTTGTGTCCATCTGGTATCAATTTGCAAATGTATTTTGCAATTGAGTTGTTCTTTGAAAGCCAGTTTGTGCCTTTCTCAGGAACATCGGAAGTACCGCAATGTACTGAGCGAAACTACCACAACACGGTTGTACCGCCCTGAGTGGCGGTACGTGTTTTCTAGAGAAGCATGTTTTGCTCACCTGGAAGTGCGGTAGTACCGGTGCGTACTGAGCGAAACTACCGCGCTGCGGTAGTACCGCATGTTCCTTGGCGAAACTACCAGAGCACTTTTGAACATCCGATTGTTTGTTCCGATCATGCGGTTAAGACCAGTGATCCGAAAAGATCTAAGTGATCTGAGTGGTCCACGTGGTATAGCTGATCCTTGACTTGGCAGCTGTTCCTCTGGTAAAACGGTAGTACCGGCGTATCTTAAGCGGAATTACCGTGTGGCGGTTGTACCGGCTCTGTGTGAGCGGAACTACCGCACATCGGTTGTACCGATTAAGTGGCGATACGTGTTTTCCAGGAAGGGATGTGTTGCTCGCTCGGAAGCACGGTTGTACCAGCGCTTTGTGCGCGGTATGACCGGATCTCGGAACGGCCAATCTCTTAATAGCGGTATTTAAATTCCAGAACGTATGCTTTTTGGTCCTTAGCCGCGTTTTCGAGCATATGTTGCTCTCTCGGTTTTGCGGTAGTACCGCAGTGCCTTGTGCGGATCTACCGGAGAAGCGGAACAACCGCATGTTGCTTGACGGTAGTACCGCGTCGGAATTCCGACGGCTATGTGAGAGCATTTAATGCGTCTACGCTAGCCGTTGATGAATACTTTTTGGGTGGTATGGTAGTACCGGCCATTAAACGGCGGTAGTTCCGTTTATCGTTATTCGTTCGGGATTCTGCTTCCAACGGCTAGTTTGTGAGTGTGGGCTATTGAAAAGCATCTAGGCCCCTAAAAATATGTTTTGGTAATTTATGATAATATGTGAGAATGGGACTCATTGGTTTGTTGAGTTTTTAAAAAGCCTAGTCTCATTGGAAAATATGATCTTGAAGATGCATGCTAAAAGTTTTATGAAGATCAAGTACAGCTCAAGCATAAGGTACAAGTGGTTTTGAAAATATTTTCTTTTACCGGTCTTAGGAGAAATAGGTGGAAGACCGGATTATAGGTTAAATGTCGTACTATTAAGAGGGATCATGTCCAGTAGCTTGATGGCAAGTCTTGTGCTCTATGGATCAATTTAGGATCATGCATGCATATGGATTTCCTTTTAGCAGCATATTTTGCACTGTCAGGACAATCGGTAGTACCGGAGTTGTTTCTGCGTACTACCGCACTTTGTTGTTCCGATCGATTGTTGGCGGTATGTTTTTTACAGAGAGTCTCTTTTCTGGTTTCGGTGCCAAACCCTCAACGCGGTAGTACCGCAAGTATCATTGCGGTATGACCGGAATGCGGTAGTACCGCTTTTGATAAGCGGAAGTACCGCATGCCGGTTATTCCGATTGTTACTTGGCGGTATATATTTTCCAGAGTGCACCCCTTTTGTCTCTCTTTGAAAACGGTAGTACCGCACTCACCTTGCGATATGACCGCTCTGCGGTAGTACCGCTCGACAGTTGGCGGTAGTACCGCTCTGCCAGATAAAACGGCTATGTCAGGTCATTTAATACCTCTGTTATAGCCGTTGTAGTGGTGGTTGGAGAAGTGCGGTAGTACCGCCCTATACATGGCGGTAGTACCGCATGTGGCTGAAAAGTTGGGTTTTCTTCTCCAACGGTTATAATTGTTGTTGGGGGGTATAAATACTTCCCCACCTGCTCAAGGACAGTTAGCTAGACCACATTTAACATCTTTTAAGCCTTGTGGATTCATTCAACTCCTCAAATTCATTTGTTCACTCTTTGAGAGGTTGTTGAGCTCATTCAAGTGCATTCATCATTCTAGTTGATCCTCTTGCACTTGAGTGTCGTCAAGCGGAGGTCTTGATTTGTTACTCTTGGAGTTTTGTCGAACTCCTAGACGGCTTGGCGGTGATTGCACGGTGATCTCTTCAAGAAGATTATGAAGAGGCCCGGTGCCAAGATTGTGAGTGGTTTGGTGTTCACCATCTCCGGAGTGGAGGAAGAACAACCAATAGTGATCGAGGAAAGGTTTAATACGTGGAGCCGGCTTGATTGGTTCAAGCTCCTCAACGTGGACTAGTGAAGACCTAGCAAGTCTTCGATACCACTGAAAACATCGTTGTCTCTTTGTGGTTATTTCTAGTCTTTACTCTTCCGCATTTATATTTCTAGCTTGATCATTGTGCTTATATTGCTTAGCTAGAAGTATAACTTGTTTAGACTAAATTGTTAATTAGCTTAACTCGTACATTTGTGAAAAAGTTTAAAAACCTCCTATTCACCCCCCTTTAGTCGGTTATCCTTGATCCTACAGGTGGTATCAGAGCGTGGTCTCTCAATTTGTTAGACTTTACCGTCTAAGAGAGAAAGGATTGCTAGTGAGGGTATGCATATAGGAAAGGCTCCTTTGTTTGATGGCTCAAATTATTCTTATTGAAAAATTAGAATGTCTATTTTCTTTAAAGCCATGAGTCCGAACATATGGAAAATTGTAAATGAAGGTTATGTTATGCCTCTTGATCCAACAATCCTCACGGTTCAAGATGAACGTAATGCTCATTTAGATGCTCAAGCAATGAATGCTCTCTTTGGTGCTTTGAACGCGGATGAGTTCAATAGAGTGAGCAATTTGGAAACCGCTCATGATATTTGGACCACCCTCTCCGAAATTCATGAGGGCACATCCACGGTCAAAGAAGCCAAATTGCATAGGCTTCGGATTAAATATGAGACATTCATAATGTTGCCTCATGAAAACATCACCGAGATGTATTCAAGACTCAACAACATTGTGAATGAACTCAAAGGTCTTGGCACTAACCTTCTTGATGTTGATGTTGTGCGCAAGATGCTTAGGGCCCTTCCAAATAAATATGAGATATTGGTGACATTGTTCTTCAACTCTCCCGAGTTGCCTAGAATGACTCCAACCGGATTATTGGGCAACCTCATCACCAACGAGTTATACAAGAAGGACAAAGAAGAGCTATTGGAATCATCTTCATCCAAGAAAAAAATTACCGCTTTCAAGGCTAAAGCGGAGTCAAGTGAAGATGAGGATGAAGAAGAAGAAAACTCGGATGAGGAGTATGCTCTCCTTGTGAGAAGAATGAAGAAATTCATGAGAAGACGCCCACATCGAAACTTCAACTTCAACAAGTACAAGAAAGGGCAATCCTCAAGTGACAACAAGCGCTATAGCAACATTCGTTGTTATGGATGTGATGAAAAGGGGCACATAATCTCAAATTGCCCCAACAAGAAGGATGACAAAGATAAATCATCAAAGAAGAAGGAATTTGACGGAAAGAAGAAGCTTTTCAAAAGGCTACACAAAAAGGGCAAAAATGAAGCTCACATCAGATAATGGAATTCCGATGATGAATACTCGGATTCCGACTCGGATTCAAGTGATGAAGAATCCTCAAAAAAAAAAGAGGACTTGTCGGCATCGCCATAAAGGAAGCTCCATCACTCTTCTCGTCTCCTACATGTCTTATGGCAAAAGGAGATAAGGTAAAATCCTTTGATGATAATGCTCCTTCATATGATGAACTAATTGACATGGTAGAAGATTTAAATGAATATGTTGGAAAGGAGAAATCAAAATTTAAAGTCTTAAAGAAAGAGTATATATCTCTAAAAGACTCTTATGAGGAGCTAAAGGAAGCTCATGATTCTCTCCTCCTAAAAGATATAGAAAAATCACATTCAAATATTGGTATTACGTGTGATTTAATGAATGAGATGCTTAGAGTAGAAAATATGCCAAATGCAAAATCCATATCTAGTACTTCTACTTCTTGTGATGATTTGCTATCCATACCTTGTTGCTCAAATGATGATTCAATTACAAATACTTGTGATCCTTTACTAATTGTTGAAAACAATGAGTTGAAAGAGCAAGTCACCAAGCTAAGTAAGAGCTTGGAAAGATGCTTCAAGGGTAAAGCAACCCTTGACAAATTATTGAGTGAGCAAAGGTGCTCATTCAATAAGGAAAGACTTGGGTATGTGCCCAAGAAAGGTAAGAAACCGGTAAACAAGCCTCCAAGGTTTATTAAGCAAAGTGGTGAATATTGCAATAAATGTGGTAAGGTAGGAAACATGTCAAATACTTATTTAAATATTAATGTTAAAACCTATGACATTTATGATTCTTGTTACATGCTTAAGAAATCTATTGATGGTAAAATAATTGCAAGATTTATTGACACTTCAATTTTAAGCGCTAAAAAGAATGCTATTTGGGTGCCTAAAACCTTGGTCACTAACCTCCAAGGACCCAAACAAATTTGGGTACCTAAAAGAACTTGATTCTTGTTTTGAAGGTGAACTACAAGACCGGTGGAAAACATTGGGTGCTTGATAGTGGATGCACTCAACACATGACCGGTGATAGAAAAATGTTCACCACATTCGAGAACATAAAAGGAAGTGACAAGATCACCTTTAGAGATAATAGTAAAGGAAAGGTAATAGGATTGGGTAAAATTGCTATCTCAAATGACCTTTCCATTTCTAATGTATCTTTAGTTGAATCACTTAATTTCAATTTATTATCCGTTGCCCAAATATGTGATCTTGATTTAATTTGCTCTTTCTCAAATGAAGATGTGTCAATTTCAAGTGTAAAGGAAAATGCTTTAGTTTTCAAAGGCTTTAGATTTGGAAATCTTTACTTGGTTGATTTTTCCTCAAATGCTTCATGCTTACAAACTTGTTTAATTGCAAAAACTTCTTTGGGTTGGCTTTGGCATAGAAGGCTAGCTCATGTTGGCATGATTCAACTTAAAAAGCTTTTCAAACATGATCTAGTTGTTGGTTTGAAAGATGTGAAGTTTGAGAAAAATCGACTTTGTAGTGCTTGTCAAGCCGGTAAACAAGTTGCAAGCTCTCACCCTTCCAAGAGTATCATGTCAACCTCTAGACCATTGGAACTCTTACATATGGATTTGTTTGGGCCAACAACCTATAAGAGTATCGGGGGAAATAGCTATTGTTTAGTTATCGTGGATGATCACTCTAGATATTCATGGGTGTTCTTTCTAGATGACAAGAGCGAAACCTCCGGATTTTCAAAAGCTTTGCAAACGGGCTCAAAATGAATTCGATTTCAAAATAAAGAAAATCCGTAGTGATAATGGTTCCGAGTTCAAAATACTAAAGTTGAAGACTTTTGTGATGAACTTGAATAAAGCACAATTTTCCACAACCTACACTCGGAGCAAAATGGAGTTGTAGAAAGGAAAAATCGTACATTAATTGAAATGGCTAGGACAATGCTTGATGAATATAATACTTTTGATAGTTTTTGGGCGGAAACAATCAACACCGCTTGTCATGCCATAAATCGTCTCTATTTGCATCGCCTTTTGAAAAAGACTTCCTATGAACTCCTTGTTGGAAGAAAACTGAAATCTCTTATTTTCGAGTTTTCGGTTGTAAGTGTTACATTTTGAAGAAATGTGTTCGTCTTTCAAAATTTGATAGTCGTTGCGACATTGGCTTCTTACTTGGTTATTCATCAAATAGCAAAGCATACCGTGTCTTCAACAAAAACTCCGGTTTAGTTGAGCAAAGACATGATGTGCAATTTGATGAAACTAATGGCTCTCAAGAAGAGCATGAGAATTTGGATGATGTAGGTCACAAAGCATTAAGGAAAGCAATGAAATACATGCAAATAGGTGACATCAAGCCCGAAGATAATCCATCATCTTCCACTCAAGTTGAGCCTCCCACCTCTTCCACAAGTCAAATACAACTAAATGGAGAGGACAATAAGGAAGATGATCAACCATCAAACCTACCACAAAGAATCCACAATGCGATTGCAAAAGATCATCCAATAGATCAAATATTGGGTGATGTAAGTAAGGGTGTTCAAACTCGATCTCGTGTTGCTTCATTTTGTAAACATTACTCTTTTGTCTCTTCTCTTGAGCCAAAGAATATAGATGAAGCACTTGAAGATCCGGATTGGATGATTGCAATGCATGAAGAGCTTAATAATTTCATCCAAACGGTTTGGACATTGGTGGATCGACCCAAAGAACACAATGTCATCGGTACAAAATGGGTGTTTAGAAACAAGCAAGACGAAAATGGTATGGTTATAAGAAACAAAGCAAGATTGGTCGCACAAGGTTTCTCTCAAGTCGAAGGTTTGGATTTCGGTGAAACTTTTGCTCCCGTAGCTAGACTTGAGTCAATTCGTATATTACTTGCTTTTGCATCATGCTTTGATATTAAATTATTTCAAATGGATGTCAAAAGTGTCTTCTTAAATGGAGAAATATCCGAACTTGTGTTTGTTGAACAACCTCCCGGTTTTGAAGATCATAAGAATCCAAATCATGTCTATAAACTCTCCAAGGCGCTCTATGGTCTTAAACAAGCTCCTAGACCATGGTATGAACGCCTTAGAGATTTTCTAGTTTCAAAAGGATTCAAAATTGGGAAAATTGATTCAACTTTGTTCACTAAAGTATTAGATGATGATTTCTTTGTATGTCAAATTTATGTTGATGATATCATTTTTGGATCTACTAATCAAGACTTTTGCAAAGAATTTGGTGATATGATGTCTAGGGAATTTGAAATGTCCATGATCGGAGAACTAAGCTATTTTCTTGGACTTCAAATCAAGCAACTCAAAGATGGAACTTTTGTAAGTCAAACAAAGTATGCAAAGGACTTGATCAAGAGATTTGGCATGGAGGATGCAAAACCTATCAAGACTCCCATGGCAACCAACGGTCATCTCGACCTTAATGAGGGAGGTAAATTGGTAGATTTAAAGCTTTATAGGTCTATGATTGGTAGTTTACTTTATCTCACCGCATCTAGGCCCGATATCATGTTTAGTGTTTGCATGTGTGCACGGTTTCAAGCATCTCCAAAAGAGTGCCATTTAATGGCCGTAAAAAGAATACTAAGATATTTAAAGCATTCCTCTAGCATTGGCCTATGGTTTCCTAAAGGTGCTAAGTTTGATTTAATTGGATACTCGGACTCCGATTATGCGGGTTGCAAAGTGGATAGAAAAAGCACCTCGGGGAGTTGTCAATTCTTAGGGAGATCCTTAGTATCTTGGTCATCCAAAAACAAAATTCCGTAGCTTTATCCACCGCCAAAGCCGAATATGTTTCCGCGGGAAGTTGTTGTGCTCAATTGTTATGGATGAGGCAAACCTTGATGGATTATGGAATTAAAATTGATAAAATGCCTCTTTTGTGTGATAATGATAGTGCGGTGAAAATAGCAAATAATCATGTCCAACACTCAAGAACCAAGCATATCGACATTCGCCACCATTTCTTGAGAGATCATGTGGGCAAGGGAGATATTGAAATTAGCCACATCCGAACCGAAGATCAATTAGCGGACATTTTCACCAAACCATTAGATGAAGGCCGGTTTTGCAAATTGAGGAATGAATTAAATGTCCTAGACTATTCAAATATTGGTTGAAATTTTGCCTCATGCATCTTAGTTGATTTGGTGTTATTCAAAAGTTTTTGTGAAGAAAAATATTTTTAAAATGTTATAACGATTATCTAAGTTCATAAAAATTATGTTCTCATATAGACATTAGTCTATTCTATGCATAATGATCCCTAATGACTCGTAATTGATTGCAAAACTAAGGGTCATTTGCAAATAATCCCATCCCATCTTTATCCAGAACTATTTTCGAAGTTCCAGGATAATCGGTATTACCGGCGGGTTAGGTGTGGTATGACCGCAGTGCGGTACTACCGGCACAAAAACCACGGTACTACCGCTTTGCGGTATTACCGGCGGCCAAAGGGCGGATCTACCGCATCAGTTTCGAAAGAAAAGTAACCCCCAGAGGTCATTTTTTTCTCCCGTGCCTCTTCCTCTTCACCTCTTTTCTCTCTCTTCTCTTTCTCTCCCGAAAATCCTCTCGGCCAAAACCCCTTTTCCACTCGGTTGTATCTCAAATCTTTGTGAACCCTTGCATCTCTAGGGTTTAACTGCTCCATCTCTCAAGGTAAAACTTCTCAAATCCTCATTTTACCGTTTGATTCAAACCCTAGGTCTCTTTCTAGTTGATTTGAAATGTGGAAGATTTGTGCGATTCTAGTTGGGCAAAATAGCAAAATTGATGTTTAATGATGTTAGTACATCCATTTCTTGGATTCAAACCAAAAGAAACATCAATTTTTGGTTAGATTCACTGCCCTAGATCGCAGTCTGTAAAAGCGGTACTACCGCGTTCATATGCGCGGAACTACTGGGAAACGGTAATACCGGCCAGGCAATGGCGGTACTACCGCACCACGGTACTACCGGCTGAGGACTTGCGATACTACCGATTTTACTGACAAAACAGAAAATCATTCAATTCAAATTAACTCCAGATTGCTTGATCTTTTGAACTTCTTGTAACTTATCCTCTCTTTGTAAAGATGCCAAGGACAAGATTTGGAACTCGCCGAGGGCAATCTTCCACTCAACCTACTGCTGACCCTATTTATGATCCATTAGGCAAGGGAAAAGGACCTGCAGGAGATGGGTCTGAAAGCGAGGAAGGATCACTGCCGCATGGATCGGGTCTGATTCTGAGCCTGACACAGAAGAAGAAGTCCAGGCTCAATCCGATGAGGAGATGGAAGACCGGAAGAATCTCGATTGATCTCAGCTCATATCACCGATGATTATGCAATTTTGAGACACAAAGATCAATATCTACCTTCCCAACTCAATAAATCCAAGATTCCACACCAAGTTCCGTATAAAGTCTATGAGCAGATTTATGATCATCACGGGAAGTTTGCGAGATCATAAATGCATAAAGTGATCACACATAAACTCGCTAGAAAAATATGATGGTGTGTATCGCCTTTTCAAAGAAGTTGGTCTTCATGATCTTGTGGCTCTCGAGAATGACTATGATGAAGAGATCATAAGACGCTTCTATGCCACTCAGTATGTTTCTCCGATTTTAAGAAAATGAAGTGGATGACAGCTACACGGTATGTAGAGTGCACTAAGGGTGACTTTGAGCGTGCACGAGGATACACTGAAATTGGGATAAGCTCTTTGACGCACCACTTTACTTGTCACCGCTGACGAGTTTTATGATCGAATATCAGTACACTCCAGGAAGATTCATGGCTTGCTACCCATTCCCGCTTGATTAATAGGATTATTAATCACACTTTTCTTCCCAAGAGTGGTAATTTTGATGTCGTTTCGAGGACATGTATGGAATATCATTGATAATATTACACATGGGAGAAAGTTTGATGTTGTGGATGTCATAATCAGGGCATTGTTTCTTCCAAAATGACAGGTGAAGAGGATCTATCATGCTCCTTATATCATGGCTTTGATTATGAGCAAAATTGAATATCGTGGAGGATTGGGATCACCCCATAAGTACTACAAGCCAAGAGAAAATCCCCCATTCGCTTTGAGCGGCAAGTACAAAAGAAGAAGAAGTCGCTCCAGAGGTTGTCACAGAAATGTTTCTCGAGTCAAGACTCTTTAGCTCCGATTCTCGTAAATCAATCTTTGATCCTAAACAACCTTCTACAACTTAAGGTCACCCAGCAGGAAATGAGGATAGAACAAAAGGAATTTCAGACTGAGACTCAAAATAGGATGGCTGTTTTGACAGAGACGGTGGATTCCTTAGAACAGATTTTAACGACTCCTCAACGCTTCACTCGACGTCGTACTCATCCTGCAGCAGGGACTTCCTCTCAGGCTCCAGCTTCCTCACCTTCCCAGGCTCCTGCTCCTCAGGATCACGCGCCTTTTCCCCCTCAGGATCCAGCCTCTTGATGTTTGTTTTTGGTACTTTGATGCCAAAGGGGGAGAAGTAGTTCTAAGGATTGGGGGTGTCGACTTTATAGTTTTTTGATATTATATTGCTTGTAATAACTTCATCTTAGTATTACCTTGTTCAGAACTTGTTGGTTGTCTTAATTATCTAATGTGATATTATCTCTACTGAAATTTCATTTATGACGATTCCTTATCACTGCAAGTTTTCCTCAGTTCCAACAAATTAAAAGAAACTCTGCCAAAAATTTGTCACAATTCTCTACATGTGCTCTCAAAATGTTCTATCTATTTCATGCACATGTTTAGGGGGAGCTTTCTTTGTTTCGGCTTAACAATAACTCATTTCTTTCAAACACTTCTTATAAGTTTGTGTTAAGTCATCAAAAGAATATACACTTGTTTCACAACCTTGGGTATATTCAAAACTCTTCTTCACACATATTAACTAGGTTTTCATCAATTACCAAAAAGGGGGAGATTGAAAAGCATCTAGGCCCCTAAAAATATGTTTTGGTAATTTATGATAATATGTGAGAATGAGACTCATTGGTTTGTTGAGTTTTTAAAAAGCCTAGTCCCATTGGAAAATATGATCTTGAAGATGCATGCTAAAAGTTTTATGAAGATCAAGTACAGCTCAAGCATAAGGTACAAGTGGTTTTGAAAATATTTTCTTTTACCGGTCCTAGGAGAAATAGGTGGAAGACCGGATTATAGGTTAAATGTCGTACTATTAAGAGGGATCATGTCCAGTAGCTTGATGGCAAGTCTTGTGCTCTATGGATCAATTTAGGATCATGCATGCATATGGATTTCCTTTTATCAACATATTTTGCACTGTCAGGACAATCGGTAGTACGGCGTTGTTTCATGGTACTACCGCACTCGTTGTTCCGATCGATTGTTGGCGGTATGTTTTTACAGAGAGTCTCTTTCTCGTTTCGTGCCAAACCTCAACGTGGTAGTACCGCAAGTATCATTGCGTATGACCGAATGCGTAGTACCGCTTTTGATAAGCGGAAGTACCGCAGGCCGTTATTCCGATTGTTACTTGGCGTATGTATTTTCCATAGTGCACCCTTTTGTCTCTCTTTGAAAACGGTAGTATCGCACTCACCTTGCGGTATGACCGCTCATGCGTAGTACCGCTCGACGCTAGCGGTAGTACCGTCACAGATAAAACGGCTATGTCAGTCATTTAATACCTCTGTTATAGCCGCGTAGTGGTGGTTGGAGAAGTGCGAGTAGTACCTTCATACATGGCGGTAGTACCGCATGTGGCCAAAAGTTGGGTTTTCTTCTCAACGGTTATAATTGTTTTTGGGGGGTATAAATACTTCCCCACCTGCTCAATGACAGTTAGCTAGACCACATTTAACATCTTTTAAGCCTTGTCCATTCATTCAACTCCTCAAATTCATTTGTTCACTCTTTGAGAGGTTGTTGAGCTCATTCAAGTGCATTCATCATTCTAGTTGATTCTCTTGCACTTGAGTGTCGCTGCGGAGGTCTTGATTTGTTACTCTTGGAGTTTTGCCGAACTCCTAGACGGCTTAGCGGTGATTGCACGGTGATCTCTTCAAGAAGATTGTGAAGAGGCCCGGTGCCAAGATTGTGAGTGGTTTGGTGTTCACCATCTCCGAGTGGAGGAAGAACAACCAATAGTGATCGAGAAAGGCTTAATACGTGGAGCCGCTTGATTGGTTCAAGCTCCTCAACGTGGACTAGTGAAGACCGGCAAGTCTTCGATACCACGGAAAACATCGTTGTCTCTTTGTGGTTATTTCTAGTCTTTACTCTTCCGCATTTATATTTCTAGCTTGATCATTGTGCTTGTATTGCTTAGCTAGAAGTATAACTTATTTAGACTAAATTGTTAATTAGCTTAACTCGTACATTTGTGAAAAAATTTAAAAACCTCCTATTCACCCCCCCTCTAGTCGGTTATCCTTAATCCTACAGCTATATATAGTCACCTTGGCCGGTTGGGAGATAAGGCTGCATATATTGTGGAGGTCATAGCATGTGTTGCTAGTGCCTTAGTTATTCCTTTGAGCAAAGAGCAAGCTCTCTATACTCATTTGTGCATGTGTTGCACTTAGAGAGGATTGAGAGGAAAACCCTAAGTGCATGTGTTTCCTTAGGTAGTGGATTGTGCATCCATTTGAGTTTAGACACTTGATTGGTTCAAGTGAGGGTCTAAGATTTGCTACTCTTGGTGTTTGCCGACACCTAGATGGCGTGGTGGCATCGTGGTCCGGTGATCTTATCAAGTGAAGCTTGTGAGAAGGCCCGGTGTTTGTGAGTGGCTTGGTGCTCGCCATCTCTGGAGTGGAGTAAGAGCAACCCTAGTGGAGCGAGGTGTTGATACCTCGGAGGAAGGCTTAATTCGTGGAGCCAGCCCAATTGGTTTGGGTTTCCCTCAACGTGGATTAGGGGAGACCGGTAAGTCTCCGACCAACACGGTAAAACATCGACGTGTCTTTGTGGTGTGATATCTAGTTCCTTACTATTGCATTTACATTCATTGTGTATGAATGCTTGCTTTACTTTTTGCAATTTATATACCTTGTATTGAATTGCTTATTCATTGTGTATGATTGCAATAATATCATTTACATTGCTTAAATTAAATTGCTTACAAGTCCATGCTTGATTGATTATTATCAATAGACTTGTATTATTGGTGCACTTAGTTGAACCTAGTTGAATTAGGCTTTAATTGTGCAATACCGTATTTGTATTAGCTTTCGCATTAGAAATCGGTTTTAGCGCGTAGAAGTTTTCAAAACACCTATTCACCCCCCCTCTAGTCGGCCTCCTCGATCTTACAATGGTTAAGGATATCGATGTTGTGCTTGGGAAGGGTTGTAAATTAAGGATCCATCAGAAGAACATTTGGAAGAAGCGGTCAATTTTTTGGGACTTGCCTTATTGAGAGCACTTAGAAGTTCGTCACTACATCGACGTCATGCACGTGGGGAAGAATGTATGTGATAGCTTGATTGGTCTCTTACTGAACATTAGTGGCAAAACAAAAGATGGTGTTAACGCACGACGTGACTTGGTTGATATGAACATAAGGACCAAGTTAGCACCGAAAGAGACCGATAAAGGATGAACATACCTTCCCCCAGCTTGCTACACTCTGTTCAAGGCCGAGAGAAATGAACTGCGCTAGAGATTGCATGGTGTAAAGTTCCTTCTGGTTATTCCGCCAATATTAAGAAACTTGTTTATATGGAAGAATTGAAATTAATTGGTATAAAGTCTCATGATTGTCATGTGCTGATGACACAAATGCTTCCTGTTGCAATTAGGAGTATCTTGCCGAACAAGATCTGAGTGACAATCTTAAGGCTGTGTTATTTCTTTAACTCAATTGCTCAGAAACTCATTGGTCCGAAGGACTAGATGCTCTGCAAGCCGAGGTGGTGACGACTCTATGTCATCTTGAGATGTATTTCCCTCCGTCATTTTTTGATATCATGGTCCATCTCATTGTTCACCTTGTGAAAGAAATAAAGATATGCGGCCCTGTGTTCCTACGTCATATGTACTCGTTCGAGAGGTACATGGGAATTCTTAAGTCCTACGTACGAAATTGATGTTGACCAGAGGGCAGCATCATCGAAGATTTTGCAACTGAAGAGGTCATTGAGAGCGCGTCGACTACATGGCTCAAGTGGAACTGATAGGTGTGCCTCTATCTCGTCATGAGGGGAGACCGAGGCACGGACCATCGTAAGGAAATCAATCACTCCTGATCCGATACGCACGCCAAGCCCATTTCACGGTCTTGCAACACATGACCCAAGTGTCCCTGCACATCGACGCAGCACAAAGATATGGTACGCCAACAAAATTCAGACTGGTCGGAGGTTTGGATTACGAGAGAGCACAACCGTCGTGTGAGGACCCCGGTTTATTCGGCTTGTACTGTTTAACCATCCACTTGGTCCTAACAGACAAATCAAATAAACTAAGCCTCTAGATATGTATACTTCCTGTAAATGCAAAGATACACACCCCGCTACAAAATCATGCATCAATTCCATTCATACACATAGAGCCAAGCAAAAGCAACAAATCGAAAGACATAGATAATATAAAGAGAGTTATTACAAAAGAGAGGCCGACGGCCAAAATTCATAAAGATAAGTAAATACACAAATGGAAGCAAATGGCCATAAGATGGCGATAAACAAAAGCCAATCGGTGTGCCTTTACCCACAAGGCAACCAACCGACCACCAAGCTAATCGTCCCAAAGCAGCACAAGAACACAGACTCACAAAAGTGAGGCCCTTGGGGCTCACCTTCTTCCTCTGCAACAATTAATATTAAGAGCAGATGAGTACAAAACTTGTTTTTGTACTGCAAGACCGACGTGTGAGATAACGAACTATAATTAACTACATGCAAGCTTTATTTAAGTGGATGAGGCTTTGGACTTATTTTCAAAGATAAAGCAAGTTTTCATTTACAATAAGGTAATAGATTCAAAGCAAGTTTGCAATTAACTTTTATTGTTCAAATAAAAGAGAGACAATAATAACATAGATAGAGAACAACACCAACCTAGAAGTGACTAACCCATAGTCACCACAACAATAGCATGAAGTACCCTTCATACCACCCATGTCAAGTTTAAGTTTTTAAAAGGTTGTAGTCTAGTTCTTGTGGGAAATAACCAAGCGTGTCCATAACCTAGACGAGGCTATTCGAATAGTTTTAACCTCGCAGGGGTGTACCAATGTACCCACACGATAGACCGCCTTTCCACCACCACGGTTAGCACACTTCCTTTGGTATGCGCATGGCTAAGTCTAACAAGACGCTTTCAATGGACGATGCTAATTAAGAGCCGCAACCCACGGGAGAAAGACACATTAAACAGCCTAACCGGTCCGCTAATGCTCCTCCAACACCACAAACACACACACACGTAAACACACCCACCGACCAGCTCATAATTAACACCTCCCAAAGTACTTAGTCAAGAGAGGTTCCATATCCCCTCGTGTGGTTAGCACGCAATAATTGCTTGGATCAATGGCACAAGTAACTCGGTCCTTAGGGACTTAGGCACCATTCCATCACACCTAACAGATCACCCAACATACCATTGTGCCCAAGCCAAGATATAATTTTGTTTTTCGCTTTTGATTTGCAAAATGGTAAAACACAAGGGTTGGACATAATGGAATAATATAAGTATTTAGGTGATCAAGATCACCGACTAAGTCGATGATCGCCCAATACTACCGATGCTAGGCATGGCTAAGCAATATTTATTCGAATCTACTAAGTGACAAGAGCTCATCCAACGAACTCTAATCACAGCAAATAACCTAGGCTCAGGTAGTAGAGGATAATTAATTACCTACAGATTATGCAACTAGAGGTCTAACTAATCAATTTAACAACAAAATAGCAATGCATACATAGAAGTTAAACAAAATATTAGACTTTAAAAGTAATGGGATTAATGGGAAATGATCAAACTGCTTGTCGCTTGTCGTTGCTCAATTTGTTATGGAGGGTCGTTTCTCGGATTACCGCAAATATCGAATCCTAAGCGAAAGAGCGAAACAACCAATAAGACGAGCAACACTTAAACAAAAGAGCAAGCAAAAATTATCCAAATATGACTAAATTTATACACAAGGTAAAATACGAACATACCTAGCCATAGAAACTGAAAAACTTAATTTGGATTTGTGGTGCAAAAGATATTCTCTAAAAACCTAATTTACCATAATTAGCACTCAGAGCAAAATATTTTCTAGAAAGATTTTGAAGCTGAAACTTTTATGGTAGCTACCTACTGGTATAGTGGTAACCCATATAAAATTTCAGGTCATTTGGAGTTAAATGATTTAGTTATGATTTTCTAAGTTTTAAATCTAAGACATGATTAATTTCAGTATTAAAGACTACTCGCAAAACCTATACTAAGCTAAAGTACTTTAACAGATGCATTTATAGAATTTTAGTTTGTTAAATTTGGAGCTACAGAAAAAGTTATGCAATTTTGAAGTTTAAAACAATTAATATGTGCAAATAAAAGCTTTCTGACTAAACTGAAAACCCATAAAAATCGGGAGGTCGTGGGCCGTTGATCAAAGATCGCACGGCTCACGATCTCGTGATGCTAAAACCCGCACGAGCTCCCGGCGCAAAGACCTCATCGCGCCTAGGGAGGTCTTAACCGTTGATATGGAATCCAACGGCTCGACCACGGATGCACAAAGACACGCGAAGGAGCTCACAAGATTAGGGAGGTCGTGGCCATCGATCCGGATCTCGGCCCCGAGCTCCACGAGGAGGTCCTACGACTATCCAACTAAGGGAAGGTCAGGCGGTTAAGATCTCCCAGGAGGTCTTAACCGTGGATCCAGAGCGGAGAGGACCTAAACGGTGCTTAACAAAGAGGTCTTGACGGCTAGGATCTCACCGAGGAGGTCCTAACGGTCTAGATTTCTGGGAGGTCCTCCAACACGCTGCTTTATAGAGAGATCTCTGATGGCCTGGATCTCCATAGGAGAGGTCCCGAGCGGTCCGGATCTAGGCGGGAGGTCCTCATGGTTAAGACCAAAGACGAGGAGGTCTGAGGTTCTTTACAAAGAGACCAAGGGTGGTCTTTTGTAAAGAGGACCCGGGTGGTTTTGAAGGTTTTCTTTACAAAAGACCAGGGTGGCCTTTTGCAAAAGAGGACCTTGGTGGGGTGGCTCAGGTGGTTTTTAGAAAACGACTAAGGAAGGACCTTGCAAGGAGGACCCCAAGGAGGTCCGAGAGGCGGTTTGACAAAACGATCGGGTGACCTCTTCGCACTGCAGGACCTCAAGGAGGTCTTTTGCAAAGAGGACCCCAAGGAGGAGGGTGATCCTAGCGGCCGGGATTTAACCCACGGAGGTCTTAACGGCTAGGATTCTATATGGTGGGAGGTCCAGAGACTAAGGACTTAGACTAGGAGATCTAGCGGTCCGATCAACACCGAAGAGGTCATGAACGGCTAAGACCACAACCGAGAGGTCCTAGGACTTAGCTAATACGAACAAAGGATCTACGGTGGATCTAAACAGAAGAGGTCATTAAGGGCTAGGATTAAATCGAAGAGGTCTTGGGAGCTAGAGTTTTTGCCGACAAGATCCCACGGTGCGAATCTAACACGGAGGTCCGGAGGGTCACGATGAACCCGAGGAGGTCCAATGACTTGACAAAACGCGACAACGACCAAGGACACCGCTTTGGTCATCGGCTCGCCGCCGCGACCACGACCACGGCGCGCTGTCCGACGGGCAAAAACGTCGCAATACCATTGCGAACATTTTGAGGGCACAAATGTCGCCGACCCGACCCATATCGCCGGCGAGCCGGAACGAGGCGGAGATCAAGTACGGGAAAAGTGAAAACCGAGAAGGACTTCGCCGCGACCTAGACTATCGAGTGCTTAAGCTACAGGAGGTCATTGTGAACTCACCGGGCCTGCAGGAGGTCCAGGGAGGTCGAGGAGTTCCAATGACGACGACCGCCACCGAGCCGAGGAAGACAACGCTGGGCAAGCAATCCCGAGGAATAGAGGACCAAAGAGTGGTGCGGTTAGCTCCTGACACTCACCTAGGGTCTCGAGCAAGAAGGTAGAGATGGACCACTCACCGACGCCGAGACGAAGGGGTGACTCACGGCTGAAAGGGAAACCTCCAATTCAAATGCTTCTGGGGATACCAACCAAATTGACCGAGGGTTAAAGATCACAGAGGTAAGAAGAAGGAGCCGAGCAAAGAATGGTGACAATGAGTCTCGGAGTACCGCCTTCACCGAGGAGCTCAAGCTTCAAAGAATGGCGGTGTGGTGATCTTGGGGTTGAGCTCAAGCACGAAGAAAGGGTGCCAACTGGTCGCGGAAGGGTGAAAGGAGGACAAAGAGGGAGAGCTGGGTGCTTAAGTAGATTTAAATGAAAGCACTCTAAATATATAAGTTTTGTGTGATCAATGCATGTGATGCACGTGTGCTACCCATCACATGCATGTCGCCATCAAGGATCATCTAAAAGCAATAACAAAACAAGAGTGAGTCCACGATTTAGCAAGTATAATAAAACAATAAACATACAATTCATTATTCAAGTTAATCATTATCATGGTCATTATCAATGTCGCATTATCATTCTTTACTCAAGTAATCAAATCATCTCATGTATGCAATGCTCCATTATGCTCATGCTCATATGCAACTCCATCACCTAATACGCAGATAACGGAGTGACCCGTCGATGAACTACTCTTCCTCCATCTTTAGGACTAGCCATATATATGATAGTACTCACTACCTTGGCTCGATGCAAATGCAATGATGCAATAATGCTTATATTCATCAATGCTACCATATCATGTCCTCAATTTCTTATGTCATCAATATATCATGTCACAACCTCATTAAATCATCATCATATCATGGCATTTAAATAAACATAAGTAAAGCATACATAGATGTCATGTTGATTCAATTATAAAGGCAAAGACCGACAAACCGATGTCTACCGCTCTACCATGGACTTGCCTTTTAGCCACAAAAGTCAGGACGATGCAAAGGCGGCACCGAACTCGAAGCAACACTTCATGGACAAACATCAATAATATATCTCATAGCATGCCACAACAATACACAATCATCAACCAATACGCTATCGCACCTACACGCAAACCCGACATACTTAACTCAACTTCACTGATGACCTACCCATCCCAATGATCAAATGTTAACAATTTCATAACTATTTTTCTACAACATGAAAAATAGCAAAACATAATATTTATGGAATCTACAGAGAATTATCTAGCTAAACCTAGTTATGACCTTAATTTAATTCCAACATCTAATACTGTAATTACAATCTACACAACCTGCCATTAGTTTATAGAATTCTCAATGCAGTGATTTCGAGGCCATAACTTCATCGCTTATCCAAATTTAATAATCTTGGACTCTGGAAATCTACAGAAATTATCTACAATTTTCCTAACCAGATGAAATCGTGATTCTGGACGGAGATACCCGAAAATCCCCTTGTAAGGTTCTGGAGTACAACTTAAAAGACTAGGGCATCACGAAACATCTAACTCCCACGACCGAACCAATCTACAACGTTAATAAAAATCAATCTAAGATAAATCTAAAGTTGATCAGATCGTTACCCACAAAAATTGGATGAAGATCGACGATGGAGCGTGAAACCCTAGCTTCTTTCCATCCCTTCCTTTCTTCTTCCTTCTTCCCTCTTCCTTCCTTCTTATTCTTGGTTCCTTGCTGGTTCTTGCTGGCCTCCTCCTCGGTGGCAGCCACTGCAACCATAGCAGTAGAGCAGCAGTCGGGCGGCTTGGTGCGGCAGGGCAGGCAGGCTAACACGGCAGCGGCAAAGGCTGGCGCAACAGGGCTGGGGTGGCGAGTGTGGCAGATGGCTAGGCTTCCGCGCAGGGTAAGGCTATGGTTTTGGCAACCGACCCTCCCCTTGGCCATTTATTTGGGGTGGTCCTGCCGAGTCCACCTAGGACTCAGGTTGGGCTTGGCTGGCCCACACCCTCTTCCCAAACTCCTCTAAAACCACTAATTATACGATTAATTCTTAGTAATAAGCGGGATATCACACCAACATAGTGTTTAACTTTGAAATATATCATGTTAGTGATTAGCAATGGCAGATGAACCAATCACACCAAGTCACAAGTCACAATGATGGAGAAAAGAGTGGTTGGCCAGAATTGCTGGCAATTTACACACTTGTGGCAACCACGATGATGACAATTTATGTTGTTGAATGTTAGTCACTTTGCGCCTGTCCGGAGGAAAACATTTTGGAAAATGTTCTTACCATCTGTCTTGAGCTTGATGTTGTACAGTGCTTGCTTTAAGTAATCTCTTGTTAATATTACAGATATCTATTTTGAACATTTAACATGGGCACGTTGAAGGTGAAAACCACTTAACAGACTCACAGATAAAATGCTTCAAAACATATTGTGGTTTTGATTCCATCTGTAGTCCTGGATGGTGCATTTTCCTGGACATCTCTCAGATGACTTGATAATTTGTAGCTCGTTATGTACTTGTTGTTAAAGCTGTTGAATGTCTTTTCTCCTCTTGACCAGGGATGGTTATGCACTTGCTTCAGGTGGTAGTTAGCAATATTTTTGCTGATCTGGATGATAATTCTGGAAGCAACTTATTCTTGTTGAGCACAGATCCAACAGGGGCAACAAGTTGGTCACCATCAAAAAGTTCCTCCAGTAGTAATCAGGCACCACAACTGCAAAGCTCAGCTGCTGTGAGTTCTGAACCTACATATGGTAGAAGATTGATGGCTCCACTCTGTGTCAAAATAGCTGCTCTGGAGACTTTGGAACTACTTCTCAATGTGGTATGTGTAAAATTTCAACTTTGTTTTTTCTTGGGCAACTACTCTCATTGGAATTATATTCTTCAACCTCTTACTGTTTTCTTGCCTGTTGCCTCAGTCAACTTGGTGAAAATACACCCACTTACCCCTTGAGGTAAGATGGAGTTTCAATCTCAACCGTTGATTGATTGAGGTTAGTTTTGGCTTAATGCAAATATGGCTAGTAAAGAAACCAACAACTAATTTGTTGGGATATGGATAGACTACACTAGCGAGCAATTAAAAATTAGACCGTGTAAACCAAGAAACCATGCGAGTAAAAGATCATATATCATTACTACTAAACGCGTAGTGTAGTGGAAAAAGAGTTAGAGCAATCTGTTCCAATGTCGTATGCATCGATGTAGTGGAAGTAGTCGATCGTCACTGCCGATCTTCTCATTCAACTCTTCTCCTCCAGCAACCTCTCATGTTCCCTATGTATATTGGTGGCCAAATGGGTCGCCAACTGTCTAGAACGCCCATCCCGCCCACGAGTTAAACGGTCGCCATGCCGACCTATATGCCGCGAGGCTGCCTGCATGGCCCATTGGCCTTCGTGTCTGCTTGGCCTAGCGGGCCAAGGCGCCCACTAGCCCATTAGGCCCAAAAATTCAAAAAATCCAAAACAAATCCCAACAAATCATAAAAATGTTTAGAATTAATAAATACATACAAAATTGTAAACAATGAGACGAGCATATTGAAAATGTAATAAAGAGCATTATTAATGTTCAAATAGCTGTCTCGTTAAAATATTTGCCAAGTAAAAACTCAACATGAGAAAAGCTTGACAAAGGAAAAAGAGTATAACCTATAGCTCTACATATATTCTTATTCTAATTGTCGTTATCTAGGTATATATTTTCGAACACCTCTGACAACTCTGGATTTTCTACAGTGTTGTGTTCGTGAATCAGCTTGTTCCCAGTCCTTTACAGTTGGAAGTATCTCCACCATCTCACTCATGAGACGTGTTCTTCTCTCCAATATTTTTCCAGAAAGACTGAAAGTAGACTCGGAGGAAACCGTCGAAACATGAATAGTCAATACATGACGTGCAAGTATGGATAGCATGGGATGTGTTAACTTATGGGCATACCACCATTGCAAAATTTCGAAGCTCTCAGCGTTGAAATCCATCATATCATTGTCCAGATAGGCGGATAGTTCCCCACTCCTTGGGTGAGAGGTTGGTCTTGGTTGAGAAGGTGCCGTTGTAGAAGAAGACCTAGACCTGGAGGAAGAGCCTGCACCCTAGATCTTGCCCCACAGATTTGTCTTGTTACTTGAGGTGGGTGCTAGTGGAGATTGTTGCAAGCGGACTCACGGAACTTATTTTCATACATTTGAAAAACCTCATGTAATCGAGAACGAACATTCGCACAATAGTTAGAATAGTCTAACTCAGAGCATCACTAAGAAGATCAAGAACATTAGCAAATCTTAGAATTTTAGCTCTAGAATCTAAAATAAATGCAAATGCATATAGGACAGAGATTTCTGTCCAATATTTAAGGTATTTAGTTTTCATAGCAACAATAGCCTCTCGTAAAACTAAGCTATTTTCATACATTTTCAATTGACTAGTAATCTGTAAAACACTATGCACAATAATAGGACATGTTGGATAATAGACATTGGACAAAGCAACAGTGGCATCATAAAAAAATTCTAAAAACTGAAGTATCTTCTCAATGTTGCTCAGTCAATAGTACATTACCGCTAGGGCTTTGATAATACGTTTGAATAAAAATAGAAAAAATGCTCTTATATGGTAAAAGACTCTTAAGCATCAAGTAAGTAGAGTTCCATCTTACCGGCATATCCAAACCGATCTTTCTTGAACATACACCCATTGCCCTGTAGAAGTTCTTATATGCTGCTATTCTTACGGTAGAATTATTCAAGTAAGATATCGCATCGCGAAAAGCTTTAATATACGAAATCAACCTCTTCAAACCGCATTTGACTATAAGGTTAGTGATATGGCAAGCGTATTGTTGATGTAGCAAGAAGGAATCGGCATATGTACTCAACACTAGAGTAAGAATATCCATGGCCCTAGAGTTTGAAGCGGCATTGTCTAAAGTAATTGAGAATATTTTGTTTGTAAGGCCAAAGTCTTCAAAGACTTTGATAATACAGCCCACAATATTATCACCCGTGTGTGCTACATCAATTAATTTGAAACCTATAATTCTTTTCTCGATTACCTAGTCATTATTAACGTAATGAGCAACTACATTAAGATAATCCTCCCTAGACTACTCCATATATCCGAGGTCAGGACCACTGAAAATGTGCACGTACTAAATAGTTCCTTTAATTTATCACGATGTTCATTGTAGTTTTTACTAGATCCCTAGTTGTTCTCTATCTAGAAACGGTAAAAAATGTAGGATTATGCGCAGTCCTAATGTAAGTTTGGAAAGCAGTAGATTCCCCAAAATCTAACGGTAAATCCTCAGAATCAATTAAACGATGAGATTGACGGCTACCTTAGGATCGTTGTCTAGCTACGCATGCATCGCGTCGGGGTTGTGCATCTGCACCGATCTCGCCTCATCACCAATCGTTGTTTAGCCTTACATCTTGTAGCATGTCTAAGCAAGTGCCCTGTTCTACCTGAAGACTTTGCACACAATTCATTACGACATTTTGCAAACAGCATATGGTACCTCATTTTCATGTGTGTTTGGCTTGGTTCTGTCGAAATTCCCCCAGACTCCCGATGTAGACGACCTTGATCTCTTTGCTCCGATGGTCGCCGACAAAGATGCTGCCGTGGAACCTGATGACGGAACTCCGCCTTGCCCTTCCAGTGATAACTTCGGTTGGTTTGATGCAGCTGCAGCCTCCATGGATGCTGTTGGAATGAGGCATCTCTATTCCAATGGGCTAAAGGCCAAATATATACAAGTTATAGTGTAGGCAAATATACAACAAGCACCCTATACAAACTAACATCTAACACCCCCCCCTCAAACTCATGGTGGATCAACAACACTGAGTTTGGAGAAGTAGAAACTATACTGAACTATGGTCTGTGCCTTGGTGAAGAAATCTGCTAACTAAAGCTCCAAAGGCACATATTGAAGAGCAATAAATTGGTCTTGCACCTACGATCTCATGTACGAAGCATCTACTCCAATGTGTTTGGTGAGCTCATGCTTCACGGGATCTCGAGCAATGCTGATCGCACTTGTACTATCTGATAAGAGTGGAGTTAGTGCAGAAACTGAAACATTGAAATCCTCAAGTAGCCACCGAAGCCAGGTGATCTCAGCTGTCAATGACGCCATGGCTCTCAACTCGTCCTCAGCACTTGAACGGGAAACGATAGTCTGCTTCTTGGTCTTCCAGGCAATCAAAGAGGAACTGAGGAAAACACAATAGGCAGAAAAAGACCGACGATCAGAATGATCACTAGCCCAGGTCGCATCAGAGTACGCTTGAAGCTGTAGAGAACTAGAGCGAGGAAAGAAAAGCCGACGAGTGATGGTCCTACGAAGATATCATAGAACACGAAGAAGATGACTGTAGTGGAGCTGAGTAGGAGCAGGAACGAACTGACTCAGAATGTGAACTGGGTGAGAAATGTTAGATCGAATGATCCCAAGATAGACGAGGCTCCCGACAAGATTACGGTAGCGAGTGGGGTCCACAATGTTAGAAGATGAAAACTAGGGCTTGCTATGCACAGAACTGCATCTTATTCATTAATGGAGGGGATATATATAGACATAGACACATGGGCCTCATGGGCTACAAGGGCCACATGGGCCAAGAGAGAGTGAGAATGTAGAATATACAATACTCTTAACACCCCCCTTCAAACTCAAGGTGGATCAGGGGGATCTGATACACTAAGTTTGAGTAGATGAAGTCGATGATATTCTCGAGTTTGAGTTTTAGTGAAGAAATCTGCAACTTGAAGCTCTGAGGGGATATACTTGAGGGCGATGGTCGACTGTTGACAATGAGATCGTGTAAAGGATGCATCAACACCAATGTGTTTTGTCAGCTCATGCTTGATTGGATCACTGGCAATTTAAATGGCACTTGTATTGTCACAAAAAAAGAGGGGTAGGATTGTCACAAGGGACACCAAGATCAATCAAGAGCCATCAAGCCAAATGATCTCTAATGTTATAGCTGCAAGTGCTCGGCTCGGAGGTTGTAGCGGTGCTCAAGCTCACCTCTCGCACTAGAGCGTGACACCGCAGCCGCCGCTTGGACTTCTGGGCAATAAGCGGCGTACCAAGAGAGATACATGAGCCATGATAGATCGACGATCAGCAGGATCACTCGCCCAAGTGGAGTCAGAGTAAGCGTGAAGCTGGAGCTGACTCTAGCATAGAACAGACGTCTAGCCGTAGTTCCTCTCAAATATCTCAGCACACAAAGAACATGGCCATAGTGAACGGAGGTGGGAGCACTAACAAACTGGCTGAGCACATGAACCGCATGAGCAATATCTAGCCTGGTGACAGTGAGATAGATAAGGCTCCCAACAAGTAGACGAGAAGCGGAAGGATCCACGAGGTACACCGCCTCGTAGGTCGAAGCCGCAAATGAAGCTCTATGGGTGTGGCAACAGACAAGTATCAGTCATCCCAGAGCGAGCAAGCAGATCCTGAACATAGCGATGCTGAGAGAGATGGTAGCTATCACCATTAGAATGAACCTCAATTCCTAGAAAATAGCTCAATGGTCCCAAATCGGACATCATAAATTGTTCACTCAATTTCTTCTTGACAAAAGCCACGTAGTCCATGTCATCTCCTATGATCGCATATCATCTACATACGTAAGAAGCAAATGCGACTCGCCGAGAAGTGTGAATAAACAAGGCAAGGTCATGCTCACTCTGAGTGAAACCAAAGATGAATCACGTAATCAAACGCCAACCAAGCATGAGGAGTCTACTTGAGACCATATAGAGCACGCCTAAAGCGACAAACATAGCCTGTAGGAGCCTCAACACCTGGGGGTGGCTGCATATAGACCTCATGTAGATCACTGTGAAAAAAAGTATTCTTGACATCCATCTGAGATATAGTCCATGTGCGTATTGTTGCAACTGCAATAAGAGTATGGACTGTGGTCATATGAGCAACTGGAGCAAAAGTCTCATCATAATGTCGACCATAAGCCTGCTGAAAACCTCGTGCAACAAGACGAGCCTTGTATCGCTCTACTGACCCATCTGACTTGTTCTTTATTTTGTACACCCACTTGCAAGTGATAGGAACTGCTCGAGATGGCAGCAGAACAAGATCCCAAGTACTGCGGCACTATAATGTCAGTAGCCTCTGCCATAGCCAATCGCCACTGTGCACCGCGACCTCGATAGGTACTCATTTCGGCACTACACTTGCACGAGAAAAACCCCATCTCTCTGGACTCTGGTGCCTGAATAGAAGAACGATCACGTACGGCATATCGTGATGTAGTAAAACGATCATCAAAGTCGATGGTACTGACCGAAGGATGACGTGGAGAGGAGGACTGAGAATCAGAAGGAACTCTGTCGGCGACTATAATGGAAGGGAAAAGTGGAAGTGTCAGAAACTGATGGAGCTGGTGGAGAAACTGGTGGAGCTGGTGGAGAAGGCACATTAGAAGATGAAACTGGTGGAGAAGGTGTATCTGGAGAAGGCAAGTGTGATGAAGGGATGGGAGGTAGATACAAAAAGGAAGTGGAATATGTGGAAGGAGAAGTGGATTGTGTAGAAGGATGATGAAAAAAATGTTGTCCCAAATCAAAAGTCACATTATGAGAGGTGCGAATGCGATGTGCTGAGGGATTATAGCAACGATAGCACTTATGCTCAGTACTATAACCCATAAAAACACACTCAATTGACTAAGGGCTCAGCTTTGTGCGCTCACGAGGTGCTAGAAGGACATAGCAGACACTAACCAAAAACACGAAGATGAGCATAGTGAGCAGGTGCTCTATACAGGACCTCACCAGGACACTTGCCCTGAAGCTTGGAAGAGGATGACATTATTAAGATAGATCATTGTGGAGACCGCTCCCAAAAAGTGAGGGACAAAGGAGGAAATGAGAAGAGTACGAGCGGCCTCGATGATGTGACTTGGTTCTTACGCTCAAGAACACCATTCTAAGCATGAGCACTAGGACACGAGCTAAGGAAGAGTATCCTCAAGAAAGGAATCACTTAAAAGTCGAGGAAAGATACTCTCCTCCAGAGTCAGAACGGAAAACACAAATGGAAGAAGAAAACTGTGTATGAACCATCTTAGTAAAAGACTGATAAATGTAAATCAATTGAGAGCGATGTTTCATAAAATAGATCCAAGTATATTGAGAGTGATCATCAACAAATATGACATAATAACTATGACCACCCTTCGAAACAAAAGGAGATAGACCCCATACATCTGAATGCACCAAATCAAAAGGATAAGAAGACTAAGAGGTACTACTGAGATATGGAAGTTGTAGTTGTTTCCCCAGATTACAACCAGTATAATGAAAACTAGACTCAATAGTGACATAACCTAAAGAACCCCGGTGAACTAGAGTGGTGAGGTGGGCTCCACAAAGATGACTAAGTCGATGATGCCACTTGCTGAAGGAAGAACCAATAGGAGACTGAGATGATGACATAGCAGAAGACACTAAGGCCTTCGACGTACTGGTGGAAGGAAGATGTAAGGTGTCCAAGACATAGAGACTAGGAGAGCCACTATGGCGATGGCTAGAACTAATCACTCTTCTGCTCTGACGATCCTGAATGAAACAAGAAGAATCATCAAATCCAATGAAACAGTTCATATCACTGAGTTAACCAACAGAAAGAAGATTCATAGATAGCTGAGGAACAAAAGACACATCAGGAACAGAGAGGTGCCTTGATGGGTAATAGAGCAAGGTGTACCATCAGCAGTGTGAACATATGTAGCATCGATCACGAGCCTACGAGCAACAAGCTGAGAGCAGTCAGATGTGACATGAAAAGAGGCACCGAGTCCGTAACCCAAGGATGAGCCTAGAAGCGTAGAGGTGCAATTGGTGTCATAGTAGACACCGATCCGTGTCATAGTAGATGTGGATGTGACAAGAGGATCGCTCCAAAGAGGTGCTCGAAGGCCCAGAGGGTGCTCCCAACGACGGCCGATGGTCGTCTAGCACGATAGGCAATAAGCTGATTTGGATGTAACTTGAAATATTTGTCAACATGATGACCAGTCCTCTTGCAATGGGAACATACCAACACTCACTGTGGGTGTCGCTCCGTAGAGCTGCACGGCTGTGAGAGACTCAGACAGCATGTGGTGAGGATCCTGAAGCGTGCATAAGGGAATGAAGATGAGTCTCCTCCGCAATCAAACTAGAGAGCACCTCACCAAAGTCGGTGGAGGATAGTTGAGCAACCGAGTACGAATAGGCTCAAACTACGCACCAAGCCCCATCACAAATCGATACATGAGCGTCTGTTGAGCATACTCATCTTTGGCAAAGACAAGACCGGACAGCAATGCTGAAGAGCCTTCTGTCATAGACTCTAGAGGGCCAGTGATATGAGTGAAAGCGCTGTAATACTCCTCCACTGACTGATTCGGCTGCTGCTGAATACTATGAATGTTCTTGAGCAATGTGAAGCGAAGGGCCCCACTAGACCGAACATATCTTTTCTCAAAGTATGTCCACATCTGCTTGGCTGAAGTATGATACTCAACACTCATCCGCAGAGATACATCAACACTCAGCACAATGCTGGTCATGGCACGATCATCCTCTTTCTGCCAAGCCTTTAATGCCTCAACATCAACTGTCTTCGGATCAGGAGGATCATCAGTCAAATGAGAGGCTAAACCATAACCCCTGAGAGTAGTCTTGACTGAGAATGCCCATGCCCGATAGTTTAACCCATCAAGCTTGATGTCTGTGAACACGAGAGATGAATTGCCCCCAAACATTGAGTCGGATCTAGCCATACCACACAGCAGTATAGAGCAACAGTACTAATCACACAGCAGTACTAATCTCAGAGCAATAGCAATACTAATCACAGCAGTACAGAGCAGCACAACAGTACAGAGCAGAAGTATACCAAGCAAAAGGCACCAGGCAATATCAAAACTCAAGCAACAGTAGAGGAGATACCACTCGAGGCAGTGTGGATCCAGGTGATGGAGGTCGGATGCGACCTCTTGGCTCGAGGTGATGGAGATGGCGGCGTGGATCCAGTGATGGAGGCATGCACCTCCCGCCCGGCAAGGCGATGGAGACGGGCGAATGGCGGCGACCTCCAGCGCTGGATGATGGAGACGGCGCAACCTCCGAGACGCGCAAGAGGCGCCCGGATCCGTGGGCAGAGGCGAGAGATCGGCATCGGGATGACCGCCGCCGCCAAGAGGTAGGATTCGGTGTCAAGGATGGTGAGGCGTGAGCGTTGAGCTTGATCCGACGCGACGATGGTGAGGCGCGTCGAGGCGCGTCCCCAATGGTATCCCACGGGTGGCGCGATGGAGGAGAGGCGCGGCGCGTCCCGATCCCTGGCGAAGACCGTGCCGCTTGAGAGGATTAGGCGGTGGCTTCTTCGAGGGACGGCGAGGATGGGATCTTCGCGCCACGAGGAGGTGGCAGAGTCGCCAGCTCCGCCGCCCGCGCTAAAAGCTTTGCAGCGAACCCAGTGCAATGTGTGGTAGAACCGAGGCTAGGTTAGGTTAGGCTTTGATACCATGTTAGAAGATGAAAACTAGGGTTTGCTATTCACAACACCGCATCTTATTCATTAATGGAGGAGATATATATATAGATATAGATACATGGGCCTCATGAGCTACAAAGGCCATATGGGCCATGAGAGAGAGAGAGAGAATGTAGAATATACAATACTCTTAACACTCAAGAGCGCACCATCGAGAGGGCCGAAGGTGAACACCAAGCTCTATAGGAGTATCTCGCCATGCGATCAAGTGAGACAAGCGCAAGTAAGGATATCTTGAATGTACTTCTCCTAGGAGAGGTAGTAGCCATCAGGCGTAGAAGTAACCTCATCCCAAGAAAGTAACGAAGAGGACCCAAATCAAACATCAAGAATTGCTCACTGAGACGCTCCTTCACAAAGGCAATGTACTGAGAGTCATCTCCAGTAATGATCATATCATCTACATACAGAAGGAGAAGCGTTCGACCCTAAGGAGAGGTGTGAACAAAGAGGGTTGTGATCACTGGCGGAGAAGCCGACAGTAGTGACAACAGAGAAACGGTCAAACCAAGAACGAGGGGCTTGTTTGAGCCTATAGAGAGTGACGAAGGCGACAAACCATACCATCAGGGACGGAATACCCAGGGGTGGTTGCATGTAAACCTTCTCACGCAGCTCACCATTGAGAAAGACATTCTTAACATCCAGCTGAGAGATGGGCCACTGTCGAACAGAGGCTATAGCAAGGAAAGTGCGAACAGTGGTCATGTGAGCAACATGAGCGAAAGTCTCATTGTATTCACGACCATGCTCTTGCTGAAAACCACACGCCGCAAGACGAGCCTTGAGCGCTCAAGGGAACCATCAGAGCGGGTCTTGATCTTATACACCCACTTGCACGTGATGGGGTGACGGCGTGAGTTAAGGGCACAAGATCCCAAATGCGATACTTCAAAGCAAAGAATCTCCTAATCGTGAGTCGCCACTTAGGGTGAGCAGAGCCTCATGGTAGGTCGAGGCTCAAAAGTGCCGGCGCAAAGTCGTAGCGCCAAAGCGGCTCGATAGTGTGACGATCACGAAGATCGTATCTAGGAGGAGAAGACGGAGTTGGACCCAACAAAGATGGAGAAGAAGAGTTTGGAATAGGGCCCAGCAAAGACTGAAGCTCAACAGGGGAAGGAGTAGGTTGAGGACGACGAGAGTAATGTAGAAGAAAGGGTGGAATCTCAACAAAAGAGCACCCTGCCCTCCTCGCCTCCACCGCGCTTCTTCGCTCTTCCCGCTGGTGCGGATCAGGCGGCTCAGGAGGTCGCCAATGCTGCACTAGAGGAGGCCCTAGAGCTCTACCAGTCTGAGTTGCACGCCTACGAGCGATGGCAGGATGCTGCAGGCTCGTGCTACCACCATCCCGGTGGGTAGCATGCCCGTGGCCATCTCTATGGATGTGGCGGAGCTGCTGACGACACAGCTTATGTGGGAGCACCTCCGAGCTCACTATCAACCAACGAGTGATGTTATGTACCTCTCAGTTGTGCACCAGGCGTCTTCTCAGCAGCTCGATGCCACCATCAATGACTTCTACCAACAGTGTCCGAGGTGTGGCGCCGACTGACTCTCGGGGTCGGATGTGCCGCCGACCTATCCTTGCTATGTGCGCCCCAGCTGCACCGGAGATTCACTTATCTCTACAACTTCGGCGCGTCCTTCGGCCCGAGTTCGAGACGCGAGTAGCGTCTCAAAGTAGATAAGGAGAGCACGGGAGTAGTGGTGACGGCGGCGGCGGCGGTGGTGATAGCAAACCCTAACCCTAACCTCATTCTCGATACCATGTTGGAATGAGGCATCTCTATTCCAATGGGCTAAAGGCTAAATATACACAAGTTACGATTGTAAGTAAATATGCAACAAGCACCCTATACAAACTAACATCTAACAAATGTAACTACCTCCGGTGAAAGTCCGTAATCACTAAGAACAAAGCTATCGTAATTTTCTATAATGAAAACTACAAAATCAAAACTAACACTATTATTACTTTCATCTTAGCATAACAAATAATAACAATAAAATTATGCACAGAACCAATATTGTACCTCTTTTGCTGACTTGTTGCCAGAAATTGAATTTTCCCAAATTTGGCACATTTTTTTTGAATTTTTGCGAAATTATCTTGCAAAGAATTTGAATTTGCACAACAGAATTTGAAAGAGATTGAGGAATGGATGGGTGCTGAATGACGAGGGTATGGTGGGTATTTGTGGAAGAAGTTTCGGGATTTTTTGAATTTTTTTTGCTATTTTTTAAGTCCAAACGGTCAGATTTTTTAAAAAATTCGAACGTCATGGGCTAATCTGGTCAAATGGGCTGGGCCATGCCGTGCCAGGCAATGACCCACCGTGCCAAAAAGCCCCCAACGAGCGTATTTTTCCAAGGCCGTGCTGGCACGGCACGGCCCACCTTTCCGGTGTGGCACCTCGCCCTCGCCCTCCCCTTTTCTCCTTCCCACGTGCGCCACGCCCACGCCACAACTGCGCCCCACGCCCCGCCTACTTGATGTTGTGCCGCATGCGGCACATGCCTCTACTGCATCGCCTCGCCTTCTCCTCCGCGCCACGCTCCCTCCTCCTCCTCTGGCCGCCCCGCATCCCCATCCTCTCTCTCCTCCACCTGCACTCCGCCCGCCGCCTCCCCTTGACTCCTCCCTCTTCTCCCTCCGCGCCAACCGTCGGCACGCCGCCTCCCCCATCCTCCCCTTCTCCCTCTTCTCCCTCCCCGGTGGCCGGTGGCTCCTCGCTCCTCCCTCCCTCTTTCCTTCCCCCTCCTCCCTCCGCGCCGGCCACGCGTTCGCATTGGCATCCTCCTCTCCTCCTTATCAGCGTCGGCAACCTCCAAACTACGTAGCCGCCGTTGGCCGCCCTCTGCCTTCACTCTGCTTCCCCTCTACGCAGGCCAAACGGGTCATGTCGTGCTTGGCACGGCCCGGTGCTGTGTCGGGCCGGCCCAGCGTACCGTGCGCCCAGCCCATGAACAGTGTGGGTCATGCCGTGCCTAGGCCAAGCCAACAATGTCTTGCCTTGGGCCGCCCGGTCGGACGCCCATCCGCCACCTCTACCTATGTACGTCGCGGATCGTCCTCGGTTAGCGCAGCATCGATCGCAGCAACGCCTCTGTAATATCCACACGTCCTAGGGTGGAACACTATATGCTGGTGTGCTAGCACTAGCGCGCATGACAGAGCCTTCAGGGAGGTGGTGACTAGGGTTTCTGTGGGTGGTGCAACTTTTATCCCATAAGCCCCAAGCCTCTTATAAAGAGCCCATAACGAATCCAATCTGAACTAGTTTGTTCCAACCCATTAAATGTGTGATTCTGTAGGTTCATGCGTAATGGGCCGTGACCTGGAAACTCATTTTCGATCCACAAGTCGGTACCGGTTTTTAACAGGATATAGCGACTCCCGAATACACAAAAAATTATATCGAACAAACCTTTTGCAATATAATCTGCGACCAGGTCTTTATCACTCACGACTAGTTCGTAACTTCTTACGTCCAGTTCGTATTTGGTCACGACCAGTTCGTAACACCTTACTGGGGTTCACCAACCAATTGGTGATCATGTACGACCAGTTCGTAACACCTTACTTGGGTTCACCAACCAATTGGTGATCATGTACGACCAGTATGTATCCCCATATGACCAGTTTGTGCGCATATTTGGCACGGTTGTAGCTTTTCTGAAAAGCAGCTTCTGGCTGAAGAAGTTTGATGTTTGGCTATCTGGGTTTTAGGTAGGCTGGCTGGAGCTTCTAAGTTGGGAAATGTCTAAAATGCCCTTAAGGAAAATGATAGCTTGTTTGATGCTGTTTAATCACAATTAACTACAACTAACGACAATTGACGACAATTCGCACACAAGTAAATCTTGACGACAATTAACGACAATTCGCACACAAGTAAATCTTAATAACAATTACTGACAGTGCGGCGGCAATTGACAACAACTAACAACAATGATGGCAATTGACGGCAACTAACGACAATTAATAACAATTTGCACACAATACAATGATTACATAAATAATTCATCTTTATAAAAAAATAAGAAAAATAAAGGAAAATAAACAATATCAGGAAAAAAGAAAATGGCAACGGCAGCGGCGGCGGACGATGGTGGCGAAGTGAGGGGCGCGGGGCGAACAAGGCGCGCGTCGAGGAGAGGGCGGTGGCTACGCAGGGCGTGGAGGAGAGAGAGGGCGGGCGGGCGGCGGCAGCGGCGCGTGGTAAGGAGCAGAGATGGAGGAGGAGGAGGGCGGGGCGGCGGCGGCGGCGGCGAGGACGCAGCGGAGGCGAGTGGCGCAGCGGGAGGGAGGGCAGGCGGGGTAGTGGCGCGGGAGGAGAACGGGGGCTGGCGCGGAGAGGACCAGGAGGGACGGCGAAGCGGGCGGCGCAGAGGACGAGGTGGGCGGCGCACGGGGCTGTGGGAGGAGCGGAGGAGATGCGGCGAGTGGGGCTGCAGCTAGGAGTTAGGGTTTGGGCGGGAGGGAGGGGTTTTGTTCGGTGGCAAAGCGGGTAATACCCCAACTCTAGGCAAACTCAGTAGCCCCATCCTGCGGAAGCCACGGGAAGCTCTTGTCGAGGCGGCCGGCTTCGCATGTTGTAAACGGCTTGCGGCTTTGGAAAAAGCCACCTAAGAAAGCCGGGCGTTTGGGATGTCTTTCGACTTTTTCGCTTGCTTTTTCGAGCAAAAAAGCCGAAGCTGAAACTATCCTAAACAGGGCCTATATCTGGTCAGACTAAGCAACTTGCTTGCGTGTTCTCCTTTTGCCTCACGGTATCTGACCAAACTCTAGGTGAGATATGTTATCCATGGACTGTTCAATATTTTCTCGATCTAGTGATGGATAACCTTTATCTGAGCACATCGAGAGGTCCAGAGATATCTCTCCTATTATGCTAGGAGAAGCAAATTCCATATTCGACCAGTCACATCCCCTCACATGTTTCATATCATACCCGAAAACTACCTTTCCAACTACCTAGGTACCTAGTAGCGTTCAGAACCCTAAGTGTATTGTTACACGTGTAGAAAATCATGTTGATATACATCATCATTGCTTGAGACTATCAGATGACACATGGAAACAAAATAATCTCAATAGTGTCTCAAAGTGGGTCAAGCCAACATCATGTTCTCTAACATGTGCTCATACTATTGATTCGAAATCCCATATCTATGGTGGTGAGATATGGTTATAAATCAATACATGTGTAGGTTTATAAGTCACTAGTGTCCGACCAATGACATCGACGGATATCTTTTAGAATGATGATATCATACAACAAATAAAGAGCTTCACCAAAAATCACATAGTTGCTAATCTTTATGAATGATAATTCATCAAAAGAATATAATAACATTTGTTCTATAATTCATAAAAATAGTTGTGATACAATCATCCTATAATTCATAAAAATAGTTGTGATACAATCATCTCTATGATTGTCTCTTCGGGCTTACCACTAACATAATTAAGTTGCATACCTAAAATAGTAATGCATTAAATGGGCATATCCCTCCATACCAAATTATGATAAACTCATTTAAAATTTAAAAGGCTGTATCATCATCCAAATTCCAAACGTTCTTTACATCTAGTCTTAAGATCAAATCTCATCCTAGTGGATAATCAGATCCGCACAAACTTAGTTCAAATAGTTTCAAACGAAAATAGATGTAAGCCATACTTTTGTAAAGTTTGAGATAGGTATTCCAGACTAATTCAAATTTAAAATGGTACATTTTTTTTAACAAAACAATGAACTTAAAATTTTTATAGCAGGTTGAATTAAGTAATATTTTGAATTCGAATTACAAATAAAGATATGTTAAAACAATAATCATATAGCAAATTTCAAATTCCAAAATAAGTAAAATTTTCTAGCATAATAATAATTTGGGATGTATGTTACATTTGATTCGAAACATTCCTTTCAAAAAGAAACGATATGAAATATATTCTTTCGTTACACCTGGTGTATCCCGTATGTCATGAGTGATTCTCCATAAATAACTTGATCTATAGTGTTAATGCAATTTTTTAAAGGAAAGTGTTAACTGTAATGAGTTCCCTTCCTTGTAAACATTGACTACTTCCATTTAATTATTTCCAATTAATGTGGTGCAAAGACAGTATTAACCTTTTGATGGTGCAAAGACAGAATGCGGCAATGGTTGATCCATTAATACAAATAGAACACTTCTCCAATAGCATTTCTTATTCATTTTTGTTATCCAAATAGTACTTCTTTATTGAGTGACTCTTGGTTTCTAGCATTTGTGATAACAGTTAATCTTGCATATGTTGTATTGAATTGGTTACTTGTTTCTCTCAACTTGAGAAGGGAGGTTCATTCAGGGCATGCTTCTGGAGAACAGAAATGGACCTGCTGCTTATTAATGTTGCAAGAGAATCTTGTTACAAGGCGGGGATGTATGACCAAAGACCACCCTCGACTGAAGATCCAAGTGTACCAGATTTCCAGTTAGCCTCGTTGAAATCATTATTGGCATCATTTCTTTCTTGTCGCCATGAACGGCCTCCTTATTTAGTACAAGGACTCGAACTCTTCAACAGAGGTAATACCTACTAGCAAGTTCTTTCCTAGTCTATATGTGCAGTATTTGACATCTATTTCCACAAACCTTATTGTTTTGCTAATTTATTTTGGTGAAAAATTAGAGGTTATGTTGCATGACATATGAAAGTTCACAGACTGGAGGTTCTCCTCAGAGACATTCACGTGAATCTTTTTTAATCTAAATAGAATAACTCTTGGACAATGAATTTTTATTTGATCTGAGATTCATTTTCCACATATATATCCACTGGTTGTCAGAAATGTTATTATTATCTGTTTCTGTAGTATTCATCTGTTTTGCTCATAACAGGGAAGCTAGAGACAGGCACCGAGCTTGCAAAATTTTGTTCACATGCTTTGCTGGCTTTGGACGTTCTTGTACACCCTCGAGGACTTTGTCTACAATATGATTCAAAAAGAGTACTCCCTCAAGAAAGAGCAGCTCATGGTGGCGTAGGATCCATATCCGGCCTGGACTCTGGGAGATCTAAACCTCCCCGTTCTGTACGTAAACGTCGAACTACCAATAATTTGGGAGATGAAGTTAGCAACTGGTTATTGTGTATTGATGATGAGCCAACGGATGCTTATGTGAAAGAAACTTCTCTAGAGAAACATGCAGCAACTAAGTTGTCCAGAGATCCTGAGGTGCAAAAGGACACCATCATCGCAGAACATCAAGAGATTGTTTTATATCGACTTCCTGGGCCAGTGCAGCATGTTACAACGTCCATCAGGACTGATGTCGAAATAGCAGTTGCAGGCACAAAAGAAAGAGAAGGATCATGCCTCTATGCGGCTGAGTTTGACACAATGGGTAATCCTCCTGGCTCTGTCAATGTTGATTCAGCTCCAGTCACTCTACCTGATCCTCGAACCCTGGGGATGCCTCGATTTCAAACGAAAAGTGTGGGGATCAAACCGGTATTGTTTCGGTGATGCTTCAAGCAGCAAGAATGTGCCAGGCACAATTCACCAATCTTTGATGCACCAAGTGTGTTTGGTTCTGAATGGGACTCTCTGGACCCATTCCTGGACATAGGTGATTTTTGTCCAGACTGCTTTTTTCCTCGACATGGTTGATCTTGACCCTGACTCCGATTAGGACGACTCTGTAAAATTTTTTGAATTTTCCATTTGGGATATAATAATGAAGAGTGCCCCTTTACATTTACAATGTGTGAAGTTACATTTAAAATTATGTTGGGCAAATGTGATATGATGTAATGCAGGAAAAATCATGATAGAAAGACGAACGCTCTCGGACAGAGGGACAAACCACTCTTTTTTTTTTAAGAATGGAGTTTTTTTTTGTGAATTTAAGGAGTGTTTGGCGTAATTAGAGGCCAGATTTGTGTTGTCGCAAAATGAAAGAAAAGTTGCCCGATTTGAGAAAGAAAGGAGAACCCTTGCCCGGGACGGATGGCTCTCTATCACCTAGGGGTGGGCGAGGGCATTTTACATCGAAACCGAAATACCGAACCAAACCTCAGCTATCACCAGCAAGGTACAACATGCTCATCTTTGGATTTTTTTTTAAAAAAATAATTATTTTATTTTGAAATACAGCACCCAACGATCGAGCGACACATGGAGTAGTCGCTCGGTAGTTTAGTGACCGTTGGACGACTACTCCACTTGTCGTTCGACCGATGGTCGATTTAAAATAATAACATTATTATTTTAATAATCCGATTTAAAATATTTGCACGACGAGCACGAATCACCGTGAGAGTACCATGGTACGGAGGTTCGGCTTCATTTAATATTTGCTGACAAGGGATCACTGCAGGATGCTATTAAGCTGTAGGTCTTGTCCATGCAGCGGACGTTTCGGGTCCTCAAATCCAGTCAGGAGCAGTACAGCGTGGTTTGCGAGCAAGCTGGTTGTCCTTAGCGTGTGCACGCACGTAGACCTAAGTACGAGACCCACTTGATTGTCTTCAAGGTGGAGGCGCACTCCTGCATGCTCAGTAGTGTTTTGCCAAAACATCGCAATCTAACGTCCACCTTCGTAGCCAATCTCATGTATGAAGAGATAGTAAAGAAGAAGAAGGACTTGGAGGCCAAGCATATCATGATGGCTATCGAGCAGAAGGCTTTGGAAAGGAGATTTGGTTCTTTTGAGACGGCTTACGACAACCTTCCTCGTATGCTCCAGGTGCTGCTAGACAGGAATCCGAGCGGATATAGTGCTGTGAAGGACGAGTCATCCAGAAGACCGCCGCTAAGTTTCATGGTATTGCAGAGGGCCTTCTTAGCCTTCGGTGCCTGCATCGATACTTTCAGGCATATATTGCCTATGATCTCAGTCGACGAGATGTTTCTAACTGAGAAATACAAGGGTAAGATCCTGATAGCAATTGACGTTGATGGCAACAATCAGATTCTGCCCTTGGCCATCTCACTTGTCTAAAGAGAATTTCGACAGCTGGTTGTGGTTCCTTCGACATTTGAAGGAGGGAGTAGTTGGGGCATGTCCTGATGTCTGCATAATCCATTATCGCTACCTCGAGATGATGAAGGCCATCAGAAAACTTCAGCAAGACTCCGAGAAACCGTTCCCTTGGCCAAACATGAGGAACAAATGGTGCATTCGCCATCTAGGGGCCAACTTCTTCAAGCAGTTCCCGCAGCAACCGTTGGTGAAGTTGTTCAAGAGGCTGGCTATGCAGAACCAATAGTGTAAATTCGATGCATTGTGGGAGATGTTGGAGTAGTACACTAGGAAGCACGTCGTCGAGAGGAACAAGCATCCGTCTATTCTCGAGCGGCGCGCAACTCGAGCGCCGCACCACTACCGGAATTTGACCCTCCCGTGACACGAAGACATCGAGGAACATCAAGTGCTTCTCCCATTGAAGGCGGTCCTTGCCGCATGCGACGGACAACGCAAGATATGACATAATGACCACTAACCTTGCGGAAGTGTACAACTAGGTTCTTATGGGCCTCCGTCCTCACTTGCCGTCGCCATTGTGGAAGGTATTCTGCATAATATAAATCGGATATTTTAGAGAAAGGCATGCAAATGCAAGACTTCATGTAGCCAACCGACATACACCGCACTACTCAAAGGTTATAAGCGTACATGTAGGCGAAGACCGAGAATGGTGGTCGCACACGGTCTTCATGATGGGCAACACGCAGCATCGTTTCAACGTGTTCTTCGGGATAGAGTTGGATTTGAGACGGCTCGCTCTCTTGTTACCCACGAGGTATGCCTTGGAGATCATGTGAATGAACTTAGCCGTACATGCAACAAGTCAAAGCTCCTTCACAAGCCATGCTCTCATATCCTCGCTACATATGGGACTATCAACATAGACCCATCAAATTTTATGTCAGAGTACTTCATGAAGGAGAGGGTGCTACACGCGTGGTGCAGTGAGCTAAGAGGTTTCATGGTTGTGGGCAACTTCACCACGTTGGATATGGCACAGAGGATTTGGATTCGAGATCTTAACCTGTTGAAGGGTGGAAAGGGTCATCGGCAGAGTCATCGTATTAGGAACAATATGGACGAATGGGAAGTGGGAGCGGTGGGTAGACGTTGCGGCCACTGCGGCCAGCAAGGCCACACTACGAGAAGTTGTAGGCGCCTGCCGACAAGTAGGAACACGGACGTGAAGTGCAGCACCAGTTCTTGTTGTGTGTGTAGAGTGATACTAAGATTAAAAATGCTAGCATGTTGTAACTTATACTCAGTTAACACTTTGCTTTTTGTACGCAGTGTGGAACTAATTGTATCGTAATTGTAAACTTTAACTTCATTGGCTCGTTGTATTGTACTGTGTGCCTCTGCTTGCTAGCTATAGTATCCGATCCTACAAATAGCCATGTTAACCCTTCTCCTGTAAGCAATCGCGATTGGAAATAACTGACAACTAGTACTACCCCCATAGCTTTCTCCTGTAAGCTATCGCGATTGGAAATAATTGGCAATTAGTACAACTCCCCAGCTTTTCCTTTTCACTTGTCCGGTGGGCATAGCAAGAATCACTTATCTTTCTACTTACGACTCATTGTAACCTCAATCATTCTCATAAAATTCTTTAGAAATTTATCGCACTACAACAATATACGACGATCACAATGTTATTGCGAGTCTAACAGATTTCGCACCCTTAAGAATCTATAAAAATCACAAACGGACCAACGAACCTTGTCACCACCCTTTTATTTCCAAAAAAACTAACAACCTACAAACAAGATTTGCTAAATGTATTACGTACAAAAATTGCCATTTATTCCGCCACAATTATTTCCATCGGATTATTAAAATAACAATGTTATTATTTTAAATTGCCTATCGGTTGAGCGACAAAGCGACAAGTGGAGTAGTCATCCAACCGTTAAGCGACTATCACAAGTCGCTCAACCACCGGGCGACTACTCCACGCTCGAACATTGGGCTACATGGACCAACCGCCCAGTGGTTGAGCGACTAGATCCAAGTCGTCCAACGGTGGAGCGACAGATGATTATTTCTATAAAATAAAAAAATATAGATATATTACTGTATTTTAGAATAAAAAATAATTATTTTAAAAAAAATCGTCATCTTTGCCCATCCAAGAAACCAAACAAATCATATCCTAGCCGTATGCTCCTATGTTTTTGTCATATATGTCCCTGAATGTATGGCTGACTGGCTGTAACTTGCTCATTGGGTTCATGTTGTAGTTAGTAGTCACTTAATATTTTTTTTGGCGTGGAAAACTAGCCACTTCAATTTAATCCTTGAAACTGAAGGGGAACATCGATTACTTGCCACCGAAAAGATTACCACTCTGTAAAACAGAAATTAACTGTACAAATAGTATATGATGGTATATAAATTAAATCTGGCTATTGATGGTTCATTATACGAACTTTTCTTTGTATTTATAATTTTATTCGTGAGTGTATTATGGACTTTTTCAAGTAGGGTTGAAAATATTACTTTGATGTCATGCGATCTTCGCATAGGCAATTACAATCCTACCCCCTCAGAATTCTACTACCCATACTACCGGCGTAGTATAACTAAATCCTAATTAATTTGAAACATTAAATAAAAAAAGAATGGACGACCGTATTAAATTAAATGTACCGTAGAAGATCTCTTGTAAAATACCACAGTAAAGATAGCCCTTTGTGGTATGTCATCAAATTCTTGAAAATAGTCGAGATTTAGCCCTCTTTTCATATTCTAGCCTTTTTCAATTTGTTCTGACTGAAATTCACATGTGAAAAGTCCAAAATGCCCCTTCTCATCCTCATCTTGAGCCTAGCTTGCATCCTCTCCCTTCTACCTCCTCCCTCCATCTTTTCCAATGTTGGCAAGGGCGGGGATGCACCTCATCGATGAGCACAAGAGAGCAGCACAGGGCGACCTCACCTACCCATCAGCGGGCGGCAGCCAAGTCGTGACGATGTCCTTCGGGGAGTTGCATTTGTTCACGCCACTGTGGGGGCATGCAACAGCGATGACGCGGCGAAGGACCTCGAGGAAAGGAGCAGAGGAGGAAACGCTCCTTGGCCTTCTCCCATGCGTGGCAGAAGAAGTGAGGTGGACGAGCTCGAGGAATGTGTGGTCAACCATGGTAGTGGAGAAGGGGATGGAAGTTGGGGAAGAAGGCAACGAGGAGGAAGGGCACACATGACAATTCACATGCGAATTTCAGCACAAAAGAAATTGAGAAATGCTAAAATACGAAAATGAGTGGCGTATATCACGAAGCATAATCTTTGCAGGTACACGAAACGATAATTATTACAGTGACAAATTGATAGGGGTGGAGCTAGGTAGTGTGCCCAGTATTGCACTCACAGATCTAAAAAATTAAAAAATCTGTAAAGTATATAGGTAACAAAGCTAAACATAAATCCATTGAACAAAACTTTAGACTTATATATAAAGTGTGCAACTCTATTGAAAACTTTTTAGCTTTGCCACTACAAATTGATTTTCCAAATTTCAACGGAGATATGTTAGTGCGAGTCCACTCTTGACAGTATAACCCCATCGATTTTTTTTAATAATATTATTTTAAAAGATAATTACAAAATAAATAGCCACCCCAAAAACTACCTCACCGTCGGCGCTGAATTGGCGACATCGACAACTAGTTGAACCCTATAAAAACCCCTTGAAACCCTAAAATTGACACATGACTCATTTTTATTAAAAAAAGAGAGAAGAAGGAAAAGAGAGGAGTAGAGGAGGAGAGAAGCTAGAAAGCACCGCCATCCGGTTGCCTACATTTTAGCTAATTTTTAAGCTGAATGGATTACATAGTTTAAAATGTATGATTATGTAGTACAGAGTAGGTAGTCTAGTTTTAGATATATGGTTAATCATGGAAATGTTCTTTATGATGCAAAGGTCGGATATGTCAGACGTCGTCAATTTCAAAATTTACTACGGTAAAGGGACTATCATGAAGGGTCCTAAGGGGATTGATTTGCGTTATTTTCAATCGGTGACCGTGCCCCTACCAAGACTAAAGTAGTGTACATGGGGTGCTATGTTGCGGTGGTTGTTCCACACATTCCAATTGGGACCGTGATGTCTACGATCTGAGATTGAGTTGCCTTGCTCCCCGGGCAACACAGCCCACATATTGAGAGTTAGTGCAGCTGAAGGGAATAAATTCATGGCAATCATATATACGCATGGCGAGGAAGGGAGGGTGGAAATTGGTCCTTCTGACCTAGGGATATACCAAGCCGACTCCTTCATCCGAAACGATGAGCAGAAGGAAGTCTGTGCCGCGTCGAAGAAGAAGTTGGGGCTCGACCATAGCATAGACACATATAATGGTGAAGCTCCCAGTTGCCGATCTTGTCGACGAAGACCCTACTGAAAGAGCTCGCGGTCGAAGTAAGCTAGTGGGTTGTTGACGAGGTGAGGAGCCAGAAGCCCTAGTGCAAAGGATGGATCTCAAGACGGGACTACATGGCTGTGACATTCCAATTTTTTGAGCTTTTTCAAAATTTTCAATTTAAAATTTACCATTTGATTTTATTGGATTAACAAAGCTTAAAAATGAAATTTTAGAAAGTAAAAACAATTTAATATGAGTTAATCAAACTTCAAGTAATTCAAACTTTGGTTTATTTGAATTTCTTCGGTTTTAGTGGATTCAAAAGTCAAAAGGAGTATATTAAGTTTTTCTTGAATTTTCTCAATTGTTTAAAGGCCTTTTCTTTTCTCTCAAGTTTAAAACTAAAGTATTTGGAAATTTAAAAGCTAAAGTTAAGTTGAAAATAATTTATTTAAGTTCCATTTAATTCAAGGATTTATGTGTTTTTTTGAATTTTTGGACCCTATCTTCTATTTTCTAAAAAAGCCTTTTTAGTTTTTTGTAATTTCTGTAAATCAAAAACAATTCAAAATCCCAAAATTCGGTTTGGGCCGAAAGCCTAAGCTCTGGCCCATTTCCTTCGCGTGCTCGGCCCAGCTCGCACCCCAACCCGCTCCACCGCGCCTACCCTCGCCTCCTCCCACCAACACGTGAGTCCCACTGTCGAACTCGGGAGCGAAGGATTCCGAATTCTCTGTATTCATACACCGGTCCAGGATTTCCAGTGTACATAGTCTCACAAAATTGATATCACAATCATATCACGAAAACGTAAATAACATTAAGTAATCAAATGTTCAATACAACTGAGTTCTGATAATCAAATAACAAGTAACAAATAACATTGCGGAAGCATAATAATATAAGTGAGCTACACGATTCGCCATAGGCAATCTTGTGGAGTCGAAGGCCTACTCGTCCTGGTCCTCACCGTCGGGGAAGAAGTCTTCTCCTGAATAAGAGTTATTCGGCAAGAGTGAGCACTACTACCGTGCTCGCAAGCTACACCCAATATGGAATGAAAATGCATGCATAAGGTAAACAAGTGATTAAGGCAGGGGTTATTTTGCGTAAAGCAACAATTTCAGTTTAAATATCCATAGTAATTTCCAAGGTCATTTTCATATTATAACTAAAACCATATTTTAAGATGTCAATGTTATAGTATGGATAACCTCCAATGAACAGGTGAAGGATATCCTCCTATCACTTGGCTAACCGCCCAATATTCCACAAGGATTAACCATCCTCAACCATTTGATAAAACCTTTTAAAAACAAAAAACAAATCTAACTTCAAGTGGCCTTGCTACCATGTCCATGACCGCGGACGCGGCTATTCGAATAGTTTTTCTACTCTGCAGAGTCTGTACAGCTTTACCCACACGAGATGACATGCTCATTATGTCGGCCATTACACGCTTCCGTAGGCGTGCGACTGAGCGGTTATCATGAGGCCTTTACAATGTTCTGTCCAAGTGTACTTATGCTCGAGGGTTTCACCTATTTGGACTAATCGTCCTCCGGAAGGCCCCTCTTGCGCCAGGTGGGAATAAAAAGTCTAACCGACACCCACACAATCAACATGGCACAAATACACTAAAACATTACAAGTTAATTAGCCAAATCCTTCCCATACAGGACGTGTGGTGGTACGGTAAGGCATAGCAAAAAGCGGCTCAAAGACCGGTCCTCAATTGACTTGGGTGTCCTTCAAACAACCCTGGGCCTTAATCTTAACCAGATTAAACCCGTGCATGAACCTGCACCCACCATTCAACCAATTCGCCCAAGTTCAAACCCATTTTTTATTTTATTTAGAGTAAAACACTCTTTATAAACCTTCTGTGGTAAAACAATACCACAGTGTCAAATTTAAATCAAGTTTGTAAAAGATTTGGCTAAACCTTCCCAAATTCATAAGTGTGTTCTAAGCATGGCTAAGCATATGACTAGTTTTAGTAACATTTTGTCTAATGGTGTCAAGGCATTCATGTACAATACTCAAATTGGCCATACAATGAACATTGGAATAACTATATACAAAAATAGGCCATTTAAATAATTGTATAAACATATGCATGCATTAAATAATTTAAAAACTGAAAATAAATTTAAAGTACTGGGCTCAATATGATTGTAACATCCCAAATTCTGTACTTGTGTTTCAAATGTAAGAAAATGAGTAGAAATTAAAACTTTTCTCACATCATGTATTTTCTGCGTGTACTAAACAATTATTGCACGAGGTATGGAAATACAAAGTCACAAGTCTGTTGATCATCTCTGGAAATATTTTCCTAAGTTCTTGGGTTGATATGTGACCCCTCAAAAATTTCACAATTTTCGAAATTGTTTGAATAGTTTTATGGGCTAGTCAAACTTGCTTGACTTAATAGTCAAACCTAGCTCAAAGCATTGTATAATTTTTGTAGAAAAATGCTCGGCACAAAAACCTCTAAAAATTTATACAATGTCCAACTCAAGGTTAGCAAGCTCTTTGTCAAAATCACATAGAATTTGGAGCTAGTTTGCTAGCTCTAAAGTCCCTTCAAGATCCGGATTCAAAATAAACTCTAAACCGAGGTCCGACCTCCGTGTCTTGGTCGCACCGAGCCGCTTGAGCCGTGTCGGGCTCGGGCATTTGGGCACAGGTGGTCTGGGCCGTTGGATTTTAAATCCGACGCTCAAAGACCTCCTCGGGTCTTTGTAAAGGACCTCCCACCCCAGGACCTCCTTTGCACCTTTTGCAAAGACCACCCTGGGCGACCTCCTCGGACCTCCACAACCACCCCTAGCACTTGGGTGATCATGAGCCGCCCATCTTCAGATCTCGTGGCTCGACACCCCCGAGTGTTAGGACCTCTAATACTCAGCCCAAAATCGAGCCCTTGATTTCAATCCAACAGCTCACGACCTCCCTGGTGGAGCTCAGCGCAGATTTAGCCGTTGAGTCCATTTGACCAGTTTTTCCCCTTTTCCCTCACTGTCGGGTGGGCCTGGGCATTATCAATCTTTGTGCATGGCAGTGGAGAGCAGTGCCTTGTCACCTCTAGGGCCTGACAAACGGCTATGTGCCGCCAACATTAAATGTCCGCGGCCTCTTTTGCTCAAAAGTCTTTCCGACAACCTACTCCCATCGGTTCATGTGTACTTTAGCTCGAGTGCACCCATAAGCTTGCCCCGGTTCATTTTAGCGCCTCGGCCATATGGATCCCGAGCTTCTCCTTAAGCTTCTTTGGATCCATTCTTGCAACCCTAATTTCTTTCTGCTCTTGTGCTCAAGTCACCCAAAGCCTCGCTGCCACCATTGTTAGACCTTGGAGCTCTCCGCGACCTTCGAGCTTGAAGTGGTTCAACATTGCAATAGTGGCCGCCATTTTGTTCCCCGGGTCACCTCAAGCCTCCCTAACTTGCTTTGTTTGACCTTCATAGAGGTTGATAGAGTGGGAGCGTCTGTTCGTGGTCGGAGCGCCGTGATCTTCTTCACCTCCGCGACCTCCACGTCACCGAGCTCGCGCCACCTCTAGCTCCCCTTCATTCCCGGTAAGTACCTCAGTATCGAAATCCCTATTCTTTTAGACCTCTTTAGGTTTTCGTGTTTGCCGCATTCGCCTCAGTGCGTTATCTCAGGCTAGCCGCGGTAGGAGCTATTTTAGGTGTAGCTTTTGGCATCTTTGGATTCTCCTCCTATTTGGGACTCATCCGTGCCTTGGTTTCCGCCGATGAGATCCACGTCGCGTGGCATAAGCTGAGCTGCACGCGAGTTTTGCCATTCAAAACCTTCCGTTTTAAATCATCTTTTTAGGACCACTTTAATGCTCAAATCATTGCTTATCATTGGTGCATTAATTGTGTCCTAATTTGTCTTAAATAGAGTCACTAACGTGTGGGCCCGGGCCTTAGTATTAAAGTCCGTAAGTCATTAAGTGTTCCTGTTAGATTCATTTATTGTCAATCATTAGATGCATTAAATTGTCTTAGCCACCGGCTGTTTGGAGGTCTGCGCCATTAAAACCACCCCAGACCTCCTCGGGCTAATCTTAGCCGCCCCGACCTCTCCAAGTTTAGATCTGGGCCTTAGGATCTTTTCCGCAAAATCCTAAGTCTCTCGACCTCCCCCTTGGTGGTGATCCTAGCCGCCCAGACCACCCTCGTTAAATCTTAGCCAGATAAGACCACCTTGTGTTTCCATAAAGACCTTCCCGAGGTCCTCTTTGCAAAACACCTCCCGTGGTCTTTGTAAAAGCCACCCCTAAAGACCTCCTTGAGGTCCTCTTTGCAAAAGACCACCCTGGTCTTTTGTAAAGAAACCTTCAAAACTATTCCTTGAGGTCCTCTTTGCAAAAGACCACCTCACGTCCTTTGTGAAGAAGACCCATAAGACCTCAGCGCTAACCGGGGCGCTCAGGACCTCCCACTAAGATCCAACCGCCGGCACCTCTCTCTATTAAACACCTGCCTCATAGGATCTCCTCGTTATCATCTAGCTGCTCTGACCTCACGGAGATCGTGACTGCCTAGGACCTCTCGCGCTCTCGGACCATTAGATTTAGATCTAACGCCTAGACCTCTTCGCCTATTTGCAACTCTATCGCTTTGATTCTCTCTTTGTCGCTCGCCTTTAGATCTACGGCTCGGATCCGAGAACATTCGGACCCCTCCCGGATGCAATCTTGATCTAGGCCGTCCATCCCAAGATCCAAGGCCCAGACTTCGTTGAGGCGTTCGGGTGGCGACGCGTCCCATCTCACGTGGGCCATTGGATCTAAATCCATCGATGGAGTCATTGGCGGTTAAGACCTCCTCGGTAGATCTTAGCCGTCAAAGACCTCCTCCTTCGAGATCTCACCGTCTGCACTCCTTCCAGTAGATTTAAACCTAGGACCTCCTAAGGAGGTCGTGACTACAGATCTTGATCTAACGATCCCACCACCTTTGGCACGAGGACCTCCTCCGTGTGCGCGTGCGTGCCTTTGCCGTTGTAAGCCGTTGGATTTAAGATCTCACGGCTAGACCTCCTCGCCAGATCTTGCCGTCTAGGACCTCCTCGTTAGATCCGGACAGTCAAGTCTAGATCTAACGGCCAAGACCTCCCCAGGCGCGATGAGGTCTTTGCGCCGGTGCTCGTATGGGTTTTAGCATCGAGAGCTGCGTGAGCCGTGCGATCCTTGATCATCGCCCACCACCTCCCGATTTCGTTGGTTTTTCGAATTAGTTTCAGAGCTTTTACTTGCACTTATTAATTGTTTTAAACTTCAAAATTGCATATCTTTTTCTCTCAGAGCTCTAAATTTAACAAACTAAAGTTCTATAAATGCATCTCATTAAAGTACTTTAGCTTAGTATAGGTTTTACAAGAGTCTTTAATAATCAAATTAATCATGCCTTAGATTTATAACTTAGAAAAATCATAACTAAATCAATTTAACTCCAGCTAAGATTAAACCACTGTGTTAGCCTTAGAATGTCAAGAGCTACCTACCATAAAAGTTTCAACTTCAAAATCTTTCTAGAAAATATTTTTGCTACAATACCTAATTATGGTAGAAAATAGGTTTTTAGGGAATATCTTTTACCACAAATCCAAATTAAGTTTTTCCAGTTTCTATGACTAGGTATATTAGTATTTTACCTTGTGTATAAATTTGTGCGCATTTGGATAATTTTGCTTGCTCTTTCGCTTAAGTGTTGCTCGTCTTATTGGTTGTTTTCGCTCTTTCGCTTAGGTCGACATTTCATGTAACCAGAATGACCCTCCAGAACAATTTGAGCAACGACAAGCGGGCAAGCGCTTGATCATTTCCCATTGATCCCATTACTTTTAAAGTCTAATATTTTGTTTAACTTCTATGTATGCATTGCTATTTTGTGGTTAAATTGATTAGTTAATCCTCTAGTTGCATAATCTGTAGGTAAATAATTATCCTCTACTACCCGAGCTCTAGGTTATTTCTTGTGATTAGAGTTAGTTGGATGAGCTCTTGTCACTTAGTAGATTTTCATAAATATTGCTTAGCCATGCCTAGTATCGGTAGGTATTGGGTGATCATCGACTTAGTCGGTGATCTTGATCACACAACTACTTATACTACTCCATTATGTCCAACCCTTGTGTTTTATTGATTTACAAATCAAAACTGAAAACAAAACTATATCTTGACTTGGGCACAATGGTATGTTGATGTGATCTGTTGGGTGTGTTTGGAATGGTGCCTAAGTCCCCAAGGACCGAGTTACTTGTGTCACTAAGCTGTTACGCTATTGCGTGCTAACCACACGAGGGGATATGGAACCTCTCTTGACTAAGTACTTTGGGAGGTGTTAATTATGAGCGGTTGGTGGGTGTGTTCTTGTGTGTGTGTGTGGTGTTGGGGGAGCATTAGCGGCCAGTTAGGGTGTCTAATGTGTCCTTATCCGTGGGTTGCGGCTCTTAATTAGCATCGCCCATTGAAAGCGTCTTGTTAGACTTAGCCATGCCCGCACACCATAGGAAGTGTGCTAAGCTGTGGTCGTGGAAAGGCGGTCTATCGTGTGGGTACATTGGTACACCTCCGCAGGTTAAAACTATTCGAATAGCCTCGCCCTAGGTTATGGACATGCTTGGTAAGGTCGTGCTAGAACTAGACTACAACATTTTAAAAACTTAAACTTGACATGGGTGGTATGAAGGGTACTTCATGTTATTGTTGTGGTGACTA